>CM056841.1:9599074-10202824 GCA_029853015.1 Chelidonichthys spinosus | reverse complement strand
AAATAATTTGGCGCCGCCAATCATCGCAAGCATTCTTCGAGCTAATGCAACCTGTGATGGAGCCACTACCACAGCAGCTACGTCCCATACAGACGGGATTTCCTGCCTGCCTGCACACAGCTCTGACCATGGAGGGCCAGTAGCTAGCAGCTAACAGTGCTAAGAGGGCAATAACAAAAATTCTGACAGCTAACAGGTTAAACCTGCCCTGAGCGCCGTGCAGCGTAGCAGTGATTACCAAGCCCTTCCCATCCCCTCTCTCTCCCCTTGTTAGCATTACTGTCACTATCAACATACTGCAAAAATAACAGGACGAAATACTGTAGATTATAGGTCAATTTAAGGAAAAAACAAAACAATTTGAGGTTTCAGCTTCTCCAATGTGAGGATTTGCTGATCTTAAGTGTCTTATTAAACTATTGTATCTGATTTTTGACTGTTGGTCGGACCAAACGAGACACTTGAAGACTTCATTTTGGTCATTTTGATAACCAAAAAAAAAATATCAGTCTGTAGTTTCCCTGTGATTCCTAGTTTATCCCTGCTAATCTGTAAGAACACATCAGCTGTGCTTCCAATGACCCGTCCCGATTAAGTCAACAACAACTGTCTCATCGTTTACAGGCATCGATTTTAGACGTCAAGTTTTTCTGAGCTCTCAAAACGATTTGCGTTCCACGGCGAAGCTTTCATCGCATCCACAACCAATTATTGATTTAAACATTTGACATTTCGATTCCGTCTCCCATGGACTGGCAAGGGGATAAAGGGCCAGTGTATTAAATGGAGATGGAGAGAGTGCATGTGTGGGTGTGTGTCAGGGTCCGGATCACCTCTGTGTTAATCCAATTCTAACAGGATTAGAGAGTGATCATAGAGAGCATAGAGTTTCAGAGACATGCACAGGGGTCGGGGGTCAACCAGTAATCTGATTTAAAGGTTGCATTTGCGCGTGCACTCGAATGCTCCGCGCACACACTGCACATAGATTGACACGATATGTAATCTATACGAAGCGGCGTCCATGTGCTGTTGGAGCTGGAAGGAAAAACACTGTTCGTGGCTTTGTTCCCAGTGAACGCCACAGCTGGTTGAGGATAAAAATCCCATAAATTTCGGCCCAGTAGTCACCGCGGCGGGGAGCGTATTGTCCCGCACCACATGAGGCGAGGTGAACACGTGGAGGCCCATCCTAGAAGCATCTAGCCATCCATCCCAGCGTAAAGGTTGAACGCTCATGCGTGAAGCCGTTACGCTCACCGGCCGGGACTGAGTGATTCATTCATTGGCTGATTATCAGCTGCTATAATCCTGCCAGTATGTGGCCGCGGCAGGATGGCAGCCAATGAGGAGGTGGCGATGAAGACGAAAGAATAAGATGCTCAGGCTTTATGATTTAATGTCCCCGTCGATATTCTTCCTACCTGAATAAAAGATACGTTTCCTATTTAAAAGTTCCCCTCAATGAATGCTTGTGCTGCAGACGCAGACAATACATAAAGACGTTAATCAAATACGTCCTTTTTTTATCTTTGTTTCTGTTTAGTTTGTATATCTGTAGGCTGAAAAAGGCGTCAGGAAGTGAGCATTAAGGGTGTGTTCAAACATCGTACCACTGGCAGAACAATACCCCCCTAAAGCAGAAGTGGCACCGCTGCTTTCCCACACTCAGTCCCACGCCAGACTGGCACAAATATGGGAGGAGAGGGAAAAATGCATAAATGTCCAGATAGCATTCATAAAAACTCAGTCGTACTGCCAGTAGCTGGGAAAGATTTACACTCAGTCTTACAGAGGGTTCTTCCTGTTTCTTGGTGCTCATGACCAAAATTTGACAGATTTTATGCCCGGCTCAGATGCAATTATTTGTTTCTTTCCATCATTTTAAATGTGCTGCTGTTGGGTGGTGTTCAACATAGATGGGCACTGAAGAGGGAAAAACCTTGCAAGAACATAGTTTATATATGTATATATGTATATATATATATATATATATATATATATATATATATATATAGCCTGAGACACAGAGGATGCAACTTATTTTGTATTCAGGCAGCAACCTACATTTTTATGTCTCCTGCATAGTTCACTGGATCTATCTTGTCATCGATTAAAAATAGCCCATCCTGCAGCTCCCATTTTCCGGCATTTTCCCAAGGGTGCAGAATAACCAGCCAGCAAGTTTGTTGGGATGAAAAAGCCAGTTAAATAACTTATTTCAACTCCTCCTGCAGAGAGTAGCATGAAAGCACAGCAAAATAGATGAAGGCGTATTTGTTTTCTAATCAGCTGCAGCTAAGCAAAGATTAATATTTGCATTTCATGTGTTGCTCACAGACCCACTGCCAAAATACATTTCAATATTTGGCCAACTAAGTATTGATGAATTTAAATGACGCACTTCTGGCTTGTTCCTCCTCATCACTGAAGTCCAGCTGTGTTAGTGTCATCATCAAGCCGAGCTGAACAGTCGACTCTTAAC
Source organism: Chelidonichthys spinosus (assembly GCA_029853015.1). Taxonomy (NCBI): domain Eukaryota; kingdom Metazoa; phylum Chordata; class Actinopteri; order Perciformes; family Triglidae; genus Chelidonichthys; species Chelidonichthys spinosus. Next base: position 10,200,339 of record CM056841.1, on the reverse strand, counting down.
TGATTGAGATAAAGTCTCCTCTACATCCTCAGTCTGTTCGGAGCAGCCAATCAGGACAAACAGATTTCTTCCGGGGGTTCCCGGCTTCAAAGAGGCTGAAACAGTCGGAGCTGAGCGTCAGGAAGCTGGCCGCCTCTCTTCTGTCAGGCCAAGGACTCGCTTTCATATCCCCCTGTGAAGCCGGTTTCCTGATTAGCAGAGCGAGCGACTCCAAATAGGCCAGGGTCAAGTCATTGTACTCCACTTGCGTTAAATAGACCGTGACTTGAAAACATATTCTGATTGATAAATACATCATATTAATGCCCTCGCTAATGTTCCGTAAGTGAGTTTCAAACATGGTCTCCCTCGCAAGCTCTGTCGTCGGGATATTAGTTTGAAAAGCAATCGGCTGAGAGCCAGCTGGAAGCCGGGGCCAATCGGTAAATGGAGAGTGGTGACGCACAGTGCTGAATGTGTAATTATTGTTGACCCACATCCCTGAACTTCCCAATATCATGACTGCTTCAAATAGAGTTGGTACATCTAAAAAAGTTTGCATGTTTCAACAAAGAAGTCCACTGCTGATTGGTTCAAGTGTGAGTTGCAAACAAAAAATGTTCTACACCTCCATGTTTTTATGTTACCTAAAGGCCACTGTAATTCTCAGACACGCTTGGACAGGGAGGGGTTGGTTGTCTGCAACCTCATCGCTAGATGCCGCTAAATCGTACACACTGGACGTTGAAAGTAAAAGCTAGAAATTTTGGGAAATACACTTACTTATTTGTTTACTTGCCGAAGATGATTAGAAGATCCATACCACTCTCTTAAAGCTTGAGCAAGGAGGCGATTAGCTTTCGGCTTAAAATGGCTAAAAAACTGTGGCAAACAGCTACCTTAGCTCTGTCCAAAGTTCACAAATAAGCCCAACAACAACAACTCTAAGCTCACTAATTAACATGTTTAATCCGTAAACAAACAAAAAAAAAGCACAAAAAACTAAAAGTTAACTTTTCGCAGAGAAATCCTACCCCCATGCTACCAGTCTTTATATTAAGCTAGGCTAACCGCTTCCAGCCTCTAGTTTCATTAACTGTTATTTTCACGATGAGCAATTTCGTATCGCGTCTGATCAACTGATATTACAATCGGTTTAAAACCTTCATATGTGCAGACAGAGAGTTGATCTCCCATAGACATTTCTTAAAACACTATGAACCCAATCATCGAGCGCAACGACTCCTTCATCTATTTTTCAGCACATTGATCGCAGCCTTTATCTCCCTCTAAGTGATTGATTCATTACTTCCCATTAGCCGCTTGCACAAAACAGAGGCGATCTAACGACAATGCCACCGCTGCCACCTCAGCTGAAATGGAGGCCGATCCCAACGCATCGTCCCCTGACTGATGGTGTCAATAAAAAGGCTGTGATGAATCCTCGGCCCGCATCAGGGGGAAGGCTATGGGAAATCAATGGCTAATAAAACTAACGCTCTCTCCCTGGGGCATAAACATATCAGACCAACAAAAGGAAAGACCGGGTTGGGAATCAAGGGGTCAAAATGCTCGCCTCAAAAAGAGCTCCGGAATGAATCGAGTTTTTATGCCATGATCATACAGATGTGCAAGAACTCTTAGTGACTGTTTTTCCTTTCAGAAAAAGCAGCTTGTTGAAGCAAGCTCCCAAGCAGACGTGCCACTGGAGGATTAGCACTCTAACTAAGCAGCAATATGTGCGAATGCGATAGAATTGGAACGCTTGAGACAGTAAAATCTCAGTTTCACACCTCCACGAACACCCCGAAGACCACCGGGAACGCCTTCGGAAAAAAGGCTCTCATTTACGGTTTTGTGTTCTCCCTCACACATTAAGATAGGACCTCTTAATGTGACATTCATAGGTATTTTTAAAACCCCCTCACCCAATAAATACGCCATATGCCTACAGCGTTGTACCGCGCCCAACCACATTCGCATTTAAATGAGCCAATATCCAGGAGCACTGGACGCTGAGTTTTATAGGGATTCTAAAAACCCTCGGCTTTCCGACACATCTAGGTCTTATCAGTAAAACAGTGGCCAACTTCAACACCCTCCATTCATCCGTCCCACAGCTGGGATCCAACCAAAAAGCCACGTTGCAAGTAAACAAAACGAGCAGCCTGTCCAAACGCTGCATCGAGTACGGCTCCCGACAGTTGATTACGGTGTCTGACTGCGGACGGGTAATTAGGGCGGCCTCCCCGAGTCGCCTGCATCCACGGTGATAAATGTGATGCTTGATTAAAAGCAAATTGAGTGCTGTTTTTCCGACCGTGCCAAACAATGCATCAATCACAGCTGTGTGTGCGCTGATGATATGATTTAAAAAAAGAAATGCCAGACAGATGACGCTGCCGCCGATACGACATTTCTGCATCCACAGGAATTTATGCAAAATGATGCTATTTTGCTGGGGACCTAATTTGATTTGACTATCTAACTATAACATGCAAAAATGAGCAAGAGGGATGCTACTTTTGATTAAAAATTCCCACTCATATTTGAATAGGGGGGGAAATCATTTAAAATGGAATTATTAAAATTAAGTATGCCAGAATTACACCTGTAATTTCCCTATAAAATGTCTCGGATATTACTTTTTTTTGGATTTCCTTCTCAGAAATCTGGAGACTGAAATAACCTAGATGACACTAATTATTACTGTTTGAGTCGTTTCAGACAGTTTGGGGTCAGGCTACATGCATGAACTCATTTTATACTACTTCTCATTCATTCAAACAGGTTACACCAGTCCAAATTTTCGCCAGAGGTCACTATAACCTCCTGCAGCATGACTACTGTACTTCACTATCACCAGCATGTAATCATGTTTTTTTTTTTTTTTAACCAGGTGCACCTCCTATTCCCTTATTCCCATTTCCCTTACCTCTTTAATGCATCTCACCTTCTGCCTCTACAATCAATTCCACTGGCCTAGTTCCAGAGAAGCTGCTGCTGTTGGCACAGTAACCTATAAAAACAGGCACCCCCAGCCACCTACTCTCATCATTATGGAAACCCCTACTTTCACACTTGAATTCAAATGGGGGGGGGGGGCATTAACACCGAGGACAAATACGCTGCCTGGAATTGATTTTTCTCAACGGGGAATAGGTGAATGTTGATGGAGCCTGGCGGGTCACGGCTCAGAAAGGACAGCCGATGTTCTCGGCTCACTTTTCACATCAGTCCGGCCGTATAATTTGCATGCGCACGTGTTCCAATTTACTCCCACACTTGTGGAGCACCAGATGTGGACACACTGCATCAACGATACCCACCTATACCCCCTCCGGAGTGTTGCGGGCCCCACTTTATTCACTGGGAACAACAGCATGACAGACCTTGGCCCCGTCTAGCTGGGTTGCTTTTCTCCACTCTGCACCAAAACTATTGGTATCAGGTCCCAAAAACTTGGAAGTGCTGAACTTTTTGTGTTCCCCTGATACTTGTTCTGCTATAAAAGTAGCACACCAGAATAAATATTACACCACTAACTAAACAGTACTTTTACTGAAGGCTCATCAAATGTGAATATGAAGAGTCCTTATTTTGTGGCACGCATCTGTTCCATTCGGCGTCCCTTTGAGAAACTGGATCATTTTTGATCTGCTGAGGAGATTATAATGAGGACAACTTTAATTGCTGATGACAAATCACAGAGCCGGTGGAGGATCTGGATATTGCAGCTCTGCCAAGAAGGGAGCAGCTGGAGAAACAAAGCAACATTCTGTTTCTGCATGAAAGCCTTCCGTGTCTGATTAGAAAAAAAATACTTTTAATACTCCGCCACTTTAAATCAGCTATTTTGAGAATGTAGAGGATTTATGTCCTTATGTTGGGTGTGAAGTTAAAGTAGAAAACAGCCTTCAGGGTCGCACTCAGGAGCAGCAAAGCTTCTTTCTGCTCCAACGGCTTCAAGTGGTCAGGATTCACATGCAGCGTTTGTAATGGCCAAGTATGCCGCACTAACAGGCCGCACAGCACTGTATCCAATCCGGAATAGGCCCTCCTTTCTTCTGCCGTGACCAGTTGTCACATTCCAGCATTAGCCGGAGAGGAACTGTAGCTATAGAGGGGTACCACGGGGGCCAGCCCAAACCAAATCTGTCTTCTTTTCAAGGATCTGTGCTAATTATCTACGATCTTTTCACATTCTGATCTGTGATCTGTTGAACACGGCTGGTACAACGGAAACCATTTGCCTGAACTCGACTCTCACATTGGAACCAATGAAGTCGAACCCCATCCATTTGACCCTGAGCTTAGGACAAAACAAACGTTGGCTAAAGCGCTTCAAAGTTACTTTAACTCAAAAGCAAAGTGCAAATAATCCTAGCGTATAAATTATGAGACCAAGTCCAGTGTATTAATAAAAAATCTGTCAGATGTAATTCCCTGCAGGAGGTTTTATATAATCTAAGTTTGTCAAACTATCAGCAGGGGTTCCAAAATATATGGCTTTGTTTAAAATGCTGCAGGAAACTCCATTATGAATCCATAAAACGCATCGTGTAACATCATAAAAGCACCATATTCCCCTCTGAGATGGACTGGAGGGACAAGCAGACATGATGTCATGCTACAACGTCATGGCATTTCTACGGACGACTGGGTTACGAGTGATTGAAGCCAAGTTGTTCCTTTTGTTCTTTAATGTATTATTCTCAGCTATAGAGAGCCCTGATGGAAAGAACACTTCCTCCACCAGTTAACAAAAGGGACTTGGGTTATGCTGAAACAAAGATTTAACAGCCAGTTAGCTTAGCTTAGCATTGGCCTGTAAGAGCGGGACATCCATACATATAATCCATACAAAAAGTGGAAAAACACAAACAGGGGATTGATGCTTTTCCATAATTATTTTTGTCCAAGCCAGATCTGATCTTTATTGGTGTCTTTGTGCTAAGCTAAGCTAGCCAGCTAGCAGCAGTGGCTTCATATGTCATACAGACATGAGAGTGGTGTTAATCTATGAGCATAAAACAGAACATTTTCCCCAAATGTCAACCTTTTCCTGGAACTTCCCTTCAACTGATGTATTGCCACACTATCAGGCCGTCTCTCCTTATTAGAAAAGGTAGCATGCGTCTCGGGCATGCATCTTTCCTGTCTGCTGGGACGTCACATGGTTTGTCTCTCTGATAACGCTATCAGTAGTTATGCTGCTGGTCATAGCAGGGAAAACCAATAGTGAGGCCACAGACTGTAGATTAAATCGTAATGTTCAGCCACCTCGGTAATGGATTGACTGGATGTGGTATCACGGTAATGAGCGAGCCTTGGGGGGGAAATGTCTTTGTGGATTTTTTTTTATGAAAAGCACCAGGCGTGGTGGATGAGCCGGCACCATCGCTCTCAGTGGTGACCTCCTGATTTGTCTGACTGCCATGGCTACAGAGCAGAGATACCAATCTGCATCAGGATGGCGCCGTCAGATGTTCACATAATAAAGAAGGACACAGGTCAACCAATCTCAAAATGAAAAGGAAAATGCAACACCGAGCTCATAAGAACCGGCCGTGTTCTTATCCGGAGCGAGACATGCATAATTCAGTGACCTTCAGTAAAAAATCCACCAGATTAAATGATAAAAAAAAATAATAAATTGAAAGGGTAAACTGTGACGGGGATAAAACTGGAGTGGTGCCGGGAGCCGAAACATCAAAAATAAATTGCAGCGCAGTCGTAGCTGATCATGAAAGCACAACAACCATGCAGCCCCGTCCCACAGCCATTGATCCATGAATATGAATGAATGAATGGCTGGGTTATCTCTGGGCTGACCGAGGCAGGAAAACAGCCATTTTCAAATGCAGATTTCTCCCGTTTATCAAAGATGACTCTCACTGTGGGTTTCTCACAGTCAGGGGCATTGTGTTTACTTAAACAGCAATTGGCCTTATCTCCAGAAAGCTCCCAGAGTACCTGAGAAACCAGCTACTGGGACTAACTGTGCAGGAATGAGGAGCTCCGCTTCCCCCCTCTGTGAGATAAGTGAGCGGATTATTGAGCAATGCTTAAATGGGCAGTACATCAGGATGGGAAGATGGGCTAAAATGCTTCCCGTCCCTGCCTGGATAATGAGGGAGGACAGATCATTTGAAGGATGGCGCGCGTTAGGGTTCTAAACGGAGAATAATTAGCTGCTGAGCCACCAAACCAAAAATCTGTGGCCACATGAAGAAGCGGGAAGCTACCATTATCATTCCAACTGTGAGCAGTTTAGCATCAAAGCCATTCAGATTCCCCATTTTGAAAAAAAAGAAAAAATTGAGCACAAATCTATTTCCAACTACCTATAATCATCGCTAACACAAGTCGTGTCATCGCTCCTCTAAATAGCCATCCGTCGTGACACAAAGAGAAAACCTCTCAGCGGCACAGACACTTCCTCTATCTGTCTTATCTGGCGAGGTTCTGCGCTTTTAGGGTCTTATCAGGAGGAAACAGGAAACGGAGAAAGGCTATCTCCTGCCGCAAAATAAATCATGTGGATGCTAATGAAATACAAACATCCCCTCGTACAAAAGATACGTCCAGAAAGTGTGACTACAATGACAAAGAAATTCTTTTTTGGAAGATACCATCCTACATTTAGAGATATATTACAGCAGATCCATCTATAATCCCAGAACCCTTTCATGACCTACTATGGGTTTTTGCCTTCAGAAAGTCTCCGATGTCGTCGGAGGCAAACAAACACCAACTGTAGCACACTTGAGCGACGGAGCTTCCTGCATAATCACTTCATTCCTACATCTCCACGCCAAACGCCATAACGGTGCCCTTGAGTCAAAGGTACCAGGGCTGTTATCTGATCTCTCCTGAATCTTAAATCCCTCAAGCCTTCACATCAACTCCCTCCCTCCCTCCCCCCCTCTCAGGTTTTTACGAGGTGAGAAGCACAAGGCGGTTTTACCCCCACACACCGTTGGCCCCGTTCTGACCCAGAAATCCTTATGCATATTAGTGTGTTTTACAAGAGTGAGCTGGAGTGGCCATGCGTGAAACCGGAACGGGCGTGTGCAGTGCTCGGTTAGGGTTCAGTACCGGGGTTGCCAAGCTAATGAATCGTTTTTTTTGTGAAGCTACTGGTACTTAAATTATAATTAAGGCCCAGCGCGGCGGTCAGGATCCCACGCTGAGATGAATGGGAGTTCACACACAATTTCTTCCTCATCATATTCTAGGTGTTTGTCATGCAAAAGGTGTTTTGCTAAACAAAAACACATCAAGCAGTCATTATGTGCACAGTTTATGTGTTTTCCAAAGTGTGACGAATCCAAAAGGCTGGATTTGGCATTGGGGCCTTTATTTGCTAAATGCTGACCACGGTATGTGTGAGGAAGATTCAAGGAACTGGTATTTTTTTTATACTTTTTTTCTATTTATTTATTCCACCTGACAGTTATCACTGTCATGTCTGTAAGGTCCACATAAAGCCACAACCAGCAGGTGGTTAGCTTAGCTTAGCATGAAGTTGGGAAACAGAGAGAAACAAATGAACAACAAATTGCATTTTTTCAAATTGCATCTGTCCCATCACTTTCGGTCCTGTTTAATCAGTTTAAAGTTGTGTTTCAATGAAATATGAATGTTTTAACCATTTTAGATCACATTCCTGGTCATTTTGTACTCAACCCAAAACCAGTCTTGAAGATAAACATTCAATGTTCAGTTTAACGTAACGCTTTAAGGACAGATGTAAGCTTTTATTAGTATTTTATCCTAAAATCTATGCCAGAATAATAATTAGAACAGGACATAACATTTCCATTTGTAATACACTGAATTTACTTTTTCTTTTTTTTAAGGTCATCAGTCATTTGGTGTCGAGCTGAGCCTCAGTCTTTCTCTCATACCACAATCCCACTACAGGGGTGAGTGGAGGGGACGATTTATTGGGGAAAAATGTCTTAACGTTTTATGGAAAGTGGAGGAAAGCGGTACATGAGTAGCCCGCCCAAAACCACCCGCCCAATTAAATAAAAACTAACCCAACTGGGTCGGACAACCAGCAAATGTGGCGACAGCGGTTCCATCATCCCGATCGTTTACACCATCGACGACTGACAGCTTCACCATCAGCAAGGAAAGGCCGACATGAGAAAGACAAACCGCTCCATGTGCACCTACAGACCTCTTCAGATTCTTAATGTCACTGGCTGATGAAAGTCTGACTTCACTCTGCAGGGCTTTAAACAGTCAGATCTGAAATGTGAGCGCTTCATCAAGTGCAGAGGAATAAGAAAACCCCATGTTTGATTTTCTGTCCTGACAGCTGTTCTGGGCCGCAGACAAAAAAACCTCCCCCGTCACTGAAAGGCGATACTCAATGGCTATTGATTACAAAAAGGTAGAAAGGGTAAGCGCTTGCGATTCGTGTGATCCCCAGCTCGGGTTGGGTTTTGTATTTCGCCACAACTGCTGTAAGTCACTTCAGAGGTCCACCTTGTAGTTTAAAGAGAGAGCGTGGATGCCAACCTTCAAGGGTAATCTAACGCCGCAGAAAGGAGCTTTGCTTACAAAGCCAGTTGAGTGCGCTGAGGTAGAAATTGAAACCGTTTGCTGCGGAACAGTTATGAAGGCTCTCGGTTAGTGAAGAGCATGACGGACACCCAGTGTGCCGGGCCAGATAAGAAACTTGTGACTCTGTGTTTTCATCCCGTTATCTATGGTTTGTGGTTCCTTCCTCCAAAATCTAGCATGGAGGTTACATGACAAATCTGCGGCTTTGGCGTGTATACCTTGCGAGGCGGTGGCGAACTTGTGAGCCCTTGTTGTCCCTGGAGACCACTGTTTTTGGTTACCACATATGGTGTGTACGGCTGGTGGGACTGAGGTTTGGCCAGCGTCTTGGCAGACGGGCGGGTCGACTGCGGCCCGCGAAACACTTGGGGCAGCCAAGGGTGAGCAGCAGCCTCAACTGGCGTCGCTTGGCACCCGGTGGGGGGAGGGGCGACCTAAAAATAAACCCAATCTCTTCTCCAAGTCGGAGTTGTGGTTCGAGAGGCGAGGGTGGTATCGAGTATTAAAATTTGTTGTATTTAAGTAGAAGGTTATTATAAAAATGCCCTTTTAACAATTAAGAACACTGTATTACTCCGAGGAACCTTGCGCAGCTCAAGGGTACTCGGCAAGTTACTCAACTCTGACCCTCGGCTGGCAACTTTTCATAAATGTCTCTCATAAAACTGAATCCGCCGTGTGCATGCCTTCCTCCCCTTTCATTATGAAGAACAAGCCATGCAAGCTCTTTTTGTTCACCAGAAGACTGTTTTTCTCCCTTTCAGGATTGCAAAAAGCTGGAGCATATCCCAGCGCAACAAGATAGGTTTAAATATTTCATCCCCATGCTCTGCCATTTCTTTGCCCAAAACCCAAAGAGAAATTATAATTCCCCCTGTTCAACATATTGTGTTCAAGCCTTCATTTGTGGCTTTAAAACAGTTTTGAAGCCGCAGCATCTGCACAGTCGACCACTAAGTGCTTTCGTGACTTAAATCTGTTAGTAATCAGAATGAGACTCTTTGCTCCCGCCTTCCTATTGTTTGACTAATAGCTCAATCCCTCCACCACTGAATCTGAGGGGGCGACTCAAAGTAATGTTAATGCTGAAATACGTTGGATAAGTTCATAAGATTGCAAAATCTATTTCCCCTCACCACCAAACCACACGTTTCAAGAGGTTTGCCTGTTTTTCTCCTCAAAAACACTTAACGCAAGTCTGCAAATGTGGATAAAGGCCTCAAAACCGTCTCAGATTACCACGTTTTTCATCGGTTCCACTCGCCACATTGTTCGCTTTCATTCGCTTTAGGCGGCGTTGCTCGTCCCTGAAACGCTGACGGTGAAAATTCCTTCCCGACAGACAAGCCTTTTCACCTCGACCGTGTTACTTCCGGCGCAGTCAAAGAGGTTTTCTCACTCGTTTTCGTTAGCCCACATCTTCCCTCAATATTTATCTGCTCCGAGCGCACGCTGTAACTTTGAACAGCAGCTACACAACTGGGGCACATGTTTTCGATAATTATTCCACTCGAGGCACGAAAATTCCTGGCAACCTTTACCGCAGCAGAGGACCTTGGGAGCGCCAGCCCGTAAGAGATAACGATTTAGAGTATTAAGTAATGAACACGCCATCAAACACATACATGCAACTCTTTGATGGGCCTACAAATTTAACGTGACAACCGTGATCCAAACACTGTTTAGAATAGGGATTTGGAGATCTTTATGTATCTTTATGATAATTCAATGGGATAATTGATCTCCTTTCAACCATATTGAGATGGAATTGTATATCGAGCCACCGTGATACACAATTATATCGTCTAGGTGACAATGACCAGCACATTCTACCTCAAATTTCTTAATTCAATTTGTTTTTAATTCACACCCGAGTATAGAATAGGTGGTTTTGATAGACTATCACTAACCACCCTCATCTGCCTTGCAATCAGCTCATCCCCCTCACCTGGCTCCCCCACCCACTTACACACCTGCTCCTTATGAACCTCATCAGCCACTCTGTCTTATACCGGCCCAGATTCCCTTCTGTTCCCTTCTGAGATAGCGTGTCTGGCTGGCTTGTGACTGCTGCTTGTTTTTGTTTTTTTACCAATTTAAAAGGACTTTGGATGGTCTACCGCTTCTGAATTCATCATTTTTGGTTCTGTGGTTTCTGAGTTGTTACACTCCTAACATACAGGAGTGTGGGAGTAGTGGGCTTCGGAGTTGTGGAAGGGCAGCTTTACCTGAGCTTGATAATGAAATTACTTCTTCAATGAGTTATAATCTTACAACACTGGTCATGGCACAACAATGGTAGCCTACAATAAATCTCAAGTCAGAAGCAAAGAAACAACAGTGTAATGAAAACTGGCCTCCTGCTTGAAACTGAATTTACCGCTCCTCTTATCTCGGTTGATACAAGCACATGGACATTCCTCACACAACAATGCTGCTTATTGACTGAGCTCTTTCACTCACATACACACACACACTCTCACACACACACACGCACAAAAACAAAGACGTTAAACTTTTTTTGTTTCATGCTCTTGATTAATATTTATCTGTGATCCTGGGGATGAAACAATGCGCGCACCAATAACATCAGCGAAACATTAGCACTTCAACTCTAAGCACGAAGGTTTGAACTGAGATGAAAGGGCGATTCTTAAAAAGACGATCCCATACTGATGCGTTTATCGGTTAACCTCAGAAACCGAAGTCGAAAAGGAGCAGATGTTTGCAACCGACCGCCTCTGTGATCGTCTGTCTTCATTGTGGCGCTTCTCTCCAGTCGCTCTGCTATGCGTCATTTGTGTGGCATATTTAATTGTTCTTAAATATTTTCACTTTGAACTGTGAGGATATTTCAAGTGGAGAAAGAGAGAGAATTTCTAAAAAGGGGGAATGTTCCAGCAATGAAATCCCTGAGATGATTTTGCTCTTGAGACAAAGAGGGAAGATGTTTTCACTACAAATCCCCCGAGCGACCATAATGCATTTTGTAGAGACGGGCTGTGATGTGATTGGGGTCACAGACCTTTTTGGGATACATGCATCTGAATGCTGAAAGCCCACTTGCAATGCATTTCATCTCACAATGTCCCTCTCGCTAATAATATCCAAGCCTCCCTCATAAAGACAACCATTACTGGGCAGATTTGTCAAAAAAGGCGTTGTTAAAAACCAATATCACTGAAATGTCAGCGTCACGGGGAGTCTCATTTGTTAACCTGTCTGAAGCCTCGATGATGAGTATTCAAAGGAGAGTCCGGGGGGCTTTATGGTAAATATATTTTCCAATCTATAAATACAACTCGCAAGCAATCAATCAACAGAGCCTGTTTTTTTTTTTTTTTTTTTTTTTTTAAACAATCAAATCTACATTCACATTTAAACCTGAGAAACCTAAAACCAGCAGGTCACGTCTTGATTATTTCCCCCCCGAATCAAAAAATGTGCCTCGTCTCCCAGCTCCCGTTAAAAACGTAGTCCTTTCACACGCCGGGGCTTTTCATCGGGAGCGCCGGCGGCCAAAAAGGAGCGCTCGGCTGAGCCCTGAGCAGTGCCCAGGAAAAACACTTGACATGATTGAAAAAGCAGACCGGGGACAGAACATCCCCACGAGTTGGGAGCGCTTTAGAATGATTTGCTCTGCCGTCTCGTCTTGGAGGCTAAGAAGAACCGCCCGCCACAGGTGATGAGAATTTGATTACGGGGGTGAAAGGTCAGATAGTGCGAGGCAGCACAAAGAGACAAATGGAGAAATTTGCGAGACAATCTTTTTTAGACTGCTGCAGATCAGAATGATTAGCACAACGCACCTCCACTTCAATCCGTTATTACACATAACTCATCTAATCCCAGAGGGGGGAGAGAGCGGGAGCACGCGACTCTTGACCCCGGAGAGAGAGGATGGCGTTTGATGAACGACCAGGGAAGGTCAGACCTCTGATTGGTATTCAACCTCCTCCGTCTGAGGCTTGCTGAGCCAAAACGGCAGAGTGCATCCCCCAAGAGTGTAAATTACCGCCGTGACGTTGATGGATACGCGGCGTCGGTGGACACTGAACTTTCACTGGAGGGGATGGAGTATGAGCCGCCAGGGCACCGCCGCGGGTAATCTGTCACCAAGGGGCCTTTTTTTTTTTTTTTTTTTGCGACAACCTTGTGGTGTCGCGGTCGCAGACGAGGCTGATGGATGAATGACCCCGCTGGGCGCTTCTGCGGGGATGCTTGTCGAGGTGTGATGGAACTGGAGACAGCATGCGGAGCTCAATATCTACCGCCACCCTGTTTCTCCACTGCCTCTCCTCCTCCTCCTCCTCCTCCTCCGTCTTGCTCACGTACGAGACACACAGGGGTCACCGATGGTGCTGAAAAGTAAAGTGGGGCGATCTTTGACCTTTGAGGGGTGTCTGGAGATGCTTAGCAGACAGCAAAACCCACTGACGAATGAGGGAGGCGACCCGTGCGCTGATCGTTCTTTGAATCCGCAGACAAATGCACTGCATACCTTTCATATTAGTAGTTCAACTTGTGATTTAATACTTGATAGCGGAAGATTAATTCATATTAGCTCCGGGAGCCAAAACCCCCTTTATGCCCATATACAGCGTGTTCAGTGAAGAACTACCTGTCCAGTTCCTCTTTTTTAAAAAGGGGACCAGCTGTGGTGCTGAACTTTCTCATGGAGGGAGATTACTCTCACAGGCACAGATGTCCGGCAGGCACACATGTAACAGCGGATGGGAAACACAGCATGCAGTAGTCAAGTATCAGCAGTGACTCCTTATCATTCAGAGTATCGGAGAGATGAAAGTATGGAATGTAGAAGAGGTAAAAAAAAACATCAGGAAACAAACATTTAGTGTAAAAATACATGTTTAACAGCTGAGACGATTAGTTACTAGACAGGAAAATAATCGGCAACTATTGTAATGATGGATTCATCATTTTAAGACAAACGCCATAAAGATATTCTGACTATCAAAGAATAATATAATTTATATTTTCCTCCTTTATTATCTTGCCCCCCTTAAATAAACTGTATTTACCTCAAATTAAGCTTTTTTTTATAATAGTTAAGTTTCTTCTGATGATTTTCCTTCCCCTCGTCATCACTGTCCATCAGGTCAGTTTTCCCCCAGCATGCCTCTCTCCTCTTCACAGCGCGAGAGTGTTGACATGTTTATTCAGCTGTTTGCGAAATGAAAACTGGCGGTTCGGACGAGCTTGAACTCCCTCGGGGCGCCGATTCGTCATCGGCTTCATCTGAACTCACTTCACAACGTGTTGAACTTATCGTTACTGCCGGACGCGCACCACGTGATGCGCGCTCTCTCTCTCTCTCTGGGTCAACCGCGTTTCTAAAAGAAAACATGCAACATAATAGAAAACGCTACTCGCGGGCTTCAACTAGAGCCGATGAATACGCGGTGATTTATTACAGGCTCCGGACAAAAGCAAACATGCGGGCGGGCGCAGCGTCCCCCCCTTCCCCCTCCTCCTCCTCCGCGCGGAGGCAGCGCGAGCGGATGACAAGTGGAGCAGCGGATGGCGGTGATGTTGTTACCTGTCATCGTAGCAGAAATCCGCGTCCAGCGTGTTCAGATAGAGACCCACGGCCACGGCGGTGCACACCAGCTCCGTGATCATCTCAGAAGCAAAGTGGGAGAGGAGCCGGGATAGAAATGACTGCAATCAGGTCCCCCCCCCCCCCCCCCCAAGTCTCTGTGTTATTGTTCCGCTCGGCGGCAGCGCTGCACTCCGGACAACGCGTGACATGCAAAGTGTGTCAAAGTTAGCCACATTCCCTGTGAGCCATTGTGTCGGCGGGTGTGTGGAGGTGAAGCTACAGCCGGGCTCGGCTCGGAGCGGTGCGCATTTTTGGTGCTGTGCTGCGGCGGCGGCGTCCTCGGTGTGCGCATCTCTCTCCGCCTTGGCACCGGAGAGAGCAGAGCGGGGAGACGCATGTGGTTTTTTCAGGGGAGGCTGCGCATGCGCGCTGAGCTCTGCACTAGAGAGAGGGAGAGAGGGGCGGGAGTGGTGCTGGGAATAGTGTTTTTTTTTTTTTTGTGCAGTGCTGGTGGACTAGAATAAGAATGAGTCCAACGTGTTTTTGTAAGGAAACATTTCATGTTGATTTAAGACAGAAGACAATTACTGTCACTGTTACTCACTGATTATTGTGACCTATTTATATATTTAAGAGAAATATACCATGAATCTATTGACATAAATATAACTTTCAGATTTGTTTGTTTTAGATTCAACATAAACTGAAATAAACAAAGACGAAACCTGAATCATTTAAAATAATATTCACATTCATATTCAATGTCCAAAAAATATGCATTGATAAATAATTTTTTTTTATAAAACAGAGGTTAAATAATTACCAGAACCCCTATTTTGACCCTCTATAACATAAATATCATAAATGGTTAATAGCTGGTTCCTAAGCAGCTATAAGGAGGAGCTGCATCACATTATCGCATTCTGACCCCAAATTAAAAAACAAATATTGATTCCTTTGCGATACGCCAACCCCCCCCCTCCAGCATCTCCATGGAGAGGCCAAACGGGGAGAGTAGGCGTGATTGATGAACCGTTGTACCTCACCCTATGGTGAGAATGCATCTGGGCGTCGGTTTGGAAACGTGCAGCCTGGTCCCGCTGACTACCAGCTGGACCGACGCCTGGCCCTCGGTCGGGGCTCCGAGCAACAAACAAACAAATAATCCAGCGCAGAGCTGCGGAGAGAGTTAAACAGATGGCTGGAGACGGGGTGTGTGGAGGGCGGGTGACGGGTGAGACAGCGACGGGGTGGGGATAGGCATTTGTAACAGTGGCCCCCAGCGAACCTGACCTTGACCTCATGAACCTGTTGCACAGGCTGCTGTGTTTTTGTACGGTGAGGTGCTTCCTCTCCTGCAGCATTCATCAGTGTCTAGTGGTAACGAATGAGGGCGAATGTTTCGGGTCGCAGGGAGACACTCGGTCTTTCTGACACACGGGAAACCTTAACATTCAAATGAGGGAGAGTCGCACCCAAACGAAACCACAGGGAACCAGAAAGCCGACATGGTGCACGTTGCGACTTCGCCCTGTGGGGACAAGGGGCGCTCTGTCTCTGCACGGCACAAGCGATTAAGGGATTAGCTCAGGAAAAGAGGGTAACGTGTTCCTGTAGAAAGCATAAACAAAGCCCAGGGCAAAACAAACACATTACAGGAGAAGAAGTGTTTACTTCCCTCTGACTGATTACCTGCTCCGTCCTCACCGGTGAACAGCGTGATGAATCGCCAGATGTAAACAGCCAACGGTCCTAAATAAAACACCGGGGGGTTTTGGTTTTAGATGAAGTCTATCGGGCCAGTTTGATGGTATTTACATTAATTTTACTTATTGTTTTTCATACACAACGTGACAGTCATTTCCTGCTTTTATTAAAAACAATTTCTCATTCAAGCCACTTTTTGTTTTGCTTATCAACAAGGCACATATTTGCATATGTTGACATGTGATTAAACCGTTCTTTGTCGAGGCCTGTGTGTTGTAAATGACTATTAGTTGCATGGCCTCCACAGCATATATGCTTATTATTACGCTTAGTGTTAGATATGAAGATTGATACCACTTTCATTCAGGTTAGCTTAGCTTAGCATAAAGATTTAGGGGAAACCTAACGACCCACCACTAACGCTAATCATTTTTGGTTGGCTTATGCAGACATTTTACGTGTTCATTTTTGCGTTTGTTTCACACTTTTTAGCCATATTAAGAATTATTAAGGAGGTTGAAAAGATTGTACAGTATTTTTGAATGATATTCTTTTCCAGCACAAACTGCGATATTTAGGATTTTGTTAATTTAGCAACGTATAAAGCTTCCAGCTACGTGAATCTGAAATGCAAGAACAATGACACAAAAATATAATTAATCAAATTATTATTATGAAAGAGTTCGAGGTTATGATTTGTATCCAAACTTTTTTTTTTACTTTTCAATGAATGTCTATGTTTGCCTAAATCACTGAAAATGTAATTCATTTAAAGTTTTAAGAAATTCTATGAAACCAATATTTTGGCTATTTTATTATCTTCCAATAGAACCAGGCTAGCTGTTTCCCCCTGCTTTCAGTCTTTATGCTAAGCTACGCTACGCAGCTTTGAATTTAACACTCATAGATAAGATAATGCTTTAGTTGAGGTCACACATCCAATTTATCATACAAAACTGAGCAACAGGACAAACCTCTAACAACAAACTGTGTTTCCATCAGCCCTGTTATTAAGAGATTTCCTCTCCCCTTTTAAGCTATATACAGATCCAGTAATGGTAATTTCCCTGCGCTATTTACTCCGGAACCGCTGCTTCTTCACCCCAGCAGATAAACATCACGCAGGAAGCAGATAATCACAGATGGAAAGACGGGGCCCGGGCCCTGCCCTTGCAGAAATAGCACAGCCGCGATATTAATATCAACACCGAAGCTCTCGCCAAACTAAAATCAGGAAACATGGCACACTAAAATCGAATCCACCCTGGTTACATCCGCAACAGTGTCACCTCCTCGTTCTGCTCAGGAAGATCAGAAATACGACCGTGTGGAGAGGAGAGGAAAAAAAGGGGAAATTGCTGATTGTTTGAGTTTGGCGCTGAATTAAGAAGTTCTCTGTTCAACCGCACTGATGATGAACTGTGAAACGGCTTGAACTGCAGTTAAAGGGGTCAGCGGCCTGCATTGTTTCAGAAAGTGGACATGAAAATGCAATAAAACAATTCAATAAAACACCATATCATAACTGTAAAAATCCAACGGCTCGTGTGCCCTTAACTATTATCGTTACTGCGAACAATAAATTTGATGTGTTTTGGAGTCCGGAGTTATCCATGTCGAGGGATGAATAAAAAAGGGGGAAGGATGTTAAACCTGACTGGCTCAATTAGAGGCTTTTCTATTGATACGCTGCTGCTTTCTGAGTTCAGTCAAATAAATCCCATTTATACAACTCACAGCATTTTCCAATCTAAGTCTTTAAACCCAATGACAACAAGTAGTTTACTCTCCATGACTCTCCTTCTGTCACATCCATTAAACACTGTGGTTTATGCCAACACGATGTAAATACGAGGGAATGTATTTACAGCACTGTAATCTCAACAGCCATTAAATCACAGCTCACTCAAGATATTTACATATTCAGAATGTATATTCTTCAAACTGCTTATCAGATTTAAGTAACATAGAATCAAAGGAAGCTGTAATCGTGTAAATCTCTGAACTGGGGGAAGTGAAGCATTGCGTTTGTCTCTAAACCATACATACGTTTACAGCTTTCTCTGGCTGTTCTCTATTAGATTGATCCAATTTGATATTTATCTGTAGAGAGCTTGAAAAGAACGGGCGAGATTAATGGAAAACGTGAATCAGAGGGACAAGTGTTGTTATTGGATAATACGCGCCGACTGGGCTTCACATTGAAAAGCAGCAATTCTCCGTCAAGCGACGTCCCGAGGCTCCGAGTCAAACATTTACACAGCTTGACACGCCTGTTTACACGACTGCAGATACATCTCGACAAGTGTAAAACGCATTTTCTTTTTTGTGACTGGGGGCTCTTCAGAGGATAAATCTGTAGTGACTTAAGGTGATAACAGCAGATTTGAATCTGTGTGTGTGTGTGTGTGTGTGTGTGTGTGTGTGTGTGTGTGTGTGTGTGTGTGTTGGGCCTGAACCTCCACTTTCTCACAAGCGGTGCATCTGGCGGAGAAGCTGAGTCTGTTCGTGACTGAAGGGGCATGATGATGGCAGCCAGGGCTACTTCCTGGCAACCTTCTCTCTGATGGCCTCCTGCCCGGGCCTCGGGGGGAAAAACCCCAGAGTTTGTGCATGAGGACAGTTAAAACAGGAATAACACGATGATCAGGCTCACATGGAAGACATTAGGACAGGATATTTTACAAATGATCACTTCGCTAATCCACTTCTTTACTCATGTCCTAGTTCGCCACTTCCCTAAATGTCACCGCTGGATTATTCTTAAAGCTACTGCGAGGAACTGAAATTCTCTGTTGATTTTGGCCTCCCTGTGGACCAAAGCGGCGGTTTTTCCAAGAGAGATAATTTCTCATTTGACAGCAGCAGGGTCTGACAAGTCTTCCTCATGCAGCAGGGGCGTGGCTACTGGGATGGCACGGGCTAACCCTGGAATCTGATTGGCCACCCTCCCTGGCCATCCCTACAGAACTGTAAATCAGTTTGTTTGATTGGAGTTTCAAAACTTGAACCCTCTTGGACTACTACAGAAAATATGTGCAAGAAGACCAGTCTTGTGTTCAGGGTGCCTCAGATTTTGTGTCCATTACAGTTCTTACATGCTTCACTGTTCAATGTGTATTATTTGGATAAATATATTGTTCTGTTATTCATACTTTACCTACCATTCAATACAATACAAGAATGTAGTGCATTTAAAACAAAAATGTAATTTCTGTGCCACCCTTCTACAGTGTGTGCCCCTACTTGGCCCCCAAGAAAAAAATTCTAGACACGCCACTGTCCTGGTTTTCCCATGCATCCCTTCCCTCCAGCCAAAACTCCCACTTTCACAAGAAAAGTCATTATTTCACTCTTAAACACGACCAGCTGAGAACCTCTTGCAGCCGTGATCAGATAGTGAAAAGTATACAAACTGCTGTATCTTCCTGTCGGAGGAGTGCCGAGATGATTTTTCATATCGGGGGCGGTGGCAGGAACTTTGGATTCATATCCTAACACCACCGTGAGAACCGGTGATCAAAGAGAAAGGGGGGGGGGGGGTGTTTGACGCGCTCCCCTCACTTCCACTTCCTCTAGTTCCTACCTTTGGATGAAAGGTCGTCTGAGGTTGGATCGCCCGTGTCTGCCTCCAAGGCTTCATCACATCCCGTTTTCCTGCCTTAAGGGCGAAGGCAGGAAATTGTAGTTAACCCACTGCATTGCCTTGAGGGCTTCTGCTGTCACGGCAACGGGTTTGCACGTTGGTTTGTGTGTTGGAATCATGTTGCTTTTCTTCAGTGTGGGCACACAGACGAGGCCTCTGCAGGGGTGTGTTTATATATACATATATGTGGTGCAAACATGCGTGCAAGTGTCAAGGAGGGGACAGGTCAGCAGGACGTGACTCACTTGGCCACCGAAAAACCCCCACTCCTGCTCCAAAACAAGCCCCGCCCACATCTCTGGTTGCTCAGTGTCAGTCTGGTTTGGCCACTAGAGCGGGGCTGTCAGCGTGAAACACGGCGCCGGATCCAAACGTGGTCCAGACGCAGCGGAGAGCCCTCCGCCATCTGTCTTTACCGAGGTAAATAGAAGGCTTTGGGATGCGGTATCGCCACGGGAACGCCGACAGACCTGTGGATGGCCTACAGATGTGCAGGCTGCTGCAGTGACAAAGAATAGAAAGCAGTGAAAGATGGGACAGTGGGGGGGAGTACAAGCACTGCACAGTAGGGGGCGTGTGTTGTATTTGTTTCTTCATAATTTTGAAAAATGGATGTTCCTCACCCTTTAATCAGCACTGTTCACATGCACAGCTGCTGTGACCATTACGGTGGGCAGCGAGGGGCCCAATATGACAGGATGAATGTTCATTATGAAAGAAGATAACCTTCTCTGTCGGACGCACCCACACACCTGTCGGTTACACTCAAGTTCCACCTCAGCGACTCCATTCAACAACTTCCAAATGTGCTAATCTGAATTGATTTTAAACCGAAGGTTATTTATCTGTAAATTATACAAAAAATGTCTTCATATAATCGAATGTTGAGGTTGGTTAGGTCTAGTCTGCATTCCAGCTAGAGTGGCAGAAGCTGGACATTTCAACCATTTATCCGTTACTCATCAAAACATGATTTCTATTTTTTTTCCAAAGTCGCAGTATTTCAAATAGCGTATCTTATCTTGTAAATTAATAACATTCCCACTGTAAAATAATGTTTTCGGTCCCCTTAATACTCCGTGTCCATCCTTGCAGCTTGCGTCTGCAATCCATCAGCTTGAGTGTAAGTGCCACGACCATAATTCATGCGTCTACTCGAGACTACAACATTGGATTCAAACATGTAAGAGGAGAGTCATTTATGAAATGACCGAGCACAAAGCAAAACAGAAGTAAAACAGGGTCACGGTGCCTCTTGTCCGTTCCCCCTACTTCCTCTGGTCCGAACCTAGAAATGGGGTTTCCAGACCTGTCGACGGAGGGAGATCCAAGCCTCCGTAAATCCCACAATGCCCCTGGCTCCCCGAACGGCTCTTAAAAAACAACTGTTTTCTTAAGAGTCACGAAACACAAAGACAAAAGGCTGAGATGGACGCGATGGAACGTGATTTTTCCATGTGTTTTTCACGAGGAAGCACGCAGCCGAGGACTAAAAACACCACAGATTTATTTTTCATAAAAAAAAAAAACAGGAAGTGGCTGAAATGTGATGCAGCGACTGCATAAATAAATTGCAACATTGAGATTAAATCATACATGTAATCAAAACGCACATTAACACAATCACTCTGAGATTGCTGATACCATCGTGCGTAATCAAGACCTCTCCGGCGGCGTTGTATAATCACGTGCATGCGGATGAGCTCATCAACGTGAAATCTGGTCCTCGTGACTCTTCATCCCCACGACGGCGTAGCATCTCGGAGACAGGAGGGGATCAAAGAGCTGCACCAGAGCGGAGAAGGACAAACCCTCCTGTAGGACACCAAGACAAACAAACAAAACACAATGAGACAACAGGAGTGAATATAAAACACATGCACATTCAAATCCTGTTTGGCTTTGTGACGCCATGCTGCCGTATGATGTCGCTCTTAAAGATTTCTCTACTGAATCCTCCGGAGGGGAAACATCTGTCCAAATATTATGTCAGGTGGACTCCTGTTCATATGTAGGACGAGTTGGTCTTCCTCGATGGCCGGCTGTTCAGTAACAGGTCATACCACACTAGGCTGCAGTTCAGGTGCGTCCATGCAAAGACGGTAAAACGGGTGTTCACTCATTATCGCTCGCCTTGTAATTTAAATAGCCCACATGCTACTTTTGTAACGTATTTGAAGGAGTTCCTCAACAAGAGGAATGAGGTACGGAGTTCTGCTGCTTGTCAATTAGCTGGATCCAATTGAATTATTGTAAATATAGAGTTTAATTTTCATCCAGCTGCCAGCAATGGCGGTTTTGACATTTCTGCTAGCTAATCTTAGTTTTGCGTGTTCTGCTAGCGTTAGCGTGTTCTGCTAGCGTTAGCGTGCTAAAGCTTGCCGATGGGAATGCCATTTGATCGGCAGCAAAAATATTGGATAAGCTAAAATTTTGTTGCGGGTGAGACATTTCGCTCTAAGGCACAAGTGTCAACATATAACCGCCAATTGGAAAAGTCAGTGAGGTTCATCCTCTGGGAACCATGATTGCCTGTGCTAAATTTCATGGCAATCCATCCAAATGCTATTGAGACCATTTTGCTCTATGCCACACATGTCAACATGTTACCACCCATTGGAAAAGTCAGGGGATCACAAGGGGCAATAGGGTTCATCCTCTGGGAAACATGATTCTCTGTGCAAGCCAACCGATAGCTGATGGCGGACCAACATCCCATCGCATTCACAGCATTCACAAACATCTACTTTGCTCGATTATTTGAGGATTAAAATTCCTTGAAGTTTGTGCCAACGCACATATTTTATCACATCACAGTGTATACATTGCTATATAAGTGCATCATTGTTTGACTATCAAGTCAGTAAGACGCTATGGAAACCTTCCCAAAAAATCTATAGTACGTGTGTGTGTGTGTGTGTGTGTGTGTGTGTGTGTCCTTCTTAAAGGCTGAACATGCCTCAGCACACACATCACATGGATCGTATTCACATGCATCCATCACTTCCTCTCGTTCCTCCTCCTGGGAGACGTTATGTTCAAGACGTTCTGTAGTCTGATTACACGACATCGTTAAGGAAGTGCATCCCGACACACAGCAACGCACGTAATCACGACTTTCAAAGCTTTCCGGCTTGTACGCAGCTCATCACAGTAACTCAGGATAAAGATTAGCGTGTTGGTTTTGGCCGCAGAAGCACGAGATGCTAAATTGCAGGCTGGCTTTTATTTAGCCGACACCTATATTACTGTCAGCAGTGTGAACAGCTGAGATTTCTACGTCTTCGCTTTCATCATCTGGGAAGCAGATTTCAGATCCCAATCAACGAGCTGTACGACTAAATTAGAAAGATGAGTCCAGCTGAAACCCCTCGTGTGCTGCTGGTGAAAATAACTGAAAGGTTACGACATGCTTGTTTCAATAATAGTTTTTTATATGTTGTATATGAAAAAAATTAAAAGCCATTTTGATAGTAAATTCATCATTTAAGTTATTTCTAAAGCAAAAAGTGACTTTGGGTTTTGAAACCAACAATTTGTTGACATTTTATAAACCATGTGATTAATAGATAAGCTCAAATAAGAGTTATAGATACTGAAAAAAACAGCAGATGTACCCTTAAATCAATCATTTTTTGCTTAAAATACATTCACATTCTCTCCCATTGCACATAATAAACCTAGGGCCTTTTATTATAAACAATCTGAAGTGCAGTTGGACATATAAACAGATTTAGTGTGACTTCATGTTCATCTGACTTTTGAGTTGACCAGGTTCTAGTAAAGCCACGCCTCCAGAATGAATCCCTAATATTTTTTCCACCATGAATGATTGATGAGAGTCCCGACTGCAATGAGTTTACCTGTTCTTTCAGGTAGCAGAGGCGATCCAGTAGAATCAGACCTTCGATACAGGGAGCCAGGGTCACCTTCAACTGCACAGAGATGACATCATTCATTTAATCCCTTGTTGTCTCCTCCCAATACTGGAAAAAAAAACCCCACCATGACTGCTATTGTCTTCCCAGTAGCTGGTGGGCGATCCCTTAAAAAAACACTTTACTGCTTTATGTCATGAGAGAAAATTGGTCCGTCCGTTGACAAGACAATTAGCGGTCTCGGCTCCGACCAGAAGCTGCCTTTCTTCTCATTCTGCTCGATTCCCCACCGACTACAATGATCTCACTTAATGGCCTGCAATTTATTGACATTACACATCTCACTTTACAGGAATGAAAATGTGTTTCGTGCTTCTCCGGTTCAGTGGAAGTGTCGTCCAGGACTTACCATATTAAAGGCGCGCATCTCGCCCATTCGCGGTCTGTAAGCGTCGTGGTAATGCTGGATGTCGCCGTCGGAAAGCTAACAGGGAAGAGAGCGTCCGGCGTGAGAGTCAGGATATGTGGGAGAAAAAGCGAGAGGCGGGAGGAGAATGTGAAGTGTTGAGAGTGACATATGTGGAAACCCACGGCAACCACATGACCTCAACATCAGGGTGCCAGGCGACATCCTAAACGAAGACAGCAGGAATCTCTGCTGTTGGCTCTCTAACATGACAATTGGAATACTTAGTAAACCAACATAATGGCGACTCATGATGATGGAGGAGATTCTGGTCCTGATTCTGACCTTTGATTCGTCCAGCTCCAGTCTGCGTAGAGCTCGACGGACGTAGTCCACGAAGGATTTAGCCTTGGAGTAGACGTTCCCCACTCGCTTCTCACTGCAAACGCACAAACCGACACAGACGTCATTTTCTCTCTGCCTCTTTCTGTTTTTAATCACACCTTAGCAACCAGAAAGAAACACTTCTAAAAAAAGGACTAAACTGTGATAAATAGCCGCGGGCGGGGAGAGAAGTTAATGGTTATTCGATTGGGATCTGATGTCTGCCATTAAAGTAAAAGGTCACAGAGCAGGAGGGGACGAGGTCAGTGCTTTGTGCCTTTTCCGAGGTGTTTGCGAAGGGCTAATTGAAATCTGCATTTCCTCCGATAGCGCGGCTGATTTCATTAGAAGGGCAGTGACTGTAATCCACTAAAGATCTGGAACCCCGAACGCCTGAAATCTCTCAGCCATCAGGAATGCGAACTAACAACGGCGAAACCGCAGAACTTCAGATTTTATGAGGAGAAAAAGCAAGTTTTGACTTTTTGACAGCAGTTAACTCATGTTTGGAAAGGGAAGCATGACAGTCTTGAACCGAGGCCAAACCGTGGACTAGTCGGCGTTTTCTTCGCGGTTATACACGAGTAGAAAAGAACCGTTTGTAGAAATAAAAAAATGAAAAACCCAAATCGTGTGAGCCTAAAATGTATTATTATTGAATAATGTTTACATTTCTAATCCACTGGTTGCTCTACAAAATAAAGAAAGCTGAATGATGCCCTCATTGTATAAAATGTACGATATTAAGAACGCAGAAACAAACAACCCAGAAAGAACAGACTCTACCTCACACGTGTGGCGGAGTAACACCCAGAACACGTTTAACTGCTGCACACTTGTTGCGATTGCTGGCGTTAAAGTGCTGCCAGATGTAGAAGCTGCTGGCTGTTACCTTTTAAAGCAGCTGTAGTGATCCCTCAGAATAACATGCAGGACGGCGCGGTAAAACAGAGACTCCATCTGAATCTGCGGGATCAAAGATAATGTCATTCAACATGATGCAGTTTATGAATTTCCCAAAGATGGATATCCCCTCTGATCCGCCCAGCGTGTGTACGAAACAGTCCATTACTTCCCGACACTTCTCCGAGTCTGACGCAAGACCTGCAGGCAATCAGGCCTTTTTTTTGGGATTCAGACCCCCCGAGTCATCCATCTTATCGTGATTGCATTAATATTTATAAACATTCCATATTAATGGCGGTGTTGTGTGTCAGGCTTTGGCCCCGGAGCTCCGAGCTCCTACGTTTCAAATAAACACGCTGCAGTCAATCACAGGCCTGAAACAATAGCAGAAGTAACATCTGATTGTTTGTACAGCGGAGGAGAACGGTGAGTGATTGTGAACAACCCCGGATTTGTTTTCACGAGTGTGAAGAAATGACAGTTTAGAGAAGTCCCAGTCTTGTGCGAGGCTGACTATTCATCATTTATGTATTGATTACAATAAGAATGTCTTACTTACCCCTTGGCCGAGTGAAACCCTCTCGAGTGCCTGTTTTTTTTTTTTTTTTTTTTTTTTGGAGAAACAGTGACGCGTTAAGATGGAATATTTCTTGGGGAAAAACTGAGCTGTAGTCGTTACTTGTGCTGTCACTGTGCTGTCACCAAACTCACCAAACACGCCGACATCCTGGCGTTCCTGCCGCAGAACCAGGATTGGCGGCGGAGGTACTGACTCAGGGGGAAACCGCACACGCTGCCCAAACACTCTGCGAGGGAACACACACACACACGACAGGGCTGAACTGATGTGCTGATCAGCAATTAGGATTCGGGCTCGCCTCCCTCCTGCACCGACACGTGGCCCTCGGAGGCAATTGGAGCGGACAAGCGTTTCCCCGGCCCGGAGGCTTGATTACAGCACGTACAGAGCTGTTTATAGTAGCTGCCCTCACGCTGGCCTCAGAAATTACATCTGAAGTGGCCACGTACACTCGGATCCAGGCAAATATTTTTCTGATGTCCTCGTGTGCGATCGTACGTTCGCAAATATCTCGCATCGAGGCACTCTGGTGCCTGAATGGAGTCATCTCATTGTGAGTAAACAGCGAGGCGGACCTCGGATGCCTGATTCCACATAAGGTGCTAAACGCTGATGAAGCATTTCAGGAAACGCTTCATTCCCAAATGAGCTGAAATAATTCGCCTTCCATAATGAAGCTTCTCAGCTTCTTCTGCGCTTTTAGAGGGAGGTATAGGCCACCACTGGAGCTGGCCTGCATCCCAGACAGCACTGTAAGTGTGTGTGTGTGTGTGTGTGTGTCTTTGTTCACTTCTTTAAAAGATCAAACTGGAGTTCGAGAAACAAGCGTGGAGAGGAGTGTTTTCAATCAACTGGTCGTGATATCATTTTCCAGTCAGCTTCTTGGCTGAAACGACAATGGGCCCCCCGATGATGTGAGGGTCAAAGGTCGCGCTGTTAACAAGAGATGACGCGGATACTGCATCGGCTGCAGCGAGGGGCTCTTTCTTCCAGATGCACGGCGGCTACGGTCGCAGACGGGGACGATATCAGTGTGTTATCCCGCACTTTGGCACCCGTATTAACCTCTGTGTGTGTGTGTGTGTGTGTGTGTGTGAGTGGTTACCCTGTCCGGCGGGGTCGAACTCCTCAGACAGCAGGTGATAGCAGCAGCCCACGCTGCAGACGGCGGCCAGCTCGGGTTTTGCCACAAACATCCTCAGGGTGCTGGGTGCCAAGTCGCCACATGTGTGCAGGCCGACCATGACCGCATCCTGGAATGTGGGGAGAGAGAGAGAGAGAGCACGCAGAGAGAGGGGGAGAACAGAAGGAGGGTGGGGAAGGGGGGGAAGGAGATCGATGGTTTAATGTATTGACGGTGACGCGCTGCAGATTTGGCGCCCCGCGATAACGCCGCCACACTCGTAATGCGAACGCCAGCTGCCGTGGCCGACTTGTAACTCCAGAAGCCGCTGCAGGAACGTTGCCGTGCTCCTTTCTGCACCGTCTCTCCCAAACACACGCAGTAGATCTACTTTCAAGATTTTTTTTTTTACTTTGCTCACCTCCAGCTCGTTGATGAGGCCTCGGAGCTCGGTTTCCGCGGTAACGTACGAAGTGAGGGGTGAAAACACGACGGCGGCCGGTCTGCTCTGAGCTTTCCTGTCCAGGTTCTCCCTCTTCCTCCTCTCCCTCTCCTCGGCGCTCAGGTGGCTGGGGGGGACTCGGGGGGGCGTGGGCTGGATCACATCCACTGACAGGGCGCTGAGGAAGAGCTCCTCCGCTTCTGGGTTCGACTCTGAATGCCCTTCCTCTGCAAAGTTTGATAACACCTCCTCCTGCGACTGAATTCCTTCTATTCCCGGCTTTAACTCCTCTAACTCCTGCTGAGGTGAACGCGTGGCCTCTTCCTGTGCCCTCATCGCCTTGTTGTGTTTCTGGTACGCCCTGGAGAACTTCTTCAGCTTCCGGTTCCTCTCCTGGGCTCCGTGGGTGTTGGTGCTGGAGGAGTCGATGCCGTAGACCCGGAGGCCGTACTGCAGGGACAGGAAGGAGCTCAGGTAGCCCTTCCCCGAGCCCACGTCGATCACCTGAGTGGGAGGAGAGATCAAAGTCAGGTTACTAAGATCTAGTTTTGATTCCATCAGATCTCCCCGAACATAATTTCAGTACAAGTTCTTGACCTGTTTGACCCCACAGCGATGGGCCATGCAGGACACCACCTCAGACATGGACTGGACCTCATGGGATTTCTTCGCGTTCATAAACTCATCTGTCTCCAGCTCAGCACCTGGGTTAGACAGAACAATGTGTTTTTTTTAAATCATGTACCTTTATAAAGACCCCAACTCATTGCCATGACAACTGGCCCTCCCTTGGTGTTTTTTTCCCTACCTATCGCTGCCACTGGAGCTCCACATTCAGGGCGGTTCTCTCTGAGGGCCTGCAGCAGCTCGTCCCTGCTGGTGCAGACTCCGAGGCCGGGGAGAGAGAGGGCCTTGGCCGCCTGCAGCAGTTCATGGGTGTCAACCAGCCGGTTTGTATCATTGCAAAACCCGAATGTGGTCCTGGATTGCTCTGTTTATGGAGACAGAAAAAGTTAAAAAGTTAAAAATTATCTTTGTTGTTTGATTGTCATGTATGTTGTTGTTGCTTTTTTCTTTTTGGTGGAACATTGTGTTTTGTTCTGTGTGTAAGACAGCTACTATAAACATATTCATTCAAATTCAGCAGCTTTCAGTGGTTGGGATGATTCAATTAATGGGTGAGTCCGCCCCAAATGACAAAAAAGTAAAAACATATTGTCGCTTAGTGGTATGCAGCCGTCCAAATATTTTAGGTTTCAGGCTGCCAGCCAGATACAAAAGAGGGGAGCGCAATTTTCTTTGAGGCTCTTTCAGCACTGAAAAAAAAAAGTTCTGTTCTAAAGATTCAACAGCAAGATGGACAAACCACAGACCTCACTGTGAACGATGACACTACTTTCTGTTGAATAAATAGTCCCGTTTGCTTTGAGTCCTCAAAAACAGGCCAAGTTAAATACTTGGCCTCTGCATGACTATATACTACATATTCTTAATGGATGCTTTCCATTTTGTTAATAACGCAGTAACACATGTTGGTAATCCATTAGTAAATGCTTGTTACTAAATTTATTCTGGTCCAGATTACCTGCAGCCCACACAGGCGTTTTTCACAACCTGGCAACCCAAAAGCTAAACTAATGGTAGTATTAATAAATTATGTGTTAATTCATTAATTACCATGAATTACAACTGACTGAAACGCTTCATAAAAGGACGCCTTATTAGTTACATTCTACAAAAGTTATAAATATTTTCAAGGCAACTGAAAGAAACCTACTTACCCTTTGCTCTGTGTTCTGGCTCCCCCTGCTGGTCGTCACACGAGCTGACGGTTGACAGGACCTCCTGAGGCGGCACGGCCATGAAGCGGTCCCACACGTCGTGAGTGTAAAACTCCACCGTGTGAGCGTTGGCGATGCTCAGAGTGATGGACAGAAACCGCTTGACTTCATCTATTCGGCGTTGGATTTCTGCGAGGCTGTGTGAGGAGGACAACATGTTAAAAGGCTCTCTGAAGAAGGCCCGAGTGACGCATGTATGAAGTCGTCCACCGCCGACGTATGCTGAGG
Organism: Chelidonichthys spinosus; assembly: GCA_029853015.1. Classification (NCBI taxonomy): domain Eukaryota; kingdom Metazoa; phylum Chordata; class Actinopteri; order Perciformes; family Triglidae; genus Chelidonichthys; species Chelidonichthys spinosus. The sequence continues at coordinate 10,171,076 of CM056841.1, read as the reverse complement.
CAGAAGCAGTCGAAAATACAGTTTGACGATTTTACAACATATTATTAATATTTTAAATAATATATGCGTTTTCATACATATAAGGTAGACATTGAAGGTGTGGCAAAAATACTGCATTTTTAGACTGGCTCGCTATGAAGATTGATATGACTAATATCCTTATCGGGTACGTTATTAACCGGACACAATCAAAAATAATGTTTTATGTATGTTGGTCGACCATTTGTTCAGAAAATGTTCGATGTATGCAGTTCTCCGCTGCAGTGTCCTGCGTGAATAAAAAATGTCCTCTTATTAAATTAATCGCCTCAGAATCGTAAAAACGTTTGATCGAAATCGGATACTCGGTGATCGATTGCTCTTGACTTCCTTGCACACGTCATCACACCGCGTCGGCACGGAAATGGCGTGCTGCGTGAACGTGTCGTAAACATTTCACGTTTTCCTGGCGAGGTTTTACACTGAAATGGCACCGACAGATACAAAAATGAAGAATAAGAAGTTTGTCGCGAAAGACGGCAACTGGAAGAAATCCAAAACTAACACACTTGGCGTAAAACAGAAGAGGAAATGGACTCCTGAGCAGAAAGTATACGAAGGCAGTATTAAGGAAGGTCCGTTTTTACTAAACTACTAGTAAATAACAGCAGTTAGATACCTGACGGGCGCCACTGCCTATCTAACGTTACTATATAATCATGACGCCATACTGACATTTCTACGTGACAAACTTGTTTAAAAATATCTCAGGCTGGTCATAAAAAGGTCCACATGCAACCTTCTTTGTAGGCCTTAATACAAGTCACCATGGTGTGTCTTTCTGTCCTCAGGTCAGGGCTTTGCCTTCAAGAGGAAGCAAAGAGTCCAACATGAGTACAACAAGATGCTGCGGAAGGAGGAGAAGAAGAAGAAGCAGCCTGAGTCCAGCGTGCTGTACAAGGAGGAGTACCCAGAACACCTCAGGCATCTGTACGTCGCCGAGGCCGAGAAACTGAAGAAAGAGGCCTGGACCCATAGGTTGAACAGGAGTAAGCTGAGAGTGAAAGAGCAGGACAAGGGAGACGAGAGATGTGGAAGTGCTGCTGATGATGCTGCTGATCCAGATCTAGAAGTTACTGGTGGACTTGAGCAGACGGATCCTGGCTCTGAAAATCCTGAACCAGCAGGAGCCTCAGAGAAAGATGGGTGAGAACATGTTGGACACCTGAGGATGTGATTTATCTTAGTGATTGTATAAAGAGAGACAAGTTATATTACAACCTAAAACTATGATAAAGTTGAGAGTATGGATGGTTCTAGATGTGCAATGCTAAATCAGTGGAGTTCTCTTTGGAGTGATGCAATCATAAATGTATTTTTATCATATAATTGAGCACTTTAAATGTCTGTAATATACAGACAGAAATATATCAGTTAAATTGGATACATTACAGTACATTCCTAAATTATTGGAGTTTAGTGTCATAATTAGTTTTATCCTTCAGTTAATTTTCCTTCAGTTAATTTTCACGTTCACGCCGAGTAACGCTGCCTCCATGATATTCTCTTCCAGTCTTCCAATGAGTAACCGTATGAGGAAGAAAATGCTGAAGAAGACGTCCTACCAGAAGACGAAAGAGGAATTTGAGACGGCCACGGAAAAACGGAAAAAGAAGAAAGAGGTGAAATGTTTCTCTTTATTGTTTATGAGCTGATACCCCTTAAAAAAAAATCAACAAAAGATTTATGTTTTTCCTTTATGAAAACTGTCAAATTGTCGTCTGGCTTTCCACTGACAGCTCGTCTTGTTCTTTTGCGTTTCATGTGAAATCCCAGGAGTATGAGAAGAACCGCCAGCAGAGAGATGAAGCTATTCAGAAGTACAAACAGAAAAAGTTGGAGACGTTTCAGATGCTGAGCAAAAAGACCAAGAAAGGACAGCCCAATCTGAACCTCCAAATGGACTTTTTGCTTCAAAAGATCTCCCAAGGAGCTGCTGGGAAATAACTCCCCAAATCAGGACTGATACCGGAGAATGAATGGGGAAAAGTGTGGACCTTCCCTTTGATCTGACTCTGGCGTTGACACACGCTGTCAAAAAATGGTTACCCGAGGACAATCAGGGTTGTGCTTTTCACACAAATTAAATGCTGTGGTTTGTCAGTATTTAGCCGATGAAAAACAAATATGGCTCGTTTTCATCTCAGACCACAAGATGGCATTGTAAGACACGGAAAGATGCTCATGTAAGGCTTTATTTAAAGCGTTTTAGCTTCAGGGAAAGGGCAAATTGCTAATTACCATGGCATAAAGTAATCAGTACTATGTTTGAACCGGGAATAAATGTATAATCTGTTATTTTCTGATCCAACTCCATTGATGCCAAGCCCTTTTTTCGTAATAAAGCAGCAGAAACGTGTTGCATGCATGTGGTCTGCTTAAGGAGAGTTCAGCCCCCCCCTCCTTGTGTGCACGTAGACTGAAAAGCCTCAGGCCGCTTCCTCATGACATCACATGGTCACAGAATGACTTCTTTTTTTGAACATCTGAGGGGCAAGACGTCCCGAACACAGCGCGCTCACTGCTCTGTTGACACTGAGGCCTTCAGCTTCTCGTGCTTTTCATTTGTCAAAGGTAAGACCCCCACTTCTGTTTTCTGGTTTAGTTAAAGATGCAGTTTGTACTTGACTGCAAAGTATATTAAGGCTGTGTGTCTGGTTAAAGAAAAAGGTTTGGAGGAGTGAGACGTTTTGTTTGTTTTAAAGAATGCTTCATACTTCACATTTAGAAGAGTCTGACAGTTTTTGATGGTGTTTTTTACTCTGCAGAGGACACAAAGAGGAGTGTAATGTATTTAATGTCCAAGTTTTGTGTGCTGCAACTACCAAATAAACTTTCCACATCACAAGATGCTAGTTGACGCGTCGTGACTACAGCCATTGTGTATCTGATGCTCTTATTTCTGCAAACGGCTTCCCAGCTCTAACAATGCAAGCAAGAGGGTACTTCAAAACCTTGCTTGAGTCATAAAGTTGTGGAGACAAAAGAAGAAACCGCTGCTGTTGGTGTGAAGGGTGGTGGTGGTGGTGGGGGGATGGGGGGGAGGGTGATACTTTACAGCTCTGAACTCAGCTGCGTCGCTGCCTCTTGGTAAATATTCCTGCAATCATGCAGGCATTACACTGTCATGGGTTCTGTATGGCGGGGTATTAAGATAATCCTTTACACTGTGTGTTTACATGCCTTTGTGAGGTGCTTGTTCCTGGCTTATTAGAAAAGGGGAAGTACTGTCTAGTTGTAACAACTGCTGCACTGTTGCATTGATGTTCTGATCACTTGTGTAACCAATTCGTTTTCTCCAAATTTGTCCTTTTTTTTTAATAAGAAGTTTGAAGGTTGATTGCTGGATTCGTACCGTTTACCTCTGACTCACAGGAGCCTGCAAACCCATTTTTTTTTATTTTCAGCATATTCACAAGCAACAAAGTTATCTGTGATCTCATCACCTGATGCCACTTCCTGTCTCTGTCGTCATGGCGACTGTAAGAGCCCCAGAGCACTGGATACCAGGCCAGTGAGGAGGCCTGATGTCTGATTCCCACTCCTGACTGCGACTGAAATACGTGGTATTTACCCGGCGTGCTGCTGCTTGAAGAACGAGGCGTCCCGGACATGGCGGAGGAAGGAAGGGTGAACGGCGTCGGACCGACCGCCGGGCAGAGGCGCTCAGACTGGGGACGCATCGCCCTGCTGGACAAGACCAGGGAGTTCTTCCAGACCTGCGATGTGGAGGGCAAAGGCTTCATCACCCGCAAGGATTTGAGAGTAAGATGCTCTGTGTGTGTGTGTTTTTGTCCGGTTTATCCAGTTTATTTGATGATAGTGCTGCAGTTTAAGATTGTTTTCTTAAAGATTAACCTGCTAAATTATCTATTGATTAATCAATTTAGCCTTTTAAAGCAGAGATCTTCAACAGGGGGTCCCCAAAATGATTTGATCCCAAACTTTTTTTCTTCCAAAATGTTAAATATGTCCAAAAATACATCTAATCTAAGCATTTAATAGGCAAATCTAAATGTTAATTGTTGTGTTAATGTAAAATTGTGATGTAGAAAATGCCAACATAGAACAATATGTTCTATAAATATATGAATCTGTCAACAATTATAATTTTAATGGCTTAGCATTGTAAATCACTACAGTTAGTACCTTTATGCATGGCCCTATGGGCTGCAATGTATATTATTAGAGGGCCGGTTTAATAAGCAACCTCCGTGTCCCTGTCAGCCATGGGGTCCTGAAGACCTATGTTTTAAAGGGTCAGAAATTGGGAAATGCACATTTTAGAGGCTGAAACAAGCACATTTTTTTGGCAATTTCTTTTCTAATAATCCACGTTTTTGCCGTTGAATTTTCTGTCAACTAACCAATGACTTAATGGACTGATTGTTTCAGCTCTGGGGGATTTCATATTCACATATACTTTAAAGCACAAAAGATGTTTGTCTCCTAGTCACACTCATGCTCCGTCCCTTATTCTTTCTTATAAGATGTATGGACGCCCCGTGAAAGCATTAACCCAGCGTTAACAGGTCGGGGAGCCACCCACTCACCTGTTTGTTCAACTTCGTGTCCCATGGTCACTTAATGAGGCTGCCATTTTTTTTTCATGTTATATCACCATTTTTTAAAGAAGCACTCTGCCCACTCACCAGACGGTGAAGTGGCAGAGTAGCACCATTGATGGGGATGTTTATGAGCGGAGGTTCACCTCGCTGGGCCTCTTCAAAGCGTTCACGGTGTCCAGGCTGCGTTGTCAGTTAATTAGGACGGGGCCCTTGTGAGCATCGGGGCCCTTTTGTTGCTGCCGTTCGGGGGTTTTCTGAGAAAAAGCTCTTTTCACTGACGCATAAAGCAGCCACTTTGTGTTCATTCTGCGCTAGGTGTGCTTGAGTTAGAACTATACAGAGACGGATTTAAAATGCAGGTGACATTTATTGATTTAGACCATTCTGATGGGATGAATGTTACATAAAATGTTTTCTTATCTTAACTCCTAACAAACCACATCCATACCCGACTGTCTGCTGCTTCCAAATCGCCGTTCAGCCGTGCAACTGAGCCTCTGCAGTGTTTTGAAATGCCTTGTGTTTGTGTTCCCTTGGCAGAGGCTCCACAGACAGCTGCCTCTGTCTGCAGAGGAGCTGGAGGATGTCTTTGACTCTCTGGATACGGATCGCACCGGTTACCTCACGCTGGAGGCGTTCACCTCCGGATTCAGTAGGTCTCCTGCCTCCAGAGGCCTTTTTACAGCTCAATTGAAAATGACAACCAAAGCATGGAGTAGAACATCCCAATTTACATGAAAGCAGCTCAGATATTCCTCTTCATGGAAAGTAAAATGAATGCTACGCCACTCAAGTCTGTAAATGCTTAAAGTGAGACTGTAATTTTGGCTAAACAGAGGCTACAAGTGTTATAATACATGCTTAAATGTATTGTGATAGTATAGTGATAAAGTGTGTGGGGGCATCCCAGGTCAGTTCCTACACGGCCGGAGGATCTCTGTGGCCGATGACCACAATCAGGCCCCCAGCCCCGTCTTTAGGGCCAAGGAGGTCCTTTATCAGAGCCAATGGGAGGCCAAGCTGTCGGCAGTGGAAGACGAGGAGGAGGGCCACTTCTGCATGCTGCTGGAAAGCCTGGGGGCCAGCAACGTGTTTGAGGAGTGAGTGGAATCAAATTCTTCTGTGTGTGTGTGTGATATGCACATTAAAAAACACGCTGTGTAATCCGCCATTGAAACCCCCGAGGTGTGGTTTAATTAGACTAATCTCCCTCTGCGTGTCTTCTGTTTCTCTCCAGTCCCGGCGAGGTGCGCAGTCTTTGGGCTCAGCTCAGACGGGATGAGCCTCACCTCCTCTCCAATTTTGAGGAGTTCCTGGCCAGGGTCACCCACCAGATCAAAGAGGCCCACAAGGAGAAGAACGAGATGGAGAGCGCCCTCCAGAGGTACGACAGGACGCCAAAATCACCCTCTAAGTGTAAAGATGGGATATGAAAAGGGAAAAAAGGAAGGCAAGAGGAAGGAAATTAATGAACAGGGGATGAAAGCATGAACATATGGTGTGCCGCTGGGTTAAAAAGGCCACATTTCTCAATCGGTTCCCACACTTAGAGTGCTTAAGTAGCGTACCTTACGTAACGCGTGAAGCAAATGTTCTCATTAGCCACCTAAAGAAGGTCTGTGTGTGTTTATATTACCGGCGCTTACTGGGCCCGAGTGTTTGCATGGATTTACCTGTAATTCTCTATAGAACAACCACCTTATCCATGTCAAATGACCACTAATCTGGAGGTCAGATTAGAAGTCAGACCACCTTCTGCTGTTGTGGAAACATATTAGCACTGAGGGGACATAAAAAGCAATAAGTATCTTCATTATATTTCATATTTTAAACATGCAGTGTCGAGCAATTTGAGTGTAAGTGACGTCACATTGCAGTTTTTTTTTAATTGTAACAACAAAGAATCAGGAATGACAGATCGGATCCAAGTTAATATCATATAGAATAGTGAAATAGACGGATTAACTAGTGCATGGGGAAGATGTGGAGTCAGTTAAAACATTAAAATAATAAATAATATTTGCATCAATTTAGAAAAATAATGACTGAGTAAGTCAATATATAGAAATGATTTGCAGGAGAAGGGAATTTGTATGAATCTTTTATGCGACAATGATAATATTCTTCTAATCATTTTATCAGTTTCAGTGTTGAGTGTTTTTTTTTTATTTATATGGTTTTAGTTCTTTTTATTAAATTGTTTAACTTGCTGTTTTTGCAGAGTTGTGTTCCAGAGATGTGATTTAATCCGTTTGTAAACTAAAGGTAGTTCTCCCACGGCACGGCGTGGTACTGTGCAGCAGCTAGTTATTCCTCAAGACTCTACTAATTGGCTGCTTGGGTCTTAACAATTATTGTCAGAGGGAATGTAAATACCACTCAGTATTCTTTTGAAAGCGAAGCTCAGTCGCTGTGAGTCTACAGGTGTGTGTGTGTGTGTTCGTGCTCAAGTATTTACATGCAATCACAGATGCAGCTTTAAGCTCAGCCTAGACAACAATGCCGTTCTGTTCCTAGATGTTATATTATAGCTCGCTGCAAGTCGATTCTATTAACCTTAATGACTGATGTCTGTGCTGCTCCTCTGTGCAGGAAGGCTGCGACGCACGACAGCGAGATCCGTTATTTATACGAAGAGATGGAGGCGCAGATTAATAATGAAAAGGACCGGCTCGTGCTGAAGGTGCAAGAGCTCATACGCCAAACCAAACCACATTTATTCACAGAATTACATAACGATCTTAAATCATGTGCCTTTCTGCTTCCACCATTCGACCTTTAAACTCTTCGTCTCCGTGCAGGACTCGGAGCGCATTCAGCTGCGCAGCCAGGACCTGGAGCACCAGCTGTCGTCCAAGGAGAAAGAGCTGGAGCATCTTTTCCAGAAGCAGAAAAGGGTGCGTGCTTTTAAATAATTATTCATTGATGAAGGAATGCGTTGTAGAGAGGTGGGGGTTGGGGTTCGACATACTTGAAGGACACTCACCCAGCATTAATGCCTTCCATCCCTACGAACACTTCCCTCCAGTTAGAGCTCCAGTGCAGCGAGCTGAACAGCGAGAAGCAGGAGAGCCACGTGGAGAACGTGAAGCTGAAGGTGACCAACGACGAGCTGTCCCGAGCCCTGGAGAGCACCAGCCAGGACCTGGGGCTGGCCCAGGAACAGCTGGCCATGCTGCAGGAGCAGGCGGCCCGGCTGCAGCAGGAGAAGGAGATGTGGGTCTGCACACCCATTACACACGTTTGACTGTCTCCTTCTACTGCGATTTTGTCATTTCTGTGTGCTTTCAGGGAAATGTACAGAGTAACCGAGGGGCTGCAGAGGGAGAAGCAAAGCCTCATGAAGCAGCTTGACCTCCTCAGGTATGACACACATCAAACCTGGGTAATAGTTTAATCTTGTTATAGTCCTAATTGGCATACCTTGCAAATCTGGGTGCAAAGTGCAAAATTCCATCTTTCTCATTCATTGCTTCTTTTCCCAGGGAGATGAACAAACATTTAAAAGACGAGCGAGACATATGCTTCGGCGTTGTGAGTATACATTTGTATCTTATTTCCAGCAGCTATCATCACATGACAATACTTCTGTAACACACACCCCCCCCTTTTTGTTTGAATAAGCCTCGGACCTCACTCCGAAAGAAGCAGAAGGAGAGAGCGGGCCTCGCCAATATATTCGATGACACCAGCCAGCCGGCGAAAAGGTGATTCATTTATCTCCCAAACGCTCTTTAACACGAATCATCCGTCAGAGCTGTTTCCTGTGTGACAAAGACGGATTCTATCCGCCACAGTTGGATGTGAAAATCATGCATCAGGGGAGGAAAAACAGAGGATAACTGATTCTATGATCAACTGAATTAACCCTCCTGTTTGTACGAGACTAAAATCAGAAACGTTTGAGTGCTTTTGGCCTCTCCATTTTTTCCATCTCCGTCCAAGTGGATTGACCCAGTATATCCTCTGTTTCTCCTCTGTTTACCAACAGAGCCCCACTGTTGGTGGACGGGTCCTACCAGTCTCTGGAGGCCTTGCCTATAGAGCACCTTCAAATCGTGTTTCTTGCTCCCTCTTCCTGTAGTGAGGATGACACCGCCCCCCCTTCCACCACAAACGCCACCACATGTCAACAACGCCCCGCAGCGAAGAGAAACACCGGCTTAGCCAACGGTTACGGCGACCCCGCTCCGCCCAAAGTGACCGACGTGAAGGCAAAGGTCAAGAAATCCCCCAGCAAGACGGCCACAAAGAAGGTGACGGGGAAAGACAGAGAGAGAGCGAAGAGGGTGGAAATGAGGAAGAAGGCGGAAGAGGAGGTCTTGGACGCCCCTCCGGACGGGTGGCCCCTCCGCCGCGTCATCTCCATCGAGGAGGACCACCTGCCCCACCTGCTCCAAGGAGGCCCTCAGCTTCTACTGCACCAGCTCAGTGAGGAGGACGACGACGTGGGCAACGAGGAGGACGACGATGCTCAGAGTGACCTTGAAACCAGCGTTGTCATGGCAGCAGAGGTCTCCGTCAACCCGCGCTCGAGTCGCATCCCCGTGTCGGCGGAAACCCCTTCGGTAAGGAAATCCCGCTTCACCCACGCGAGGAAGACGCCCGTGTCTCCGAGAGGACAGCCTGTCGGGAAGGAGACGCAGCAAGTACGGAGCTCCACATGTATTTTCATCTAAACAGAAAATGTATTACCTGGAGAGGTAATAATCAGATTGGTTTTAATACATTGTTCTATCTTTCTGCCTCAGACGACAAAAGATGAAGCACTGTTTGCCCCCGACCGTCTGTTTAAAGTCGTCCTGGTTGGCAACTCAAGCGTGGGCAAGACATCCCTGCTCCGCTCCTTCTGTGAGGGCCGTTTCCACCCTTCCACAACCGCTACTGTGGGTGAGAAGAGAAACATCGTAGTGATGATTGTGTGTGTGTGTGTGTGTGTGTGTGTGTGTGGATGCTAACACAGAAGATCGCAGGGTGACTTAGCATCACATGAAAGGGCTTGTGAAGTCACACTGGCCGTCTCAGAGCCCTGGCACACATTGTACAGCAGATTATGTCATTTCTGATGAATTGTTTTACTTGCTTTCATCTTTCCCAATCCTCACTCCAGCCTTGTTATCTCCACTTTGCCCCCCTGCCCCACCTCACCCCCAACGCCCCACCTCACCCCCAACGCCTCACCTCCTGTGGAATGAGCCTGAGTCAGTATCGCGCCTCGCTGGACCCCCTAGTGGCCACTTTTGTCTTTGTTGCTCTGTCGCAAAACAGTGGATATAATTAACTTTAAATTAGATATTAAAAGTTAACAAAAACCTTATACAACAAATGATTGATTCACCCTATTTGTATTGTATTGATCTTTGTATTGTCTTGATCAGGTATTGACTACAGTGTGAAGACACTAACTCTGGACAACACGCAGATAGCCATGCAGCTTTGGGACACAGCAGGTCAAGAGAGGTGAGTTTCTCTTTAGCTTTTAGAGACAAAACAAGTTAATTTAAAACAGATCTTGGATTTGTGTGTTTACAGAGAAAATAACTTTGAAATCCACATATGATTAATAGAATTTATAGTGTCAATAATATAATTATATGTTGTTGTGAAACTGTATTGACTCTGAGAATCATGAGAGTATTCCAGTCCTGCTCAATGTGTTAAGAGTCCTGAGATGACTTCTGTTGTGATATGACACTATAAATAAAATTGAATTGAATATGTTTTGGGGATGTTTTATTGTTGTAAATCTGTTTATATTCCCATAAAAAGAATATACTTAAAGTACATTTAAAGCACATCATTATATTTTGGTGCTAAATGTAAAATATATAAGAAGTTTAGTTTTCACTGTAATACTTTATTCCTCTCATAGTACTTTAGCATACTAACCTTGAATGTATGATATGCAAACTACAAGCGTTATGTGTTGAAATAGTCGTCATGGTAACAGTCAAACTCTCTTGCCGAAACAGGTTCCGCAGCATAACCAAGCAGTTCTTTCGCAAAGCAGACGGTGTGGTGTTGATGTATGACGTCACTGTGGAGGAGAGCTTCAAGGCCGTGCAACCCTGGCTCACCAATGTCCAGGTCTGACCTTTGACCCAAGGGAGTCCTCTGCAACTGTTAGCCTTCAGCTCAGAGTTAGCTTTTCAGTATTTGCAGGTTTATATCTTAGGAGTCTTCCCAAAAAGATTTTTTTTTTCTCCGCTTAGTTTATTTTATCAATCAAATATCTTTATTGTTAATTTTGTCTCTCCTATAAAAATATATCAATATAAATTAACTTCAGATTTACCCATGCTAAATCATTGGATTGCTCTTCTTCAGGACGCAGCAGGAGAAGGGATCCCCATCCTCCTTTTGGGCAACAAAATGGACATGGATGAAGACAGGGAGGTGTCGTTCAAAGAAGCTGAGCAATTGGCTGATGTGAGTTTTCTGCAAAGGAATATTTTATCTTACGTGCTCACTCAAAATGTTTTTTTGACCCCAACCCCAAAGATGTAATCAGTGACAGTTCCAGTCATGACTTTCTCTCTGCATGTAGGAGAACAACGTGATGTTCTCTGAGGTCAGCGCCTACACCGCCAAGAATGTGACGGAGTCCCTGACACACCTGGCCAGGTAAGATCATGCGTGACAGAATGACTTGCAACCTTTCCGTCGGGGAATCGGTGTGTTGTAGCAGCGTTGGCTCATGCAGCGTCCTCTCTGTGTGTCTGTCTTCACTCAGAGTGCTAATGGAGCAGGAAGACAGGGTGAGAGACACCACGGTCACTCTGAGTGCTCAGCCCATTAGGAGGAAGGTCTGCTGCAAGTGAAGTGGAAACTCAATTTGTCTGCCGCATTAGACGACGACAAAATCATTCTTGGACTTTATCATAGAACGTGTCTATGATTAAGTCCATAGACGTGGACTGCGTGTCCCATATGAACATGAAAACTACTGGCAAGTTTGAATGAGGCTCAGAGGAAGAGCAAAACAAAAAAATGATGCACTCTTTCCTGTAAATAATGCTGTTGCTGTCTATACATTTTTAATTCAAACATATTCTGTATTATAATTACTTTCACCAAGAGAGAAATCATAAGTATATTGTAGGTCTTTCATAACTGAATGCTAGCTAACGTCTTAATTTCTCTGCATTTGTCTGGTGTATTATGTGTTAATGTAGTCATGTTTTATGTTGAAGCTGGAACTGAACTGAATGAATTGGCTGTTTGAATGAAAAATAAAGAGACAAATATCTTGATTATTTTTGACATTTTATTCATCATCATGTTCAGTTTTTTTTTTTCTCATATTCTTTGTTTTTACCGATCAAAACCCCCAAAAAAAAATCTAAATCCAAAAGTGGTACATGACGTATTGCATCTGGGTTTGTTGCTGTTCTGAGGCATTTTATTTATTCCGGCACCAACATACAATTGTTCTGATTTATCCTCAATTAAACAAATACAATAATTGCATTTCACATTTTCTGAAATCATGGAAGCAAATAAAAATGTTCACTTGCGAACAATAAATAGCAAACAAGGTGTTTACTTCACCGTCTACACAATTACAAATCTTAACGAATGACTAAAGGAAAAACAGATGACGACTGTGCTGTGACCTCTGGACATCACGCAGATCAATGCTTTTCAATTAGCTGCACTAACGATAGAAAGACCCATAAATCTGTTTAATTTTACACTCAAAATGAATAGAATCTCCAGGAACTAGTGAGAGGGGAAAAAATAAAATCAAGTTCACTTAGGATGTTACATTCAACGACGTGCCCGACTCGATCGATGTTGGTACAGGTGGTGGCACTATTGCTGATCGATACTTGCCCCGTTCTGATGACATCACTTAGTTGCTGGCATGATGGCACCTCCATTAGATGCGTGTGGTCGCTCCCTCGCTGGCCGACTGGAACGCCTGTAGGAGAGGCTGCGCCGCCTCCCTCTCCGAGTGTGTCGAGAGGAACTGAGGGTTGTCGGTCGGGTGGTTGTCGCTCCTAGCGCATTTTGTAGTCGTGGGAAATTGCGGCCTCAGACAGCTGTCCCTTAAAGTCGAGCTCCATGGTGAACTCCAGGTCGCGCTAGGAAGGATATGTATATTTTTTTTATTATTATTATTTAAGAAAGAACAGCAGAAATATCAGCTTAGCTATAGCCCATACTTTGTATTATACATTTCCATTTAACACTACTTTATATTTCTGCTCTACAGTCACCTACTGTGTTACGTTCAAAATGATTAAGATGTTACATATAAAAGTCTCTCTCTGCCAGAAATTCAAACCGTTGAGGATCGTGCGGCTGTCAGCCTTACCGCGTTCTTTTCATTGGGCCTGACAGTGATGCTGCCAAAGATCTCCTCTCCCTTCTTGACAGTTAAATAGTCCTCCAAGTAAAACACCGTCTGCTTCCAGTGTGTGCTGGCAGCATCTGGAGCTGAGGACAGCAGGGATGTATGTGCATGAGAAAAAGGGAGAAGCAGTGAGGTGTGTGGAGGATGGTGAAGAAGAAGCAGGAAGAAGAGGTAGTGAGGAAGAGATAAAATAAGTTAACGTGCTGGTTCCGGTGGGCATATTAACATGGAAATGTACCAGCAAGACACCTGAACGTGGCTCATCCAGTGGGAGAAACAGCTCAGCCTCGGGCCCAACATACCCGGCCAAACATAGAACCTCCTCTACGAAATATTATGTAAGCGCTGGATGCATGAATGCATTAGCATAAGCTTACATAACCGCTAAGCAACACTCTCTATAACGGGCATTACCGGTGCAAACGCCGGGCCGGCTCATGTAACACCAGCAGAGTGTAGCCGAGAGCTAAGATGTGGCTCAAATGAACCACTTGCCTACGTTTTTTTGTGTTGTGAGTAAACAGACGCCGCTCACCGGTGGAGAAGCCCGTCTTCTTGTGACACTTGGTGAACTCGATGTTGAAGTAGGTGACCAGGGCGTGGACGTAATCGTTACGCTGGACCTGCAGGCAGAAGGCCGAGGTGAAGGACAGGTCCTCTGGCTTCACGGTGTAGATGTCCACTTCCTGCATGAAAAAGGGCAAAGCATTCTTTACTCATGAATGTCGAGAGCTCTCTTTGAACTTTTCAACTCAGGAAATATCACAGTAAACCCCCCAAAAACCCCCACATGCCATCTCTCTCACACACGCAGTACATGTATATCTCAGTCCTCGCTTGATTATTCACCATAATTATTGTGCAAGTGGGAGGGTTTGTGTGTGAAAGCCCACAGGTTGAATCACGGGCTGGCGAATGAAGCCTGCTCACAGTACACATGCTGTGTGGGTGTTCTCCCTCAAGTCTAGGGAGAGAGAGTGTGTGTGTGAATATGGCCGCAGATTCAACTATCACATCGTGTTACCTGGCAGGCATGCATGCGGTTCCAAAAAAGGAGTGCATGCGTGTCGATGAAGCTGTATTGAAGAGGATGGGGGGGGGGATTTTACACCGCATCCTCTCCATCTCCCCATTGGGCTACGGAGCGCCTGGCCATGTGGCGTCAGTGTGCCCCGACTGCCATTTAACACCTCGGTCCTTTCCAGTGACACCAGGCCAGTATCGTACGTAGCAAATTGTGGAGAGGAGGGGGGGGAAGTCCCAGGGCATGAGTGAGGAATGAGTGGCAGTTTGAATTAAGAAGGGGTGAATAAGCCCTGAATGCATCCACAGACAGCGAGAATGGTGGTTTTCAGACCGGCGTGTCGCTAAGTACGGCGTAACCGCCCTCCAACCTAACGCATAAGTCACACGAAAGGAGGCTCGGTGCTTGTACAAGTCCATTTTATTCCCTCCGGTGACTCGGCGGCTGCTCTCGTGTGACATTTTACCATCTCGCAGGGGGAGAGACAACTCAAAACTATTGAGGCATGACATTGCTTAAATCGGAGGAGACGAAGGAGAAGAAATGATTAAGAAGCAACGAGCGAGAGAAACCAACATGATGGGAAAAACACGACAAGGAATGCCGATATAATGGGAAACTCAAAAACATGATATAAAGCAGAGAGAAGGGACGGCGAAAGAGGAGACGCAAAGATATGAAAGGCAAGAGCTATCACCTTCCTGAATGCTTTGTTCATTTGTGAGATGAAAGACAAGCTGCTGTTCAAGCATGGAAACGGAGCTGCACACTATTATAGCTCCCCAGAAACCTTTTATTAAGTCCTAGGAAATAGTCCAGCTTTCCTGGGGATTGATCGTCTATGGCTTCTTTTAGGACGCATGCAGTCGGTGGCAGAAAGTGGAAAATCCTCACTTGTTGGTGCGTACGCCTTAAACACACAGGCTTTTAATACTGCAAATGCTTGTCCACACTCCTCCCATGCATGCAGTCGTACATAAGGGAAGTAGACTCACCTTCAGGAGACAGGCGTTAGTCACCACCTGCTTGGGATCTACCACGTCCACCAGAGGCTCTTTGATGGCCACATTGCGAATGCAGCTCATGTCAAACCCGTACACATTTTCCCACCCTGCGCACACACAAACATACACATAAGCAGAGTGTATATTTTTTTTTCTTACTTTATGAATTTTGATACACTTGCAAAGCTCTGTTCCCACCAACGCTGTCAGCGAAAAAAAAAATAAAAAGGTAGGAGAGAAAATTCAACAAAGCACTTAACCCTGCCAGGAAAAGCAGAAAGACAGCGTGAGTGCGGGACTGTCTATCCAGCCCCCCTATGGGGAGTAAGAAAAGGCCTCTTGAAAATAGACTCCAGCCTCCTCTGCCTCCTCCACCATGTCTGGCAGGCTTCTTTTTTTTTTTTTTTAAATATGATTTGGGCTGAAAACACACCAAGCAGGCTTTCCCTCCCCCACTCCCTCTGTCCCTTCACTCCACCTTGCCTTGTCAGGGGGCCAAAAACTGAGTCGGAACAATGAGAAGGTGGAACATGCCACCGACGCAGAAATAAAACTAAAAATAAGGAGTGCAAGGAGTTTGGGTGGCCTGAATTCTTTTCGGGATTTACGTGAAAGCAGAACCGTGTGCCTGTGAAGATGTGATGGAACACAGACGGCCACCTGCGCAGTGAAAGGAAACTCCGTCGCCGTTATTAACCTGAGCCTAAATACGAGGGCGAATGGCCCCCTTTTAATATTAAGGCTTGGATCTGGATCGCAATGTTAAGCTCAGTGCTCCTGCTGTGGCAGTTATTTGACCACATGAAGTGAGTTTTGGAGTAGAGAATGTACTGCAGTATCACAGCACGGTGCTGGTTTGGGTACCACTCTCTGATGTGGCATATTTTTACCATTTGCATTGGCAGATTGTGAGACGATAGCTCCCACCACACAGACTTTAATGTTTAGTCTTGTTGTTTTGTGTTGTGTTTTTAAGTTTCATTCTGGGTGTGTCCTGAAGTAAAAATCATAACTTTAGCTTTACTAGATGGTCCGAATTACTAGAAAGTAAATGTCTTCTGACCAAAATCCATTCACCACTACATTATCAACCCCTCTCATAGGTTATTGTGCTGTAGAATGCATTTATTATCAACACCTGCTGCTTTGATTTATATCAAACAAACAGATTTCTCCTCAAGCTGCAGCTCTCATGAAGAATAGCTTTTTAGAAAGTGATTTTATATTAAGCTGGTGTTTGGCCTGACTTCATCTGCACCGTGGCCATTAATTATGCACCGCTGAGAGGGAGAGAGAGACAAAACGGATGAGCATAAAAAAAATAAAAAAAAACCCCACCAAATCTTCCATTATTACTCACAATGAATCTTGAAGTCCTTGTACTGTCTGTCCTCAATGGCGACCACGTAGAGCGCCGCTCTGTCAGGGAACATCAGGCCTCCAGGTTTCTGAATGCAAGAAAATCTATTAATGCACACACACACACACACACACCACACAGGCCATCCATTACTTGTATTGTTCCCACACCTGGTGTGTAATATAAGAACACATGTGCAGAGTTTAAAGCCTGCAGGCAACTACTGAGGTTGGAAAACCAGCTCGTCCGTGTATGACCTCGGCATCTGGGCAGCAGACGCACGCACACACACGTACAGTAAATCCCCTGATACGTAAACACACCCGACAGTGATGCAGTGAAGGCCTTATTTGTCCTTCCAGCTCCACACACACACACACACACACACACACACACTAAGCCCAGTCCTCCCCAAGCCCTCCAGCAGCACCATCCATACCAGCCACTTGTCCCTGGCGAAGATGACCGTGTTGAGCATGGACTCATAGAAGAGGCAGTAGCCCATCCACTCCGAGATGATAATGTCCACCTTCTCCACGGGCAGCTCCACCTCCTCCACTTTGCCCTTGAAGATGGTGATGACTGCAACACAGAAGAGCCACAATAACAGCAGGCAGCCAATTACTTCACAGCATCTTCACCACGTTATACAAAAAAAAAAAAAAAACGTACAACAGCTCTATTCTCAGATGACATTGTTTTCATGCTTTGGGATTCTGTAAAATTAGCACGGCTTAATTAGTACGCTCATCGCACGCCTCAGTGCTTTGTGCATGAATTTATCTCATTGTTTTTCCCCCATTCTGGCCTCTTTGACTCTTTGACTAGATTTAAAAAAAGGCAAAAGCAGCCTATATATTTACACGCATATGCCTTATTAAAGCCATCATGTTCAAATACCTGAAATGTAAATATAAAAGGCAAGAAGCAGCCTGATGCCGAATGTGCAGGTTATGAAAGCCGCCATCGGTTGCCAGTCCTCCATCTGTGGAGTTCTGGGTGGCATCTCACAGTGGTAATCATCTGAGTGGGGTTCTGACTGATGGCACATTATTTTGACACCAGAGGCGAGCTGCCAGTTAACCGTCGGGACCGTGACTAACATTGTCGAGTGTGACGCTAATGATGGGAATATGCTGATTTTTTCACGCTACTTCTAAATCCACACGCCACGGCGCTGTCCTGCGTTCAGACGGGATGGAGGTGAGGAAATACGGGGGTAATGAGGGAGGCGCGTCGACTTACCGTTGTGGAGGTGATTTGACTTGATGATCTTCTCGGAATATTCGGATATGCTTGAACATTCAATCTGTGGGCACAAGGACAAAATGATGCGTCTTCCTGAACGAGAAACGGCTGCACGTGCCGGCGTTGCAACACCGCCATTGTTTCATAACATTTCATCAGAAATATCTTCCTCAGTTGGAAAAGAAATGTAATAATTTCCATGTCAATGGACGCGACCTGCTATGGTGTTAGCGACCATTGTCCCCTCCCCATTTACTGAAGGTTAACCTTTGGGGTAACATCAGAAGGACAGATTTAATCAAACGCTGCAAATCCATCCGAACACTAATGTCCCCGATCACTCACCTCAGACCCTGTGCAGCATGAAATCTAATACACCACCTCCCGTCCATAAGCATAAGGCATATGAATTATACATTACTGTGGGAGACGCTGCATGGAATGGTGAGGGGAGCCTGATGTGTGCATGCCATGTATAGTGTTTGATACGGAGACGGAAACGCCATTGATGAGAGATCATGTGACAGCAGAGACACATTTGGTAATAAATTTGGACGTGGAAAAGGTGTGCAGCTTTTCTCTCTCATAAAGGTTTAACAGCAGAAACGCCTGGATGTTTCTAAAGCGTAGTATCCTTTGTATCTGTCCGTCTCACCCCATACACGTGTTTGGCGCCGGCGTTGGCGGCGAACATACAGAGGATCCCCGTCCCGCTGCCGACATCCAGGACGATCTTATCTTTGAACACGTGCTTGTTGTGGTACATGGCGTTCCGGTAGGTCAGCGTCCGCACCTCGTCCTTCAGCATCTCCTGTTGGGGAAAAAAAAACAGCTGTGATACATAACGAGCTTTCGCGGTCTTAATCAAACACGCACACCTCTATGACATCTACACTGATACCTGAGTTATCCGATAGTGGGATTCATCAAATGCTCAAAGGAATACATAATAGTTACATAATGAATATACAAAACGAGTGGGCCCATTATGCTAAAGCACAATGCATTTTATGGTGAATACATCATTTTCTTCATGGATAATGAGGTAGATAAGGCAGTATGTAGGCCAGAAGCTTCTGTGACAGTGGCAGAGCCTCTTGAAATAGACAGGAGTACAACACAAAAGCCTTTGGGGACGGGCCTGATATCCATCTCCCAGAGCCCATTCACACATCCCACTTTCGGTCTTTCTCGCTATGCACTCCTCTAATCAGGGCACTCTCTTTGTCTGCAAGCAGACAAAAAACCTGTCCCACATGCTAAATATGGACACCGTACGTCCCCAAACTTTTCCACCGCCACTCCTTTCCGGATCAAGGTCATTAGCTAGGGTATAACTCAACAACGAGACATGGATTCTTTTTCATTTATGGACTTTTGAACATGGACTATGATAATGCATCTGGTTTATTTAGTGCTAGTTGGTGAGAGAAAAGCCTCCTCTCTCTTTCTGTTTCCCCACAAGATCGTAGGCGGACATTTGCGTCGCGCTGGAGTTTTTCTGTGTGGAGTTGATTCTTATCTTGGGGAATCATCTTGATATGTATTAAGTATGAAGTGTATTTTTTTTAAAACTTCTTTCAGATTTTTGCATCATCCTACTTTGATGGTGTTTGGTTTCATACTTTATTTGAACTGGCTTGTATTTGTACTCAGCCTGGATCTTTGTTTTGTTTATTGGGCTTAAACTTTAAGAAAGAAGATTTGAACCACAGCTAGCAGCAAAGCCTGTGTGTCCGTGGAATGAAATCAGCTGAGCTGTTTGACATATCCTGCTGGCTGTAAGCCAGACTCACAGGGTTGAAACGCCTTAAGGAGCATCAGGTCTGACATCTGGTGTCATTCGTTTACCTCGGTCTTACATTCCAAGCTGCCGTTAGTCAGCCTGCCTACCTCGTGGATGCCAAAGTGGGCATAAGAGTCAAAGTAGTAGTCCCGTGATGTCATTTCCTCCGGGCTCATGAATTTGGCAATCTTGCCTCGACCGGGACAGGTGGCCAGGGCTGCTACATGAGGCGTATGGGGGATGCAGGGCACATGGTGGGTAGTAGGCACTGGTTTAGGCAGTGGGGAGGGCTGGGCAGACTGGGAGAGGGGGGACGAAACAGGCTGCTGTCGCTGTGAAGGAGAGAGAAAGAAATAAAAAGGGGCGAGTGTGTATTAGAATTTAGAAATTACAGACATGAATGGGTTAAAAGTAAAAAAGCAGAGGGTTGAAGTATTGAGTGCCCAGGTATAATAGAGTTATACGGGATACATATTATAAGAAGGCAAGTATTCACATACAGTCTTTGACATTACACAGACAGGAGAGTCGGAGAAGAGCCGGTAAAAGACGCAGGTTCCGTTTCAGCACCAAGGACAGCGGACAAAGCCACGTTCAATGCATCTCGAGCTGATCGTTAAACAATGGACTACGACCCTTCTGCATGCATTACTATTAATGTTGCGATGACCGCGGTCTACTTAGATCCCACTGTAACATCTGCAGCGCGCTGGGAAAATGCACTCTGCTTCCCCTGCACGCCATCATGCGATCCTTCATGCGATCCCAATGCGGACAAGACGAGCAAACACGCGTCAGAATACATCATATTCAAGTCAAATGTGTTGTCAACGTAAAGATAAGCATGTTAACTGTCCCGGTCCCGCTTATTGCCGGGCGCAGGACACCACAAGGTCCCTACCTCCGAGCTGTCCGCCTCCGCCATCTTCCGCCGTAGCAGCAAACAACGCGACGAATGCCTCAGTCCCATGAGAGCCGACGAGATTTAGGCTACAACTCTTTTTTAAGTGTGGAAAATCCGAATAGAAACGTGTCGGAAATGAAACACTAAGCCACCGGAGATGTGACTGGAGTGCAGTCGTGGGTGAAAGTCATAATTAGCCGGTTTAGTATCAGTTTCCTCCAAATGCAATCCGTTCCCCGAGAAAAGTTGTGAAGTGGATTCGCGCCAGGTGGAGCGCGCGGAGGTCCATGCTGTGAAAGATGTACAGGTTGTTTTTTTTTAGTGGGAGGACTCGGGAGGGGGGACTGTTTCCTGGTGAGTCTGCGCCGCGACTAAAAGGTTGCGGGTTTGATGCCGGCAGGAGTCACCGTATCCATCATCATCAGCACCACCGTTCAGTCAGTGTCCTCGCGCACGGTGCTGTGAAGTCTCTGCGCGAGACTATCCGAGGAAGTGTCGCCCACGAGCAAAAAATAAATAAAAAGCCCGGCTCTAAACAAAAGTCCGCAGAAGTTAAACGTTTCTAATCTTGTGCTTCTCTCGGTCTCTCTTCACGACCTCCCAGCGTCGGGACTGGGAGGACGGAGCTTCTCGTGCCGGTAAAGAGGCGGTTCAAAGTGTGAGTGTGTACCACCGTGACACACGAGCCCATGGAATAAATCGTGACAAAAATATATAAAACACGTATAAATATCTGCTGAGGACAGATGCCTCCTCACCCAGACTTCCCCACGACTCTCTACCGCTCGCTTATTATATAAGTGTTTTATGTGTTGGAAAAATGAATGGATATTAATGTTGTCCATGTTTTTGTATACATACTTCAACCACTGTACAATAAAGTAGAGGTTATGACATTTACAAGGTTCCAGTTACTTCCGGTGATACATTGATATTAAAATGTAATGTAGTTTGTTAACTAGTTTTTACTTGGCTAGTTATTTGGCGGCCTAAAATTCACCTCAGCCAATCAGAACCGAGGAGCACGGTTCTAGAATTATCTGGACCATGTAGCGAACCAATGAGAAGAGACGTCTCATGACGTCACATTGTTACCTGAAGGGAATCTAACAATGTTAAAGAGAGCTACTTGATGCCCTTCTTCACTTGAAGGAGACATTAGGGACAATGTGTTAATTCCAGTACAGTTAATACTATTAATTTTAAAAAGGATTTATGAATGAAAACAGTGATTTAATTAATGTGGTTCTTCATGATTTATCAGGAATGTGCGATAATTAAAGGTATGCTTATGTGCTATTGCTTGAACAATATTGATGCAACAACTAAGGTATGTCAATCATGATTTTAACTAATGATTATGTCTTCTTTCGAAAAAAATAAAAATAAAACACCTGGCCAGTCACAATGATGCACATGCATTCTGTTGTAGTAGGCCTCTCTGTCCAGGAGCCAAGTGGGAGGAGTTCATCAGAGATTCAGCTCACCTGGTCTGACTGCAACACTATACCTTATAAACCAGGTCAGTCAGCCAGCCTTTCTCAGCTGGCTTCAACCTGTTTGGTCTTATTACATTTACATGTAAGTATTGTTACACTTCTTTTTGATGATCGACTCCGAAGCAACAAAAGCTTAGCACACTTTCATTAATCATAATCAGTGCTAAGGACGGACCAGGTCACCACTATTTTTTGGAGCGCCACAAAAATGTCACGAAAGAAGACATGATATCAGTACTAACTCAGATATCATGATTACCTTAGTATACTTAGTTAAAGAGTAAAGTAGTATACAGTCGAGATACACAAGTAAAGTACTGCGTTGGCACTATACCTAAGTACAGTTAAGTGCATGAGTAAATGTACTTAGTTCCATTGATTCCAGCACTGCATGCTTTTAGTTTAATATGCATAAAAAGAAGCAGATCACGTGGATTAGAAAAAACAGATCCAAACCAGTATAACTACTAAGTACATGAATTCAAGTACTTCATATACAGGAACAGTGTTATGGTATAACCCACTTAATTTGAATATATCCATTTTAGGCCACTTTATTCTCCTAATGTACTTTTTAGCTTGAAATGACTCACTTATGTTTCAGATTAGACTATCCGGCAGTATATTAGCTCAAATAAACTCCACTCCGACCAGCTTCAACATGAAAATACTGTTTGTTTATTAATGCAACAATATTAATGACATTTTAACACATTTTTCAAAGCAGGATTGATTTTTCAACATTGTATTTTCATAGTGTAATGGCATAACCCTGCCATTTTTCATTTCCATAGCATAGAACATTTGTATCAACACTTCATACTGCCTTCCACCTGGAAATTATGTAGAATATCTTATAGTTTGGGCTGTTCATTGACATTGTCCATAGCCCACTGTCTGCATCTGCACCTCTTCCATTAGCTACAGACACGCTCATTTCATGCTTTAACAAAAGATCCAGTCGTAACCTAATCTGACAAATATCGCAAGATATGTCGCTAGAGAAAGTGGGCTTGTGTCCCATTAATGAAATACAATGAAGGCGCGGGGGGTTTTAGTCACAGTTATGGATGAGGTCCATCAGCGGAGCTTAAGAACATCAGCCCACGCATCACACTCGAGGATAATGTGCGCATCCACTCCATCGCACGCGCACACACTCAAATCAGCGTGGGGGCGGGAGAACATAGGCAGGAGTGAAAGAAGTGGGCAGACTACTATTGATTGACTTACACATTTCACAGCAGATTTGCTATTCTAGCATCGCACCATCTGAATTGTTAAAAAAAAACAAGCTGCAAGGAGCCAGGGGGCTCACTGGGACTGATTAAGAGCGGGGGTGTTGAGGTTAGATATCATGTTTGTGACCTTAATGTCATAAGTTCAAGCCCCATGACATCCATGTGTCTTTGTGCGAAACACTGAAACTGCAAACCCCTTTACATTGGTCAATGACAGAGGTGTTGCAATGGGCTGTCCCTTTGTTCACACGATAAATCATGTTCACGACGACAAAACGTGTCAGATTTTTGCGGGAATTTCACTTTATTACATTCAAATGACTTATCAAAATATTCAACAAAATATCTTAACATCACATTACGTTATATCATAAATTAACATTGCTAACTTTAGCCACTGTAATACAACAGGATCTGACATTATTGTGCATAAGCATACTTTTTATTTTTATATCCATGCATGGAGACAAAGCAATTTAGATATCTTCTATATAAGATAGAGTTATAATAAGTATGTTGAGCGACACAATATTACTTTTTTGTGGTCTTTAAAGAAGTAATGACCTCAATGTGCTTGAGGTACAGGGGTTATGATGAAAGGGACAGAGTCTGTTCCAGTAATGCTGTCTTCAAGGCAGAAGTATGGATAGAGTTTCTCTCTAAAGCGGCAGCCGGTGAAAGAATACATATGGCATTTAGAATTCACATCATAGAAAGAAACCTCTCTTTTATTATAGTCCACAAAGATGCCCACCTTCTCAAGCTCTTCTTCTACCGTGCTTTTAACTTTGTATTTCCCATATGTTTGACATATATGCCCATCAAGCACAATGACCCAGTAAGAATTTCTAACCAAAGGAGCTTGCTCCTTCTTTCTATCAACAGACTCTCCGACCACTCCAAGAACCCACTTCGTCATTCCTTTCACTTGTACCTCATAGTAAAACTTCCCTCCTGTGAACCCCTCCTTCGCCAACACCTCTGCATACACTTCAAATCGCTTTGGATTGTCGGGCAGATCCTGTTTCGTTCCTGTGCAAATTGCTTGTTTTCCATCTTGGCTTATGACAAGTGTACAATATGCTGTGTCCGGGTCAAACGTCAAGTCCACTGCGTGTTTCCTCACTCTTTTCATTTTGATCTCAGGAAGCGCCTCCGTTATTTGATCAACTCTCTGTTTCAGCAGAGACACAGCATCTCTCACTGCCCTGAAAGACAGATCGCAGCGAACGTCAAACTCGGCCCGGGTGGCGTTTAAAGGAGAGCTCAAGGTCAGGAAGCTCCGGAGGAAACCATAATGATCCTCAGACTGCTCCAGCTGCTCCAGCTGGCTGCTTCTGCCCTGGAGCTCAGCGACGTCCATCCTCAGTTCTGCGAGAAAAGCGTCAGCCTTCAGCTTCGTCGCTCTGTATCGCTCCTCAATCACCTCGACGAGCTCGGCCTGGCTCCCCTGGATGGCGCTGATCAGGTCGGTGAAGACCTGCACACTGGCTTCTTTCTCTCTCTCAGCCTCTATCTGGCTGGCATCAGCCGAGCGTTCGATCTCCGCTATCTTCTTGTTCCGTGATTGCATCACTTTCTGGATATTTGCCACTGTCTCACCTTTTTTCGCCATCGCTGCTTCACATTCTTCCTCAAGCGGGACAACATTGTGACTCTTGTGATCACTTTTGATACACAAGACGCAAATAAAGGTCTGGTCAGTCCGACAATACAGGTCTGTCATCTTGTAGTGCGCCTTGCACATTCTCTCGTCGAGGTTCTTCAGGGGGTCTAACAGCGTGTGGCCCTTGAGGCCAGCGACTCTCTGGTGTGGCTCGAGGTGCACTTCACAGAAAGACGCCAGGCACGTCAGACAAGACTTTGCGGCATTTCCCTTCCCTTCCTCGGGGCAGATGTCACAAAGAACTTCTGCCGCCGGAGGACTTGGTGGTTCTGGAGTCAAGGGTTTCTCTTGAGCTGATGCCTTGAACTCAGCGGCTAACTCAGACACGACAGAGTTGAGTTGGAGTTCGGGTTTTTGTGAAAATGCCCTTTTGCATAGTGGACACTGGCAAATATCACTGCTGTCCCAATACTCATAGATGCATTTACTGCAGAAGTTGTGTCCACATGGCGTGGTAACTGGCTCTGTGAACACATCCAGACAGACAGAGCATAGGAACCTCTCCTCTGACAGCAGAGCGCCGGCCATCTCTGAACAAGAAGTAAATACAAGTCACACAATGCAAGACAACGGAATAATACGTCCAGCTGTTCATTTGATCATGTGACAAAAAACACATAAAGGAAAAGTTGAGCTACTTTACCTTTTCTTGCCAGTGAACTGCTACAGGTAGAAACCAGAGTTTCGTTTCAACAGGATGACGTAACAAATGCACCTCTGCTCCAGATTCACTTCCTGGAAAAAATTAACTCTTTACATGCATCCACATGCATGATAGTATTTAAAAAGTGAAACATCCACTCAAAAGTGAAAATTAAAATCACATTTTAGCTCATTTCTAATATACATGTGAATCATAGTCTGGATATTTGACCTTGCGGTGATGTAATTTGTCCACAGAAAGCTATCTCATCTTATTTCATGAGGACAAAAGAAGAATTTCACAACAAAGTCATGCTAGCAGCCCTGTGGGTGTAGAACTTGACTTCATGATGGTGCTGGATAAACATTGAGCACATTATTGCAGCATCCTGAAGGGAACACAAGTGTTTGTAAAATTGGTGGCAATCCATCCATCACTTGCTGTTATTTCCTCCGTTTTCTTCCAATCTGTTGATTTCATCTCTTTCGTTTCAGACTTGGCTCTCCTCAGAAATCCCATACACAGATTATCATCACCGCGCGTGTTTCTCTTTTCACAATTTCCTGCTTCACCTCTATACGATACAAGATCCGTATTAGTCCACCCTGGCTTTTCCTAATCCAGCGCCCAAACGTAGCAAAGAGGATAACACGGTCTGAAAGTTATTTCTTGATACGATTCTTGTAGTGTGCTATCTCTTTTTAACATTTTGTCATCATCTGCCTGAATTGTGCTGCTGATACCTTCGCCTTTGTCATTCCTTCATGAAAACCGTGTGTGTCTGTGTGGCTTCCAGGTGATTGTGACCACAAGAGGTCAGGCACAACAAGCGGGAGCTGAGTGGCTCAAACTTTACTCCATCACACTTTTACAGGGCACTTCAGGGAGTTGATCCTTATAAAACAATTTAACAATGAAAACAGTAATCATTTACTCTGTCTAATTTAGTCTCATTCATCATATCAATTAAAAAATATCTCAGGCGGAGACATTTTTCCCCATTTATTTTAATTGACCCATTATTTTTCACACGTTCAGCCCAATCCTCATCTTTTCTGTGGAAAAATGTCACCACGGGACAAACGCCCAGCTGTCTACGTAACGAGACAGCTGTTAAAACTTGGACATTTAAATGAATGGATGCACAGCACCGTCGTGGCAAATGGGCATTTTCTTCTTTTTGCCTCGATTTTTTACACACATCTCTCTTTTCACATTGTCACTCACACAATCACACGTGCACACATCAATGCTCATTATGTCTGCTCCTTAACCAGTTTGTATTTGACATGCATGCTCATTGTCATTGCTCTGCTCCCGTCCCCCTGTGGGAGAACGCATTAGCGGGCCACAAACTGACTACAGTACAGCAGAATGAGACACAGAGGCTCGGCATAAAAATTGGTTTTCAGAGAAACCATGTTTCTGTTTTCTGTCACCTATGCAAATATGAGGAAATGGAAAACCGACACGCTCCAAATTCCTATCCATAGAACTGTGATATTCTGTACCTTTTTTCCATGTTCTAGTTGGATGATACCTATTAGGGAATACTAGACCTAATGAATCACATCCTCTGCTAAGTAATGTTGTTTTGGTAGACTGATGGCCGCCAGTCCAGGTGATCCCCCTGCAGCCACTGTCTACTCCTAATAGCTTCTATGCTTATTGAATTACTGAGGTGGAAAAAAGGGTAAATACATAGCGAGGAGTCTGTTTTTGTCCGAGAGGAAGTCTTGCTTCGATGAAGAATTGTGATCACATAAAAAAGGTGGGAAGCAGGTTTTTCAGCTACTTTATTTAGAAGCTAATTTTGTCTTTCATGTCCTGAACATACAGTCACAAATTATTGTTTCTTTAGAGTTTGGTGTCCTTGTCCTTCTTTTAATTTCACAAATCTTTTTCTCATATTCAAGTCATGTGGGTTTTTAGAATAGTTTCATATCTTTGGTGATTACATCACTTCTGAATAAAAAAAAAAACAAGCAAATCATTGATCTCCTCACTTTTGGAAATACCAAATAACTAGATTCACTCATGTACAAACGGAAACACTGAAGTCTCCTCTCCTCTTTATCTTTGTTTATTCATGTACACCTCATCGAGAAATTATTTAGTGGGTATGTGGTCGCATTGTAACCAAGGTTATGCTGTTGATAGCAGGGTGGTATTCAGCCTATCTTGTGCTTCAGTGTGGCAACTCCGTTTCCTTTCTGTCACTCCGCATTGTGGCCCTTTCCACAAGTTCACACTGTGCTGCATTCAGGGACAGTCAGAAATATAACCATGATCATGAAAGAAATGTCGAAAAACTAGTTTATATTTTAAAAATTTAATGTAATCGTACCATACCAGTAATTCATAAACACTGCTACAATTAAGTTGACACTCAATGTAGGCTTTTATCTCAGAGTGCAAAAAAAAAAAAAAATCCTGTAATGCGGACGAACGAGCTGCACGCAAAGGCATCATCCACACAAACCTGCAGTTGGACGTCCACGCTGAAAGCAACAAGCTAAAACGCTCACCGCTGCGGCGCCGTACGCAGCGAATTAGGGGGGAATAGCTACCTACGAGGTTATATATCGTCACTGATCATTAGCGTGGTGAGTATGTTCTTATTTACGTGACGGAAACGTTAGTTTGTCGACGTGACCGACAGATATGGTTAAACTTTGTCCCGCGCATCACTGACGCAGGTGGAAGGGTGTTTATTTTCTCCCCCTTGGGATGCTCGAGCCGACACCCCGTCCTGGGAAGAAAAAAGGGGGAGTCAAGAAAGTTTAGCCTAACCTGTAATTGTTCGCTTGAGTTACGGACTGCTTGTGACACCTCCACGGGTCAAAGTCTGAAATCTACGAGGCAAGGCATCGTTCCTCGGGAGAAAACGTGATTTGAGTCCAGACGTGCGGCGTTTATTCGCAAACCGCTAGCTTACCGTTGAGCGCTGTATAAAACCACCACCAGCGTTGCCAAGCGCTAGCTTAGCTACCCCGTTTAAACGTCTATTTAAACGGCAAATTAGTGAGGAAAGGCATTTCTCATGCGTATTGGTTAAACTAGCTACACGTTTGTTTCCTGAGCACACAGACACAACGATAAAAGGACTGCATGTGTTCATGTATGTTCTTCGTGTATCTGGTCCTTGCTCTGTGGAGTACTACAAGAAGTTTAAAGGGTTCAAAACAATCAAGCAACCATGTCTTCTCATTTACATTTTAGTCCTGTATAGCCATGCAGATAGCTTTGTTTTTATGTGCCATGTTTGATGTGTGTCCATCTCTCCTTTCACAACATTAAAAAGTAGTGCATGCCATTTCTTTTGGGGTGCTCACAGCAGGAGTTCAGACTGAGGGTGGATTATCCAGAGCAATGGGGAAACTAATAGGTAATATGTTTAACAAGCCAAATAAAACCACTGAAGTGCAAAACAAACAACTGTAAGGCCATAGCCTGCTGAAGCACAGAGCTGGTTAATTATCATTAGCAATCCAATACTAATCCTCCCACAGAAATTCGTCCTTCCCTGACTGTTTTTTATGCTGCTGGTCAACAAACACAAACATCTGCACCGACCATGTCCTTTGGTGCCGTTCACTGAAGGATACGCTGTAGATCAATTGCACGGGTCTAAGTGCTTCTTACCCCCGTGGCCTTTTACTTACAGTACTGGAAGTGTGCTCAACTCGCTCAATGATTTGAAGCTTTATGGACTGTTCCGCGTTGTAAATAATTTAAACATGTCTGTTGCTATAACAGAAGGAGAAGCTATTTTGAACTTGGATGTGGCATCACTAAACAACTAGTAAGATTCATCCCAATAGTGCCAAAAATTGACAGTATAGCAGTTTCATATAGAAATTAGTCGAAATTAAAAGTTTGCAGCTGCCGTGTAGTGACAGAAATGTGACTTTAGCCTGATTCAAGTATTTTCAGTCACACTCAGATGCCCTTTGAGATTGTGACTTTCTACTGTGTGATCAGATGGGAGTTTATGTGCTGTTCAGAGGAGTGCAAATGTGAGGAAAGCACTTTTTATTTTGTTACTCATTTGATTTGGTAATACCAGACAAACGCTGAGAAGGGGACTTTATCAGGACGTTTGATAGGCACCTGGATCCCTTTGGCAAACAAGATTACTCATTTGCTGCACACATTTTATACACCGCTGTCAAGTTACAATATGCTGTGTCTTGATATGATTATTTATTAAACTTGGACTGCTGCATTTTGGATTTTATTCCATTTCATTTTGCTTTCACTTCGATGACGACTAAGGAATATGGGTTGCGGTAGCAAAACTTGAGTATTCTCATAAGGAAAGAAATTAAATTATAATCTGTTTTTTCATTTTGGGTTAAATGATGAAAATACACTTGGAATTCATTTGAAACACTTTTTTAGAATGTTTTGTAACCAGGTAGTTTATCAAGTAGATTGGGCTTCACATAAATTTGTTTTACCCTGCTTGTGCCTGTTTTGATGTTGAGGGCAAAAATGAGGAAAGTGCGAGGCTCACGATTCATCTAGCCTTGCATTATCAATCTCTACTAATTGCAGGATATATTTCTATGAATCCTCTCTGTGCTTTTGCTGAGTAATATGCTGCACTTTTGTTACTGGGAAAGTGTGGATTTAAGTGTGGATGCTTAACCTTTTGCTGCACTTTCAGTGTTGAACTGGAGGGAGGACGATGTCGGCGGTTTATAAAGATGCCCAGGAGGACTGGCTGACGGTGTGTCTCAAGTATCTGCTCTTCGTTTTCAACTTTCTCTTCTGGGTAAGCGAGAGCTCTAAATGTTGTCTCTTGTCAAGTAGTGGTGCTCAAGCAGTATTACATACGCTTTGAATTCTACCTGTTCTTTGGCAGCCAGTGTTTTGGAATATGACTGACAGGTTTGACAGTGACTCGTAAGTATCATTACATCATAGTACAGTGATGTTTTGGTGAAAGGGAAGTCCTAATTTTGTGGTACACACAATAAGACAGTACAAATGCATACATATTCCTTTTAAACTGCAGGCAGAGATACATTAGAGGGAAGGAGCCGTGTAGAAACAGGGGAGGGTTAAAGGAAGTTCCAAGGCTGAGCTCTGGACTTGGCCCAAAGTGAGTCATAGATTATTTAGGGGCTTGTCAGTGTACGGTGGGAACAGTGTCAGACCTTCTCTCTGGCATCACACTTTATGATACTGCAATTTGTTGCAGAATGTGCACACTCTTACTGCTACTGTACAGAGTGTCTGGGTCACTTTGAAACCTTTTCTGAAGTAAAAAGAATAGTGTGTGTGTGTAGAGAGAGATATCTGTGTGTGGGAGAGGTTAAAGTAAGAAGAGGGATCGAGCTTTCCATCAGGTTTCGGTTAATGCTCTGTCATCACCTTGAAATTCATCCCTTGAGGAAACACATCGTCTCCCTCCTCAGAGTCTACTCCATATTGCTCCATTTTCCTCACATCACTTTTCTTTCAGACTTTTTTTTTTGTCCTCCAGTGCACCATTCATCAGTCTGAGAGGCTGTACAACTTTTGTCAGGACATGCTTTTTGTTCTTATTAACAAAGAGCAGTATATAAAACATTTCACTAGTCATCTTGATGAATATGAAATTGTTCCACTTTGATATGGATGCAGTGGATTGCATTCATGCTTATTAAATAGTATGTTAAGGGTTTGTATTCAGTAAGAATTCAATCCAATCCAATGGACCTTACTTAAATAAATCAGATAAAGGGTCCCCATTTATCCCTCCTTGATTGGGCAAGTGTTGTGAGTTTGTGGATCTTGCTTTTGATGGAAATGGAATGGGAGGATGAAGGGGAGAGACTCTCTGAGGCATTTCCTCTCCTTCCGCCTTTGAAACTGATGAGAGGAACAGATCTTGGACACCACCCTGGCTTATCCAGGATTGTTTGTGAGGAAGTCGTCATTGTGCCCTCACTTGACCCTTGAAGTCCCTTTGCTCCTATGGTTGTTATTCTTTATGCCTGGCCGGTTCTCAACATTTCTCATTCTGTTTCCTCTCTTTTCTTTCTTTGTCCCGTTTGACTCACCCTTTGCCTTCCCATGTTGTTGCATTTTGTGACTCATCTAATGGCATTGAACCCACTTTTATTTGTTTGTTTTATTTCCTTCCTTTACTTTTTAGTGTGTTTAAATTTGTTTTTCATTCAGGTTGAATTGATATGAAACGCTCTGTTTTCACAATATTTCCTTTCTCTGTTCAACTCATCAAATCTCCTCTTTCTCTATTTTATGAGCTATCGGCTTTCCTTCTCTGAAAGTTTTATAGTATTTCTTCCTTTTGTCTTTTACATCTGCATCTGTAGTCTTTCTAATGGCCAGCAGGCTGCAAGTCCTCTGATTTAAAAAACCAAGATGGCGATGGCCAAAATGCTGGCCTCGAGGCTTCAAAACCGTTGTCTACAAAGTAATGGGTGCCGTCACAGTGACTACTTCTTATAGTCTATGATTCTAATAGTGTAATGCTCTCTGTTCTCTTCCAGGTGGGTGGAGCAGCTGTTTTGGGTGTAGGAGTCTGGACTCTGGTGGAGAAGAGTGATTACTTGAGTCTGCTGGCCTCCAGCACCTTTGCTGTCTCAGCATATATCCTCATCTTGGCGGGAGGCCTGGTGGTGGTTACAGGCTTCTTGGGCTGTTGCGCTGTCATTCGGGAGCAGAAAAGCTGTCTGTCCATGGTGAGACCGGGGACCCAGTGTTTTTGATGCCTTACATATTACATTTAGTTTGTACATGTATTTGACTTTATAGGTAACAATTTCAGATAATGTCATTACAAATACGAAGGAGTGTTTTTATTCTCTGATCACATTTCCGTCGATGATGATGAAGGACACATCATCATCATCAGACTTTAATGCTCACTCTGTACAGATCAATCCAAGGAAATGATGCAGCAGCAGATGGCTGGAAGGCAGAGACAATATTGTGTCTATTCTGCAGTGAAGTTCAGTTTGTCTGCTAAGTCGTATGCCTGGTAGAAGCTTATAATTCAAGGCCCATATTAACTGGAGTACATCAAAGGAAAAAGCATTGATCTGACATTCCGATATGATAGGTTGGACAATACTTACGTTGCACATGTTTATAAAAACTGTGCAGCCGTACCATCTCATGAAATATATCATTTGAATGAGCACATGGGCCACAATGTCGCCTCACAGCAAGAGGGTTTGCACCCGGGTTGGGGCTTCCTCCCACAGTCCAAAGACATGCAAGTTATGTTAAGTTTAGGTTTATTCCCAGAAGGTGTGTGTGTTTTTTCAAGCCCTGTGATTGCCTGGCAACCTGTCCAAGGTGTTACCTGACTCCAGCACCCCGCGACCTTGAATATAAGCGCATGGATGGATGTGGACGTCCAGAGTACTGGTTATTAGTTATTGTTCCTCGATTGTCGGGTCCGCACTGAGAGTGTTGGAAGTGTATCCAAAGGGTTGCCTTCTTTGTGCTCTATCGCTGGATGCTGCCATAACATGGAAGTCGTCCATTCTCTGGGCTGAAAAATGGCCCTGACAGGAACCTTACTGTCCTCATTATTTTACAGAGACTAGGCCCAGTGGGAGAGAAGCAGGCGGGAGAGGTTAACGTGCACTGCCGCAGGACTATTTATAGATCTATCTCCTGTTGATGGATGGAGCAATAGGAGGGAAGGAGGAGCTCGCAGGAGCGAAGATGTCGGTGTGTGTGGAGGATTTTGGTTGAATACCAACCAACTGTTAATGCGCTATTTCTAGATTCATTTTGGGAGATTATTCAGCGATGCCAGTCTGTGTGTCTGTGTTGAGGGGGTGAAGTTAGCATTTTTGTGTGGGCAGCAGGCACACAGAGACTGAAGTTTTTTTTTTTTTAAATCTTGTAACCAGGAGATGCCAAGCAGGCTGTGTTTCTGCACGACAGAATTCCTGCAAAATAGAAGAGAACATGTTTGTCTTATGTATGAATCCACTGATATTGTTGATCCCCAGTAGTTTGCCATCACTTTGTTCCCAGCGTCTCGCAGGCTGGGTAGCAGCATCTGTTTCTCCGTACTGGTCTCAAGTGAAGCAGCTCTGTTGTCGCTGTCAAACTGTTGTGTCCCGTTTAGTGACAGGTGGGCCTAATTAGTTGTATGTGTGTTGCTTTGACATGGTATGTTGTAGCCAGAGAAAGCTGTAGTTTTGATCTCGCCCATCCCTGCAACTGTTTGTCAGAGCACACCCTAAATGTGTGGGTGATCTGTTCACGACACAGTTTACATAACGACTGTGTGCTCTGCGTTTCAGTGCATACATTCATTTTGGGCTTATAATAAGGTATTCATCTTTAGTTTGAGTTAATTCCAATCTGATGTCTGTTCCATTTATGTTCTGAGTATAACAAATGTATAAACAGATGTTTATGCTGATGTGATGATTCATATTTAATCGCCTTCATTTAGTTTGTGCTGAGACGGTGTTTTGAAGTTAGCTTTGATACATAATAGAATTGGTTTCGAGCAACGTGGAGAGCTATTTAATAGATGCATACATTCTACTGCCTGTCAAATTGATTTCTGGTTCGTCACTTTTCTGTGCAGCATTGCCGTCTGTGTGTGGAAGCGACAGATGCAGCACAGTGACAGTTGATGGAAATGTTTATTTAGCTGTCAAGTGTGAGAAACTTTCTCAAATGAGTAAGGTCAGCAGAGAAATGTCTGGACATGTGGATCTGTCTAATCTGTTGAATTGTTTCTCCCCTACCTTCTCTCTGTCCTGTTTCTCATTATCAGTATTTCTTCTGCCTGCTGCTGATCTTCTTGATTGAACTTGTGGCTGGCGTACTGGCATATGTCTACTACCAGAGGGTAAGTGAAAATATCCTCTGATTTTATTTTTCTAATTTAGCTGATTGAATATAGGATGCAATCAGGCAATGAGGGGGTTTTGCTGAGAGAATGCTTGCATTGCTTTTTAGTTTGAGTGTTATATATTGTATGCAGGGACACTCCAGGTTGTCATCATTTATTTTGAGGATGTTGGTGATGCCTACCAATGAATCCACATGCATACCTCAATGTGTTTGCTGTGTTCTCTTGGCTCACTGATTTTAGCGCAATTGACTCACTTTATTTCTCTTTTTTCATAATTTTTAAAGGACATGGATGATGATGCTTTTTAGTTCCGTCCTTTGTTTTTAATCTGTATGTATTTTCACTATTTGCCACCTCCACTGAGTGTTATTTTCACTTTGTGGAGTTTAACACACCATTCTAAGGATCTTGTTATCTCACGATCATCTCCCCGTCTGTCAGCTACGAATGCAAAGAGCACTGCGCTATCTGCAAACTCAGATTTATTATAATGGCTTCTGAATCACTTTAAAAGATAAGGGCTCTCATCCTCTTTGTTTCTTGTTGTTTCTCCAAGTGTGTGTGTGTTTGTGCATGGATGCGCACACATCAAAGGCTATATACAAAGCCTATTTTTTGCGGTGTATCCTCTGTTGTACTATCTATCTCGTCTTAAGCGGTTCGCTTGTCAAAACGATCACTCTAAAAATATCACCTTCTAGTCTTATTACTGTGCAGTTTCATGCCAAATGCATTACGGGATAATTTCACACAAACATAGACGTGACATTTTAGACAGACATGGATGTCAACTGCAACTTTACCTGGTTGGCACAGGCATACAAACCGCAAGGTGGCAATTCAGGTTGCATTTAATGTGTTGCAGTGTAATAAATTAAGGAGCTCATGTTTACAAAATAAGTTGTGTTCTTTCCCATAAATACTCCCCCGTCTTCTCCTGCTAATCCACGCGGTTTCTCACTGTTTGTTCCTCGTTTCCAGCTGAGTGAGGAGCTGAAGCAGCATCTCAACCAGACGATGACAGATAACTACGCCCAGCCAGGAAGAGAGGCCATCACATTAGCTGTGGACAGACTACAACAGGACGTATGGACTATATTGACAAAAAGCCTTTAAGGCTCTGTTTGGTTTATGTAACATGGTATGCTGCACTGAATCATATTCGAGGAGGTGAACAAAAAAAGAAAAAGCAAAACCTTTTTGCTCTCCTCTTTCTGTTTCTCCAGTTCAAGTGCTGTGGCAGCAACAACTCCCATGATTGGATGCAGAGTGTGTACATTTCATCACAGCAGGCAGAGGACAGGGTCGTACCCGACAGCTGCTGTAAGACCATCACCCCTCACTGTGGCAAGAGAGACCACCCCTCCAACATTTACAAGGTGGAGGTCAGTGGAAAACAAAACTAATTCAGTCCAACACTTGGGAAGTATTTGACATATTTATGTTCACTGGATATTGCTTGATGCCATTAGACAATGAGACTTTCCCATGTCCTGGCCATGTAGGACATGTATATGGTAAATGATCTAAAGATGTACTCAAGATAAATAGGCTGGCGTATACCAGCTTTAATTTACCCACAGGTTTCCTGCAGGACTTCTTCATCTCCAGCTTTGAACAAAGCAATCTTTGAGGGGTGTGCAAGGGTCATGGCGATCTGTACACTGTTATGTATTATATGGTTTATGCCTTTGACTCTGCAGGGTGGTTGCATCACTAAGCTGGAGCAGTTTCTGGCCGACCACCTGCTGGTTATTGGTGCCGTGGGAATAGGAGTGGCCTGTCTGCAGGTAAGTCAAATATAATATGTAATTCAGATAGTTGATGGAAAAGCAGATGTCCCGGTCTGCAGTCTTCATCCTGAGCATGCTTTATATAAGCCCACTTAGTATTTTAGCGATTTTTATTTTGGTCTTTGGCAGACCTTGTTGTTGACCTTTCCGTGCAGGTCAACAATCTCTAAAAGGACATTTCTTTTCATCTCACTCTAGTCTCCCAGTCATCTTTATTTGATTTTGTTCAATACTTTTATTCGATTTGTCCCAGCCTGAGATGGACTCATGCTTTTAAGCCTTCCAGAGGCTAAGGTTGCAAATAGGGGTGCTTTCTTATAATTCTGTGGCGACTGACAGCCCTTTTGTAGCTCTGCACCATCGCTTTGTAAATTAACTTAGTGAAACTTGAGACCAAAGGTACCTGCATTGATTATTTTTCAGTGGTATTCAAACGATTGATATGATTTTACATGATGTCCAGAATCATGGAACATGGGAACTGGGAATAAGGCCAGAAGTACTGCAATAATAGAGACTTGCAACAATAAACACTGAAAGATTACCAGTTTGTGACAAAATAATTTCAAAATAAAGCTTTCCATTAACTGTTTCTGAAGGCATTATAATTAGAGATGAGATACTGAATATATATAGGACATGCTTGGAGATGTAAAAGCCAAAGTGCGCCTGTGTAGTTTGATTTAAAACGCTTCAATCCAAGCATTTGTTTTTCTTTTTTGTACTGTTTCCTACTGTACGTCTTGTCCTTGTCAACTCTTCCCGTCCATCTTAATGTTGGTACAATTTCCTGTAACTGTCAGACTGACAGAAATGTATGTATATTTGTTGAAATTCGTGTTAATTCAGACATTTTTGGCTTAAACTACCTGTGTGTCTTGTGTTACACGACCCTGTCTATGGTAAAATGTCCTGTCTTTATGTCCGTTTGTCTTTGTGTGTGTGTGTGTGTTGTTACTGTAGCTGGTCGGTGCAGTCTTGACAGCCTGCTTTATTTATCTGCTCTATAAAGAAGAGGAGGAGGACTTCGGTGCATTGTGATTTAGCTCTTGAGCAACTTTGTGGTTTAAATCAACTGGAGAGACAAGGTTGGACGGTGTTGTGGAAACGTGATTTCTCACTGCATGCTTGTCGCCGTGTGAATGTCCACTCTGTGTTAAGTGTGTAATCTATGGGCTACGTGGAAACTAAATTAACATGTCTGTGTTCTTTTGTGGTCTTTTTGCGGAGCGTGAAGCATGCCGCTGCCTGGCTTTGGCTGTATATTGCAGATTGTCACTCTGTATGTTGTGATAATGGGCTGTTGTGGCTGATAAAGATGTGATAAAGGTCAAACGCATCATAAGAATGGCTTGACTAATCAAAACTTGACTGCTTCTGCAAGATGATGCTGCTAGCAGGAGTCATGGTCTGTATCTTTATACTGAATGTGCCTCATGCCATTAATTCTGTGCTGACAAAAAAAGAAAAACACCCATGTGTATTTAAAGTGAATGCCAAGGTTTTGCTGTTTATCTCTAATGCAACTTCCCCAGGCATCACTGTGGTGTTCTATTAAGATGGTAACTAGTTATGGCGATAGATAAAATAGTTTATTTTAATATAATTATACTCGGTGTTGCATACTTCTACTAATTTCTTTTTTAAAAACAGACATCTTTCAACACATCATTCAGGAAATTGCAATACAATCCTTTGCGATCCAAAACGGTCTTTAATGATTAACTGGAACTCTGTGTAAGGGTTCCCAGTTATATGGATTTTACAGACACCTGCAGTACAACAGGAAATATGTTGTATTACACTGTAACGTCATTGTTTTCTGGTATCGATATACAGTCTCCTGAAATTAGGCTTCATGAAAACAATTTGCCTGAAGAGAGATTGCGATGAGTCGATACACTATGCAGACTCACTCGATAAGGCTTCACTCAGGGTTTTAGAGACTCAAAGGTTGAATCTGGGCACTTGCCTGTTTATCCATCAAACCTGGCAGGCCCACTGGCACAGGTTACTGCTCTGAATTTTCTATAGCAGTGTATCTTTTAAAGTAGTTCTGTAAGTGATGTCAGATGGATTCTGTGTGCTGATCCTGGTGCCAAGAGATTACAGCTTCAGACGATGTGTTTTTGTGGTGCATATTTGTGCATAAATGTTCTCTTCCACCCTAACCCCAGCATTTCATTTGCTGCTTGAGTCCTGCCATTCCCCATAGTAACCAGCTACATACTTTCTAGCAGCCTCTAACCCCCATCACCTTTAACCCCTCTCTGTCCCCTCACCGTCAATAGCATTCAAGCTTCCTGCAGTCTTCCATGGTGACGGAGCCGCACGTTTTGACCTAACACTTCCTGTTTTCAGGTCTGTGGGATGGTCTTCACCAGCTGCTTGTACAGAAGGATCAAGATGGAGCCTTACTGAGCACACCGGGCCCCTCGACACACCATCTCCAACAGGCAGATGGAACAATGACTTGATAACACATTAACTTCAACCTCTGAAGCTCCAACTCTTACCTGCTGATCTAAGCCAAGTGCACAGACATGTTCCCCCTCATTCGGCCAGAAATCGATTGTGCCATTGATCAACCAGGCTGATTTTTGTACCTATGTTACAAAGAAACAGACTGTGATCTTGGCCTACTGGAACAGGTCTGTTTGCTTCATTGCCTTGGCTTGGATGTATGCTTTAGTTTGAGCAGGACAAAAAGAAAGGGGCATGCATACTCATAGTGCATTCCTCTCTGTTCAGCTAATGATGATCCAAATTGATTTATCGTGTTTTCACTGTGCAGAGATTTATATTAGTCTTTCTAATTTTTTTGCCATTCCAGTACTTGAGTAAGCTGACTAATGGCACAGTTCACACTGGTGTCACTGCTGATGAAGAAAGATAATTTCTGTTGGTATGATTTGTAAACACAATGTGCCTCTTTCGCCATTCCACTGGTTAATGATTGTGTATTAATTCTGTGCCTGAAATCTTAAAAGGGAGCTGACGACGCACTGTGATAAATGGCAGCAAAGGAAATGTAACGTTTACTATCTTTATATTTGTAGTTCAGTCTATTTCTGAGAATAGCAGCACTAAATATTGAACGGCATGATGTTTACTTAAATGAAGTGTATGGCTACAAACATGAAGATTTTTCCTCAGACTGTTATAATTAAAGGGGATAAAGGGAAAGTGATTTTCTCAAATGGTTGCCAGATCCCTGGATGTATAACTCCACCTAGTGGTCGGCTTTGGTCATATACTATAATGTGTGTCATACACTAATTATATGCTACACTTTTTTACATAAAAATCAGATATTGATCTTAATGTGTCACTAAAGATAAATATACATGTCTGATTGATTTTCAACATGAAGAAACATTTCCTTCTGTGAGTTTCTAGACTTAGTTTCATCCATTCAAAAACACACAGAGGTTTCATTCACTACAGTGAAGAAGCTGACCTTTATGAGAGCTAAAGAAAGAATCACTCTCCATCCTTTTCCTGTAGCTATTAAGTGTTGAACAATAAGTGACCTTGTTGCCACTGTAGAGGCGATAAGTCTTGTCTTGGCTATTGTGGATTATAAAGTAAGAGTTTGGATTGTTTTGGTTTCAAAGATGAAAAACCTAAATTATCTGTTTTTTTTTCTCCCATTTATATTGTTTGCAGCAATACACTCTGTAAATGGACCTTCTTGGATTTCATTTGATATGGTTGTTGATGTGGTAATGATATAACACTGGCATGTGCTCCAGCTACCTACGTTGCTATCCAAAAGATTAATTATGAAACGTAAATAAATGTTTAAATATTGTTGCATCAAGAAATTGCATTGGGAGTAATTAATGGAAGGCAAATATTTAAGAGCTTCTTTTGACAGGCAGCTATGATGCCATGATTGCTGTTTGGCAGTGCGTCAGTTGATGAGGTTATTATCATGGAGGCATTGTGCCAAGTTAAGAAGTTTATTTATCTGGGCAATAATCACAAGTTTGTCCCAGAGGGCTTTGCAGTTTGTTTACCATACACTACTTCTCAGTTCTCACAGATAGGCGATGGCTCTGTCAGCCAGACTTGTAAACCACTAGGGGGAGACAAAGACTTTCCATTTGCAGTTGTATCTGTTTGTAATCTAATGTATTGGGTCAAGACATGCCGTTTTGTTGAAAGCTGACCCAACTGAGCCAGTTAGGTCTCACCCGTTTCTAATAGCAGAGGACACTCTGACCCGATTATCTTGTAGTGTGTTGTTTGTAAAGATTTCCGACACTTCTGATTTGTTCAGGGCCTCTCAGAGACATGGAACTTGGGTCAAATATGTTTGATATAATGTGTCTTCTTGTGTTTTGTTACCCAACCAAATCGATACGTGCCAAAAAAATATTTTCTGTTTCCCACACGTCCAATTCAGTTTGCGCTTCACAATGGTCCAAACTGTTCTTGGCTTATTTGTTCAGCCACAGTCTCGTGCGAATCTTTAAGAATCTGTCTTTTGTCTGCACTCTCTATGCACAATAGCGTGCACACGCTACAAAGCCGTGTTAACGTCTCGCAAGATAATGTAAGCTGGAGCGAGATCCCAGGTTGAGATTGGTTACATTATCGTGAAGTGTGTGGGCTTCGGCAAGAGAGCATTGTATAAGCACTCGGTACGTGTGGGGTCTCCCACAATTCCGCATTGGAAAATCTGTTAGGGTTCCCAGTTCAAACCACATTTATTCATTACGCCGAGCTAGTGCGGTTTTGTGTGGTCACGGGGTCTTGTCGAGGCAGAGTCTCCCTTTATTAAACACTATGCCATGCGCGTAGATTGTCTGTACGTTCTTTCTGTGCTGTATTGTTGCCATATGACCCAACTATTTGTCATTGAAGCACGACTTTTTCCCTTTTTCTTCGGTTCCCCGCAGCTCCAGATTTACTTAGAAGACACTGTGTCGGTTCAGAGCGATCTATCATTGTCACCCATTTAAGGAAAAAAGGGCAAAAAAAGTTTTAAAAGAGTTTGGATGTTCTCCAACAGTTTGGCTTCAGCGAGCCCATAGAGTCTGTCAGTCCCTTTGTCTTCATCGGCTATAGGAGGATGACTCTCATTTCCTGCAGATGTCACACATACTGCGATGCAGAAAAAGGGCACGCTGATACTGGCAGGATTGAAACACACACACACACACACACAAAGAGAGCTCACACATTAGCATGCGGTTTACACCCTTTGCCAGAAGAGACCCATGAGGGAGAATTAGGAGCAGCTGGAGATCCACCTCTCCCATGTGCTGAGTCCTCTTTGCGTCACGAGCGCACTCGCATACACACATTTTCCTCCATCTCCCTCCACCCTCATCAGATCGTAGCCATAGGGGCGATATTTCAAATGGGGCAGTTACCTAAAAACACATGTTGCAGTATCATTTATCTGTCAAATATGATTTTGTGTTTGCATGTGCAGAGATAAAGTATAATGGGAGCAAATCACTCCTGGAATGAGCAAAATGCATAGAGGCCTTCTCTAAAATCCAAATTAATACATTTATTGCAGTAAAGTCCTGCATAATGTACCCTTGCATGAAAGCGTGCTCTCACGCACTTGAATTACGTTTTTTCTCTTTTTTTGGTCTCTTCGTTCTGTGTGTCCAGCTCTTGTAAAACTGATTCTGGCATAACACATTGTCTCAGTAAACACACCTGTGTTCAATGTGTGCAGAAAAAAAACCCCCAGTGCAGTTATGGTGATCGACCAGTGCGGTCACTTTAGCATAATAGATGTGTGAGAAAGGACCTCTTTCACACGTTTTGTGCTGAATGTCTGGCTTTGGGATCCGTTGTGTTGGCGCGGTTCTTGAAACTTGCTTCTGCATTAAAATGTAAGAGTCTAGACCGGAGCTGGGATTACATCAGTGTCCGAGGATTGTGTCATTATCTGGCCTTTTTTGTAGAACACTAGACCTGCCTCAAGCAATGTGAGCATGCATAGAAAATAATGTCAACACTTTGTGGAGATGGACTTTGATGTTAAGTCCAGCACAATTACAGGCGCTGCTCTGAAGGTATGTCGGATTAGGCTGCATGTCAGTTAGCATTTGTCGGCTATTAAAAGGGTCTGGAAATGGTCTTCAAAGTACCATGACGACCAACGGCTAAATTATAGGCTAAAGTATCTGCACGCACACACTGCAGGTGCATGGATTTACCTTCACTTAAACACTATGACGAGTGTACCTGTGGGTTTAACCACTACCCATCCAGCAGCTGCGACAGCTACATTTTGTGACCGGTTCTTCATCAGAACTGGTTTCTAAATCCGTGCTGACCTTTGCACTCTCGATGAGTTTGCATCAGGCCTGCAACGCTCCGGCCAAAAATGTGTTTGACAGGTTTCTAGAGAGATCAAAGGTGTAGGAAAGAAGATGGTGTGTTGAAACGATTTCAGGGCTAGTCCATTGAATTTAGTGTTCTAACACTGACATATGCTACTTACCTCACTGAGTGCCCTTGAAAAGTTTGTTTCATATCTGCCATGGTAGTGTTTTCGGGACTACTTTTTAGCTATAAGTGCATACACCCATAGATATTTCTCACATGCTTCACAGTACCCCCACTGTTGTGGAAGCGGTGGTTTGTGAGGTATGTGTGTGTGTGTGTGTGTTTCACAGCGTGTGTGTAGGAGGCTCTTTGTCCATGGGAGAATGAGTTTAGATGGAAACAAACTTTAGAAAGTGTTTCAAGACGGCGTTTCAAAAAAGCCTGCTGTCTGATAATGATGATGATGAGCGTCATGCTGATGAGGGCGTTGATTGATACCAAACAGATGGCGGGGTTGATCGCAAGGTTACTCAACCACAACTGTGATGTATTGCACTCCCAGCGCAGGTACTATAGCGGTACCAGGTGAAAGGGTTCGTGTCGGCGTGGAAACGGGAACGACTGAAACGCCCTGCTGATATGAACGATGTCCTATTGTGTGCTCGGCCGGCATCAACCAGTTTGATAAATAGTGACAGTGGAATCAGCGTGCTTACATGATCTCAGCGTGTTTGTGCAACACCCGTAGGTTGTTGTGATTTGTGGCATGTGATCAGATCTTGCTTACGTTACAGTCGGACTTGACAGGCTTGGGAAGAGTCGGTTTGCGGAAAACGAACGGGGCTCAAAGTGATGGATATTGTGTTGTTTCTATGCGGTGGCGCGGGCCAACAAAGCTACGGGAGCGCATGCTTTAAGGATCCGTGCTTCGACGTGGCTCCTTGGGCATTCAATGACGGTGTTGTTACACTGTAATTCACATGGGGCCGAGCGGTGTTTCTGTTTAAAGCATGGGCTGGAGTCTCTAAACTCTTACAAGCCGGTTGTAGTCTTGTCTCTGCACCCCGGGGATCGATCTGATCTTTACGCTGGTCAGCCAATGAGATAAACTCTTATTTGTAGTTTTTTATTGTTTAAAAAATCACAGGATACGGTAACTACTCACAATAAACTGCAACAACCTTTTGCTTAAAAGTATTACTTTATTTCAAACTTGCTACCTGTGCCGTACTGTATGTGTTTGCCACATGCAGGTTTTTGGCGTCACATGTGCGTACAAGGCATATATATGAGGCATGTGCGGTTTTGTGTTTGCATGTGAGATCTCCACATGATATCAATACTATATTTCCGGTCAATGAAAAACACGACATGACAAGAGAGCCAAAGAGCAGGAGCGTTGGTTTAAAAGTAGAGCTTTAAGCCGGAAAGGATACGACTTGTATAAAAACAGATTAGCATGTCACCCTCTGTTTGTTTATGCTCCGGGATGAATAGAAGAGGAAGAAGCGGATATGATATTTTTGCAGAGGAAGTGTATTTATCATACACACACACA
Organism: Chelidonichthys spinosus; assembly: GCA_029853015.1. NCBI lineage: Eukaryota > Metazoa > Chordata > Actinopteri > Perciformes > Triglidae > Chelidonichthys > Chelidonichthys spinosus. The sequence continues at coordinate 10,127,236 of CM056841.1, read as the reverse complement.
CCCCAAAAAAAAAAAAAAAAAAAAGATCACGAGGGGAAGTTTAGCCTCTCCCTCCGAGATTGATGGCATGGAGGAGAGCATGGGAGCGACCTTGACGTGGTCGTGAGAGAGGCGCAAGTTGGGAGACAGAAGGAGAGTTTGTAATCAGTAAACAGGCTCCCTGGTGCCCTTTAGGAAGTAAACACTTAAACACGAGGCGCTGTGGCTTTACGGCGCATGTAGCCCCCGAGAGTCGAGATAGAGGCAATAAAGACAGATGGCAAATTGGTGGAAAGATGTTTGGACTGAAATGTGTAGAACTCACCAGAGAATTTGGAGTAAATGAGCACAGGCATCATACTGTGAAGCACATCCTTTTGTTCCAGAAATCAGACGGCATTTTTCCATTTCTGTGTGCAAGATTCTTGCTATGTTCATCGATTCTATCGGATAGTGTGCAAACTTTACTTTTTTACTTTTTTTTTCCTCATTAAAATGTCATCAATTGCCTTTTTAAGAAGGAATTTACTTAATCTCATATGATTACAAAAACTCAAATGACTGAAATGTGTCCGCAGTAGAAAATTAAAATCGCTCAGCTTTAAATGACATATCTGTTCACTTCAGATTGCTTTAACATGTCAAATCTTGGCCTCTTATCAAGCCTAATGCAACAACACAGATTTTCGTAACATCCCTTCCAACGATTTGTCTTCTTCGACGTCTCCAGCATCTGTCATTGTTCATGTCAGTCATTACTGCCTAAAGTATCCTGTGTGCTTTCGCTGAAATAAAGTCTTCAAATACCTCCGATACAGCCAGCAGAATGGAAACCAAGCGTATGGATTTCCTCGCGGCGTGGCTCACCAGGAAATCATGTGTTTACAAAGTGGAATATCCTAATTGACAGTTTTACGGCAGCACTGCAATTGAGGCATTTATCTTTATCTTGGCCTCTATGAGCACAATTTTGACGTTTCCGAAGCTGTAATTCAGGCTCGGAAACATAAACAGCGCACGGTATTTCATGGGAGTGTGATGATGTTTACGTACGCGGCTCTCGAAGCGTCAACATTAATTTTTGTCGTCCACGTGGAGAAAGGTGCGAGTCGGAGCTTTAAGGTGTGCAGCTGCGGGGGCTTGACAGTCTTTCCATCTGGATATCCTTTTCGACACAGGCGAGGATGAAAAGTGTCTCAATAAATCAGGACTTATCCACCGAACATGATTTTGAATGTTGCAGTTGTCGGCCGTGGCGCCGGCTGCTGCCTCCCATCTGTGAAACATCTGCAAATAAAATGATTACAAGCTGATGTAATTTCTAAACAATGATAGCTGCATGGTTTTTCATGTAAAGTAGCACTCCTAAAGGAAAAAACTCCCCTATATGCTTTTATGAAGAAACTCAGTACTCTCTAGTACTGCAGAGCTGTCATGAGCTTTGACTTTACCCACCTGGCAGTCCAGTCAGAAAGGAAATAAGTGGACTCGCCTTCAATTGCAGGCGAATAAAGCCTGGAAAAAAATAACATTATTTTTCATGAAAGAGATTTCAGTCTGGGATTAAATAATGAGTGGTGGTGGAGCTTTGTTGTTACATTTCCCTATAGCTGTTAACAGTGTTTGTTTATAATAATATAAATAATTACTATAATTAAAATGTATTATATTAATTATAATTATGATAATTACTATTATTGAAGTTATAGTGATATTAAATTCACATTCTTTCACAACTATTTGATTGCTCAAAACATTATTCTTATTAATAATAATAATAATAATAATATTAAATTCACATTCTTTCACAACCTTTTTGATCACTTAAAACATTATTCTTAATAATAATAATAATAATAATAATAAATTCACATTCTTTCACAACCTTTTTGATCACTTAAAACATTATTCTTATTCTTAATAATTATTATATTATATTAAATTAAATTTAAATCACTTTCTTTAACAACTTTATAGCCTAAAAAAATTACATAATTTCTTAATCAAATGCAAACAAAGTGCAAACCAAGCAGAAAAAAAGGGCTGCTTACTACTCAGTGTGTGTCCCAAAATGTTTTCTTTTTCCTCTCCAATCTCTATCTTCAGGGTTTATATGTAAGAAGTGACCTCTCCGAACTCTCCATACTCTGCTGTAACAGTCTCACTTTCTTAAGGGAATAGAACTTTGGAAGTGAACTCTTCCTTTTTGGGGTTTTTCCCTCTCAGGTGATTTGAATTTTAAGCTCCACGGGCAAAAGATTTATTGGTGACAGGCTGAACTTTGAGTGTGGTTTGGTGTTCAGACAGTTCAGCAGACATCGGTAAGCTGTTTCTTCTGTGTGGCAAGGAAAGTTTCACCAATACCGGGACCACAAGTGTGTGTGTGTGTCTCTGTGTATGTGTGTGTGTATAAAGGAAACTCTGGATGACTCTACAATGAGCATACCATCGCGCAGACACTCAAACACATACACACTCTTCCCTCTTATGACAGAATAGGATCCCCGCAACACATAACATGGAGTTAAGCCCGTCTCTGACACACATGCATCACATTAGTCCTGGCGTCTTCCTCGCTCTTCATATTGAGTTGTATCTAAGTTGTTTTTTTTTTGTTTTTTGCACGTGTCCTGGCTCTTTTACATGTGTTTTCATGAGAGATGTACCCCATGAGAATCCAGTTTGCTTCCGTAGTACATGCACTAAGGAGTTGGTCCAGAGTCAGCATTAAACATTAAAACAACAGGGGAAGGATGACGTACAGCGCCGACATGTGGTTCTCCTTTATTCCACCAGAGGGACTCTGCGCTCTAAATGACCATTGTTGGCGTTGAGCAGGCAGGCGTCCCTTTTCCAGACTCCCTCCTTGTTAGGAGTGCAGACCTTCAACTTGGACTGTGTGCTGATGGCTGTGATGATGGTGTGGCAAACATGTGAATCATGTCTCAGTAAAACCGAAACAGGCTTTTAACAAAGCTTCGTATGCCTCGGAGGAATTCAGGAACTCTTTGTTCCCTCTACTTATTTCTTATTGTTGCATTCTGAGTATTTATTGTGCTCATTTATAGCGCTCGGAGAATGCCTGTGTCGAAAATGAAAATTCTCATGTGGTTATGAATAAGTAATGTTTTTTTTTCCTTTTTTTTTGTGTTTTTTTTTACAAGGAACAAACAGAAACAGATGCAGGGGGCAAGTTCACATGGGCACTAAAACAATCACCATGGAGACCGGGATCTAAGTGTGTGTGTGCATGTGTGTGTAGGTAGGTGTGTGTGTGTGTGTGGTGGGCACATGCCTGTGATGTTTCACAAAAGCTGACTCGACGTCTATTACAGAAGTGTCTCTCCGTGTATGGACGAACATGCCTCCATTTGGCGAGCTAATTCAACCATGTCTGTGTCTGGCCAACTGGTGTTGTGTGATGATAGAAGAAAAAAACGGGGTAGGTGTTAGCATGGAAACGGCATCCGAAGGCAGAATTGTCTTTTTATCAATAGGGACAGCCTCGCGAAAGCTCCTTCAGTTGAGTGAATTACTTAATCTTGCTCCGAGAGTTCACATTTTCGCTATATATTAAAAACCTCTTTCAAATGCCTCTTAGATACAATCAGGGAACCGTCTCGCAAACAGAAGAAAACCCACGATTGCTACCGTTATTGACACGCTTCCGCTTGAATTCACTTTAACCACCGCGTTCCTCGGGAGACAAAGAGTGTCACCGCTTGCCGCAGATTTCTGCCAGTGCTCATTATGCAATCCTAAGCTTTGATAATTCCTCTAGTGCACCGTTTAATTAGAAACACATGGCCCTGAGATCGCAGAGGAGTACAGAGCTTCTAATGTCTATACAGCCTGCGCCATGAGTAATTGTTTCTCCCTCGCAAGTGCCGAGCCATTTTTTAACCTGCTGACAGCCAAGCGAGGAGGAGGAAGGAGACAGAGTTGAAGGAGAGAGGAGAGATATGAGATGAGCATTAATCCTTATCTTAGTTATTTATTTTATTATATTTTGACCATAGTGTAAGGTAAGGGGTGAGGAGACGTGAGAATCGGAGGCTGTAAATGAGGAGGCCAGTCGTCTCCTTTTTTTTTTTTTTATGGTCTCTCCTCTCAGCCAGGAGTTGTTAAGAGTGAGGGAGGTCCCAGGTGAGCTAGAGACCGATGGAGGCTGACATCACGACAGGACACTTCATCAAAGCCTGCGGAGGCTGTTTGGATACCTGCCCGGGCTAAGGAAGAACTGTTATAGCTTCTCCTATATACTGCCAGGCAGTGCAGGAACTCCACCGGATATGGAGATTGTGATAGGTCATGTGTGTGTGTGTGTGTGTGTGAGAGAAAAAGAAAGTGCAGCCTACTTTTTTTCCCTCCTCTGACCAATTGAGGATAACTTGTAGACATTAAATCTTTTTCCATTACTTGTCACCCCCCCTCGCTTTTTGCCTGGGATAATTGATTTGTTGCCATGGATATGATATTACTTTTTGCGCTGTCTTACTTTATAAGAATGTGCTTTTCACGGGTCATGAGTCATGTGCACACCGCACACACACACACACACACACATGCACATGGACACACACGGCAAAGCTCTAACAGGATGAAGGATTATACAGCCAAGGATTGATTGGGTGGAACTATTCTTGTTCTCTACAACTTTAGGTGGGGAGAAGAAGAGCATAAATAACACTTTTCATCCTCGGCTCAGCGTTTCATGCAGTTTTGGATTTGTAGTTGTGCTTAATGATTATGTGAAGACTTTCCTTCACAATAAACGCATAGACAAAGTACACTGTTTTCCATGTTAAGTTTATCGTTCCGCTTACACAAACTTACTTTTTTCTCCATTTTCTATTGGGATCTTGACATGTATCTCCAGCACTCCTCTGTCCATATGTGGCCCCAAAGCTTGGGTGTAATGTTACTCGTGCTTTTGCACCATCCTCAGCTACGACTCAAAAGCTTGTGAAGAACAAGCTCAGCGACTCCACTACAGTTTCCAACTGTAACACCACAAATAGTCACGCGGCTGGCCATGCTGAACCCAACAAACCCCCCCAAAAAACAGACAAATCTATTGATAATTGATGATTGAATATATTGCAGACTGTAACCGAAGCCGGTTCTTTCCCATCATTTCACACATTTCCTTCGAGGCATCATTAGGGTATCACTGAGCACATGACATTCTCGGTGAGTGGATTTCCTTCCTTGTGTCAAACCTTGCCCCGCTGTGCTCCATGCCTATCTCCTCTTTGTCAGATGTCAGTCATTTTGTTGGCCAGCGGGTGCTACCCTGCTGGGTGGTGTGTAAGGCCAACTCAAATACCCACAGCTGCTCACAGCTGCTTTAGATGGAAAGATGGAGAGGAGAGAGGGAGGAGAGCGGAACGTCGATCAGCTCCAGAAGTCCCAGTGAACTCTCTCTACGTCTTTTTTTTTTTTTTGCTTCTCTCTCCGTGCCCTGTCCGGAATAACCATTTAGGCTGCGGTTGGCGTCTCATGACTCAACCCGTCCTCCGTGGGTGCCAACAGCTTTGGCACCTTACACTTGTGGGTTGATGATGTCACGGATCCGGGGGCCCCTTGTTGTCATCGCGAGCCGGACTCCGTGCTGATGTCACAAAACCGCCGTTGTCGTGAGCTAGCGCCACCGACGGACAGCTTGGTGTGTTTGTATGGCACAGATGGTTGGGCAAGGGAGGAGGGGGGGGGGGGGGGAAGGGGGGGACTCGGGTGCCAGCATGGAAGGTGGCAAAGACTCGTCTTATCAAGGGGTGCCACATGCAGGCTCTGATGTGCCATTGTGACAGGACGTTTTTCTCCCTTTCATCTAATTTAGTCTCCTATTGTCTATTTCTCTGCCTCATTCTTTAAAGTCACTAATTAATTTCACTTTGGCCTGTGCCTCTTTTTTTTTTTGCTCACTCTTGCTTGTTCTTTGTCTTTCCCTTTACACGCTGGCTCGCTATCTTTTCTCCATCTCTTTCAATTTGCCATTGTGTTTGCCGCGGTTTATCTAAGCCTCTCATCGGTGCTCTCTTTAGCTCGTTCCTGCACTGGCTCCTCTATTTCTAATTGGAACCCTGTTTAATCCCTCCCTTTGTCCGTCTCTCACTTCCTCTCGTGTTGTTTCCCCCTCTTTTCCCTCTCTCCCTCCATCCCTCCCATTATTCTTTGTCTAGGGTTGTGTCTTTTTCCCCTTTGTGTGCTCTGACAGGCCTCTTCCTCTCATTGATAGTGATGGCAGGCTCAAGCCCACTCCATAATGCTGCTGATATTTTTCCCACTGGAGACCCCACTGTTGCTGCTGTTGCTGCTGCTGCACTCCTCTGCATCTGTGAAGAGAGAAATAAAATGGACAGAGACACCCCTCCTCCCTCCTCCCTCCTCCCCTCCCAATCCATACTTCTCTGTTTCCTCCAGCTCTGCCAAGCTTCTACCATTCAGCAGGGGAGCAGTTCAACAAGACTGGTTTGTTTTGGAGAGTCACTGGGCCCCAGCCTCATAGAGATTAATGCTTAGACAGACTGGGATGACATTTATGAGGCATGGATAGAAGAAGGGGAAACAGTACGGGTAATGGTGTTGGATCAAATGTGACCCTCTGTCGAAACGCACAGTGACTTCACTGAAGTGTGCCTGCGGGACGGAGAAAAGAGGGAAAAGAGCTCCACATCCACACGTAAAAAAATAAAGTCTTCATCCGAGATGAAGTCACCATCACAATGAGCCGTCCTTTTTGTTGCAACCTCAGCATCATCCGGCGACATGCTAGCAGTCATTCTGATTGATGGGCGACAAACCCTCCCAACCAGCCGCGCGTTAAAGCGACTTAAATAATTCATTTCTCGGCTATATGCCCAGAGTAACCATTAATACATGTATCGACAAAGCCTTCAGTCGGAAGTGATCACTGCACTTGAAGACGGACACACACACACACATACAGCCGTCGCAAACGCATCCATAAATGTCTCCAATTATATCCGCCGTCTGTGGAATGATGAATACCGCTCAATGACTGTAAAAGGGTGTTTACTCTATGCGACGCATAGCTACAAAGGGTTCTCGGGGAGAAGTTATCAATATAGAGCCAAATTAGAATGGATCCAAGCTGAATTAGAACATGCACACCGCTCCCTCCCCCGCGCCCGGCTCCATCACTCTTCACAGCCGTGTGATCAATGGGGCCGAGGCGGCGTAGCCAGGCCGGCCGCCATCCATTCTCATTACCGACACCGCCGTCCACGTCTGCCTTCTCCTTGTTGTCCACCAGAGGCTGCGTGAGAGAGAGAGAGAGAGGCTGTCAGTACCATTGTTGGGGTGGATTTATGGCGGTGTTGAAAGTAGACTTAAAGTTGCCGTGTTCCTCGCAGTGGAATTAGTGTTCATGGCGTGCGGCCTTTGGCTGAACTGAACGCTTCTTTCTGCAAGACGTGATGAACCTGCAGTTGTGTCTGCAGGAGCTGTTGATAAAAACGTTCCTGTTACAGCACATTCCTTTTTTTTAACTAAAACTAGGAACCATTCCTATTGTCTGTCATTTTAAAAATACAGGGTATGCAAGCAAAGAGGCAGAGCAAGGGGATGACATGCAGCAGAGGGCCACAGGTCGGATTTGAACCGATGCAGTAAGGACCACCGCAATGGTACATGGTGCACTCACGCTACCAAGCAAGCTATCTGAGCACCCTGACCTCCCCTTCCTGTAAACATTTATGCTCTCAGTCTGTCAGAAAGTCCTTGTGTTTTCGTCGCACAGTATCGGCAAACACTGTTTACATTAAAAGTGCTGGAAAACTCACACCGCACAGCAATTCCATCTAGACATTCAAAGAGCATGAGTGGCATGACTTCAGTGGCCTTTTGTGCTTCTTCCCCACTGAAGTCCCGTGGAGTTCAGATTATCATCAGCCCCTTTATAGCAAACATTCCTTCGTCTTCTTTTCAAGTCATCTGCTGTGAGCGGAGTCCCACTGATTAAATTCTGTTTCCCAGAAACGTCATAAAGTCATCTGTGTCTATGTAACTTATGATGCATACACACATGAATGCATGCATGTTTATGAGTGTGTATGCACATGCAGAATAGGAACATATGGATTCTACTGCAGATCTACTGTTGCCTGCAGTTTGGATGCATGCGTGTGCACATGCACTCAGTTATGTAGACTGGTCTGTTGAATCTCAATAACTGGAGCTTCTGTAAGGGAACGTGCCAGGACACAAGATGCATCTTGTCACGTCTTAATTCAATTATTGTGGAATTCTAAATATCCATGCTAGTTTGTCTTGGATGAGTTGTCTATTCATCACAATTTACGTCAACTAAAATCCCATACTCGGCTCTCTATAAACGGCTTCATTGTGAGTTGGAAGCCTTTGGTTGCAGGCGGGGATCAGGGTAATTAGGTTGAATGGCTAAATTATTTTTCTCCAAACACATCAGAGTGTCGTTGTCATGTGTGAGGCTAATTGTTTTGGGGGCAAGAGACTTACTAGGTGGGTACAAGAAGCCTTTTGTTTTACTGTGTTGTCTCGTGGAGTCAAGCACGGAGCCGTTTAAACAGCCAGAGACATTTGATTTGAGTTTAAGACTACCGGTATGACATATGGCATGGTCCTTTGGGCTTTGTGGGTAATTCAGACCTGCCAGAGGCTATGGGAAATGCCAATTGGGAATGTTCAACACCGCCATATCTTTTCTCTGTTGAACTTTTTTTTCTTCTCGTTAGCGTAGCATACTCTTGTGCAACATATATATATGTAAGTGACCTTTGAAGCACCACTTGTGTGGTAAATCATATCTTATCTATGTTGCACCTGTGAAAAAGACCAATATCATTACTCACTCAAGAGAAAAGGGAAGTGATAAAATCTTACATCTGGACGTGCAGCAAAAAAACGGGGACTGAACCTGCTGTACGTACATAATATCATCCTGTGTTGTCATGTAAATATTTTCAAGTATTCCTCTTTTATGGATCCCAAGTGGATTGTTACGACTGAGATTGGGCCACAGAGGCAACGACGGCCATGAACGGTGATATCGATATTCTGATGAATGCCAAATGCGCGCCGCTGGATATGGGAGCAATTTCACAAGGGCCGAGGGCTGCATTAAAGCGCAGCGTGTCTCCGGTTTCAACCAGTGTTCGTTCGGGGGAAAGTGCTGCATTGGATTCATTTGTCCCCGTGTGTCGTCTCCTAGACGGGGCAGGTTACTGATGGCAGTGGCGGCGGAGCAGTCCTCCATCACGGCTGACGGGCGTGACAGTAATGTAGACTGTAGCTGCTAATGGGACCGCCGGGACTTTCCACTGTGTGCGACATCAATCAGGATCCTCAGCACGCTCACTCAAATGGCCCTCCTCACTCACTCAACACACAGCAGATGTCCCAGACTTATCCACATATAAATAATGCCAATGCATGCTAATGATGTCGTACTGTCGCTGTGACAAAACAGATCCCCGTTATGGCTACAAAGGGCTTTAAGGTGTGCTTGTTCTTGCACCCTGTTCAATACCAGAATTCAGTGTTGGGGCGTGACTTAGCGAAGGGTCAGTTGGGGGGGTAGGTGTTCAAGATTAGTGGGCAAACTAGTACTGCCAGTTCTTTCAAATGGCTTACAGTAAATAACCAACAAAAACATTTTAAAAGGCAGTTTCATGCCAAAGGATTGGACACATTTGTCTCTGCGGTGCAGCAAGTATCCCCCAGTGGTTCAGTTTACTGCATTGTTGAGGGCCAGTTGTGGTCAGGGCCAGTTGTGGCCAGTTTTATTGCTTACAGAGACCCGCGGGTCCCTGTAAGCAATAAAGTGAACCCACCTTCACAAAAGAAGCCACAAGTTCTCTAGAGTTAGTTGAGATGTCACTTTATTCGTTCCCTTGTACCGTGTCCCACTGGCCAGGTGCTGAATCGACACACTAGTGTCTGTTGGAGCGGAGCATCGATCCCTCCCCCCAGTCAGCACGTCCTCAGGGGGGTAAGGAGAGAGGGAAGAGAGTGATATGCTTAGAGCAGCAAAGCCCCCATGTATTAAAAACGCTGAGACAGAGAGGAGATGCGCTGATCTGTGTAAGATACACTCCTGAGCAGAGCATGATGGACCCGATAGACTGTAACCCTTTGGCAAAGTTTCAAGGTGCGAGGTACATGAACGGCTTTCCATCATGTTGTGGGTTGAGATGTCTGTATGGAGGGCACAAAGCCTTTATTCTGACAGTCAGCTGAATCCTGCTGCCCTTTTTACTCACTTCCAGATTCTGTGGCTTCGTGGTGAATCACTGCTCCTCTCCTTGTGCATCATCTCGACCCTTCAGAGTCGAGCTCGTCCTTTTGTGCCAGTGTACCTGCTCATTTCCGCCGTGACACTGGAAGGCCTCTGATTTCCCCCGCTGCCATCATCCCTTCCTCCTTTCACCCAGACAGGGAGGGCTTTTTGTAGTTCGTCCCCTCCCCCCCGTAGCCTGTAATCACCCTGAGAATGGGGTAATTAGGGCCAATGTAGGGTAATTACCAGAGCTTGAGTTGTTTAATTACGGTCTTCTCTGGAGCTGTCTGATACCAGCGACGGAGGAGGCTCCACTCACTGATGGAGTGATTTCATCCTCTTGACTGCGGCAGCTTGTGAGGGACACAGAGAGGTGGAGGCATGGTGACGGAATGAGTAGGCGTGAGTGGGAGGGATTGCAGGAGTTAAATAGAGGGGGAGAGTGAGAGGTTTGGAAAAAAAGCAAAAAGATCTTGACATAATGAAGCAAAGCAGATTTACTTTCTAAACAAAGAGCAACTGAGAGAGTGAATTGCTTTGTCTTGGATTACTTCCATATAGTGCAAATAATTATATAGTAGAGTAATAGCTCTGTTGACTGACAAGTTGTGAGGTATATAGGCTCCTGCCCTGCCAGAGCACCAGCACTTCCTCGTTAGTATAGTGGACAGTATCTCCGCCTGTCACGCGGAAGACCGGGGTTCGATTCCCCGACGGGGAGACTTAACCTTTTGAACTGTTTTCCTTTGGTCTCAATAAGCTGGCTTATCTCTTATCTCGATTTATACTTTAGAAGTATCTGATAGAGACAAAGGTTAGAAAGCCAACAAAAATAAACTGTCTACAATCTGTGTTTTAGGAATGTATTTGGCCACACAGCAGGGGGCACCATGATAAAAGAGTGTCCCATCGGCAGAGCAACAGATTGCCGTTTTAAAGACTCACAGATGAACGTGACTGAGAGAAAGAGGGCCTCCCTTTCTTCCCTTGGAAAAGGCCATGACGCCAATGGACGGCCATCATGGACTCCAGCAGTAAAGGCGCCGTGGACCTGAAGATTTGTGGGGCAAAGGGCAGCGGGGTAATTCCCCATACTGGAGGAAAGGAATTCACCCGGGCGGCCTGACATTCCCCCCAACTGGAAAGATGACTCTGTCTGCCCAGTGTCTCAGACCGATCCAGAAATAATGTGTGGCGAGAAGTTTCCCGCCACCCACAGACCATAATTGTGAAATCCATACCAGACTTAAATCAACGCACACGATTAAAACCATGTCCTAATATTTTGCCCAAAAACACAAGGTCAACGGTTTTTGATTTTAGCCAGACTGGAATTAATTTCAGACTCCATATTTTAAATGGAGAGGGGTCTGCTGGACATATTTGCATTCTTCTGTTTGCTAAACATAAATCCTTTCCAACTTTTTCATCTTTGTGACTGGTGATTGAGAGCCCCTTTGATGGAGCGCCGACCTGTTAGATCGTTGTTTGGATTCCGATGAGTTGCATGTGAGCCGTGTTTGTATTTCCACTGTACCAGAGACCCTCATAACTCAAAACACCAGATGAAGATGTAAGGGCAGAAAATATTCCCTGACAGATGTGTCGACTGACAGTGGGCCTTTTGACCTTTGAACCGTCACCTCCTCCTCTCATGCCACTAGGTTTAGTAGCGTTGACCCCGTTTTTTCGGGAGACCCATAGGTGTTTTTTGTGTTGGTAGCAGGAAGTGTTGGTTGAAGCAGCATTTGAGCTCAACTGATCCCAGCTCCCAGCAGCAGGTTGTAACTCTCCTCCTTTCTGGGGTTGAATGACAGGCATGTGTTTCATATACTGCTCTTCAAACAGATGAGTTACTGTTATTGTGAACGCCGCAGATGTGGCATACTATCATTCTCTTAACATTTTCTTTTGCACGGTGCCGGACAGATGTTACAACATGACAGCGGACGTCCGCGGGGGAAGGGACGGTGATAGACGAAGCGGCTGGTTGCCGCGGCCGACGAACCGCAGCAATGCAGGGAATCACCTTCTGCTGGAAGGTCGACTGACTGTGGCACTTTATGGTAGAAACCGCAAGGCCTTAAACCCCGTGACTCATTAGCTCGCTGAGCTTTTATTTGTTTTCAGGGAGTGCATATTAACACTCTGTGAATTTCAGTCAGGTGGAACTGTCGGTCACACGGGTGTAAAACGAGGAGACACCGTCGGCTTGTTGGAAAGTGCTATTTCCAGACGGGCCTCGCCCTTCCCGGCGGTTTACAACGCGGGGTCGGGCCGGACACCCTCGAACAATCTTTGACACTCTGCACTCACTATCTCTGTCACCACGTCTGCTAATGTTTCTCCGAGGATGTAGACACTACAGTTTTTAGATTTTGTCCGCAAAGTGTTATCCAAGTGACGATGCTGCAGCTTTGTAGACAACATTTTTGTCTGCTGTTCAACAAGCAGGATCTTGTGAGGGCCCACCTCGGTGGTTTGGATCGTCTGATGTGTTTCCCATGTGTGGCAGAAATGAATGAAGGTGAAGGAATTTTTGGAATTTTGTCACATCCCTTTACTCTGTGAAAGCGTTGTAATTGCAAGAGTTAAAAAGCTGTTTTTTGCCGCTACTTTGATTGGGTGAAGATTGATTGCTCAACATATAATTAGTCGCTTCCAGCATAATTGCTCTTTCACTGTCGAAGTTCCCATACAGAATTAACTCTACCGTATTTAGAACAGATCTCTTTTGCCAACATGTTCGCTGCCTACGTATGGTCACCTGGCAGATTTCTCCCAGTTCAGCAACGCCTTCCTGTCTCACAGGATTTTTTTTTCTTCTTTTTGAAACACTTTCAAAGCATTTGAAAGAAGAAAAGGAACTTCATATCAGTGACCTTCCTCGGGTTCCGACTATCTCCTGCATCCGTCTGTGAATCTCCTCTCCAATTAGTGAGAGAAAAACAACCTAACTCGGAGGACTGAGACAAATTCAATCGTGGAGTGGAAAAAAAAAAGAAGAAAAAACAGCCCCTGTGTTTGATCTCTGCAGCGCGTTATCTTTAGAATAGAAGCGACCTCACCTCCTCCACCTCACTGACCTTGTCATTTGGTTCTCCGTCTTATCAGAGGAGGGAATGATGTCAGCACTCATCCTTTTTCACCATAACAAGCGGGTGAAACCAGACCCTCCTGCAGCCAGTCAGTTAAAGATAATTAAATGGAGGCTCAGTGATTTAACAGGAGACCGACCGATCGATAATAGCCTTTAGTGTGAAGACTGAAAACGCTGGGTAGGTTTGTTTTATTGTTGCAGAAAATAAAAATGAAATAATAAAAAAACCCTCTCTGTGGATTCTGATATTTTTCCAGCGTCACATGAGGGTCAGTGTAATGCAGTTGGCTGCCAAAGTCTGCTTTTTTAATTGGCTCCCTTGTGTTGATCATTGGACTGTTCTCTCCTGGACTCCTGAAGCAGCAGCACAGTGCTACTGCCTCGTTGCCTATTAGAACTGACAGTTTAGCATCCATCACTTAATGTGTCCAATTTCTCATCCTCCTATTTCAGGGGAGAACTCGGAGACTCGTCCGGCCCCGCTCTTGTTATTTCTGCCTCGCCCGTCCTTTTTTGTTCCGGGCCGTGTTGGATGTATGCAGAATAGCGCGAAACCTCGTCCTCCAGTGTCTGTCAATCAACACAGCGGCCGTCTTTTGTGCATCGCACCACTTTAGCCGAGCACCTTTTAGCAGAGATAAAAAAGCCATCTGACCCCTTTTTAAAGTGGGAGCTCTGCTTGGGGGCCCTGTGATCGCTCTACCATTTGTGCCCTTCCCCATGGTTTAAGTTTGCCCCCACGTTTCATGGCTTCAGACACTCCCACTGAGATCAAACAGCCAAAGTCCCGACCACCTGCCGGGACTCCCTCTGAAAGTGCTAATGACCACGTTTGTCTGAGGGGAGACCGGTTCTTCTTCTCTTGTATCTGCTCCCCCCTCCGCCCCGACGCCGCTCCTACTTTTATAGTGATTGCTTTGCCACTTGTGCCCTACTTGCACGACCTTTGCTGCTCTCGGTGGCGGAGGAAGGCTGAACTTTCGCTGCAGGTCAGTGTCTTTGGTGGGAGAATGGCGCTTGTCTTGTTTTGCAAGGAACAGATGCGGCAAACACCTGCTGACTTGCTGATGACACAGGTGCTGACATGTCGGCGGACATGTCAAAGAGTGTAGATTTCTATATTAATACTTGCTAGGACTCCAGCTTTTGGATTGAGAAACTTTTTACTGTCAGATTTATAAAACCGCAAACTACTCAGTAGGGGAGGAGCGTTAAATGTGTAACGTTGGATGTTCACAGCCTGAAAATACATCCAAAATTCAGTGTAAATCCGTTCCGAATCACGATAAAGGACCCGCTGTATCATTCCCATCTGGCCATGTTTCAATAACACAAACTATGTACGGAATCTGATATGAGAGCCGTGGCTGTGTATCCGGTGTTTTGCAGTGATGCGTCTTTCCCCTGTGTCAGCGGTTAGGATCGTGGAGCGGATCATCCCAACTGTGATGATGCTTTCCTGGGCTCAGACCAACATTATCCACGAGACCTGAATTCGCCGCTCCCTACCCCCTCTGCTTGTGGCCTCACATTACCATGAGCCCGCAAAGTAATTTGTAGACACATAATTTTAATGACCTCTGACAGCGACTACACATTGTTGGCTGTCCTTGTTTGGCAGGACGACTCTCCGAGAATCAGCCGTTTGCTAGTTTTAGGGAAGCGGGCAAAAGTGTCAGTGGAAGCCCAATTAGTGGTTTAAGCTGATGGGGCAGGGGATCAGTGTTTGTTAGTGGAGCTTCAACGTCTATGAAGATACAAGGCAACCGGTGAAATATGAAGACTTCTTTCAGAATGTAATTTGTACTCGTTTTTATTGAGCTTCATGAAGAGACACAGTGTGTCCAGCAGGCTTAGTGCGGCCGGATGCCATTAAAATCTGCTCAAATAGCAGAAACAGAGAAGCTGGAATCGAGTTGAGAACTCAGCCCCGGGTTCACGCATCAATCGCTTCTGCAGATACGTTTCACATTGGAATCTTTGATTCTTGGTTTTGTGTATGGACAGAAACAGACTGAACTCCTTAAAGGGTACCTTATCAGCTGCAACCCAGAATTTAAACTATGAAGGGCTGTAGACACTCAGCTTGAAATGTGAAAAACAATGCTATCAATAACATTTATATGGTTATATGGCAATGCACTGATGCTGTGTAGACAGGATTACTGTCTTCATTCACCGTAATATTTCAGTTATAATACCAAGAAATAGAAACAATTTATAGTCGTATAAAAAGTTGGAAGAAAAGATTTATATTATTCTAAGAGAATAAGGATGAGGTGAAACTTTGAAGCAGAAATATAAAATATTAAGTCTCGTGAAGTTTCTTATGAAGTTTCAGTGTCTATACTGGGTTATGTGCTCAAGGTTTGTCAAAGTTTAACCAGAATTCAATTGTACTTTTTTTGACATGCCTTTCTGGTTTCATCCTGGGTGTGATTAACATTTGCTTTTTGATGAACGTTGTATTGAAATGCTTTTCACAAATAATCTGTCAAATGAATGCTCCTTTTTCTGATGCAAGTCAACATTTCTTCCCTAAAACACATAAACCAGAGCGATAAAAAAAGAGTATGAATTAGTGTTATCCATTTTCTCTGTTATGGCCGTCCTAAGATGCAATAGAAGAGATGATAAAAATGTCTTTTTTTTTATAGTCTGACAGTTATTTCTAGGCTGTTGTGATATCCATTTAACCAATAACCTCATAACATTTTTGTGGATGCTTTAATGTGTGGGTTGAGCTGCTCTTGAAAAGCCAGACATTTTTTTTTTATCACTCTCTACATAGTTAAGCCGTCACATAGCGGTCAGTGTAAACTTGCAACGCATCCACAATAAGCAGAAAGGCTTCATTTTCAGCACAGAATGGGGAGAAAAGGCAAAAAGCCGAAGACTGGAATACTTCTTGGCAGATGCCTTGATTTTGCAGCAAAAGACCATTTATGAATGAGTCAAACCTAATTTTGGTAGGGGGGTGGGGGGGGGTTCACTGGTGCTTCGGTACCTGTGAGAAAACCACTCACTCTACTCCAAGTCTCCAGTGTGATTAGTCAAGGGTTTGGGGTAAGCTCTCCGAATATTTGTGGTTTTCAATTTAAAGCCCTGACAAGCATCCAAATCATCTTGCGGCAAACCCCAGAATAACTTCTCCGCTTGGTGGAAGCCAAGACGTCCAATGGTTGATTTCATGCCCCTGGCGTGATTAACCAATCACAGTCAGTGATGAGCCATGGGAAAAGTAAACACTTTCTTCTCGACAACAAGGTAACTTCTCCGAGGCCAAACCTTTTACGATGGTTTCCTCCTGTCAGCCTGCCTTTCATCCAATTCCAAGTGCAAATTGTTCCGACATTGTGATTAATTTATCTTCGATGAAAAGTTAACCTTTAACATGTGTCCATTGTTTCTATATTTAAACTGAACAGAGCTTCTAATTCTGACATCTATTATTATACTTGACGTAATCAGTTGTATCAACTAAACCAAAGCAGTGAAAAGATTACTGGAAAAAACGACGCTGTCATGCACCCTTGAAAGCAACTAGCTGTTTTTCTTTAAATACCTGCTGTTGTTTAAAGATACCAATCAGGTGGGAGCAAGACCATATGACATTAGAAAACCAAAAATATCAAGAGCAGATATTTGAACTTGGTCCAGTGGAGAGTCGCCCATCACAGCTGGAATCCATACACTTTTCCTTGGAATGCGATGCATGAATAGATAATTACAGTCGCTATGGCAGAGGGAGAACGGCGGCGAGTTGCCGTAATTACTCCTCGTGCATGTGAGAAAACGAAGCGCCCGCAGTGCTGATGCCAGCGCTGCGGGTGTCGGTGCTTAAAGGAGCCGATAACGCCTGCAGAGTCACCGCTAGCTCTGAGACGAAAACTAGGTTACAGACTTCAAATGTGAGGAAGAGCTGCTGAGGTGACAATACCGTATCCTGGCACGTTACGGAGTGAAAGCAACACTGAGACCATGTTTTCATTGTACTAATTAATAATCCCTGTCTCAAGTTTTGGGTTTCTGGATCTTTCAGGTGTCAAGTTTTTACTCCATGTGTCAGAATATCTTCAAAATAGGTGCATCCTTGATCGGCTATCCTGCAGAAAGGGTGATTAAAGGGTGATGCCTTTTTAAGCACAAAAAAACTCACCATGGGTGGTATTAGAAAATGCAGTTATCTGCTCTTTTGTGATTAGCATCATGTATCCGTTTTGTTTTACATGTGACGGAAACAAGAGGACGTCAGCTAGTCTGATTCTATCCAACGTTTTCATGATGCAACCCGCAAACTTGAGCATGACGGCCAAGAGAAGCCACAGGAATCCATTACAGAGGAGGCTGATTTAAGACGTGGCTTTGCGACGCAAAGATGAAAAAGAAAAGCTTTTAGAGGCTGTGTGTGCCGTCCTCCGGGGGCTGACTCCGCGCCCCATTGTGTGCGCGCTGGATATTGTTAACAAAAAGAATCCAAACTCAATTTTGCGCTTGAATTGTTTTCCTTCGCTCTTTCCTGTAGGTATATGGGTTCACTCTCCGGCATCAGAGGCCCTTGTTGTGGTGTCGCGGCTGCGTTGTAACCATACAGCGTTTCCAGCAGATCTCCTGTGGGACAATGATTGAGTTTGAAATAGGGCAGGTCAGCCATGAGGTATCCCAACAGGTTTAATGGACCTGCAGGAGCCCCTTGAGGGCGACGCTGGCTTGCACGGGTCACAGCGGGGCCGTGTTTATTCAGTGCATCTTGTGTGCCGAAAAACCACGTGGTCCCCTTACCCCCATTCACCTATTCTCCGTCTCCAGGCCTCACTGACCATAAGCCGGGCTCAGGCCACATCTGGATGCAATTCCCCCCTTTTAGGCTGATGCTGAAAAATCCTACTGAAATTCTTCAGACTGGGATTTTTAATATAGCTAAAATGTGCGGAAGATGAAATTGTAAAATGGAACTGCTGTACTATTTTCTTTATTTCTATTATTTTCTCAGTGGACCATGGTGTCTGTCAGCCCTAAACGTTTGCTTGCACCGCGGCTGTCAAATCTGTGGATTTAGACAAATGTGACATATTTATATGGATATTCGTAGCCTTGTGGGATTAGGCGGAGGGAGCGCAGTTTCATATTTGAGGCCTGTTTAAAATGGGCAGTCACTTTTCATTAAACGCAACCAGATTTTAGAGTACCTGCCAATAGTTAACTGCACTCTGTGTGAGTGATGCAATGGGGAAACAGACCGTGCACGACAAGCAAACTATGGCACGTATGACGGAGGGAGAATAGGCTGAGAGGTTTACCTTCAATAAAAAGCAGTAGAATAATCCGAAGTGAAGGCTTGGCACTCGTCTGCAATGTACGGACAACCATGACCTATTAGGCTGTTCGCTTCACATTTTATCAATAGCTGGAAGAGGGAAAAAAGTGGCAATGTGTTCAGCATTAAAGCTCTGAAACACTCCATTCACCATGAAGTTGGTGGTAGCTTGCAGCATGATTTTATAGTTCCTCATTCAAATTTAACATTTTGCACAAGTTTGTGTCAGTAAGAAAATATGACTCTCTGGACTCATAAAGTTTAAATGAAAATTTCATTTTAATCGATAACAAATTAGGCCAATTTATTGTTATGAGTTTGGTAACAAAAAACAATGTATTGTTTGAAAAGGAGCCACTTTACAAACTAAATTTAAACCGATTAAAAGCTAAATCATCTCCACACACTTTAACTCGTGATGGGATGATTTCAAATTGTATTGCAGATCGGGATGAACAACACCCATAGTGAGTGGGTGTGTGGTACATTTTCATTTATGGTCATGGTAAAGAAGTTAAAATTAGAGTTAAAAAAATACAGAAAGTAGCATGTCATAGAAAAAACAGAAAAAAAATGTATTCATACTTTATTTATGCTTATAATGTATCTTTATTTAGTTTAATTATTTGTTTTTCACTGAAAAGGATTTTATATCAGTGATGCAATAAAAATATTTGTTACTGAGCTTTAATAATATTTGGACTATTATTGGGATAATGTCGTGAATCTCAATGATTTTGTCCAGGATAATAATGACGTGACATTTTCATATCCTCCCGTGTCTGCCTTTGACTGAAGCCTGCTTGATTGTGTTCAATATTCGGACTACAAACGGAAACCAATCTGTTTATAGAGATTCTATCCAACTCTCGCTTGCACACGGTTTGATTCTCAGTCAGACTGACTGTGAATCATCTCATTAAGAGGTTATTTTCTGCCTCCCAGTAGGATAAACCGATATCGGTGCCAAGTTACTTTGACTCCCGGTCTCACAGAAGCCTATGGCTACTCAGTTGGCGTCGACTTAGATTGAGTTAGAGCGCCTGTGGAAGCTGTTCATGTGCATCGATGGGCTGTGAACTCCTTCTCACCCTCGGACCGGAGGGCAGAAGAAGGGAAATGGCTTCAAACAGAGGTATTGACTTAAGGTGAAAATCCCTTTTAATATGGAAAGGAATATATGCTGACACCTGTCATACCTCGTAACACTGAGCGCTCAGCAACCTGGTGTATTCATCCCGTCCTTGAAAGAATAGTGTCGATTTGCGATTGTTCTGCAGGGGCTTTATATATATGTGTGTGTGTGTGAGTGCACGTAGGTGTGCACACATGCAAGTGTATAATGCCGGGACATCAGTGGTCAAACCCCATCGGTCTGCTGGGATTTGCGAGGTATCACATTCCGTCTTTGTGATCCGGTGTAAGACGCCGACTGACCCGCTAAGACAGCAGAAAAATCAAAGCCAGCTGGGAGACGTCACTCACTGTTTACTGATATTTATCCGTGACTCACCCTGATTGCACAAGCGCTATCAAGGAATCGTGAGCTGTTGATGGAGAGCGAGAGAAACGTTTTGCCGAAATAAACGGTAAGGGGAAAAGGAAACGGGTGGGGGGGGAGAAGGATAAGCATGAGAGATAATAGAGGCGATACGGTCGGTTCACCCAAATCACTCATATAGCTTTAGTTTTTATCTGCCGATGTTTAAAGATAGCCACTGATATTTTTGCCACAACCCAAACACGATGGAGGTAAATGGAATTTTGTTTTTTTGGTTCTCTGGATTTCACGTCCTTCCAGTTAGTGGTTGACTGTGTGGTCGGTGCCGGCTCCAGAATAACCAGGATATTTGTTTTCTGGAAAGACACGCTGCCGCACATATCTCAGTCTGATCGCAGAAAAACAAAAAACAATATTTTTGGTTATTAGAAAAGACTTGAGACTGCACACATATAATCAAAGTTCCTTACCAGCACGGACATGAGCAGCGGGTTTTGCTCAGTGTAAAGCTGGCAAACAGTGTTTAATAAACAATACAATAAAAAGGATGGAATTCATAAATATTATAATATAATCAAATGAAATACAATGGAAGAAACTGCCCCTTTAATGATTCAGCTACTGCATCTACTTAACTATCGGCTCGAGGACCCAGCAGCAACCTTTGATATGGAGCAACAAACAGCGCTGAGGTTGCATGCTGGGATGCCTTATCCACACGCCGCCTCAGCCTCACCTTCTCATATGATCATGGGCACCGAGGTCAGAGGTCCCGGATCAGACCCCCACCTTTCCCTCTCTCCCTGTTCTGTCCAGACCCTCAACGTTATCAGCCCTGTCAGTTGCATAGACAGCGGCGGTCTGGGACCCTCTTCCTGACCTGCCCATCAGCTCCCAGAGGAATTCCACTAATGAGGCACTATGGGTAACAGATGCAGAAAGGGCAGCCTGGGTAAAAACAACCTGCCACAGTCACTTAATGATCACACACGCCGTTATGTCACAGAGGCTCCACAGACGTCGTGTTTGTGTCAATGTGGAATAGAGCAATTATATCTGTGTTTTTGTGAATCTTCAAAGATTGTTTACTTATTAAGAGTTATTCTATTTGATGACTCATTTGATTCATTTATTAGTTTTTTCTCCTCTTCTATACGTCACAAACTTACTTTAATTATTGGCTTTATTTTCTCTATGTAAATACTAGGCAGCTGCTCCTCAGCATCTGGTTTAGAATCCCAGAAAGTGCTCTCCATCCAGAAGATAAAGAGGCTTATTATTACAGTACGGAAGTAATATCAAAATGCAATGTGTCCACACGTCAAGAATAATGCACAGAACACGATTTGAATCACACATGGTCGCCGTTCAACCCCCTCAGGCATTCACTCCGTCTTCCCCTCTGGGAAATAGGCTCATTCTGACTCTCCAAAGGGTTTTTCGGGGCCGCGACTTCAATCACGGCTGTAAATGTTAGGACATGTTTGTGTTTGTGCAATTGCCTGGTGTATACTCCAGTGCCCCGTGTTGTTTGCATCAATTGTGGTCGGATGGGATTAAAGGGCCAGTTCGTAAAAACAAGACGGGCCTGCCAAGCGCAAACAGGAGAATGAAAGGAGTGGAATCGATGCCAAAGCGCTCACAGACTGTGGGGAGTCTTTTGAGAAGTGAAACTCTCGTGCAAATTAACATATTTCAGGGCGTTTTCTGTCTTCTTGGTCGGACTTCTTCTTGATAAGTGTTTATCGTAACGAAGTGTGACTGGGCTGATATCAAATGTGTTTTCTTATTTTTAATAGGATCACTGTGCTGCGAGGGGAATGCGGAGGAGGAGTTTCGTTTCACAACGGGAAGGAGGCGATATATCTGCTCCAGATGTGTGTTGACACTCTGTCAAGTTGTTTGATCAGGTACCGTGAGGCCCGGCCTCTCGTCAGTGTCCGTCTCTTTTTTGTCCCACACTCTCACTCGTCCGCTTTCACCTTCTGTTTTTTCCGTCTTGTTCCGGTGAGAAACTCGACATGTCCGTCTTAAAGCCCCCAGCGCCTGAAAAAAAGAAGAAAGATGATCCAGACAATGGAAATGAGCGCATACCAGCTGTTAGTAGCGATCAACTCGCGCTTACCTCAGCCCCAGATCGGACCAGAGATTAAATACAAAACAGAACCCCATGCTTTCTGCATCTGGATGCCGATTCCCTCTTCATGAGATTCCCGATCGCTTTTGGCACGCCGTCAGCGGAGGCCCCCCTTTCATGTTCATATTGAGATTTATGAAGTTCCAGCACATGATAAAAAGTTGATATATAGACTTCGGCAGGTACAGATTTTTTGAAAATGCAGATCAAGGTTGACTTCGGAAATATTATGAAGAAGGATGTGGTCTTTTAATTGTATTTCTTCACGCTCCCTCACTCTGTTTGGAACTGCTGCAATATATATTACTCGAATGAAGGAAATAAATGTTTCCTGACATTTTATTCCTGCACAGAAACAAAGTCTGCTTGCCGCTGAAAAACATAGCTCTCTAATATGTATCGGGTTTAAATTCAACTTGTAACTAACTTATCTGTTTCTCCTTTAACACTCCGTTTATGTGTCTAGACACATTAATAATGGCTTGCAGTAGCTTCCATTTACAACTAGCCCTTTTCCTGGCAGGAAAGTCAACGATGTGGCACAATGAAATCTGCCCTGGGCCCACCCAAACCTAACAATGTGAAAATAAGAATGACGCTCCGTAGGTCCAGCATCGCCTCCTGCTAAAGGTCTTTAAATGTCTCAGGTGGAAAACGCTGACACACTTAGAAAAGGGCTCAGGGTTGGCACTCAATTAGACCCATTTTGTGATTCTGGTTTTACTTACACAAACATGACAAGTTCCCCCTGATTAGCCTCCTGTAAAATCCCCCTGGTCGTTACTAGAGTGCGACCTCGATGACTGACAAACCTATAGGCACCTCCTCAAGCTGCCCGATCAGCACAATTGAATTGGGACCTGGCAGGTCTTCACAGATTTTTAACAGCCCTGTAATCATATCGATTGGCCTCCAGGTCTGAAGGTCTTTATTGATTAAGTCATAAATAAGAGGTATGTCTCAGGGAGAGGGATTATACAACAAACAGCTACTGAGCGCGAGCGTTTGAAGTGGGCGGGTGAAATTGCCGTGAACTTTGTGAAAGATTGACCCTGGGGGCTGAAGTTGACTGACTTTAAAACTGTAATCTCCGCACCAAGGTGCTGTCGGGGTCGGGCGTCTTGATTGAATAATCGAAGATGCGCCAGGAGGAAATGAGGGAATCAGTTTCGAGGGATTGGGTTATCTAAGTAGAAAATTACACTATTGATTTTCATTAAAGCGCCGGGCCACGTGTAAGAGTGAATTTGCTGCACTTTGTTCTCTCTTCACACTGCGTTTTTCTCTTTGTATTCGTTGATCTCTGTCTCTTTTTCTCTTCGTTGTGTGGAACGCTAGAAGCAAATAAGGATTTAAATCTTAAGAAGCAACTTAATACATAATTCTGAAATTGTTGCTCATATTGTATTGGTAAAAAATTCAGACTGCTAAAGTCGAGATGAAATTCTTCAATGTCCAAGCTGCCAAGGCTGAGCAATTGATCCTGAAAGGAATCAATCCGTCCTATCAGGTTATGTTTTGTCAGTCAATTGATCCAATAAACATTCAGACGACTGGAAACCTTCCACACCTATATCTGAATTTGTGGAAAACTGGAAAAAAGAAGACATTTTTACGTTAAATTCCTCTGCAAATAAACATAATTTATAGTTCTATTTCACTGCGAGATATATCTCTAAAATTGAAGAGCCAACACATACTAAGAGGTGATTAAATTCACCATAAGGAATGCATATAAAGAATATTTCTGCCCCGGTCGAATCACACAGGTGAATGCAGTGTGCTCCTCAGAAAGACCCCCTCTTTGTCAAAAACAGCGAAAGTTATCAGACTGTCTGCTGCGGGTTTCTAATCTTCAAAGGCTTGACTTGCATTCCTTTTGTGTGTGTGTGTTTTTTTTATGTTGAGAATATTTTGTGTCTGCGAACGTTCCCACCTCTGCGTCCGGTTTCAGGTTTCCTTCCATTATGAAACCTCCCTTGTAGCCGAGCATGAATGACGGGACGGTGCTAATGCGAGGTTTGCCCGCACCGAGACTCCAGAGATGGAGCCAGATCAAATCTCACCGTGTCATAGGCGGCGCGCATTAGGAGTCTAGTTGAAATGTCTTCATTGTACGATTGGACAGATTATTATCAAAGACGCGCTCGTGAGCTATTATAAACACAATGTGCCCCTGTGTATTTTCGCCTGCCTCCTTTAAAGCTAATATCAGCTTCCCAGAAGGTTTAGTGTGTGATTTTCATCCAGAGCTGGAGGGACAGTTGCAGCCGAAGGTTATGAGGAGTTTTTTTTTTTTTGTGTAATTGGTCTCAGCAACTAAGATTTCATCCCTGATGGGATGTCTTTTGCAAAGTGTTTCCTCACAAGACTTCAACTACCTATAATTGAACTTAAGTCAAAGTGATGGACCTCTTAAAGGGAATGATGAAACAGCACCTTCTGACCTTTGGGATCGTTGGAGCCCTTCTGTGGTTTACCAGTGCAGCAGGATGTAAGTCATGATGTCAGGTTCCCTAATCCGCGTCCGCGCACCGTCCCCTCTCAAACCCGCTGACCTCAGTGCTAATACAGGTAGCGCCGTGGTAATACCAGTATCGGGGCGGCTTTGGTTGTAGGTATTGAGAGCGGAGCGAGGCAAACAGAAAAAAAGTGCTTGGCTGGAGCACGGGAATCAATGGCTAGGTGGACAGAAGGCCGATGCAATCAGGGAGGCGAATGAAGCGCACTCGAAGCCTGCTGAGGCAGCACCAATGCAGAGAGAGAGAGAGAGAGTGTCATTTGGAACTGGGTGCCTTCTACTTGTCCTCTGGGCAGAAAGCTCCCCTGCAAACAACAACAAAGCCGCAAGCCTTACAAGCAACACTACAAGCATTACATGTCCTGCAGTCCATCTCCATCATGCACATGCACCTTAATGCGAGTGCACACTCTCCTTCCCTCGCAGCACTCAACCCATAGCCAGGCTGTATTTATTAATAAGAGCCTAGTGACAGAGATGGATGAATTCCATTTGGATTTCAGTGCAGTTTTATTTGAGAGAGGGGGGGGGAAAAAAATGGCTGCCGCATTCATAACTGTATGTGTTGTGTTTGTAGAACAGCATGGGGGTTGAGGTCACTCGGACAATAGTGCAATGTCGTCATTTCTGTCCCGTGTGTGTTTTCTTGCATGTGTGTTTTTCGTGCATGTTTTATGTGCTCGCATTCTGCAGAGGCCGGTTGAAAGTGGTGACGGAGCCGCGCGGGTTCACTTAGAAACATCAGCACACGGACGTTCTGCAGCTGCGCCTCCGAAAACAGTGTTTCAAGATGGGGAAATCTCAACGCAGGCGCCCCCGACGGAGGCATTCGTTTTCGCACACGGCCCTCAAACTCCGACACTTTGATTTACTCTGGGAGATTTCACTTAAAGGGTGGTCCGGTCGCAACGCAGTGAGGTCACCACTTTCTTTCATTTCCAACGAAAGCAAGGGTGGTGTGGTTATTGTAGAGCGCAGACAGTAGTCGTTACTGTAAAGTCGGTCAAAGACTAAACAGGCCTCGCTGCAGAAAAAGGGCAGAATGGTCAATCGGAGCTGGAATAATACGAGTGCTGTTTTCTTGGTGAGAACTCTGCTGGCTGGCCAGCGCGCCGGCATGCTGCTTTCCTGTTAAATCTCTCTGTGGTCTCTGTCCTCGGCTCCATTGTGTACTCAGCCTCATCTGTGAGCACAGTGGGAGTTTTTTCATAAGCCGTGTGTACACTGCACAGATTCTATGTGCGCGCGAGTATGTGACCTTAAAAAATTGCATGCGCAAGGAGAATTATGTATTTGTCCGCGTCGCGGGGCCAAAGCCCCGACCCAGGGCAGGAAGAGCTATTGTTTTTTCGACATTTTCTGCGGAAATTGGAATTTATGAGAGTTTTGGGTTTCAAGAGATAACCTATAGTGATAGCGAGAATCGGACTCTAATTTTATCCTGAATAACATGTGACTTGTGACTTATTGTGTAGTGAATCCATTCAAGGAGGTTTTGTCTGCTTGCCAAGTTTCAGATAAAACTATGAAATCCAAGGCCATTCTACCAATAGGTCATATTTAATCATCCATTAACTTCTGTCCTTAATAACAGAATGTTATTGTTGTTTTTTTCATGCTTCCTTTAAAATGAGCATTCAGTATTTACAACCTTTTACCCTTTTTGAAATGAATATGTGTCCACACCCCAGTTTTTACCATGAAATGTATTCTTAAATCAAGACTGTTTATATGGCCGATTGTCATACTGGATCATGAACAAGGTCTCAGTAGAGGTTTTAGTAGCTGTGTGTGTGTGTGTGTGTGTGTGTGTGTGTGTGTGTGTGTGTGTGTGTGTGTGTGTGTGTGTGTGTGTGTGTGTGTGTGTGTGCATGCATGCGGGTAAAATGACCGACTGGGCAGCGTGGAAGCACATTGTGGCATCTCCACTCAGGTCAAACTCTCTCCAGGGACCCGTAGTGGAAAGTGAATGCTGCCAGTTTGGACATGGAGCTATGACAACTGCTCTCAGCAGCATCTCGTCTGACAGACCTATTAGTACTGACGCCAACACACGGGCACGGACACACAAGAGTATCAACGTAGGGTACGGTCGGGAGATGCCTGGCTTTGAAAGAAAGTTTAGGGCAAAAAGTTCCCCCCTCTCCACATACTCTCACGTACACGCAGCAGGCATTCGAGAACACACATCGCCAGTAGGCCACATCTCAAACGGTGCCTCTCTAAACACATCACAAACCCCAGACCACAGAGTGAGAGACATTTGTGTTTCATTTCCGGTCACGCATTATTGGCCAACGGTCGCGTCTTCCCCACAAAGAGGAAATTGAAACATCAAACCCCTGCGATTATCCAGATTATAACTATTTTCACTTGATGTACAACACCGAGAGCGGTCGAGATGTAATTGGGTTTTATGAAGACGGCGTGTTTCAAAACAAATATCTGGTTCTGCTATCCGAAATAGCTCGCTACTTAGAGCAGTTAGCTAGAATTGCCTGTGGCAGTTTCTTGGTTTTTGCACAACACACTTCTTTTTTTTTTCACATGTTGGGAAAGAAGTGTTCACAGCACTTGCCAAGGTTTAGACAGTGTCCAGCCCGATTGCTTCATCTCGGGCCTTGGCCTGATTGTCTTTACGGGCGTCTTTGTAATGACTGCAATCAAATATTGTGCTGCCAAAGCCGGAAAGAACTCGTTTTAATCACTTATGGCACAAGCAAGAGACAGAAAGTGGGGCGAAGACACCGTCACTCGGAAGATTAAATGACGCAAGCAGCTTGTAGATCTCTTTTCAAAGTGGATTTTGTTTGTGCTCGAGACTCTTTTAATGCCTTTAATGTTTGTTAACATGAAGTCCTTTGTGGATTAGAACTCGGATCCTGGTTATGTATGCACAATACCATTTGTTTATTGAATGTTTACTGCTAAGAATTTGATTCATGTGGTCAGTTTTCTGCCATTCATATTGTTGTCTTTGACGGCGTGTTTCTGGTTTCAGTCCAGCCGTTCGCGCCGCCTATCGTAGGTCTGGACTTGCGTGATCAGAGGTCTTGCTTTGTGCCGCCTTGCTCTTAATCATCTATTCTTGCTTTGATTCGTCTGGCTGACGTTGCTGCTCAGACATGCAGGTGTTTCTCATCAGTTCCGTAAGGGGGAGTTTACTGCTCACCTAAACCTTTCCATACGTAGAGGTGCCCTTTTTTTTTTTTTTCGACGCTCGGGTTTCAGCCCACTGGCACTGATGAACCCTGGACCGAAAGCGCCGGCTCCTTTAGACCTGGAGTTTGTTAGGGCTTTAGGAGGAAATCCAAGATAGAAGAAGGAGCTGTTGAGAATGGTTGCGATCCGTTAGTCTGTAATGAGTCCTGTCCTGCTCCCCTCACTGACTTCTTTGTTGTCTCTGACGCTGCAAAACCATATGGCAGCTAACGACAGAAGTCAGTTACATTGGTACAAATGTTCTCATATATCAAACGTGGTTCCTGCCAAACAGAATTCTGTTCTTCTGCTTCAAGAAAGATCCCTGCTGTTACACCTTTTGCTCATATGAAACCCAAACAAAGCTATATTTTTAGAATAATATTTCATATTTTAATATTGGTGTGTAGCCCTCAACAGTAGAGGTCAACTGTAGTAGCTGACTTCTCTGTATTCTGCTGTGTTATATACATTTATTATTCTCCTATTCCTTTTTAGAACCACATATCAATAAATGTGTTTTTTTATATTGTCTTTATAATAATCAACCCGATGTATCTGTATTTCCTTCACACGTTATGAGTCTGAATGAATCTGCCATGTGGTATAATAGTTAGCAGACACCTGTCGGTATAACACCACTTGGTATTGTGAGCGAGGCCACTCAACCTTCACAGGGGCCACTGGCCAGCACTAAGCTATTACAAAGCCTGGCTGAATTCACGCCTCTCCGTTTAACAGCCCTTGGCCCCACTTTTAGGAAATCGGTCCTGTCCCTTTTCATTGGTGCACCTGGAACAATTTTATTTGCCGCGACTGGAAATATTCAAGGTGCAAGAGGAAGGGGACATTTGCAGAGCCGTGGTGGAATGAGCCTCTTGGCTTATATCGTTCTGAGCAATGCCAGAGGACTTTGTCTTTTATTACTTCCCTAAACAATTTGACAGGAGGAATAGCTCAGAATAAGCTGGACATTGTTTAGCTGTGAGATTTTACTTTTTTTTTTTTTTCGGGGTCATCCCTGCATGAGATTCTGTGTCCACTCTTTGCGATAGCGATCTGAATCCAGGATGTCTTCTTCCTCCAATGTGGTCTGTTTTGCTGAGTCAAGACAGTGGGTTTGGATATTCTGATATTGTCCTTGTCGTCGTTCCAAAATCACATCCCAACCTCAAGCAGTTCAAGCCTCTTACCCTACTGTGTTACTCATTTTATTCCTTCTTTTAATTGTGCCAAATATTTTTCTAAAAAAAAAAGCAAAATAAGGCTGGCCGTCTTGAAACGAGCACAACATTAACACACGCACAGAAACACTCACGCACACATCTGGTTTCAGTTTCAAATTCCTTATATATTCTTCTCCTTCACCCTCACACACACAATAGTCTTTTTATCCCTTCTAAATACAGTCCTGCTCCGCCACAGCCACCGCGTCCAAATAGGCCAATGAATCGCAACATGTCATCATCATAATTAAGCCGTTAAGTGCAGAGCGCCGAATGTGTCATGCTTTTTCATACGACGCCGACGACCATTTTCCTCATATAGATCAGGTAAAGTATGTTAGTTGCTCTTTTATGAAAGGCAGGGAGGGAAAAAAAAGAGAGAGTCTTCAGTGGCTGTGGCATTTCACAAAAGGCAATTACCATCAATCATGTTGAATTCTGTGTCAAGGTGGCCTGGAGTTGATTCCTGTACCGTGGGGACAGCGTTTTGACAATGACATAGGATCCTCTATTGGCTACAAGCAGGAATGTAGAAGATGAAAGATCCTATTGGACCTAATGGGGGCCACGGTCTGAAATGTAATGCATGGCCATTGACTATCATTACGCCCTTGAAAAGCCAATAAACTGCTGTAGGACACAGACCATTATATGTCATTAGAACTCAGCTCATACCCTTCATATAAACACATTAAATTATGCTGTACCCCCTTTAGCAACTAGCACAGACTCTTTGGAACAAAAAGGGGTGCTTTTTGGTAAAATAAAGTTTAAAGGTAGCAAATGACCTCAGCAAAAGTCAAAGACACATCGTATATATAGAAGCTTTTACTTTTATGTTTTGCACCAACATTTCCTGTCAACACAACAAGCTCTCCTCCCCAAACCATCCCCTCTTTCTTGTCTATAATTTTCACTTGACACTCGCCGTGTCGTGCACGCGAGGAGTGACTGTACACACACAGTTATCCGCTTCCAAGTATCTCCCTGCCGGTGTTTATAGACTCAATGAAGGGGAATTGACAGATCCCACTTCTGTTTTTCCCGCCCTCGGCTCAGAGCATTCCAGAGCTCCGCAGAGGTGTTGGCTAATTAGTCGCCCGACCTTTTAGGTCAGGGGTTGCCGGTGCACCCAGCCTCAGGGGTACCCAGTGATATTTTAAGGACTTTTGATTGTGGATACTTAAAACAGAAGAAATACCCTCAAGGCTCCGCCGGGCCGCCTTAAGTGCATTACCTGGGTCACGTAATGACAGGTGATGGGTATCAAGATGGAGCTGTTGCGTTTTTTTGACCCCTGTTCCTCTGTTCCCCACAAATCTCTCAGGAAAGGAAAAAGAGCCTGTAGTGGATGATGCAAGGGGAAAGGGGCAGTCCTTCAAAAAAAGATGACCTAGAATAGTTGCTCCTGGCTGGGGTTGGGAATCGTAGCCCGGCTTTCCCTGCTGGACTGGAGAGCTCCCAGGGGATAAAGGGGGATAATGGCTTACCGCAGCTCCTACGGCGTAATCTCGACCTCTCCTCTTACTTTAATGGACTTAGAGAAAGTTTATTGCAACGTATAAAAATGGAACCCCGTTGCCAGATAACAATTTTGATTTTGGACGATTCTGTAAAACCCTGGATTGCGTTCGGTGACAATTTTTTCCTTTGCATCCAGTCTGCAACTTGACCCTTGCCTGCCATGCCTGATTACAGTTGCTGTGCTATGATTGGACATTTACTTTTGGGGGGGAGGAGATTTAGATGGAGCAAAAAAAGTATAATTACACTATTAAAAAAATGTGAAACTGCAAAAAAGAAGTGTGACAACTGAAAGAGTTTGGGACAAAAGTGTAAAGAGCATTATGGAATATGCTCCTGGAGTCAGAGGGTTCATACATCTCACCTCTAAAGACTCTAGTGAACAGAGACAGTGACAGAGTAAGAGGGAAAACAGGTGTGGTGAAGTGGAAATAAGGAGCCATAACCCACAAACATGGAAAGCTCATTCACAAGCCCTGGCCTCTTCATTATAGATCTCCGCCTGGATATCTGCCCCGCTTTTTGACAGGTGATACTTGACATGCATAAATCCATGAACATTCCTCCCACTGTATCTTTACTACTTGCCACCCAGGTGGAATATATAGCCGTACGTATCGGAGGGTCTTTGAACGAGTGCTTTCACTCTCCTCGGCCCCGGGGGGTGTTTCAACGCAGCGCAGATGACCTGCCACGCCATTAAACTCACCAAGCCTTTCAAACGCTGCGTTCAGGAACACTGCGTGAAAGCGCAAGCTTGTGATTTACTCCAGCCCGTCCCGATGCTCGGGGTGTTAAACTGTGTCGTTCACATAAATCAATTATTCGCCGAGACTTAACCTTTGGTTCGCTTGTGAAATACGTGAAAAATAGAGTTGCAGATCTGCAGAGCAGAAGCTGGAGCTGATTTGTACTGTCTCACTGTACTGTAGACCACAGTTTTGGCATTGGTATTGTTGGTTTGTGGGAGAGAGAGAGAGAAAAAAAAAAAGTCCTGGTCGCCTTTGCAGTGCTGCTGCATCCTTGATTAGTGTCCTTGTGTTGTTGCTGCAGCCACAGCCTGTCTGTGGCGGCCGCAGTGCAGCCCATTGTTTTATTTTCCATTGGTTGCACAATGTGTTCGGCCATTGTCCTTCCAGTTAATTTATCCTCTGACATAAACACAAAACAGGAGCAAAGTGAAAAAAGAAGGCAGCCAAAAGCTGAGTATGTGTAATCCGTCATTATTTACACTATTAATGCTATTTTTTAAAAATAATATTACATATGATACCGATAACTTGTTTCTTGAAGTGCAATATTAGATGTGTGGCCATTAACATTTGTAAAGCATAAATATGTTTTATCCCCGCTCCGGGCCGTAACCCTGGGGTGTGCCTCCCACTGTTTCTGAATCCATGTTTTAGGCGGTGGTGTTATTGCACAGTGAGCAGGAGCAGCAGGAGGTTTACCGAGTGTGTGTGAAGCAATAGGAGGCCACACAGACAGTAATAAGTCTGCTCCATCCTGACGGATAGGTCTACTTTATTACAACAGCCAGAGAGTGCCGGAGTCCCCCTCGAGGGACACATACCTATCTGCATGATGGATGGAGATTTGAGTCGCAACAGAGCCCCTGTTCGCTTTTTGGGGGGAGGGGGGGTTCTCACTTTTGTCGAGTATTCAGGAAAGTGTACGAACAATTAAAGTAGGAGCGGAGAGTCAGAAGTTCAAGCTGATAAGATGAAGATTCGGATGGAGACAGGTTTCACAGGGTTATTTGTTTCCTCGCCGTCCGCCGAGGATTCCAGTGAAGGAGCTCCACTGTGTGCCGAGGCAGAGCAGTTAGGAAGTTTTTTGAAAAGTGTGAAAGTAAGTTGAAGGTGCTAAGTTGTCAAGTAGCCCTCAGGCAGCAGGGTGCATGTAATGAGCTCGCTGTGTATGTGAATGTGTGTGTGTGTGTCCGTACATGAATGCTTTTTGAGGGAGCGAGAAACAGAGGGGTATTGTTGATGTGTGTGTGTGTGTGTGTGTGTGTGTGTGTGTGTGTGTGCTTCCCCCTCTATATCCTTTACACACATGAACACACATGCTACTGCATAGTACGTCAATACCAGAAAGGCCATCTCTCTATCGAGGGGCGGATCTTTGCTGTGATTGTTTTTTTTTTTTAGGTCCTTGAATGGAGGTCACCGCTGGTGTCGGAGTGCAGCTTTGCATATCGACAGCCGGAGAATGTTTGAAAACATGACTTATTGATTCATATTAGGTCGTTAGCTTTATAAAAGTCCAGCGCTGATGGATGGTGGTGCTCAGCTCCGAAACGCGTCAGGCTGCCTGATGGATGTTTGGCCTGCGTAACGTGTCGGTATTGACAGGCAGGGACAGAGGGATCCTGTGCTAAAACATGCACGCGTATTGATTGGTCGATGCAGATGAACCCGGTGCGAGGGGTCGGGGCGGGCCCTCGGGGGGCCGGCAGCGGATGCGTCGGTGTGAATGTCAACCAAGGTTGGAGCCGGTCATTCTGCAACACGTGTGTGTTTAGTGTGTGTATGCATGTGTGTGTGTGTGTGTCTCTTTGTGTTTCTGCTTTGAGCACAAAATTGACCAACTTCCTAAAATGTTTTCTACCACAAACTGCATGAGCTTCTATGGTCCAAGCCAAAATACTGGAGTAAACATAGGGCAAAAAAAAAAAAAAAATGCAATTGCCGTTGGCTATCAACCCTGTGGCATTTAGCCATACCCAAATAGATTTGCAGAGAGATTTATTTTCAGGCGTTTATATTCACTTTGTGAACGACTCAAATCCATCTAAAGTTGCATTTTTCTGCTAGTTTAAAGATTGGCAGTGAAGTGGTAAGCCTCACAACTCTGTTTATGTTGACAAAACCCATAAAAACAATAGATATGACTGAAAATGATAGATGCTGAAACTAAATAACAGACGGGGGCAAAACAAGACCAGAGGGCAATTTTCCATTAAGTGCTGAATAGAGTGAAGGCATTTCTACGACAGCTTGGATTGCTTCTGATTCATGAGCATGTCAAGTTTAAATGGGCATGCCTCCTGTCAGTAGGAAGGATGACACTTTCATTTGGTAAAATAAATAGTCATATGTCCTGTAGCAACAAAAAACATGTTCCCAAGCTAAACATATCTTTCGTTGCGACAGGGTTTGCAGAAAAGTACGACAAACTAAGCTCAATACAATTCTTTGTACATACAATTGAACATTCCAAATGCATTTTAGTGTGGAGAGAAATTAGTCTAAATCCTGGGGACAAATACATTTCTCATTAGTCACAGATAAGCACAAGATTTACAAATTTGCATGATGACTTTTAAGAAATGTGTGTTAAAAACCAATTAGTTGGGAAGAATTAAATTCATGTAAAACTGATTCGTCTGATGAAAAGGCAGCATACTGTTTTTATATTATATAAATAAATATTTTTATTATTTTATATTATATTTTTTATTTTATATTCCCCACTATGAAATTCCGCGCCTATGTATTACACTCAACTGTAACACGATCCATGCATCAGGTGGCCCATGTACACATAATTTAACTTTGTGTAGATTAAATCAAAATAATTTTAGACAAAATAAGTCTATGTTTGCATTTTTACATTCAATGCTGTGTAATTATTAAAGAAAATTCAATAAAGCGTTTATATTTGCATCTATTCGTTGTTCAACAGTTGCTGAAAGTGTTTTTTTTTTAATTGTTTAGCATTTGTTCAAATTGGTTGGTAAAAGGTTGTGGATTGGAAAATGCATTAATTGTGAACGCCATTAATTACTCACAAATCATACACATTTGTAAATCTTGCTTTTAATTTTGAAGTGTGAAACATGTACATGTGAAACAACCATTACTGGAACGTATTTCTCTCTATACTCGAGTATTTACTTTGCCATTGTTGAATTGTAATATTTGAATGAATTTAAAAATCTATTTTAAACCGTTTTGAATGGAGCTATGCAATCCTGTAACGGCCATGAGGGAGGGATCGCCGCTCCCACCTGTCCATCACTATCACGGTCTGAAAAGTCTGGAGGATGGTGTAGATTTCCTCTTATATCTGTCCAGTAATTGCAAACAGAGTAATCTCTGCTACTAATGTTACGTTTATCATGTTATTTTTGTCACAAAACGGCAATTAATCTTATCAAGACAATCCTCTAGACGCAGTTCTGTCACATGAGGTCATTTGATCCGGGTGAGCTCACGGGTCCGGCCTGTCGACGCCCCATAGCAAAGGTTAATACTCTTTCCAATGAATACAGTTCCTGTTTGGATCGTATGTACAACATGTCCCGGGTGGTTTGGATAATATTGTGACAGTCTGTGTTTGTGGGGATAGCTGGAGTGGACCTGGTGCTCCCCCCTCCATAGATCATACTGACTGTTTTTCCCTCTCTCGGCCCGCTTTCGTCTTAGAAAACTTGAAACAGCTTTGCCTCGCGTCGCCACTCTGCGCGTATGTGACCTACAGATGTGGACCGTGTTATATGCAATGCATGTGGGTGCCACGGCGGGTTAACCCGGCTCCGGTGTCCGACTGTGTGTGCTTTTCCAAAGAGAGAGAAAGAGAGAGAGGGAGAAGGTGTGGGTGCACCTCTCTCATCCTCACACCTGCAGCCGCTGTGGAGAGAAAAAAACCCCAAAAAGCAGCGGTGGATCACATGTCTTCATGGCTGTCCAATGGTAAATTAAAACGAGGAGCAATTTCCTGAGGCCCAATTAGCAGAAAATTGGTCCTGTCTGTTGGAGTGACTCCCCTGGGAGGTGGGAAGGGAAGGTGGGGGCTGTTGCTCAGAGAAACAAGAGAGAGAGAAGCTAAAATCTGCACAGATTGTCACATTACACTGTGCGAAGTAGAAATAGTGTGAGACGGTCAACCACGTTGAGTTGACGGGAAAAAAATAGACTCCAGCGATGATAGAATGAGCGAGGTGAAACAGATGTGAATATGGAAAGTATATGTGAGAAACTGTGGCATCAATTATGAAACTCCATGTGAAAACGATGTGAATCCACTTTAGAATGTTTCTGGTCATTTTTGTAAAGATCTCTTATTTTGGAAAAATCTCCTCTCGTTTGGCTGTTTTCAGTTATCAAAAAAGAGGGAAGAGGAAAAGAAACAGCTGTTTTAACTTCTTTTCTGCCTCCTCCAGCTCTCCATAGTAACTCGTTCTGTTTCCAATGTGTTTAAACCCGCATTTTATTTGTTTTCGTTCACATGTTTTCTGTTTCTGTTGTTAGGCAATAGATCAAGCATGAAATAGCGATTTTACTGCGAGTCATAAATGCTAGCTTTTAAGCGAGGGGCATGGCGATTCCTGCACTGGAATATTTACATTTCAAATGAGTTTTACAGTAGCTCTGCTGCCACACAGCAGCCACTTGTGTCTGAGCAGTACGACATCGTTTTCTCTTTTCCGTTTTCAGATGTTTGTCGGAAAATCCGCCCTGGATCGGCTTCGTCAAAACAGAGAAGAATAAATAGCCAAGATATATTATGTTAATTTACTTATTATTTATTTTTGCAATATTTTTTTTCCGAAAAAGCATAATTTTCATCTGGATTCTGTGTCACTGGCTATGTTTTTTGGAGTGAATGACATGGTGAAAATGGTTGGGCAGTAAAAACACGTGGGTTAAGGGAACTATTTAGACATGTTGTCTTGTTTCACGCTTCATGTTGACTTTTTTCAAATTCTCACCAAGACCCTCATCTTCCCTGTTGTGCGAGTGCCATAGAAAAACCATAGCCTTAGTTGTTAGTGGAGACTGTATTGTGAGAGCGGACATTGTAGGAAACATTTTCCAATGTTCTTGGTCGGTTTCTTCAAGAATATTGAGGGATAAATAAAAACACAATTCCTCGGAGACAGGCTTGGCAAGGACTATAAAGAAGTAGAAAGGGGTGAGAGAGGTGAAATAATGCAAGACATTAGTGGTCGAAGTACCATCAGGGCTGTTCACCAACTGTACTTATTTTTACCCTTCTATTGTTCTTTCAATGCGTTTCTACTTCTTTGTGACGCAAAAGACGGGACTGATTTCACCGAAATCATGGAACAACCACACAACTAATGAGGTGAAATGTTTGAGTGGGAAGCTTTAATGTAACCATAATGGAGAATTGATAACAGAGGCAGCGTAGTGATGGATGTTGGTTTTTGGACGAGGTCCAGTGCCTCCACAAGTAATACCCTGCATGTGCTCTGCTCAATCAATTCACACACACATTTGCCCCCCCAGTGCTTTGCCTATTGATGACAGCGATGATGGACTTGGGTAGACACAGGACTCATGTAGGGAGGGAAGTGGGTCAATGTCAGTCCTGGTTCGGGATCGACCCGCCACGAATGCCCGTCACACAGCATTAATGAAAGTCCTCCCCCTCGATCGATCCCACCGCACTTTCCTGCCACTACAACAGAACCCAGTGAAAGTCATCGTCCATTGATGTGATTGTTGTTCTTTCAGTAATGAACTTAACAAATGTCTGAGCTTTTGTTTCTGTTAAGGTCCAAAGAGGAAAATCTGAGGCCTTAATTCTCATCAGACATCCTGCCCTCTAGCTTATTTCATGCTAACACACATTGAGCACAGAGATGCAAAAACATCTTTCCACATTGTGTTTAACCAGATCAATTACTAACACTGCTGTCAGGCTAACAGCTACTGACTTATGACTTTGACTTCTGACTTATAACTTTGACATGGCTAATTTTAGCATCACCACTCAAGGTCTGTAAACTGTTTCTATTTGTATAAGATTGAGATAAAAAAAAAAAGAAGAAGTCATCACACATTAAATCTAATGAAACAAATGTTTATTTCTGGTTTTTAGCCAAGTTTGTATTCATGAAAAAAAAATCCCTTCTTTTGGGGTTGAAGACGAGAATAGCTTCTGCTCGGAAGACCTGAATCGCTCTCTTGATTCATTCGTCCTCTTCCTTTAAATTAAATAAATAATGGCATGTCCCTCTTTATAAATTTCACCTTATCAAAAAATAATATCAGTCCCCTCTGGACGAAATCATCATCCTCTCTTAAAATAAGAGCCGGTCCTGATGCCCAAAAGCAGCGAAATTAATTCTGTCATTCATCCTTAAATCCATAAATAATCATCAAGGGATCTATAAATCCCAAAATGATTGTTTACGGATCCTTCGATCCTTAAGTAATTCAAATAGTATGCATTGCATTCCTTTTAGTCACGTGGAGAGCAGGATGAGGAAATGTCAACAACTGAAGCCGTTTCTGTCTTTGGTAAACTCAAATACTGAATCCATCGAAAAACAATCCAAAACTCATTTTACGCTCATTAAACATAACTGTTTAGTTGAATGTAGGGCAGAACTTCTAA
Source organism: Chelidonichthys spinosus (assembly GCA_029853015.1). Lineage (NCBI taxonomy): Eukaryota > Metazoa > Chordata > Actinopteri > Perciformes > Triglidae > Chelidonichthys > Chelidonichthys spinosus. The sequence goes on along the minus strand of CM056841.1, from coordinate 10,089,074 downwards.
CGAGCACGGAGCCTCTGTGGCTCCAACAAAGGGACTAGGACATGGCGATCCAGTATTGTCTGGATCCCTGTTGTTCCTCGCTGATAAGATTCAGCCCCGCGTCTACTCATCCATCTAATGATCTGTCTACCTGTCTGCCTCTGTCCATCGCCACCCGCCTCTATTGTTATTCACTCCAGGCAGGACAAACATGACTTGCTGACCTCTGGCCATTAGGGGCCTTTCAAGCAAAAAAAAAAAAAAAAAAGAAGAGCGCGACCCTTTCTTACCTGTGGCGCTCAGGGTCATCGAGCGCCACTGTTTCAATGCAACATGTCATTATACCATTTGAAAGGAGGATAATGGCGGTTCGCTCTTGCCAAGCGTCAACCCAACTTCAGCGGCGGCTGCCAAGAGAGACAAAAGCGAGATAACCGGAACAGAAATTGCAAACTTACTCTCCTTTTAAACGTTGCAGAACATAAGGACGGAGCTTTTCCCGCACCTGGGGGTTAATGTCTAATCAAACACTCGAGAGTTTCTTCCAAGATCTCAAAGACACAGAGGGGGCTTGACCTGGATTTCTGTAAAGCTCTAACTCTGGGCGACAGTGAGGGATATCAAGTCTTATCATCTTTTTTTCCCTAAGCAGGATCGCTTACTTTTCGTGAAAAGCGCTGGTTTGTAACAATAGGCCTTATTCTCTTGGTGATTGAGGTGCGGCTTCATGCTATGGCCCTCGATGCATAGGAAGGTAATTTCATGGCTCCTTCCTGCAGACGCGAAGCCGACACAGTGCTCTATTATCAAGCCCTGGATATTAGGTAGGGGGCTGGAGGTGGAGGGGGATATTAAGCCTCAAAGTGTGTGTATGCGACGGAGCCAGAGAGAACAGGAGTATATGTGGTCCTCATGAAGCAATAGAGAGAGGTTGGAAATGGGGAGGGGGGTTCCAGCCGTCCTGTGCATGATGTATCACGTTGCCGACTGTGTGGCTGCTGCCATCACATCAAAGAACAATGGGGTGTTTATGTCAAGCCTGACTGATTTGGTTTTTATTAATGTCTTGCCCCCCACCCCCACTAACATCAGCCCCCCTACATGTCACTCTCCTCCCCCCCATTATATTAACTCCAAACAGCGCTTTGGAGACAAAACTGATTTTCCTTTTCTTCACACACTCACATACCACACACACACACACACACACACACACACACACTGGGGTTCTTGCCCGACTCAACTGGGGCCTCCCAGAAACGTGCCTTATTCTCCTAGAGTGGATGTAGCGCACAGGCAGACATTCATTCCCACTCCAGCTCCTCTCTCTCTCTCTCTCTCTCTCTCTCTCTGTCTCTATGTCTCTCTCTCTCTCTCTCTCCCCCCAGGCCATTTCCATGGTGGAAAAGGTTAATTACTTGAAACACCAGCGGTGTTATTTCAGCTGATTCCAGAAGCGTTGCATTTGATATTAAACAGACAAGAGATTACTGTGATGATAACTGTGTGCCAGTATTTGCACATGTGAATGGGATATGCTCTAATTCTTGGGGAATATGTTTAAAAGGAAAAGAAGCAAAAAAACATAAATAAATAAATAAAGCTCAGCCTCCGGTTTCCTTTTCTTTTCTTTTTTTTTCAATATGGCAGCCATGGTACAGTCAGAGAGACACCAGGAATTCAAAGCAGCTCCGAAGTTGTTAAATCATTTTCAGTCGAATCTGCCTTTACTCTCAGCTGTCCTCACTCGTGAGTGATGGGTCCATGTGCAGAGAGCCGTGCTAATCCCTTGCGACCACATTGTGGGCAGCATCGTCACCCCATGAAGACCATTAGCATCATAGCTGTGGGTGATCGGTTTCCTCAGCTCAGGGTCAGCGCTGCGTTTGCTTTGAGGTAGCCAGGGAGAAAGAGAGATGTGGATCAAAGTAGAGGATTTTAGAGGAGACAGACGGACAGATGGGGATTAACTGAAAGATACATTCGATTTGACAAAGCGGAAAAATGTTGTTGTGGAAAAAGACCCATCTGTAAAAAAGTTGACAGGTGATTTCAGTAGCTCACTAATTAGATTCTTCCCTCTGATTAAAGATATCCTGATCACTGGAATCTCCCGCATCCCAACCCATCAATACTCAAAATCAAAATACTATTCATGTTAAGGGTGCACTACTTTGGTAGTTAATTGAACTTTTTCGCAGCTATGAGTCATTCACTCCAATGTAATGTCATGGAAAAGGTGCTACATTTGAAATTCAGAGCATTAATATAGCAACAAACAAGTACATGAAAATACAGTGGAGTAATGGCTGCATGAACAGAGAATGAAGCCCGTCCCTCCGTGTGTGTTGTTATCCGAGCTTCTTGTTGCTTTGTTTACATAGCCGGCGCGCAGAGAAGCTATAATGTATGCATCATGAGTTTAGTGTTAGCATGCCAGCGTCTGCTAATTAGCACTAAAAACAAAGTGCAGCTGAAGTTGATGGGAAGTACGTATTTTGAGAATCACCGAAGTTTGAGAAATGTATCATCTGGAAACCATGAATGTCATGGAGGTGGACCAGCTGATAGATCAACATTACCATCCACGGAGCCAATTAAAAGGACAAAATCCATTATTATAATCAGCCTCAAAGATGCGTTAAAAGCATCCTGAATTTCACAACAGAACTTAATTATTTCATTTCAATAAATTGAATTCAAGCCTTTGAGCATCTACATGTTATGGTAATGTTTAATTAAACCTTTCTGCCTCCCCCTCGTGAATTAGAGTTGTCTCTGCATTCGGCTTCATCAGTCGTGCGCTCGCAGTGAAAATGTTTTGCGTGCGCGTGCGAGGGGTTTATGCGATTCTGCTGAAACGCATTAGTCGTAAGTGGCGTCGGCGAGGCTGGATTCGTCAAACAAATTACACAAAGAGAGAGGTAGCCTGCGCTCTCGTGATTGGGCTTGAGAGGCAGAGTGTGGCGTTCTTTAAACACGCCGCGTTTGGGGGAGAAGTGGCGTATTCAAACACACGGAAAAGAGAGATGGGGGGGGGGGGGGGACAAAAAAATGCATTACGGAGTCGGAGGGGTTGAGGGAGTGCAACGTTTCTAAACACATTATGCCGGAGCGGCGATGGCATGCTTAAACAGAGTGTTGACGGAGAGCGGGGAGAGAGGGGGGTTCAAGAGAGTTTCTGTTTTATTTCGGCGAGGTGCATGTGCTTTGTCTGCCCGTCGAGTGCTGACTGAGTTTTGACATCGGCTCAACCTGGGTACACAAACTTAGCGGAGTGATTCGTCTCATCTGAAGCACACTTGAGGGTTTATTGGCACACACACACACACACACACACACACACACACACCCATGGGCTGATACACGTAGACATGGCTGCACACCCATTTTTTTTGTTGTTTTTTTTTTTACTTGAGGCAACCAATAAAACCAGCATGTAGAATCACTCCCAGAACTACACTCCTGACCCCGCCGATAAAGCCTGTCATGAAAGATTAAGCTCAGATCCAGCAAAACACTTCAAGACAAGCTCCCCCGTACTTTATCTTGGCACTGCGTCCAGCCCAATTAACCTTACAAGCGGACCCTTTCTTCATGTTGCCAACTTGAAGCAGTGAGGGTACCACATCCCTGGCATTTTTCTTCGCCCGGCAACAGAACACCTTGAACAATGGGGAGAAAAAAACCAAACTTAAAAAAAAAAAATGCTCCATTCTGCTCCTCAGGTTGAATCTTTTTAATTAGCCAGGTTGACTTTGCAAGGCTAATTAAGTCCTCATCCTTGATGAGCTGTCTGACTTCTTCTCCAAGCCTCTTACCGGGGCTTACAGCCCCGTCGGGGCCACCGGCCAGACAGATTGTTGTCCAGCTGGAATGGGATTAGGAGCCCGCCAGGGGCCTGAGGCCCACAGCCCCTGAGCTTTTGTTTGATTCTGAAGTATCGAGTTGGAAGGGGTGAGCAGGGAGAGGGGATTGAGGTAATCCCCTTCTCTTCAGGACTGCTCCCCGGAGGAGCGAATCCCTAGTAAACCACTGAATGCTGTAGACCACCAGCCATCATCAGAGCCACTGTTTACCCATCACACCACAGCAGGTAGAGGGCCAAAGATGATGACCCCCTGCCCTAACATAGCTTAATTTACTGTATGTTCTGAAGGATAATGACTGTAATCAAAACATGTTTTCCCCCAGCCAAGCTTAAAATATAGGAGTCGTCTGGCTTCACACTGTGTAGCAGCAGTTTGAGAAACCCATCTAGTCCGCTGGGGTTTTATATGCTGGCTCAATCAGATTATTTATATAATCAACCAGCTGCCAATCTCAATAAACGTAACAGGGAGAATTGGATACTGGCAAGAAATCATTAATTAGCAAACCCAAACAAAAATGTGAAAATCAGAAAAGCAGTCCCTGAGCACTGATTAAAAAGAATAATGACTCCTTTTAGACTTAATTTGCACAAGCACGCTGGCCTTCACCCAAAATTGAATGATGCATGTTACATATGTATCAAATGAGTCTAATTAATACATGTCTGAATGAAGACAATGTCTAAATGATTCCCAATGGAACTCAAACACACCTGCAGTATCCGTGTGTTTCGTGTCCATACAGTATATCACAGAGGAGATTATAACACATGAGTCAAAAGGTAGGCATGTCTTGTTTTGCGAGGTACATTTTTTCCCCTGACAATTGTTGTTTTAAGGTAATCCCACATATAGAAGATGAAGACATGTTAATCACAAATAGCTGAGCTGCGGAGGCTAAACATGTCAGGTTTGTAAAAACCCTGCGACAAAGAACACAGCGAGTGGTTTGTTTTTAAAACCTCCGCCCTTTTTTAGAGGATTAGGGGAGACGAGAGAGAAAAAAAGGAGAATTCTGTAAATTGTCACTGCAAAATCAGGTTTTACAAGTTCCAACCAGTTTGTATTTACTGCCCGAGGTGTGGAAATCGCTGCTAGTCAGCAAATTTGTGTCATTCATATGATTTTGTGTAGATTCTTATGAATATAATCGAAGATGTAAATGCACCGTAAGGCTCAGCTCGTAGTGTGACCTCTGGCGGCGGTGCACCTGTGTGCCTGTGAGTCAGCGTCAGCCTCAGCCAATACCAACAGGCTGTCTTTCATCACTGTGTGACAGAAGCGCGCGAGATTAGAGTCGAATCCCACCAAAAACAACCACACTGAGCTGAGGGATAATCCACAGCCCCAAACATCAGAGGGGAAACGGGAGGACACTGCTCCATCCATCCATCCATCCATCCATCCATCCAGCGAGAATCCGCCCCGAAGAAAAACACAGGGAGGAGATGCGCCGCCATTGTGCGACCTCGCTCGCACGCGGAATAAAAACAGGATGCGGGTGAGGTTTCGATGCCTGAGGTGACTCGCCAGCCGCTCTGCCACCGGGCTTGAAACATGTGACGTTGTCGGGGGGGAACAGTGGCTGCATTCATACAAAAGCACGAAAACAGAAGTTCATTTGAAAGCAAACACGCGTCCCAACAATTTTTTTTTTAACTTTTTCAATGAGATGAGCATTGATATGAGGCTCTGAATAGACTTCAGGCTTCGGGGCTTTTTTTTTTTTAAAGTTCAATGTGGCTGAAGTAAAAGCTGCGCTAATTTGAACAGTGCTCCATTATGCTCTATTCACTGCTCAGGTGACTGATGTGGTTTTTCTGCTCTCATCGCTGTACATCTTATTTTACAGTCATCACAAAGGCTTCAGATCAAAGACGTGCTTCAACGCCAGAACATGTGCAATACAGTTGTTTGAGACACTTAATACATCGGTATCACCTGAATCTTTTTTATCATCGCCGAGTACAGCATTACAGCATCTCGTTGGCTCTTCCCATTGAAATGCAAGATGGCTGCAGCAAAGTGTGTCTGTTATGTCATTGCATGTATTGTGTGTGTGTGTGTGTGTGTGTGTGTGTCTGCGATCCTTGCCCGGTTCTCACCAGCAGGACCAGAGGCTGTTTTTATAGCTGCATTTTTCTTGCGTCAGTTCTCCGAGATGTCAGGACTGACGGGTCAGAGAAAAGGAGCCTCCGACCGAAGAGGAATGAGACTGATCCTTTGCCAGACAGCCTCAGCTGGGGGGCCACCATCCAATTGACTTTTCCAACAAGTCCCTGCCCCCACAAGCCCTCCACTGTCCGCCCCCCCCCCCCCTCCCCCGCATTTATTTCTGGACGTGCACTGATAACAGAATTTCCGGGGTACTGTCCAAACAGAATGCCCCGCGTCGCGATGTGCGCTGTGTGTTGTGTTTTGTTTTGGGATTACTTCATTAGATTGTATTTTTGCATTGTTATTTGTTTTCTTAGATGGATGTTTGTATTGCTCTTCTATCTCGGGCTCTTAAATCGGCCGATGGAAACCTGTTGAATCTGGATTTTTGATGCTTGAGCTTCCAGATATTTCCTCCCAGGCCCCAGATGGACTGCGTTACGCCGGTCGAACAGAGCATGCAAATGACACACTGACTTATTTATTTTAACGAGACATGTTGTACTGAACAGTACAGATGCAAAGGACTGACATTTATATTCCTCTCCCCCTCTTTCTCTCACCCTATCTGCTTCCCTCGTTTTCTCTGGTCAAGTTCTTAGAAGTCTGCATCACGGTCATTTCGCCTAATCTCTGAGCAGTCTTTTATTTTTTTTTCTAACTCATGACATTCTTTAAAGACATTTATTATAAGACAGTAAAGAGTAATGGGGTGTTTCATTTGCCATAATGAAACCTAATCACCCTAAGGACAGTGCTTTGAATCCATGTGTCCAGTGGTTTAATAGTCCGAGTTGAGCCGTGGAACAGAACGACTCTCGGCCTGTAAGCTTTCAGAAGAAGGAGTTGAAGGAAAAGGATCTATTTACATCTTAAAGGATTGAAGTGTGTGGATGATGATGAGATGAAGTCCAACTTTTTTCTCCCCCCTTGGGAAAAGACAAATTCTGACAGATGTTGGTGAAGCCTTTAACGGAATTCATTTAAAGATGGAGGAAATTGAACTATTCATTTTATTGTAGTGCGCGACTACAGTCCAGTGTATAGTTTTAAGCCCTTGCAGAGAAATTAGAAACACAACATAGTGCTGCAAATATACTATTTGAACTAATTGTCCCATTAGCCGTCAAGCTAACAAGCTTGCTAATGGACAGCTAGTGAGCTTTCTAACTGAACCTTAGCAAACTCATTAGCTTGAAGAGCTTCTTTACTCACTTGACTCTTGGTTGAGTGAAAGTACAGTCTTGTGTAGGTTGGTAAACAGCTCGGAAATAGCAATAGCTATAATGACTCACTAGCACTAGCATATTCCCGACTGGCTAATGTGTTAGCGGATAGCATGCCAGCTACATTAGTTCATGAGCTAGACATACGTCACTCAAGCTTCACATATTTTGTGTGTGGGTGAATTTCACTAAAGTGAGATCAATACTGACGACATTCACATTTAATTGTTAGTTTTATAACAATGTTTTTCTAGCACTTATTTCTATATATAACTTGTCTTAATCGTCCAGGTAAAAGTTCACTGTTTAGTATGTGCCAGGCCGTGTTATTTTCCAAGAAAGTGTGAAAGATAATTGCTCACCTAGGAGCTTTTAATGGAGCTGCTTTGATGGAGTCATTTAGTTGCACCGCTTTGCATTTCATCACTTCTGTCTGTCAATTATACGTGATTTACAAGGTGTCTAAGGGACAGCGAATGTGAAGCATCAATTTGTGAGTGGGTGATTGCACTGGAGAGAGAGGAGATGGCGGGATATATCATTCATTAACATGGCAGGATGTCCTTCAATTATCCCTTGTCGAATTGAAGTGAGTCATTTCAGCCATTGCTCTTATGAGAAACGACCTCTCCCAGGTATACAGTAAAAGTCTGCGTGAGCTTGTGTGACTTGTATAAAAAGGGAGCTAACTTTATTCAGACGACTTTTCCTGCGGTACCTGGACAGGTGGGACTCATCGCTCAGCGTAGCGGCCTGTCAGGTCTGTGTTTAAACAGATGGTTTGCATTCACCTCGTATGAATGCTGTAAAGCTAGCAGGATACGAGGACTTTGTCTGCATAGAGTAATGAATAGAGTACATGATAGTTTTGTTCTCAGCGTTACATGGCATGGGGTCTCATAAAAAGTAAAAGGCAACAGACATGAACCACTTCCCCCAGACTGGGGGGCACAAAGGTTGTCTGAAGGTTGCATTATGAGCCCTGATAATATTGTGATAACAGCTTCAGGAGAGGCCCTAGATGATAAATAAAAGAAGGTAATTACTTCGCTAAAAATTGGGGCCCGTAACTGTTTAGGAGTAAGGTCTTTTATCTGGAGGAAAAACAGGGTTAAATAAAGAGAGGTGATGAAGTTCGGTGCCAGCCGATCTGCTTATCTGCGATGACTTTTCTTCCCTTGATAAAACACAGAAATGTTTTCCCTTGGCGTGGAAGTGTTGGCCTGTTCACACAGCTGGGGCAAATCACTGTGGAGAAATATGTGGTGGCTGAGTCACCCACAACACATCTACTATATTAAAAGGAGACATTCACCAAACACACTAAAATACATAATTTAACTTTCAGATAGCTTTGGGGGATCATATGGTCGTGATCAAGTTTGGGCTTGCTTCACAAAAAATAGCTTGTTCTCATTCATTTCAGGAGGAATATTAATCACCTTTCTTGTTATTCTCTTAAAGCAGTGATTTTCTGTTTTTAATGTTTTGTGCAGGAGGCAAACCTCCAGTTCTGAAAAGTGCCTTAAACCTGCATTCTCTCTACTGGCCATCAGGGGGAGACTCCTCTGGTTGCAAAAAGATATCGGATTGTCTATGAGAAAATTACTCCTTACTTTTTTTTTCTCTCTCTCTCTCAGGAATCTAAGATTTTATCCCTCATCCTCAACTCACAATAATTAATTGTGATAAATTTCCATTATCGGTATAATCGTAAATATTGTCACAAGTGAATTAAAAAAGCTGTCTAGCTTGCTATCATGGTAGATATTTCTGAATAAGAGTGGAAATACCACCACAATCTATTTTCTTGCAAAATTCATATTCATCCATATTACATAAAGGCTGATATTAAACATATTGACTTAACTCAATGTGACTCGTATGCTGTAATATTATTGCTGGAAATGAAATCGTTATTTATCACGTTGCTCAAGTAATTCCATTATTGAGTCATTCCTTATCTCCCACCCTGAAAGACAACATGATGATTTCACTGAGTCACAGTCATTGCATTTTGAGTTATGATTCCATTTAAACATTTAAAAAAGCACTCACATTTGTAGTGGAAACACTGTGGCAGCCGGCTAACTTGTCTGCACATAATCTATTAAACCAGTTAGATATGAAATAAAGTGGTTTACAGAGTCCTATAAGTACAGTCGGTTTCCTCCTCTGGGATTTCAGGCTTCGGTTTGATTGAAAAAAATAAAAAAAATAATAAATAAAAACATTTTTTGACACACTCGCTCGGCAGTGTGAATGCGTATGAACCCATTTGGCGGTCCGTGTGTCTCTTTACCTCTCCTTATTTAACACACACATATTCTTGGAAACGAATGTGAGCCGTATTAAATGTGACTCCTCTGCCGGAGCGGTAACGCGAGCTCCGGCGGTTAGGTTTATATGTTTCACAAGCGTGTAAATATTTAATAGAAGAGTGGGACGGAGTGCTGTGTCACTGTTCTTGCTCCGCCAGCCGTTCAGACGCAGACGGAGAAAATACTGGGAGAATTTCTCCCTGACAGGAGAAATTTATGGAGCAGCAAGAAGATTCATACACAAGTCTTACTCTTATTTTGTCACAGTTGGACTCTTGGATCGTGTGACACAGACATGGATATACAAGCTGTTTATGGTTGCAGAATATGTTAGTGTGTATAGATGTTGTTACCTAACTTGATATGTATGAACCTGGGATGTGTGTTTGCTCTGTTTGGTATTTTGTTATTGCATACTGTATGCTTACAAAGGGCTGCTGGGACTTTTGATGCATTTTCTGGTCTCAGGGCATTTTCCATTCATATTTTCGAAACAAAACACATCTTGCAAACATTTCAATCCCATTTTAGATACTCTGCTTCAAATCATCAAATCAGTTGACAAGCTGAGTGCTTGTGCAAGACTAAAACCTATCATCAAAGCTAAATGACCAAACAGTGATGTCAAACTTTCATATGGAGCTATTCGTGATGAGTGATATCTATGCTATTATTTATCTAGTCAACACAAAGTTGAAAACCTGCTCCGGTTTTGTTGCACTATTACAAGCTGGTTGTCCGTGGCAACATACCCCAGGTAAAATCACAAGCATCGACACTGGATCAAGAGAGCCAAAAGCACACCTGCAGTTCCCACCAATCGCCAAAGGTGCCGCCCAAGAGACTAAAACATCTTCAAGATTGTAACTTTAAGCACAATTACTAAAAACCCACTGGTTCCATCTTCTCAATAACTTGCAACATTTTATTGATCAAAGAGTATAATCTAGAAAATAATTATCAGATTATTCTATTTTGAAAATAACATGTTAGTTGCAGACCTGGAGTGGGTGAAGTAAAATGCAGTTTGTTTTGCAGCACTGATGGGGACATCGTCTTCTGTTTAGTGTTTCATTTTTGCCAGTCATGCATTCTTATATGTTATAAGACATCTATGATATTTTATTTTTAGTTACTGTTGCCAGGAGGCTGCACAAGTAAATGAAAGTGAATTGCTTTATGGTCATAAATTCCACCCGGTAACCAAAATTTCCATTTCCACATTTCCATTTTCTCATTTGATTGCAAAGAGAAGAAAATGATATTAAGACACAGAGAGCTTTGACAAAAAACTATTTGCAGTGAGGCTGAACTGTATTTTCATCTGAAAATCAAGTAGACTACATTGCATAAGAAAACACTCAGAAAGTGAAACTAAAGGATAATTTTCCAGCCTCATCTGAACTGGTGTGGACACGGCATGAAGACCCCGAACCAATGCTTTCAGTCTCATCATTACTCCCCCGCCTTGACAAATCCTCACCCGATTACAATTGAATTTCAGAATCTCGTGCTCTCTGAGAGATCTTTTCAGAGGCTCTATTCTCTTTGACTGTAGGTGTAGATGAGAGGCAGGGGTGAGGCAAAGTAGATTCCTCCATAAGCTCCCTGATTTTGTCCATATAGAGGGAATAATGAGCTTCTTCCCCAGCCCAACCCCGGACTTAAGTCCTCCCCCAACAAGCCTCTATTCACAACCGGTGTGTTTTACATTTACATATACATACGATTTAAAGGAATCCTTCAGGTCTTGGATTAGTCCCCGCCCCCCTCACAAGATTTCTATTGGTCCTTTCCGCATCAGCGGTTCCTCATGATGAGCTTCCTTTGGACTCAAACGAGTTAGAAGTCTTTCATCTTAAGAGTTGCTCAATCATTCATTGTTGTCAGGCCGCTCTGATTCAAAAAGCGGTATAAATATAGTATATATATCATTGTTATGTATTTCAAAAGGAGAGATTACACCTCTGTCCCAGACGTGTTGCTCAACAAGTGCACAACCAGCTGATGTCAGACCCAGCGACTCCTCCGTCCTCCTCCCCCGCACCGACGTCAGCGGGGAAAAAAGATCACATTTTATGAATCAGTGTTACGTTTCAGTCAGATTTCCTCCCTTCCTGTAAACGGTTCCTGATCCGCCTCGCACCGCCGTCATCGTGTGAGCGGAGCGGACACATCTGTGCGAAAAGGCAAAGCTCCACGGAGACTTCCGTCACCCGAAGATGGATGGAAATGTATCAGCGATGAATAAATACGCCCCAACAACTTCCCCTCCATCCCTCCCTCATTGCAACAGATGTTACAGCTCGCTGGTGCTCTCCCTCTCTCCCATGGTGCAATGTGGTTCCACTTTTGTTTATTTATTCTCCCATTCCTCACCGTACTTGTCCTGAGTGGATGCGGAAGCGGGAAGTGCACGCAAGGAACCGCGCGTATGCATATGAGGGCTCCGCTCAAGGAGATTACCCGAGCTCCGCGCACGATGGGGTTGCGTGACCCCATTGTCAACCTGGGGGCCGACCTCTGACCTTTTGAGACGCGATGAAATGGAGGGAAACCTCCCATTTCCCTCCGCCGGTCTTTGGGGGGGCTCTTCTGGTGTAGAGGAAGCATTGTTAATGAGCTCTAGAATGGATTTTTAATGAAACCGCCGCTTTGTTTGAAGAGCAAGTAGTCGGGCTTAAAAAGAGCATGCAAGAGCCGAAACAGGTGTCGGCACTTGACTGGTCAGAAATAGGGGGATGATTTTTTTTAATACATTGTGGTGGAGAAGACTTAAAATGATGGGGGTCAAATTGTGCGTCTTTAATCATGTAACTGCCGGACCTTCTTTCTGTCACACTCCAGATGTCTTTTCTGTTAAAATGAGCTCTTCGTCTGGATTCTAGAAGCGCCGAGTTGACACTTTCACATGCAAAGGGAGACGTCCTTTCAGGCTTCATATACTGTGATATATGGCTCATTGTACAGCGCTCACAGGGAAGGACAGGTTTACAGAGTTAAAATAATGATGGCCTACACAGATGGGTTTTTTTTGTTCCCTTTCCCATTCCTTTAAATCCAGGTACATGTTCAATTGTGGCATACTGCTTGTTCAACTTCTATTGGGTGATCTTCGGAATGTGTGATGAAAAAGCCCAGAGTTGCACAGTTTTCTCTTTAACTTTTGTGCCTCGTCTTATCCTCCCTTTTGCAATAAACGCCGTCAATATAACTTGCCATTGTGCTGACATTGTCCTCACTTGTCCTCTGTAACTGCATCTTTTATGGTGTCATATGATTGTGAATACAGCCCATGTGCCTACCTGTGCACACAAAAAACTCTAGTCTCTCTCTCTGTTAAATAAGCACTTTCAAGGCCTCAGTTAGCAGTTCACCACCTCACAAGTGGAAACTCCCACTCCTACTGTTCTTCCTGTGTCACAACGCCCGTCTTTCCTCACTGTCCACCAACCCTTTCCTCCTCCGTGCTTCCTGGGCATGTCAGTTGCTGAGTAAGGGCTTTCTGCGTGACCTCCCGTAACATGGAGAACGAGGTGGCGTCGAAAAGGAAGCGACTAGGAAGAGGAACTCCTGTGGCATAAAGTAATGGGTTGCCTGTTTTGTGCCTTGAACTCCGTGTGTCGTTTATCGAAGCGGCGATTAGTCATCCCGTGCTCGCCGTGGCGACGGCCTTGGGGGACGTCCGGCCGGCTAGGATGTGAGCGGGCCGGCTTGTAGGCGTGTGAAGGAGGGGAAAGGTTGAAGGGCAGCACGTGTGCAGGGTGGGACATTTCCGATGTTCTTCTTGTGAAACAGACATCTGGGCTCATGTTACAGTAATCGTTTTCTCGATTGACACACACACACGTACACAGAGGACATTAACAACGCTTCCCATACCGCCGGATGAAGACACAACCGTCATATCAGTAACAGCACATTGACACCCACCACTCACACAGACCTGTTTGACGCCTATCCCCCTAACCGCCGTGTCCTCATAAGCAGGGTGTCTCGTGTCCTCTTCTATTTTTACCGGCAGGCGCTGAAAGCCTCTGGAAGCTCCTTGTCAATGGGCATCTCATTCCGCCGCCAACGGCGTGTCACCATTTATTAAGTCGTCATTACTCAGGGCCACTCTGGCTGCCTGGGTGCCGGGGAGCTAGGGGTGTCGCAAATAGATCGGCAAGGATAGGTCGGACTGTTGCTGCACTCCCTAAAGGGCAAGTCATAAAGGCGTGTTCCAGCACATCTCCCTCCGCCAGCGAAGATCGATGCAGGTAGCCAGGCTGCCATTAGTTTGGCTAATGCAGACGAATGGGAGGAAGGTGGCTGGTCAGGGCAGAGGGGAGAGGCAGAGGTTGATGGAGAAGAGGCCGAGTGCGAGAAGAGAGTACTGTTCACGCGTCTGTCCGCACGTCTTTTTGTTTTGGGTAAACAGCTAAAAAGGCTGTTTAGACTAAAGGGGCGATGAGAGACGAGGACGTGGGCGCCATGGTTGTGGAAGTGAATGCACAATGGGAGACGTGGATGCATGTTGGCACTCATCATGATTCATTCAGAATTACTCAAACAGATAAAGGGCCAACAGGACTTAAAAAAACAACCCTGCACATTAGATCTTGCCTGTTTCTATTGGTTATGACAACAGTGTAATCACATTGCTGGGAACTGGCAAGAAAAAGTCTGACGAGGCAAAAAAACATGGCACTTAGATGAGTAGAATGAATGTTTAGCCAGGTTATTTACACTTTATTTGGAGGTTAACCCAAAAGAAAATGCACTTTATAATCCCCTCATTTGACAGGAAAACGACATTCTCACAACTACGATAAATACAGAAGTCAAAGTTGAAACATGGAGTTATTGAGTATCAGGAATGCCTCCAATACAGCCTAAAATGCTTGATCGGGATCCATCATATTATTTATCGGCTCATTTAAGCCACACAGGAACAACAACAGAGCGTGTCATGAGTTGAACATGTGCTACACACCTGTGGTTAAACAATCTTGTGCAAACATTTTTCATGATAATCTTCATTATGATATCTCTGTTGAAATTGGCAGGAGGAGAGCTAGTAGCATTAGCTGTTAGCAGCTCCCAGTTCGATTGAGTTATGTTATGATGTGTTCAAGGTCCAGTGAGTAAAAATGTGCCAAGGTGTATTATAATTCTAATGTTATCGTGATGTGTTCAAATGCAATCTTGTAAAATGTTGTTTTTGGCGGGAAAAACGAGACCTGTTTTTTTTTTATGCACAATAATTATAAAGAAGAAACAAAAAGTAAATACTGCAGTCAAGAACATAAACAAACATTTAAAAATTACTATAATTAAAAAAATACACTATATATACAAAGTGTCTTTTCATTTATAGTATTTTTTTTAATTACTCTAATTAATTTAATTTGATAGGAATGATGGCCAAAAAAAAAAAAAAATCCACATTCTATTGAACTGGAAGAAGATTTTAAGGCTTGTGTTCCTTTAAGGAGACGGACGTCCCACATGTAACTTTTCTTGTAACTTTTCAAGAAATTATTCAGGACACCGTCCGTCTAAAAATAAGACGCTCCACTCCTAATTTATAGAAACACACACAACCCCCCATTGGATACGCTTAACAATTCAGCAACAATAGTTTCAAAAACAGCCGGCACCGCTGGGATCGCCGGAATATGAGGGAATATGAGGGCGCCCTTATGTGACAAGCACGCTACCCACCGCGCTCACTACACCGGCCCCAGCTCTCAGGTTGTTTTCTTTTGGTGTCTTGAGGTGTGTGAGTCGACACATCAGCACCCCCCCTCCCCTTCCCTGTTTATCAAAGCTATTATCACCTCCCTACTGCTATTAGAGGAAGCAGGAGGTGCCCACTCACACACAGACACCTGCAGGGCTCGTGGGGGGGTTGAGGAGAGGGGGTAGAGGGGGGTCGGGGTGGGCTGTTGACCTGCCCTGCCGAAGTGAATGACTTAACCAGATACAGGATCCGTCTCAGACTACACAGGTTAACTACCAGCATGTGTTCCCCTCAACCGGCAGATTTCATCCGGATAAGTCCAAAACACATTCAAAGGCTGCGCTCTCTGTGGGAAAATTGTGACTTGTAATTTACGTACAATATACTCCTTGAAAGAAAACTATGTGATTCTGGGTTTTTGAAGTATTCCTCCTTGTAATGGGCTTTGTTGTAGTTGGACTGGTACTGTACATGATATGGACTTATAGAAATTAGACACTCGCCTTGATTTATGTCTCTCTGCTTTTCCCAGGACCGTGACTGTTTTTCTTCATGTCATCCGGTCAGATTCTTACTGCATCGCAAAACCACTTCAAGAAATAAAGCGGTCATAAATACGATCCGCAAGGCTTGAAGGGTCCTTCAATATCCTTTCTCACTTTTAATGATTTAATAACTATTTGAGAAAACTGTATATTTCCTTAATTCTCCCTGAAATAATTCAGCGCTTTGGTCAACTTTTGTTTTTAAATCTGCTATACAAATAAAGTTTGACTTGAGACGACCCAGCTGCAGCGTATAAAGTGACCGTCAGATGGTGAAAAAGCTGTTACATATAAATTCCTCCCAGAATCTCCTCCACTGAATAACCCGAAGGCACTGTGAAAAAAAAACAACAACAACTGTGGTCTTACACTCAAGATGTCTCTTCTGTTTCTGATAGAAAGTCAGCCTCAACATTTTATCCAACATTGAAATAACTTAAATAAAAATGTAACTTATAATTAAAAGCTTCAACGGTGGTTTAACTTCTATGAGAAGAGGGCAAACTACACTGAGAAAGACGATACGGTCCAGAACAGCTTCTATTTGGACTTTTTGGTGAGATTTTTTTTTAATTACTATTACTTTGGTAATCCAAAAAAACTCTTTCTACTGTTTTTATCAAATAATTTAATAATTTTAGGGACATAAAATACAAGAGATCAGACAAAAGATCCTTCATATCTCTGTGAAGTTAATTTTTTTTTTTAGCAGTACCTTAATTCGTAAAAATAACTAACAAAACCAGCTTTTTTTTAGGCTTTTCAAACTAAGAGTTTGTGTGAGATATTAGCATAAAGGAAATGGAATGCAATGACTAACAAAAAGGAAGCGGCCACACTATAAAGCTATCCATGTATACCACTATACTTCTTATCAACTATACTGGTTTCATCGCTGCTCTCAAGCCATCCTCCCCCTCTCTCTCACCAGCACTCCGCTTCTCTCTCTCTCTCAGCTGCTCTCCCTCCCCTCCCCTCTCTTCCCGTGGATGGTTCAGCTCTCTCTCTCTTTCTCCTCTCTCTCTCGCAGTCTGGTGGAGCCGCACACAAGGATTAGAGGGTTGCTGTGAGTGTCTGCTCAAAGAGAAGAAGCCAGAAGACAGAAAGAGATAAAAAAAAGAAATAAATTAGATCTCAAATTGGATAGCCTTGCTATTGTGGATAAGTGATCTGATTTACCTTTACGCAGACCTCTCATCTCGCCACGCTGAAGCCCAGCTGAGGCTTCACCTGGGGGGAGAACAGATAAGCCAAGGGACTACATAGCCTGGATCTCCACACGGGGTGCCATGTGAGCGGCAACCCTCCACCCACTTCACAAGAAGTCCCCCCCTACAGTCTGCTCTCTGAGCTGGGGACAACCAGGATTTTTTTCCCCCACCTCGGAACCTCCACTATCCTCCAGGACTCGGCAGACCCCAGTGGGAGACACTCATCTCCGGGAGCCGATCAGGGGTGCGAGTGCCCCCTGGTCTGGAGGTCAGCCCGCAGCACTCCAGCACCATGGATTACCTGTTTGGGATTGTAGTGCTGCTGTGCGGGGCGGTGCAGCCGGGAATAGGTGTGGAGCCCAAGCACAACGTACCCAGGCTAAAGCTGTCATACAAGGGTAAGCCCATTCTCTTCTCCCCCTGTCTCCAGGATATATGGGACCGCCGCGGTTGCTTTTAACACAGCTTGTCTAGTCTATTTCTCTTGCCCGTGGGTGCTCTTTCATGCTTTTCTTTTCATCCACTCTTTATGTTGAGTATCCCTTTTTTTTTCCTCCTCTTCTATTTCTGTGAATCTATTTTCTGCATCTCTGTTTGTCTCTCATTCACTCTTTCTCCCTCTTGGTCAGGACACAGCATCTAACTCTCTGTTTACCCTCCCGTATTTCTCTCTCTCCCATTAACTCACTCCTTCCTTTCTCCCCTCGCTCTGCCCGTCTCTCCGAATTCACTATTCTCCTTACAAATAGTCAGATTGGTTCCATATGCGGAGGAAGGGCTCTCGCCTGGAGTTAAATGTATATATTGGCCCCTGAACCAATTTTCCCCTCGTGCTGTCCCCTTCTGCTAGTACTGTACAGCCCTGTTAAGTGCTCCGAACAGGCAGCGGAGCCTCCGTTTTAATGGCTTCTGTCCCAAAAAGCTCTGCTTTGGTCATGACACAGAGCCTTGTCTTTGAGGGGCCGTGCAGGTTTTCACAACTTCTCATTACTGTATCCCAAATGGATCCAACAGTTGTAGAGTTTTGTTAAAATGGAAAAACTATACATGCACGGCCATTTAACGTGCGTGCATTAAATAACGTGTGTGCAGCCGGCTGTATAACGAGAGAGAGGGAGTTCTTTTTATATTGTGCACGTGTAAGTTTTTGACGTATACAGCAAACATGTTATTCTCTGTCCTGTGTTATTTTGAGGGGAGACTGCGGAGCGCCGGTTCTTCCTCTCCTCCTCTCTCTCTCTCTCTCTCTCTCTCTCTCTCTCCTCTCTCTCTCTCTCTCTCTCTCTGTCTGTCTCCTCTCTCACACCCTACACTAAATCAGGCTCTTTGTAATAGCACACTTTTCATCTCAGCTAGAAATAACTTGCAACATTTTTGGCATATCTTGGGTCTTTTTTTTTTTCCGCTTTTTAAATGTCAGCGAAGGAGGCTATTGTGGTTCTTTTATCCTTAAACATGACTGAAAGTACATGGCTGGAAGTGTGGTCGCTCGATTCTTTATTTTAGTCCCGTTTCTCTCATAAAACGGGCCGTTCTGAACATTTATGTACGTGCTGATTTGCCGTTGTTTAGCAGCATCCCCTCGTGCGTTTCACTGTCACCCAAAGCTTTGGTCCCTTAGATAATTTCAGTCCACGTCGAGGGAAAATCTCCGTCATGAATGTGATGTTTGTCGCTCTAATTCATTTTCTATCTTTAGCCCGGACGTTTGGTATAACTTATGTTTAGAGGGCTGCTGTATGACATGCTTTATTCTTTAGATGGAGTGCAGGTTGTAATTTTGGTATAGTATATTTCCCTTCATCACCCTTTTCAACTTCAAGTTTCTATGCCGATTGTGTGTGCTCTAAATCTTAAATAAAATAAAAAAGTGACTTTTGTATTATAACATTGGTTCGGTGAGGCCAAGATAAAGGATTTTTTTAAAGGGCGATGACATGCGTTTACCACGTGAACCAAATAAATCTGGAAAGCATCATAGTTGAACTTACCTGCTGCAAGTCGTATATACATCCCCTGGGCTCCATCATGTCAATTCACACGAGGCGGTG
This sequence comes from Chelidonichthys spinosus, assembly GCA_029853015.1. Taxonomy (NCBI): domain Eukaryota; kingdom Metazoa; phylum Chordata; class Actinopteri; order Perciformes; family Triglidae; genus Chelidonichthys; species Chelidonichthys spinosus. The sequence goes on along the minus strand of CM056841.1, from coordinate 10,069,984 downwards.
CCTCACGGCATGATGGGAAAATGTCATCCCCTCTTTCGCACGGCCATGTGTTTAAAGTATGTGAGTGTGGTTGCCTCCTGTGCCCTTCTGTGATCCTCTTCACCGTTCGGTCTGACGAGTGAACATGTTGCTGACAACAATCGTAGACAAGAGATATGTCAACGAAGCATCAAAGTCCGCGTTGACAGCCTGTACGAGTGACGGATGTGTACCGAGAGGGCAGGTCTGCGGGGAGAGAGTTGTCATGATAGATACACTTCTCTGGATGTACAATTATTTTTGCTAAAAGTGCATCAAAGCCTGGTGTTTTTTCTGTGTGTGTGTGTGTGTGTGAATGTTCCTGCTAGTCTTGGTGTGAGGACTCAACACCCTCTCTTGTGATTTCCTCCCCTTAGACTGTAAATGGTGTCTCGTTGTGTGACTTGGTGCGTGTTTTAGCGAGGCTGAAAAAATGTGTCAGGTCTGGCATGCGGCCATATAATTAGACACCTGGCGTTGTGTGCGTGTGCCCCGCGCACGTACGTGTGAGTTGTGTTTTATTGTGTCGTTCAATCAGCGTTTCAGCGATGATTCCAAACTGCTCGTAGGCTCCCGCTGCTGTGCGTGCTCGCGTATTTGCGTGTCGTGTGGAAAGGAGTCAGAGTGCATCGTGGGCCGCCATCCTTCGCCTCATCTCTACTGCACAGTTCCCGGCTCAGCTCGACTGGCTTATTGGTACCAGGTTCACCTTCGATGTGGATAGCTGATTGTCATGGCGACGCTGCGTGAAGCTGCTACTTTCAGCTCTCAACCGAGGTGGTTCCAAAAAAAAACAACCATACCAAAAAAGAACAATTCCAAGCAAGTGTCTCAGGCCCACAGGTGTCCGATGGCTCTCTTGATGCCTGTCAGGGGACGATGCCCACAATGTGATGGGTGGTGGGTGGTGGGAGGAGGAGAGGGGTGGAGGCGCGGTGCGGGTGATGGCGGAGGGGAGGAGATTTGCTTTTAATAAAGGAAAAAAGCTGGCAGACGTACAGTAGAAGTCGAGGCAGAAGGAAGGGAGGCTGGTCGTTAAGCGAAGTGTCACTCATCCCCACTCCCTCCACCGACCCCGCATAGTAATTAATTCAAATAAAGGACAAGAAGGAATCCTCCAGGGAAGGGGCAGCCAAACAAGCGCTGAGACAAGAGTGTGCCGGGGCCCTTGAGTCGGAGGCCCAGGAGTAGGACAGTCACAAGTACGAGCCTGTGATTTCAGGAAGTCGTATAAACACAAGCGTGCGAGCGGGGGTCTCATGAAATCATTCTCAAATGAGTGCTGATGACACGCCCCCTGGGGGCCGAGAGTCGTCTGCCTGGAAAGGACAGGCGAACGACTGCAGAGTGAGCAGTTTGAGAGGCGGAACGGCTGAGAAATGGAGGCAGGTAGATAAAATTACCCCTCCTGGGACGGCTGGCGCAGCGAGTGCAGAGTAAATGATTTCCCAGTGGGGTCAGTTAGACATCTCTCAGCTAAAAGGATCTGGCTTCATGGGGACAGAACCATGATCACAAGAGTTAATGATTTTCCCCTCTCCTTGAGACAAGAACAGGATTTTTACTTTCCTCGCCTCGACTTGGAACGCGAGGAGAGGGAGGCATGGGGTGGAACACAAGTTCAAGTCCAAGTTAAAGTCAGAGCGCTCTGGAAAGACTTTTTTGGAATCGATTTCAACAAAAGCCGACTTGTTCTGCTGTAATATTAAAGAAAACAAATGGCAGCCCAATTTATTATTAAAAGGGGGGAAATCATCGCAGCCTAGAATCCACCAGAAAAGCGCATGCTGAAACATAATCTGATGTTACACAACCGAGACTCGCTGCACTCCTGTGATCCAGCAACCACACGGAGGGTAGAACAATGACACATTCCCGTGGATCAATGCATAACTGCACACAATCGCATTCCTGAACACAATCCATCTACAACACGCTGCCGTCCTGTGAGCCATCAGGAGGAACACTGACCCCTAAAGGTCAGTCGATGCACATACAGGACGCGGGGAATGCAAACGCAGTACGGATCGATGGAATAACCTGACCCTATTGTGATCCTGTCGGCGAGCGGCAACTCCGACACTTAAAAGGCCTCGTCAAACAACCCGATCATTACCCTCGTTGCCGTGGGTAATTACGGAGCCTACCGTATGACCTCTTAATGCCATCGCAGCCGCCCCGCGCCGGCTGGATGGGAGGAACTGAGGAGGAAGAGACAGAATGGCAAAAAAAGAGAGAGAGAGAGACAGGGAATCTGGAATTGGCTCTCAACCCTTCAAAATAGACACATGGTGTGGAACCGCACTCAACGCAGTCTGGACTCGGCCCCATAATAAGCCCCGTCCGTGTGAGCCTGTCCGTGTGTGTGTGTGTGTGTGTGTGTTGTGTGTGGGCGTGCCTGCCTGTAAAAATAAAGCCTGCTTGTGGGTGTTTGCATGTGTGTTTGGTTTATCAGCGGATCTTGTCTCTTTCATTCTTTTATGTTTGCCAATGAGAATCTCTCTCTCTCTGTGTGTCTCTGTCTCTCTCTCTCTCTCTCCGTTTCACTCTGTTGTATCCGTCCATTCTGCGGGCTTTGGGCCGACAGAGAGGATGTAGATAATTATAAGGTGTTCTCCCAGCGCGCCAACTTTGGAGATGCCTGCCTCCATCTCTCTCTCTCTCTCCGTCTCTCTCTCTCTCATCGTTCTTTTCTTCTTCCTCCCCCCCTCCTCTCTCCCATGTGGCTCGGTTGCTTTTCGAGGAACCACTACACCGCAGACCCTAAGTACAATCTTCAAGTAGGCTGTGTGTGTGTGTGTGTTTTGTAATTCTTATTTTTTTTCCCCTCCTTTTCCCGTCTCTTTGATTGCAGCTCGGTTGATACATATCTTTTTGGCTATCCTCCCTTTCAACTCACACAAACACTGAACCACCCTCATCCCTGCTCCCACACGGCCACATTCCAATACAAACCAATGTTTTTGGCAGTGGTCTGCTTTTCAATTATGCCCCTTACGGTACATCCGGCTGGGTGACATTTCCTTTCACTGACTCACACACACCTGACCACAAGTCCACAAGTCGAAAGATGGTGTAATTACGTGTGTGAAAGCGGCGTGTTTGCGTCGACGCTCATTGCCCCCACGGATAACTGTGCAGTGACACAAAACAAGCCATTTATCAAGCCACGGGCAAATCTATCACTTGTTTTCATTTGCGACTTTTCACTCGCATACTAATACGAGGAGGGTGTGATATCGTTCCTTGTCGGAGATTGTTTCACACTGAGTAATTCAAGCTAATACGAGAAGGCGGGATGAGCCATTAGAGTTCGCTACATTACCTTATGTTGCACATTAAGCTGGTATAGTTTATGAGTTTTATGACCTTTTTCTGTTGTCTGTCGTTCGCCTTCCAACGTTGATGTGTGTGTATCGGAATGTGATGCATTTGGCAATAAAATGTTCCCTAATAGCCCTTTTTTTCTTGGGACATTTTTATTCAAACCGACTGATCACCAAAGAAAAATCTGGCTATGTTCTCATAGGCCACAACAGGAGGTGGTGTCGGTGCAGCGCGCGTTCTCGGGAAAGATTAATGAGTGTGTTCATTTTGGTTCTGTGTGTACATAAGCGCTGTATGGACACGCACACGGGGAAAATACCCAGCGCCTTTGCATCTGCGTCGGGGATGAAGGCTTGGGTTACAGCGCGGTGCAGATTGCTGAACCGTGGGTATGAATGGGTCCCGCCACCTGCTAAGGCTCGTCAGTCAGATGGAGAAAAGGGCGCACCGTTCAATCCGGACAGAGTCGTGTTACAAATGAGGGGGACATCTCCGCGAGAAAGGACTGATGGACAACAGACGGACAGGAGGACGGAGACAGGGGAGCGACAGGGGAGCGGAAATGTTAAACGAGAAGAGCGTTTAATGACCTTTTTTTGTGCAGCCGGGGTCGATGCTCCCGAGGATGTGCCCTGATTTAAATTATGACATTTAATCCTTCTATTTCTTTTTCATTTCCACATTTAAAGTTCCCTTGAAATACTAGTCCCTTTAAATCTCATCCTTTTTTTTCCCTCAGACTTGTTATTTCTCTCTTTGAATACCAGAAACCAGCACGAGACCATAATTACCACATTGGGGAAAAATGACAAACATAAATCTTGACTTTATATAATTTTAGAATTTGGGATTCGCTCGCTTCTGATTTTTCCAGCTATTTGGTGAAACGCATACATTTGTACAACACCTCGTTTTGTATACGTCTCCGATAACGCCACAGCGGTGGAAAATGTGCATCTGTGGATTTGCGTCCGGGTGCCTCTGTCGCATCAGGCGAGCTCGCTGTCACCGTTTTGCCCGGGACACATTCTGATCCGTGGCGTTGCCTCATTAATTCCTAATAAAATGGCAGAGCTGACATTCAGCTACACGGCACAGCTGACAGGCTGCACTAACAGGCAGCGGCTCCAGACATGACCACGCTAACCACAGCCTTGTTCCTCTCCCAAGTCCTTCCATCAAACCCGCCTCACAACAGCACTATCTCTCCTTCTCGCTCTGCAGACGAGGGCTATTGTTGCATCGTGGCACATTTCTGCATCTTCAAACAAATTTGTGTCTCGGCTGTATTTGCATACGAAAGTGTATGTGTGTTTTCCTTTCCTCCCCCCCTTAAAAGTAATATAAACCAGAGAGGTTGAGGAGCCTGGTTATACAGTGAGCATTTAGTGGTGTGCGAGTGGGCTTTCTGCGGCGGCCATGGCCAGGCCTCTAGCCGTCTGTGGTCGCGGCGCTGGTGGGAAGCCGCCCCTCGTGGTCCAGCCGTCCAATGGCAGGAGGAGACGCACACTAATGAAACGGTTCCATGATCGACCGCTTTTGTTTTATGGGCGCAATTTTTTTTTTTTTTTTTTTTTTATTCTGCTCATGTTTCTGCCTCAGTTTGCTTTCATTATCCTCATCCATTCATTATGTCGCTCGCTCTGCTTTCCCCTCTCTCCCGATGTCATGGGTTCTGGGTTTGAGAGAGATGAATGGTGCTGTATGGTGAAATTCAACACATACTTAGACTACTCGTATAGATTCTTGTGGTTTGGGATGTGGTCGCGTTTTCCTTGTTAATCCCCTCCCATACAAATCCTACATACTCTTGAGTCACAAAGACGGCACAGAATATGCTATTAAAATGTCCCGTAAGATACAGCAATTGACTATGAATTATGGCCCGTGAGTCGCTTTGAAAAATACGAAAATTGCGTTTCTGTTTGGCAGAACTGGAATCAAATAAAACACGCTTTTTCTTATTGAAAAGTAATATCACCATGGCTTCAACAGCCAACTTGTCACATATTTAGCGCAGCTGTGATGAATGATCAATCAACACTCTCCGTTTGAACAAAAACAACACACATGCTTCTTAATTGCAGAGTTCACAGCAGCGTGTGTGTGTGTGTGTGTGTGTGTACGGGAGCATATTTCCTGCCAGAGATGTGTCACTCAGCTGCACCTGAATGAGAAATCCAACAGCCCAGGTTGTTTTATACAAGACGGGTCGCCATGGAAACCAACCCACACCTGCCTCTGTGCTCAGAAAGAAGAAGAGAAAGGAAAGGGAGCAAGTACGAGCGGGGAAGGTGAACTTTTGAGGCATGCGTGGATATCCTTGAGCTTAGGATAATATTTGAACACTTTGTTAAGCAAAGCTCTCTGCAAATTTCCACGGGGCGGCTAGTCTCCCTCTTTTCTTTTTTTTTTTTTTTTCTCCCGACACCTGTGTTTTGTAGCCGCCGCCGTGAGAGCGGGAAAACGAACACCGCACCACACACAGAGAAAAAAGGAAAAACCATTTCCGAAGCATGGGTAAGGAAAAGACAGAGGGATTGACGTGCCAAACCAAACCACTGGAGATATTGCAGCTCTGTGTGTTTCTTTGCTTTTATGAAGCTAGCCTTGTATTTGAAAGATAAACATGTGTAACTCTCTGCGCCAGTTCCCTTTTTTTTTGAGCTGCCATTTTCTTTTCTCGTCTTTTTTTTTCTTTCTTCCCTCCCCTGCCTGTCAATGGAGTGGCCCTTTATCGAAAATACACAAGCACGGACTTACACGCTCTGACAAACCACAGAAACATAACCATTGAATCCAAGTCACATAATGAACAAGTAAAATGTGTCTTATTTGGAGAAAAAAAAAACCACACAAACCCTTGTCCCTTCACTGTATATACGCACAAGAGACACACTTGAACAGTGTTGCATTAGTTTAATGGAATATTACCCATCTGTTGAATATCAGTCAAGTGTTTTCCTCTGTCAGGCTTTTATGTTTAACGCCATTCAGACACACACTCGCACAGCGGCGCGTACACACATTCAGATAAACAGGATTTAATGCCCCGTCGCCTTTCTTTCACGCCGTTTCATTATTCTGCTATTGCGTGGCATGTAGGCGTCTAAAGCGCCTGCCTGTTTGGAGAATGGGGGAGTGAAGAGTACTCCACAGACAATTGCACTTGAATTTTGAATGTGCCCCCCCCCCCCACAGAGCTTTTTAAGACAAGGGCCAGGTTATTTTCCATAATGGAGTATGACAAAGTGACAAATGATAATGTATTTGAATGAATTGCTTGTATTTGCAAGTTTTCGAGGGGTGTCCTTGAATATATGCGTGTTTGTGCACGGAGCGAATATGAAAATCACCTCAGTTATAGTTAGCATACGATAACATGATAAATAACGGCATCTTTCAGCCATATGTTAACGCTAAACTACAAATTGGGCCAAGGCAACGATTTCACCACATGTCTGCATGCATGCAGGCACATATTTGCATCTGTGTGTGTGTGTGTGTTTGCATGTATGTCTGTGGCTGTTTGCATAGCCACCGCGGCCCGGGGACGTCTGGCGTTCTTTAAATGTGCAAAAGGCAGAATGTGAGTGAAAAAGAGCAGACAGAGGATGTTTGTAACAAGAGAACGTGTGATGGACTGAAGCAGTCTGAAGCAGTCTGTGTGTGTGTGTGTGTGGGGTTGTGTGTGTGTGTGTGTGTGAAGTGAGTGGGATACGTGTGCGACGCACGAGTATATGTGTTTAAATGTCTCTGTGGATCCAGTGATTAGTGTTAGCGGACAGTGTGTGTGGCGAGGGGACCGTGTGTGTGTGTGTGTGTGTGTGTGTGTGTGTGTGTGTGTTGAGGGTCCGGGGGCCAGGGAGTGTGTCGGAGGTGGAAGCTGCTGAGTGCGCTCACTGTTCGGCTAATTCATGCCGCGTAAGCAGAAACACTGATTGGATTACAACTTTCTCTTGTGTGCGTGCGTGTTTGGGGAGAATTGATGCGTGTAAACATTGAGGTCAATATTAATATATGCATGTCACTTCCAGGGCATGTACTTTTGCATTTTAAAAGCAGCGCTCGGTGCGTTCACGTTGGAACCTGCTTTGTGTGTGTGTGCATGTTATTCCGTGGGTTACTGTATTTTGTATGAGCCGTGCTGCGGCGCTCCATATCACAGCCGCTCTCGCCATTTCCAAACGAGCGTGTCTGTGTTTAGGTTAGAGGTCCTGAGCCGCTCACGCCCCGCTCCTCCAATTCTCCAAACCACAGCAGATCCCGGCTCAGATAAAGCCTCTCTGTGTGTATTTGTGTGAGAAGCCCACCGTGTTTTTGCCATGAGATGGCCACGTGTTGAAATGTGCGAACGTGTGGTTTTTATTTCTTCTTCGGCCCATCTGGGGTAAACCTTTCGTGACGGACTCCTGGGTCCGGCCTCAGCCTCTCGCCGTCAGGTGATGCAGGTTATCACACATACGGCCGGGATGGCAGTAGAAGAGGAGTTAATAAAAGTCTATTCGTCCTCCGGTTTTGACTTTTCTTCCCCCTTTTTTTCCTCAATAGCAGAAAACTATTTATTTTTCCATCCCATTCCCATTTTTATGCCTACCTTGGCTTTCTGCCACATCCATTTCATTTTCCTTTACGTCATAGCTGAAATATAAGAGGACCTCCTTTGGCGTTCTGTCCGACTCCAAATCACATTTCCTTACTTCCTCCCCCCCGACTCATTTCCGGACCCTGCAATTTCATGTCTGATTGGTAAAGTGAGAATAAGAAGGCTGATCTGATTAGCGACCACACGACGACGCTTCTAATCTTCTATATTTAACGCCTCCCGTTGCAATTTGAATATCGTGGCGGCAGACTGACGAGTGAGTAGAAATGTCAATGCCAGGATGTTGGTGTGTAAAAAAAAAAATATACCTACACACACACACTGAAACCCACACACATACGCTCGACCCATCTGTGGTACACTACAAATTCTCACACAAACACACACCCCCAGACCTCCATTCATGCCCACACCCACCCACTCCATTTCCTCAGCCTCAAACCGACCGTCCAACTGACGCAGATGAGCTGCAACCGTCTTTATTAGGTGGCGACCACTCCCTCTCGCAGTCCTCGCCCATCCCCGCTGGTACGCCACGCACAGACACGGTCGACACACACCACTTCCTCCGTCTCCCCTCCCATCAATCCCTTCTTTTATGTAGACACAGATGTCCAAGATCTTACACTGCGAGTGGGCGCAGATGGCTCCTATAGCAGCCCGTCAATCAGAGCTTTGTGGGGTAGAGCAGGGAGATCACAATCCACCGGACTGTGTGTGGATATGTGTGTGTGTGTTTGTGTGTGTATGTATATATATATATATATATATATATATATATATATACAGTGCTGGTTTGTGTATTGTGCGCCTGCGTGTGTCCATGCTATATGTTGACACTGATGATGATGGATGATGCAGTGCGATGGCGAGGCTGATGTTTTAGAAGACTGTACCAGGGGTGAAAATATGAAACACATGGTATGCATCCAGTGCATGAACCAGAGGCAGATGGATACGGGGTTAATTCAATTTGTATGAATTTTTTTTTGGAACCAAATGTTACTGTTATTGTCATGATATTTTAGAGAAAGTCACACCGGAGTGAAAAGGTGCTACTCTTGAATGACAAAAAATGCATTAATTGTTTCAGATAGATTAAAAATATTGCATTGTTGTGCTCTTCATTAAAGATAGATTTTTTTAAATTTGGTCATCTTTGATTCTCCATAATATAATATGTCATTATAAGATGGGGGGAAAAGCAACCAAGGAAGTGTCTTTATATACAGTAGTATTAATGGTGCTGATTTTAATAATTGTATTTGCATTGTTTCTGTTATTGTTTAATCCATTGCTTTTTATTTTTTCAAAAATGATCAGCGATGTCTAAATAAATATAAAGTGATAAAATATATTGTTAGTTTTCTCAACCTCAGGTTCCCAAATAAATATGACTTAAAATAAACATAATAAATAAATATGTTTAATTTGCACTGCTTTAAAACCAAGAGATACTGTAAATCCTTTCATTTTAAAAGCTGAAACTAAAGTGAATAATCAATCATCAAGTTTGACTGGTTCGTTTCAGCTCTGTTATTGATAAAGACTGATTTAAGATATTTTTGAATGTTGAAATCAGGTTGTGTCAATGAATGAAGTGCGGTTTGTCAGGTTGACTGCACCCACAGTCTGTCTCGGGGTTAACTTGGTCTCAGGAAGGGAGTGTGGCTCTTTGTTAATGTAATATCACAGTTGATGAAACTCATCTCGGGTGGTTAAAAGTTAACTCTGGCTGGACTTCGGCCCCGACGTAAAGTCTTCCACTTGGCTCGGCGAGCATATTGTTAATATACACTCCATGAATCCATATGCAGTCACATCCTCTCCAGTGTTGATTTACATAATAACCCATTTACAGCTACATGTCACACACCCACACATGCTTCCTTACAGACAGTGTCTCCCATGGCCCCCGACTCCATATGAATTATTCAACCAATCACACGGCTGAACAGTCTGAACTGTGTCCCTGATTGGGGCATGCTGTGTTCACTTGAAAACGTATCACGCTATACCTGACTGACGTGTGTCTGTATGTCAGTGTGTGCAAATGTAGAACTGATTTCATACGACGGGGCATCTTGATTGGGGAAGACAGACATAAATATTGATTTATTTTTTATTTTTTATGATGCATTCAAAGCTATCGACACATGCCTATCATCAAAGAGTGGACGTTTTGTAAAGAGGAAGTGTTCAACGTGGCTATTTTAAGTATGAATAAATATGCTTTCATACAATATTTAATCTCTTATCTGGCTGGTAACCTCACTTCGAGGTTACTTACTTCACTTTCTACTCAACACATTTGTTTCTCATTTTGTCCTTTTATCGATCTCTCTTTCGTCAGCCAATCCCAACACGTGATCAACACCGACTTCTTCTCTTTTCTCCTTCCAGAGATGTTAGAGTCCAGTAACCTCGTCACCTTCGATGGCTTGGCCAACAGCTCCAGCTACGACGCGTTCCTATTGGACGAGGAGCGAGGGAGACTACTGGTCGGAGCCGAGGACCACATCTTCTCGTTCGACCTCGTCAACATCAACAGAGACCACAAACAGGTACGACTCAGATCTGCTCGACTTCATTTTCATTTTGTTTTTCGTGCGAGAGTTGAATGCAGTTCCTGTTCTTCTCTCTCCTCTCCTCTTCCTGCTGCTCCCTCTGGAGTCCATTACACCTCCTCTTCCTCCCCTCGCTTCACCCTCCCACTGTCTGTCTTTGTCCAGACAGCGCTGTCCATAATTCCATTACTCCACCTGGACTAGGTTAACAGTCTTTTTATCAGATTCGGCCTGCTATCATAGACACACAAGACTGACGCGGGCTTGGACTTGGAAGCCTGCAGGCTGCAGAGAAGCTGGGCAGGGGAATCAAAGTGCTGAAAAATACATAGTCAATTCAGTGAGAGGGAGAGAGACGAAAGAGTGTGTGTCTCCGAATTCTTTTTGCCCTTGGCTCGGATGTGAATTTTTCTTTTTTCTTTTTCCTGCACTCTTTTGTTCCGATCTTTGCATCATTATCTGATAAAGGCAGAAAAAGCCGTGATTAAGCAAATCTAATGTAATTACCCTGAAATGTGCAGTGCAGATTTCCAACAGAGGGAAACTCAGCTGATCTAGAAGAGGAGATAAGCGGACGAGGAATGTGTGGACATTATATTGCACGGAAACGTGCGTGTGCATACATTTCCTTTGTCTGGCCACATCTGTGTGGCCACCAGCAAAAAAAAGAGAAAAGTGAGCTCAATCGCACCCAATTTTTGAGCACATAATCGTTCCCTTCCACGTGTACACTCTTACGCACCGTGTGTGTTTATAATTAATGTGACACCAGAATGATTCGCCTTAAGGACAGTACGAAGCCATTATTTATTTCACAATGGCTCTTAAAGAACAGAGTAGCACAAGCCTGCTTTCTCTTCATATTTGAAGTGAAAAATGTAACCGCATGCTGAGGATTCGTAAAAACAGATGCAACTTTTTCAAATGACAGAGCTCATATTGAGACAATATGAAATCTGAAAAATTCACACAGCAAGAGCAATATTGAGGGTAATATTCCTAAATACGTCATATCCAATTTCACATAAACACAGTTTATCTCGTTTAAGTTAGGAGTCTCCTTTTCTTTTGCTATTTCTTGTGGTCTGTCATACTGTTTGAGAGGCCATCCCTTATGTATCACATGCACATGCAACCCCAGTGGTATGACCAGGGTTATATGGGGAACAGAGGAAGTGACTAAATTGTCGAAATAAAAACATGACAAATACCAAAGTCACTCTCCTGGAATCACACGAATCTGGATTTCCTCTGATTCACTGCGGGTGCTTCACCGCCTTCCCCGTCCCGTGAAACCACATGCGAGCCTCTGCTCCCCAACCTCCAGCACCGAATGACTTTGTCTCCCTCTCGTCTGCACAGATCGCGTGGCCCGCCACTCCCTCGAAGAGGGATGAATGCAAGTGGGCCGGGAAAGACCTTGGGGTAAGTCCACGCTCATGACGGCATCGCCGTTTCGGCTCTTCCCTGCAATTTTTGCTGCTATTGTTACACAAATTACACGTCTGTCCTGCATCCATATAAACCTCCTCTGGAATGTGTGGCCCGGATCCAGCACCCGTGCAATAAATTAGCTCAAAGTGGTAGTACAGTAGCCGTGTTCCATCTCACCTCTGGCACAGTGTACTCTCTATAGGCCGACCCCCCCCACGGACATGCACAACTACACATTAGGACAGATGTTCTCACACTAAGGTGTACACGGTGTCCCAACGGCACAAGGACAGCGTCATCCCTCAAAAGTTATCCGCCCCCACTGATGTACAGTTTGACGTCGGGAGTGTGTTTACGCCTCGCACATTTCTGTGGGAGTGTGTTGTTCCAGTCCTGGTTATCTGCCGCCGTGTGTTAGCTCACATGTGCGTCCGTTTTTCTGCTGAACACACACTTACGCCACCGGCTTTGTTTGTGTGCCCGCCCCGGCCCTAGCGTGTGTTATCGCGGTGCTGCTGTTTGGATAGGCCCTTCTCTGTGTTGTATCTGATCTTAATTTCATGGCTGGATGAGTCTAGAGTGCAGTGGCTGCAGGGTTTTTCAGGATTATCCTGAATTACGTAGTCATTTTTCAAAAAAGCCGAGCTTTCACTCGGGCCCCGACTCGGCACTTTTTTAGGGATCGTCGCACAAACACAAAAGTCGCAAACAGTACACCTTCGCTCCCTCCTCCCGACCGAGGGAAAGAGAATATTTTCCGGCGGGCTCAGAACTCACACGAAACACAATGATGAGGTATTTGCGTGCTGTGAAAATGTTTACCCTTGAAAATGAGGCGGTGAGAGCGGAGACGGAGTGCCAGCGTGCCGCGGCCTTGATTAGGACATTACTAAAGCATTCACAGCTCCCCAAAGTGATGCATTTCTCCGAAACCACAATTTACAGCCGCAGAACAAATGTAACAGCTGCCCCCTCCCCCTCCCTCCGACATACCTCACGGCTGTATCATTCTCTTTGGCAGGAGCGAGTGTGTAACATGGCCCACGTTGTTGCATCGGTTTCGGCGAAACAAAGGGTTTAGACGCTGGATTGTGGATTCACGACTTTTGTAGAGCTGCCCGCTGTCACTTCTGATTATTTTCCCAGCGATGACAGATGTTAAAGGGGAAAATAAAACATTTCCATTGCATATTCAGCTTCGAGACCTCAGCCTAATCTCAAAATTCAACTCAACTCATCCAAATATATATACAAACCCACATACAAATCTGCCCGTTTCCCCCCATGGAAAGTCATCATCAATACCCAGCCCAAAGACAGTCATTAGTTTGATCCAATAATGACTCATTTATCCTCCAAGGGTGTTGCGGTTTTCACATAATGACATGGTTTGTGATCGGGGAAACCATTATTCACCTGGGGGAGCCAAAGAGGGAGCGCGTTTGAGTGACTTGCATAACTAACGTCGCATCCGGTGTTTGTGTGCGACCTACCTACCGCGTAGCTAACGAGTCTAACTCGAAAGACAGCCGTGTAAAAACCCCAAACAGAGCTGTCACTGGGGGGAGGGGGGGGGGATTAGAAGAGTTGGTGAAATGCGTATAATAAGGTTGTGAGAATGACGTGAACCCCGCTAGAAAACACAGACGGTGAAGTCATTACGTTACACGGTCGCATGGAGTCAGACGTGGCCACAAGAAAGTCTGGACTGTGAACTCAGAAACGCTGCTGTGGCTGAAGCTGTCGGTTAATGATGAACATGCACAGTCTAAAGGTGTCACACGCTTGACTGGATCCTACTAGCGTGCTTTAGTTTTGGATTACGATGAGTAAATATATATTTTTTTACATAATATTCAAATCCGATTACACATTAAATATATAGTTTAAGGATAATGACAAATGTGCTTGTTTGAGAGCGGGACAGGAAGATACCGCACGCATGTCTTTATGAGGCTGCGGCTGGAGGCCAGCTCACTTAACTTAGCGTGAAGACTGCAGGCAGGGGGAAAAACATCCAGTGTGGCCGTGTCCAAAGGAAACACATTCAATCTGTCTCTCCTGTATCTTGTTCTTTTAATCGTACGCAAAACCAAAGGACAAAAAAAAGACAATTCTTGGTTTTATCTAAGTTTATATGCTGTTAGATGGGGGTTAGGGTCCTTTAATTCTTCATGCTAATGTAAGCTAAAAGGCTGCAAGCTGAAACAGTGACTAAGCAAATTTTCTTTCAAATTTTGAACTCTTCCTTTAAGGAGATTACTGAGGAGGTGAAAAGAGCCAGAGCTTAAACACAACGTTCTGCCTTTCTGAATAATAGAAGAAATTCCTTTTTTTTTTTTGGAAGAGCTTTGCAGTGTGTGATCCCAGAGTCTGTTTTTGGTTTTGCACTGGTAAATCTCATCGCTCCAACCTGAACTCAGCGAAGCCTCAGATACATTCACGTCTCCCGTGAATGACACCATCAAGTCGTTGGTGAGGGTCGAGAAGCCTGAAGGATAAACGTGTTAAAGGGAGAAAGAGTAATTTGGCTGTCTGCATGTGATGTGAGCTTTCGCCCCGAGCAAATGTCTGCTTATTTGTGAGGTGGATATCCAGCATGTATTTATAATAAGGCAAACTCCGGCCTAATCTCTTAAACACATGTGCCCAAATCAACTCCTCCAGGCTGCTAATAGCGCCCCTACATTAACCAATCCCGTTGATTAGCACTCTTATAAACAGTCTCACACCACTGGGACTATCAACGCGTTGCGGAGAGCCAAGCCAAACACCCCCTCGGTAAATTCAAACATGTGGACCGTTAAGATCGGCGGTAGATTCGCCTGATCTGACTTACAGGTGGGATTTCCTTGAAGTCGAGTCGGTTTCATAAGTCTTTTCCAATCCAACTGGAAAGCCCCCCTCCTTCCCCCACTTTAAAGGGAATTCCAACTGAGCATTTCCCTGTATTCTCCATTATTCTCTGCTTCCTATTAGTCTCTATTTTTCAATTGAATCGCCATGGCGCTTTTCTCCATTCAAAGTGGCGACGATATTTTCATAAAGGATCAAACTTAATTCAAACTTGATGATATGGAGGAGGCCTTTTTTTTGGAGGTTAAAGCCAACACATGCAGTCTCTTTCATAAAAATCCCCAAAGTTTGCGAGGCCATGTAATATACTACACTTGTAGGATTACTACATAAACAGATATCGCATCCACAAAAATGTATTTAAATCCTTTTGCCAGGTGTATGAAATTATTACGCTGTTTAATGTCCGGTGTCTCATTTCTTTTTCCAGAAAGAGTGTTCAAACTTCATCCGGGTCCTCCAACCCTTCAACCAGACCCACCTGTACATCTGTGGCACGGGAGCCTTCCACCCCATCTGCTCTTTTCTGGAAATGGGCAAGAGGGCAGAGGTAATACACTTAAAATAGTTTGTGCACAGCAACCACACTGGCTGCACTGAGTATATGCTCACACAGCAGGAACCATTTCCTTCATTGATTATCTTCTCATCAATGTTTTCCTTTGTGTAAAGAAGCGGTGGGGTGAGGGGGGGAGCGGTCACTTCATGGTTCGAATTCAGCCGTCGGAAATTAAACCACCTCTCCCTCATGAAAGTTTAATCAGTCATCTTGATAAAGGTCTACAGGTTAATCAATGCACCAGTGTGGGTTCTCCAGTCTGACAATGGCCTGTTTGCACCATGCAGGTTTTGCATATAGAAGACCCTGCAGGAGTTTGCTTGATTTTGAA
Organism: Chelidonichthys spinosus; assembly: GCA_029853015.1. Lineage (NCBI taxonomy): Eukaryota > Metazoa > Chordata > Actinopteri > Perciformes > Triglidae > Chelidonichthys > Chelidonichthys spinosus. The sequence goes on along the minus strand of CM056841.1, from coordinate 10,054,286 downwards.
GTAGTGTTGTCAGTAATTGATTAGAACAGAGTAAGGGTCTCTCTTTTGTGACTTCATATGTTGAAAAGAGTCCGAGGTAGGAGCTGTGCCATGGTGCTTCCCCGAGAATTCGGTGTAATTTAAAACACAGGCTATAAATGTACCTTTGGCCCGGCTTAATGTGGCTTCACTGGCCCCGCGTTGAACTTTGACCCTCTCCACCACAGGACAACATCTTTCGACTGGCCTCGCATTTCGAGAACGGCCGCGGGAAGAGCCCCTACGACCCCAAAATGCTCTCGGCCTCGCTTCTGATCGGTGAGTTTGATTCGCTGATTAGTTCCAGGAAGCGCTCGCTCGCGTCAGAGTTGTTGTTTGTTCCTAACTGCACTTTTCCCCCCTGGCAGACGGAGAGCTCTACTCTGGCACATCTGCTGATTTCATGGGAAGGGACTTTGCTATTTTCCGTACTCTCGGAGATCATCATCCAATCAGAACAGAGCAGCATGATTCAAGATGGCTGAATGGTAAAAACGTAATTTTTTAAACTTTTTTTTTTTTAAAGAAAGAAAGAAATGCATTTCCCTGAAATAGGATGACCTGTGTCAAGTTTTTAGTGTAATTTGATATTGCACTGCATTACACTATGTTTTGTCAAACGTGTTCCCTTTCCTGTTTTTTTAAGAGGCCATTTCCACCTCCAAGCCTCTACTGTAGGTTAATAGTGTTTAGACTGTAAAAAGACACCTTATCAAACCTCACAAAATCCAACTACTTTACAGTTAAATTAAAATTGGACACTTGTGGCCCACATAAACCTCAGCCATTGAGTACAAGGTGGAAGTCAACCATTGTTATTGGCCAGTTTTTGGAGAAAGAATCCCATTATGCCTCTCAGTGGACTTTGATGCCATTAAATTCTCTCACAAGCCTCAAGTCTCCAATCATTTCCATTCATGTGCGGACATCAGATATCAGAGCCCATTCACAAAGTCACTGGATTTGCCTGTGCTAGTAAGATTAGCGCGGCCAGTGAGGGTTATTGACTGTTCAGTCTGTCTGGCTATCTTTCGGCACCACCGAGGATTTAGGGAGCCACAAAAGGTCAGTTTGAACCTTTCCCCTCAAGCTGTGCCATCCCTTTTTCCCCCCTCTTTCCCACAGAACTAATCCGCTCTCAGCTGTTTTCCTGTAGTGGAGTCAAATTCCTCTCAGTTCCTCTCTAGCACCCCTCCTCCTCCACCCCCCCCCGGCACCATCAGAAATCACAAACACTGCTCTCTGCGGCGCTGATTGCTGTGACGTATTCATAAAGAGCGATGTAAAAAGGGAGACGCCATTGTTACGCCGTTAATCCCCATCGATCTTTCACCTTGTTCAAACAAATACGCCGGGGATTGTATCCATTCGGCCCAGCGAAATCCAGCTCCTTCGCCACAAAGGGGGGATTGTAATTGCATGGATTACTGGGATGGGGATATTCCATTGAGCCTTTATCAACAAGGTTACATGGTACTCAAATGTAACAAGAAAGAAACTTGGGAATGAATCCTTAATGGCGGTTTATTCCAAAAAGGATTCAGAGTTAAATGGTGCAGCTTTGGCTTTGCTGGTCTTTTACTCATGCCATTTATTTACACGTCCCTTCACCCTTTAATGCCCCCGCTCGACATTTAGGTTGGATTAAACCTCGACTGAATACAGTGGTCTTTTGTTGGGAATTAAATGTAATGAATTGTATGACCTCAATGGTTTGCGACACCGGCGGGAGCCTGTTTTTGTACGAGGGCACGCAAGGCTGAATTTATGAATGTGTACATTTAATGGTACATATTCACAATAGTGGGCTACGAGGCGTGTGTGTGGGGTACATGATTCATACCAGAGGTCTCGCACCCGCACAGCGCTTATAAATCTGCTTCCCACTTTGGCCACACTCGTCTTTTTCACAGCTACTCTATATCCTAAACGGCCATGCGGGCGTAACATGGCACGGCTTGTTTCTCTCCGGCTAACCCCCGAGCTTCTAGACACGGGCTCGTTTTACGTGTGACGACGCCTAAGTGACTGCGGCCACTTTTCCCTCTGCCCCCTTCAAGTCGAGAGACATCCCTCCCCCCCGAGGCCTCCCCCTCCGCCCCGTTTAGTTTTGATTTCCTCTTGCGCTTAAAAGTCCAGATAAACGTATTTGAGTGTTACCGGGGGACAATCGGAGCCATGTGTGTTTGTGAGGATGTGGCCTGGAGAAGGGAGTTATGGGGGATTTGGATTTGGAGAGCTCACTCGGGGTAGAGTCAGATACTGTAACGCCAGTGTGTAAAGTGAATGGCTGTAATTACTGAGCCGTGACTGGAGAGTATCATGGGGGGATTTGGTTTTGGAGGTGTAAAATAGGGGTGAAACGATTTTCATCGGGGCTGGATTGTAAAAATGACCTTTGTGTGGATTTGTTTGCATTTCTGTGCTTCATATGTTTTCCTTTCCCCCTCTAGACCCCCGGTTCATAGGCGTCAACTTGATCCCAGAAAGCGACAACCCTGAGGACGACAAGATCTTCCTGTTTTTTAAAGAGAACGCCATGGACGGAGAGCACACTGGCAAGGCTACCATCGCCAGAATAGGACAACTGTGTAAGGTAACAACACACATACACATACTAAATCACAGGTTACCAAGATTCATAATCACCTCCTGGAAATCTGCATGGTCTAACAGATATAACTACATTTTTGTGTGTTTTTATACAGAATGACATGGGAGGGCACAGGAGTCTGGTGAACAAGTGGACCACTTTCCTCAAGGCCCGGCTCATGTGTTCGGTGCCCGGGGTCAACGGCATTGACACGCACTTTGATGAGCTGCGTAAGTCTTTATCTGTGTTTGAAGAATAAATCTTTCTTTCAAATGCTGATGAAAAATCTCACCTTCATCCGTTCCCGTTTTGTGTTTCCAGAGGACGTGTTTCTCATGAGCTCCAAGGACCCGAAGAATCCAGTCATCTACGCCGTATTCACCACATCCAGGTAACAGACGCAGCCGGATCTCTTTGTGAGACCCCTGAAACGTGCACACGGAAGCTCTCAAACCAGCCTGGCAGACGCCGGTAGTATCATATTTGTTATGTTGATTTGTTGCTAGGAGATCAGAAGGAGATTATATAAATTCAAACGAGGCGACCGTCCCCGACAAGTTATTTCCTCTCGTATTTGAAAAACACACATGCTTCATATTTCCTTTCGGGAATTCCTCCGTTTCACATCCTTTATTCCGTGCCTTTATCTGTAATTTCCTAAGCATTTTAAATGACACGGCAGTATGCGAGCGACCAAGCGTGCCCCCGTTTCAATTCCCAGACAGCGCTCCCAGTCTCATAATCCACTTACAGGTGTCCTATGGTTGCTTTCCCCTCATATGGTTCCCCTCCCCTCGTTTCGGGAATGGAGATTACTTGAGCCGGCTTCCTCGCTACCTGTCCCCCCCCCCTTTTTTTTCATTGAAACCTTGGCAGAGGGCTTGTCGGGAAATCAGATTATGGAGCAGGAGGGAGCGAGAGAAACACGATATTCACTCAGCGGGAACGCGCATCTCTCCCCTGGCCGCCCCAGCCTTGAATAGGGGTTTTCAGGAGGCCCGGGTGGGGCTCTATTGAAGCATGTGGAGAAGGTGAAGGCATGGGCCAAGGCAGATAAGTGAGTTGAAATGGCACAGATGGTGGCACTTATCATGATGATGATGAATTTGCATTTGGGGAAAGGGAGGGGAGGGGGGTATTTTGTGTCCAGCGGTGTCTCAGAGCAGCTTTGAAAGGAGGACAAACACTTCACCATCAATCACTGCTAATGATAAGACGGGCTGAATAGCATGGCGGCGCAGGCTAACGCATACCGACAGGCGCCTTGCATCACTGGGCCCCCGTATGGCTTTTCTCTGCTCTCTGGAAAATGTATTCAAAGCTAGAGGTCGGTGTGCGGCGGGGTGGGTGTTACACCTACGCAGCCGCGTGGGCGGCAGCGCTCACACACACACACACACACACACACACACACACACACTTGCATGCTTTAAAATTCAATTATGGGGCATTGAGGAATTAGAGTGGTTTAATTGGTTTTCTAAGTGGTCGGTTTTCAGAAATGAATAGAGCAGAGATTCAGAGGGACCGGCTTTTAATATCACTGCTTAATGAGGCACAAAGAAGCTGCCACTGACAGATCAATGTTCGATTGTGCTGCCGTTTGTGTGCACGTGTGTGTGTGTGCATTTTCTCTCAAACTGTGTGTATCTGCACAAACACATGTTCTTCTCAAGCATAGATATTGGAGTGTCTTTTTTTTCGCCTCTGGAGTTAATTGAATTTCTCTGTAATTAACATTTTCAAATGCTAATCCATTCATCTTCCATGCTTTGGTGCATACTGTCGGCTGTGTGTATGCCAGCCCCATCCCTAATTAGTCTGATACAACTTCCCATTGCAGTCAGCAAGACAAAGGATGTTCCCTGAATCTTATTGATGCGCTTGGTTCCTGAAAAACACAAGAATGTCGGTCCAAATTAAAATCCGCCATCTGTAAAAATGGATAAAAAAAGCTTGATTTCTGAACATCTAACCCACAAGCGAATAATTGCAAGTCTGTAAAACTCAGAAACAAATCCGCTTTATATGTGTGCTGGAAAATGCATACACATATGTTGTCAGAGGTCACTGGACTTCAAGATTTAAACAGCCAGCATACTTTGTCACAATCTCCACAGGACTATTTTAATAACTCTTTTGGAATATTCCTGCGAAACTCCCACAGTTTCCACTTTGGTGAGTCACAGCTCAAATTGCTGTCTTGCTGGATAACCAGGGGTAGAGTAGGAATTTAAATTAAATCCATAATCCACAAAACGTTATTTTTTTTCTCTTTTTTTTTTTTTTTTTTTTGCATGATTGATTGACCTTGCTTGTTTTGGACCCTGTCTGGCGAACGAAAACCTGGCTGGCTCGAGTGAGCGCTCACAAAAATATTGGATGGGATTTCAAATATGCTCTAAACCAGGTCTCTGTTTTGTTGGTGGCGTGCCCAAATTCCTGTCTGTTCTCAAGAGGCTGGAAGCAATCAGAGAGAAGTTCCTATCTGTCATTCCTGTACTTAAGTAATGACAACCTTGCTGCCCTCCGCCTTTGTGCGATGAAGGGTCATTTTGTCGTCTTTCTTCAGTATTTCACAAGCTCCTAATCCCTGTCTTGTGACCGATTGTTTATGAATCCCTTTTGTTAGTCATCGTTCTTTATTTCGCCGCCCTCCCTCCCTCCCTCCCTCCTTTAACTCCATTTTTTTTCTCACTCTCTCTGCAGTAACATCTTTAAAGGCTCAGCAGTGTGCATGTACAACATGGCAGACATCAGGAGGGTTTTCCTGGGTCCCTACGCCCACAGAGACGGTCCCACCTACCAGTGGGTGCCCTTCCAAGGGAGGGTGCCCTACCCCCGTCCTGGCACCGTGAGTCCGCACATATACGTTAATCCACAAATGCAGTGATTTCACAACATGCATCTGAAACCAACCTTCCTGCTGCTTCGATCGAATTCTCAGTGCCCCAGCAAGACATTTGGAGGGTTCGACTCCACCAAGGACCTCCCCGATGATGTCATCACCTTCGCCAGGGGTCACCCAGCCATGTACAACCCAGTGCACCCGATAGGCGGGCGCCCCATCATGGTGCGGACGGACGTGGACTACCAGTTCTCTCAGCTGGTGGTGGACAGAGTGGAGGCCGAGGACGGACAGTATGACGTCATGTTCATTGGGACAGGTACACCGTCTGTAGTATTCAATACAAATGAGTCACAGTTACGTGTTTTTTAAGGTTGATAGTCAGCGTTTTCACCAAAAATGGTAACTTTAACCCAGATTGTTCATCCCTATGCTCTGAAATGTTTTATTTTGATCCAGCTAAACTATCTTTTTTCTTTACAGTATATATACTTAAATTTCAAACAATGTTGTTTAGGGGGAAAAGACGATAATTCACAATATGCATAAAGCCACATATCCAAAAGGCCCCAGATTAGGACCTTTAATAGTGCATTTCTTTACTAGTATGCAACGATTATTCACACATGATAAAAACAAACTTGTGCATAAACATCCTGTATCTGACTGTCTATGTTCCCTCAGACATGGGCACAGTGCTGAAGGTGGTGACAATCCCCAGAGAGAGCTGGCATGACCTGGAAGAAGTGGTGCTTGAAGAGATGACTGTTTTTAGGGTATGACTTTAAAATGGATAATAAAAAAAAAACTTATGAAACCGATGCCTATAGAAATCCACACAATATCCATAGATGTGGCAGTTGAGCAGCTGTGCTGTGTTTGTTTTGTGCAGGAGCCGACTCCCATTACCGCCATGGAGCTGTCCACCAAGCAGGTAAGGGCTTGTTTTCACACGTAATCATTTATCCAGGAGTCGACGACAGGGCAAAGAGTGAAACTTAAAAATGACGCCTTTAAAAAAAACACTGATATCCAAAAACAAAGATATCTAATGTGCCTACTGAGAGCCAAACCCAAAACCACCTTCTTTTTTACAACAACCTTTCCAACTGAGCCTCGGAGGAATACTAACTTTTTACATCCTCGCTCTTTCTTTTTTACTCCCACAGCAACAGCTGTACCTTGGCTCGGGCCTGGGCGTCTCGCAGATGTCTTTGCACCGCTGCGAGGTGTATGGGAAAGCCTGCGCCGAGTGCTGCCTGGCCAGAGACCCTTATTGTGCCTGGGACGGCAGCGAATGCTCCAGATACTTCCCCACCGCCAAGAGGTAGGCGCACGAACGCACGCAAACAAATCTTTGACCTTTGTTTATCCTCAGAGGGTTCTTTTCAGCAGCGTACTGCCTTTTGTGTTCATGCCGCAGCCACACCTGGGAGTTATCAGTGCACCTGCAGTGGCTTTAAATGCTTTGCTCAAGGGCATCTCAATATCCAGCCTTGTTTCTGGAACTTCAGATCTGTGACTGTGAGACTGTGAATCCTCCCCCCAGTACACAGTTTTACAGTACATGCCAAAACATGGAAACATGGAAGTAATCAGCTATCAGAATCTTACACAGGCACAAAATAAGTCATTAAAGAGACGCAGGCCAAGTACGCATTCCAAGAGGTACAATCTGAAAACCTGGGTTCTCACTTCTGCCAGGAACAGTTGTTCTGAGCTGTGATCCCGTCGCCCTACAGCCAAGATGTACACACACACACACACACACACACACACACACACACACACGCAGTCGTAAAACGAACACGCATGAATGTTCATCTACACAAGTACACACACACTAAATTATAGCCAACGGGAGCTGTCTGACCGCTTCACCCTGCAGCCAGGAGGTATGAACATACACACCCTCAAATTACCCTCTGCTGTATCCAGCAGGATTAGGCTGACCACCGCAGCCCTCACACACACACACACACTCGTAGCACTACACCCCTGCATCTCATTCATCCAGAACTTCTCACACCAGCAGAAGTAGACCAGTGGGTATACTCCAGCTTAGCAGGGTTACAGAGGAGGTGGCACACCCGGTGGTTAAGGCCAGGACGGGCTCCTCTCCGCTCTCCTTCAACACTGCAAATATTTTCCCTCCCAGAATGAGAACCAGACACCCAGGGCCCCGCACGTGCTCAGACGGCCAAAAAAGACAGGAATGTCAGCTCAGGAAACGTACAGAGGAGGGACATGTGTGAGAAAGAGACAGAAAGACGAGTGTCCAAATATGTATGGCACACACAAGTGAAGGAGGAGGGATGTTACTGGCCATATTTGTCTGTGCAGAACTCGTACACAGTTTCAGTCCATCTGTTTCTACCGATTTATCCCCCCCTCCCCCTCTATCTACTTCATTTCCTTCTTTCCAACCCTCGCCTCACCTTTGGCTTACCCCAAAAATTCTCCCCGCTTTGATTTTCACAGCGCCCGTCAGAGATTTGAAACACGACCACGACAACTAGGCGACACATTTGCAGTTAGTCAGTAAAGCCCGGCCATGAAAGCGCCTCACCACCGCAGTAAAAAGCTTAATGACATAGTGGACTTTTCATATCGAGCGGACAAAGAGCGGGGCTGCTTTTACGAGCATTTCCGGGGGGGAAGCGATGCCGAATGTGTTTCATAATCAGCTAATCAGAAGGCAATGAAGCACGCCGTTTCATTGCTCGGCAGAGTTGTGTTTCTTTCATTTCTGCTTTTTTTTTTTTCATTAATGTGATTTAACAGTGGCGTGAAGATTTAATAAATACCCACTCTCTAGTCCTTAAATATAGTGAAGCTGAATGTGGTGTAGCATTGTGCAACATTGCCCCCTAGTGGTTGAGAGTAAACAGCACAGAGAACAGAACGTGTGATACAAGTGCATTTCTGGTCTATTCTGTAGAATATGTTTCTTAAATTACCAGTACACCAATTGCTGCCACTAATATTAACTGTGGTTTCTTCCCAGGCGAACCAGACGACAGGATATCAGAAACGGAGACCCCCTCTCCCAATGCTCAGATCTTCAGCATCACGGTACCTTAACGACTACATACGAACACCTACACTCTCTCCAACCTTCTTGCCACACACTTCTCACCCCTTCCCCCGCCTGTGTGTTTTGGTTTGAGTAGATGACGCGGACGGCTTAGGCAGCGTGGAGGACCGCGGCGTGTTCGGCGTGGAGAACAGCAGCATGTTCCTGGAGTGCAGCCCCAAGTCTCAGCGAGCGCTCACTTACTGGCAGCTGCAGAAGCCCAACGACGATCCGCAAGCACGAGGTGTGTGTGTGTGTGATTGGCATCTCAAAATGTGTCAAAATGCAACTGCACAAATCCAAATTTAGACTAAAGCTCAATTTTGCGCTTATTCAATTGCTAGATAAAACATCATCTTTCTGCTAAAGGCTGCACCTTTCCCTCTCTGTGTTATCCTGTAATGACCTCTGCCCCCCTCTGACCTGTATCCTCAGTGGCATAGAAAGGGTGGTCACCGAGGGGTGTGGATGTTTACATTGACTTTTGACCCCGTGATGTAACCAATTAACGTTTGCTTGACTTTCTACCGCGGCTGTATTTGTCTAACCCGCCGCTGAGGGCGTGTGGTTTAAGGTGCTGGTGGGACGAAGTAATACAATCCAGCAAGTCCAGTTTGAGTAGCAGATCCATGGGTTTTAAGGCTTTCAGACATAAAACCACCGTACAGCAGGGTGTAATATTACGAGGGAGGATTTCACTTCTCTGAAAAGCCATCATGCAACCAGTTATTTCATATTTAATCAACATCTTATCATGTGTTGACCTCGGCATGCAATGGAACTGTATTGTTGCTTCACTTGTTTCTCTGTACTTAATATGCGCATCATTTTGTGACAGAAAATTATTTGGAAGATGAGTGTGCAATTTGGGTGGATGTTTTTGAATCCTTAACTGCTGTAGGTATTTTTATGTGCCAACACACATCTGAATGGTATCAATTGTAGAATCCAGTCCAGATGAATGCCAGTCCAGATGCAGAAGCACGGCTTTTAAATGTGTTTGTCTACTGCCCCGTTTCTAATTTCTTGTTTTTTATTTGCCTTTTTCTCCGTGTCTATTTTTTCAGATCAAGCTCGATGACAGGGTGCTCCGTACAGACCAGGGCCTGCTCATACGCAGTCTGGCCCAGTCTGACACGGGTATCTACCACTGCCAGGCTGTGGAACACGGCTTCATCCAGCCCCTACTGCGCCTCAACCTCCAAGTCATCCCCGCCCAGAAACTGGGCGACATCCTACCCGGACTCTCCAGTGCGGGAGGCGGGCCTGGTCACTCTCCCAAGCACAGGCTGTGGTATCGAGACTTCCTGTCCCTCTTAGACCACCCAGACCTCAACAGCGTGGAGGAGTTTTGCGATCGTGTTTGGAAGAAAGAACGCAAACAGAAGAGGGTGAAGACACCCGGCGGCAACGGGCAGGGTAGACCCGACGGCGCCGGCGGTTCAAACCCTGCATTACGACCTAAAGCTTTGGGTCCCAACGCCCAGAAGCAGCAAGCCAGTCCACCACAGAGCAGAGCATGGCCCCAGGCCGGAGTGCCACCAGTGGAAGGGACGGCACGAAGCCAGACAACCCAGAAAGGTCAACCAAATCTGGGTATGTTGAGCGGCCAGGCACCCACTAACAATCAGAAGACACAAAGCGGCCAGAAGGGGCAGGGCAGCCTGGCCGGTTCTCAGGCGGCGGCGGGGACTCGGGCGAGCAGCCAGCACACGGCCAAGTGGAGACGGATGCAGGAAAACAAGAAGGGACGCAACAGGAGGACCCACGAGCTTCAAAGACCCCCGCGTAGCGTTTGAGGGAGAAACAAAAGCACAGAGATGCACACATGCAACCAGATCGACACATACAAGCACAAAACCCATGCATCCACACGTAAACACACGAAACACATTCTATATTGTGTGTGCAATGTATGATTCCGTGACCTCGCCATACCAGCAGCAGAACAAAAATACCCAGAAAAAGAAAAAACAGCCGCATACACTTTTAGGTAGAAACACATGAGCTGCACTCAGTGAAGCTCTCATTCAAAGACACCATACACGCACATGACCTGTGAAGAGGACAAAGATGAACAGAGGACTGAAAAAGTGGAATGCATACTGTAAATGTGTGAGGATATGGCTGGTTGCCTGGGAGACTGCCGGGCAGACACTTCAACCTCCTGTACATAAGCTACTAAAGTGAGACCGGGACAAAGATGTTTAGAGAGGTGTTTGTTGGCTGAGAGGAGACATTAATAGATACGCAGACATTTACGGAAGCAGAAACGATGCATCCAATGCGCTCTGCTGCCCTCTCTGACCCGAGCACGTGAACTGCAAAATAGTGTACATGGAACGGATTCAAAAAAACTCTTTATTTGCGAGAACTGTTCAAGGAGAAAAGAAACCTTCCATCAAGTGCAAACAGACAACAGCGACCTGAGAGGAGGAAAGGGAAGGGATTGCACCGGTGGCCCTCGTATTGTCTAAAAACACATAGAAGCATTATTACATGCAAAAAAAACTGCAAAGTCATGCCGCGGCGCCGAGGAAGTGCTTCATCATAACCTTCTCCACCCGAGGCTGGGAAAAGCATTGTGCATGTTGTTGTCAATCAATGTTTTAATAAGCTAGTTATTTTATGGAATTCTAGAGGCTTTTTCCTTTTCTTTTATTTTTTTTAAACACCCTACCTAAAAAAAAAAAATAATGTTACATTTTCTTTTATATCTCCTTTCCTTTCCAGACCAGTGCTTCTATTTTTTGGGGCAAAAAATTACAAGCAACATTAGTAGTCTCATTGTGCATTATCCCGTCCGCTCTCGAGGATTCTGTGTAAGTTATTATGGTGTTGCTTCTTTTCTGGGATTTATAGAATCTGGGCACGAATTCCAGTTGTAGGCTATGCTAAAAACCCAGTCTGAAATAGACTGCCAGTTGTTTTTGTGTACATATATACAACAAACTTAACTCTCTGTGTATATACAGTACATATACAGTACAAGAACACCACTTGATTATTATTTATTGCTCATTGTTTTGTGAAAGGGTTTGCATTTATTTTTGATATTATGGTATTTTTTTTTTTTTTTGGCTCATCGGTTTATTGGAGAAACAAGGGCAACAGCAACAAGGAAAACTTTGACGGACCAACTGGCTGAGATTGTGTCCCTTTTTGGGGATAAAAGGGTTGAAAATGACTCACGGGCTCGAGTAATGGGGTTTCGAGTCAATGCGACCTCGAATCCCACCAAACGACAAGCACAATTTTGTCTCTTTTGACTTTAATAACAGGTGATTACGTTTTTTTTTTCCTTTCTCCCAAATCCATCCAACACGTCTTTACGTTCCGGTGTCCATTATGTGTAAGATAAGTCCCCGAACTGAAAAAAAACATTAGCTGTGAATCTCTGTAAGAAATAGTGGAGAAAAATGTTAAATCTAGTCTGAAGGAGAAGACACGTTATACTGCATGTGAATGCTACCTACAGTAAGTGCATCTTTTTTTATCGTCTCTTTACGTGTTTCGTGTGAGAGGTAAAGTTCCCTTAAAGCAAGGCGTGAATCACCTTTTGTCCTTTTGCCAAAACAGCGATATTAAACAACTCGCGATTCTCCGGCCAAAGCTGTTTTAAGAACCCGAGCTCCATGAATTTTCAATTCAACAACGGTTACCCCGTGTCCCCCGTGTCCCCCCTGACTACATGACAAGAGTAATGTGTCAATGCAATAAATTAGTGCAGGTGATGTTTTCTACCAGAACTCCAAAGTTTGGTCCCTGATTCGGGTCTCTCCCTCAGAGTTAGAAAAGTGAGAGGGCTGAAAGTTACTGCTGCTGTAACACAGTTCTTTCTGGCATGCATTCAGTTGTCTAAATAAACATCTCCGTTACAAAAAAAAAGAAAAAAAAATGTCCCTTTTGTTCTCATTTCAGTCAAAAAACCTGCTCCTTGGCTGCACTATTTTATCTGCGGTAACACAAGGGGCTTTAGTGTTTAAGATGTATCTTAACACTTAAATATTACATTTCAATAATATAACTATTCATTGACAGCTGTGTGAGGCTGGACTTAGCTGAATGCTAACTTCAGCATGCTATCATGCTCACAATGACGACGCTAACGGATATCACGGTATCTTAGCTTAGCGTGTTAGCATGCTAATTCAAAGTACAAGTGCGGCTGAAGGTAACGTCGGTAGGCTACTATATTTGGTCATAAACCAAAGTATTCATAAAGTAAATGTTGGTATATTTCATAGCACTTCCACAAAACAAGGCTAAAACTTCATTACCTACCTGTTTCCATGGGCACCATTTCTTTGAGTGGAGGAAATTCATCACAGCAAGCAAGATCAGATCAGACATTTTGGCATTTCACGGCAGGAAAAGCATAGGTGTAATCAAATAAATGGAACCGAGACATCGTTTACTAAATAAGCGTCACTTGTGCTTTTCCTGCAGCGACAGGTCAAAATGTCTGCTGTGGAAAAAAAAAAGGTCTAAAATGTAATCTTCATAGTGCAGCGAGAATGGATTTACTTTCAATGAGGCAGAAGTCCCAGATGGATTAGTCACAACCTGGCCGAATGAAATAAACAACGTGCACGGCTGGAGGTAAGTGAGATTTGTTGTTGTGGTTGCAATTAACTAAGAACTAATGAGGAAGAAAAAAAACCTATTTAAGTACACTCAGCTGCTGTTACTTTATCATAACAGACTTTTTGTTGGCTTTGTAGGAAAAGCACAGGTGTTATTAATTTACGTAAGCTTCATAGGACAGTGAGCCAAAATGAATCAGCTAAATAAAATTCTGAACAATCAATATTATTCAACATGTGCTTTTTATTTTTGTACTGGGACATTGTCGAAGTATTCCATGAAAGAAAAAACATGTAACCTGCAGTGCACGATGATTCCACCAGAGGTCGCTGTTGTCTAACTGCCCGTGCAGCCTGCTTGTCCAAACCCATCAGAGTGGCGAGGTCCAAGTGGAAGCTGTGACATCGTTAACATGTAATATTTCTACAGAAATGTCTTCCTCTCACTGTCGAGCACAATTATATATCAGACAGCGCGTGCACGTGCGTGTGCATGTATGTCAGCTGAAGTGATTAGGGTGCAGCAATCATGTGTCCACTGCCCTTAAGTTTCATACACGTGTTACGAATTGGCTGGTCCTGTTACCATGGAGACTGTCCTTGAATGTCCTGTGTGTGTGTGTGTGTGTGTGTGTGTGTGTGTGTGTGTGTGTGTGTGTGTGTGTGTGTGTGTGTGTGTGTGTGTGTGTAAAAATACGCATTTTCAGCTGTAGAAAGGACTTGTCTGGACCATTATGTTGGAGGGTTTCGTGTGTGTCCTTTGCTTGAGGGGAGCTTCTTCACTGTCTAAAGCGCTTTCCTCTTCATCTGCTCCTCACAGCTACATTTCTGTTTGGTAGACAACAATATTTGGTTTGGTTTTTCAACAGCAGGATGCATGCACATTCAGTATTATGAAGGCATTATTATCATAGCACACAGTAGCCTATTTAATAGATTATAAAATTCATTCCTAATGTTTTTGCCTTCCTTATCTGAAATGTAAGACAGTATTTGAGCCATTTTGATACATTTGAGATTTTATCACAGTATTATAAGGAAATAAATAACATAATAACATCAGGTCATGAAAAGTGAATTTACTTACTTTACTTGTTTCTTCCATTTTGACTTTATTCTCATAATTATTTTCAAAAATGAATCTGCAGAATAATGTATTTCTGCATGATATAGAACAAAAACATTTAAAAAAAACAGCAGGCAGCAGCTTACATCAGTCCAATATTCCTTTCTCACTGTGCTGTGTGTGCTTGAAATACAAGACAGTGGATGGAAAAAAAAGGAAATTGATATCCAACATATCTTCATGGTGCCGTCAGCTAAACATATATTGTTTGATGGCGCGTGTGTGTGTGTGTGTGTGTGTGTGTGTGTGTGTGTGTGTTCGTTCAGAGCTCCTCACGACTCTTGAAAGTAGGCTCTATTCAGAAGCTCTGACTCATTCATTCTTGCCCTTGAGCTATCTCAAGGGACTGTGGGAAATCAAGTCTGTAGGCAGACAGAGAGCAGGAGATATAGGCCAACAGCAGGATGAGGCAGCAGGCTTCCGAGCTCGCTGCTCGCCCCCCTTGCTCTTTAATGCCAACACCGGGAATGTTGAGCGTGTTAGCGTGCTAACATTAGCTAATTAGCACTCACAAAGTGCAGCTGAGGCTGATGGAAATCGTCATCTGCTCATTCATGATATTGTGATATCAATCGAAAATGTAAAATAATAATCATGGTAATGTAGTAGTGTGGGGAGAGTCTGTAAACTGTAGATATAAAATGATTTAAGATGGGTTAGTATTTACACAATATTATCATATATTTATTATTAATACAATATTTCATTAATTTTTTTAAATCACTGTTATCATCAATTCCGGCATAATGTTTCTTCACTCCCTTGTTTCCCCGGTAAGCTCCCGCTCATCTCTCTCCTTTGAGCTGATGTTGAAAACATCTGTGCAAACGCCTGCTGTGAGAAGCGGCGACACGTATGAAGTTCACATACCTGCGTCACGTGACCACTTACAGGCTTACACTGCCCTGTGCATTGCACTAATCTCTGAGTGATCCCATAATTGGGAACCCCTGTAGGTGAGTGGCAGCTACTGCAGAAACCATGGCAACTGGGGAGGGATCTGATACAGAGCAGCTCTCCCTGGTGCTCGATGGCATTTCCCACCAAGACTGAACCCTGTGATCTCCAGGTGCAACTTTCTTCGCCCTCTTACTAATTGCCTTCACCACATTGGTCACAATGAAAATCAATCTTTCTTTAAAGCCCTTTTGATTTGCTGTGGATTTGCTTCCATTTTTTTTAAAGTGAACACACAATTTTACATTTCTCCCCATAGCAATAATTTCCATGCAGTCCCTTAAAATAACTGAGTGACGGTATTTGGACTAAAATAAAAGCTGCTCAGCCATGTTTACCTTTTTGAAATTTTATACTAATTATAACCTCTGTCTCTCTGCACATATATTCTCTGGGGTTACACCGAGCAGGGCCCTGGGAGTGCTGTTTCCACATCTGTCGTTAAGAAGCCGTGATTTATGGCTGCGATGCCGCCTCCTCAGCGCTGAGCTACAAGGATGGGGGCGTCGTAAACTAGAGACACCCGTACACGGCAGCGCACATCTGGACACGTGTTGCAGGGACAGAGATAAAGTGGCTCGCTACAGGTTCTCCATTCACTGATTACTCGGGATTGATGAGGTGATCGATGACCTATTCCCGTCCGTCTCCGGAGAGCATACTGATTCACGCTGGTTCGTGGACTTGGTAAATCATCAAGGAGCTTTCTGGTCAGAGCATCACGTTGAGTAGCGACACGAGCCAAGAAAGAAAAGATGTGATTTAAAGCTGAGGCAGCATTCGGAAACCCCCGTATGTCCACACATTTTGCCGTCAGCGTGACTCATCAGCGTAACTCAAGGGGCTTACCCCTTCGTTGCCAAGTGATGACATCACTGGCTATGATGCACTGCCTTGACAACAGGTGTGTGTTGCTAATGATTCACCAGCTGTGGGGGTGCTTATGACTTGATTGGCATTCAAACCCCCGTTACATGGACATGATCTCGCATCCTTTTCTTTGTGAAATTATCTACTTTATTCCCCCTGAAGGACGCCGCCCAGTCGGCTTAAACTCATGATGAATCAGCCCACTAGCATTAGCTAGTCAGCTGCTGTCAATTCATTTAGGAAAATCAAAGTGGAACCTTAAAGTCGGGGATGACACTACGGCTCGTTTGGGGGACTTAGATGTACAACAATTCCCCTGGTTCTCACCTCTGATAGCCCTGCACCTTTTCCTCTGCCTGCTGCTGTTACATCAATCAGCCACTGGACTAGTGGCTTTCAGAGATTGGCTTCTAGACTGTGACCAGGAAATCCTATTAGTCCTGCTACCAGTTAAAGTCTCCTTCCCACGCCCTTCACCCAAGCACCACAACAACCTCCCAAAGACTTGGATCGGCCTTGCTGTCCAAAAAACGATCATCTTTATCCTCAAGGTGTCGTTGGCAGTACCTGACATGCTGAGTTACTGACAGGATCCTATGATCCCTTAGTGACTCCATGCACCTTTTTTTCATCAAAGCCACCGTGCAGACGAGGGCACGTGCAGCAGAAAAACACTGTTAAGCCGCCAGACAGAAGCGCGTAGCGTGTGATTAAGTTCACTTTCAGCACATTTCATGTCATAACAGACGAACATGAATTCAGCCTTTTAGTCAGTCCTGTGCGCGCATGTCTTCTCGCCTCTGCCTTCTTTGTGTTCGTGCTGCTGTGTGTGGTTGTGTGAAGCAAACTCGTACAACTCCGGCATTGTGTTAAGTGTCGGAATCAGACGCCTCTTTGTGTCTTCGGGGAGCGGGGAACGTTATTCACAGAGAATTTGGCTGGGAGGAAACAAAGACGGCCTATTTCTCAAATACTGCAGAGAAATATATGTAACACAATGCAATGTGGCAGTTGTGTCGTGCACTTCCCTTGTTTGTGTTTCGTGGGCTCAACAGATGGTGTTCTGGCTTTGGGGGAGTTAGGGCTGCTGTGAGAGGGAAAAAAAAGGCTTCTGAGGGTAAAACCTAGTTTGGCTAAGGGATGAATAATTGATCTGGGGGCCTTTTTTTATTCTGCTCGTTTTGTTTTGTTGTTTCAGCTGATTGCCGCTGAGTTAACTTGACCCTTAAACTATAGCAGAGACTTGCTTCATGCACCGTGTGTACAAGGAAACGGCTTACAGTGTGGAGCGGTGTGTGATTGGCCTATCTCTCAGGAGAAAAGAGGATTAGAACGACCTCTTATGTTTGTGCGTGAGTGTGTCGCTGTGTGTCACAGCTTGCATGTGTGTGTGTGTGTGTGTGTGTGTGTGTGCGTTGGCAGCAGGTGCACACAGGCGCGCCAGTACGCGGGCATGTAGATAGTGAGATTTAGTAAGGAAAGGAAGGACGCCTCTGTGACTTTAAAGGTATTTTTAGTCCACAGCGTCTCACTGGTCAGGAGAAATTGGCGTTGAGGGGCGGCGTTAGGCGCGTGCCAGATTGGTAATGGGGGATGAGAACGGCTCAGTCCTAATGTACCACAAATTAAACATCACATGCAAGCGCGCTGTCGCCCCGGGGAGCTGCCTCGCTTCCTCCAGTGACCTCGCGGATACATACTGCTGCACATTCACACCTTGAAGTAAAGGTATGTCACTGCTTTGTTGCTTTTCTTTTTGGAGGCTAGAAAAGAGGATTATGGAGTTAAAGCTGTCTCGGGAAGGTACTTGAGGATTGTTTGAGACGAGAACTCAACCTTCACACAGGAGAAACGGACAGTTTGGTAGTGGCTTTTCGGGTAAACCTGCAACTTGTTGCAATTCGGAAGTTATTCCTTTTAAAGCTAGGTTTTGTACTTTAACTGCCACTGAAAAAAACTGCCTTTTGTTAGTGTCTTTGCCTCGTACCCCAGCTGAGTATTCAAATTTAATGAACACACTGCAGTGAGGGTTATCTGGTTACCAGACTCAGGTTACATCGGCCAAGCTACACAACACAAACGCACCTCACACCAACTGTAACTGTCAAATATACATCCAGTAGTGGGAATCATACTTCTTTTCATCATACTATTCTGTATATTAAGTGGCATTCTGAATGCCTCTTTTTTTCGCCCCACTGGATGAGCTGCAATAACAGATAAAAATGCTGTTTGTTGTTCACTCTCACAGAGAAATCTGCTTAAAGGGCCCTGATAGCATTGTGCCAGTGAGTCCCCTCTGTGTACACTGCAGGTGTGTGTGTAGAAACTGCTGGCTTTGCACATGCCTCACAGAGTGTTTGTCCCCGGGCCTGCGTTTGATGTTGTGTGTTTACACCTTTTGTCCGTCTGTCCGTCTGGGTGAACGTGTTTGCTCGGCATGACTGGATGCTTCAGTCAGTGTGCTTATGGGAGTGTGTGTGCGGGGGTGAGATAGGGAGGGAGAGCGAGCGAGCGTGCATGTGCGGGCCGCTTCCGCCTCACAGAGTAGAGACAATCAGGCCATGCTTCAGCGATCACTGGGAGGAAGAGGAGGAGCAGAGCCATGCTACGCTGCCGTCGTTAATCACAGAAGACAGAAAGCAAGACTCACCTCTGCCTACACATGCACTAAGGTGACGAAGAGGAGGAAGAAGACTGAAAGGAAAGAAGGAGACGTCTATAAAAAAGAGGCATATCTATAAATGGGAACGTATATGAGGGAGTATATTTTGTTTGTTAAAGGGACAGTATGTAGCATTTAGGGAGGATCTATTGGCAGATATATAATATTGAAAAGAAGTAAAAGGTCTGTTCTTAAGCAAATAATCACCAGAAAATAAGAATTATGTTTTGGTTAGCATCGAAGGGAGCGGGTCCTCCTCACAAAGCCATTTGGCATCTAACGTCCCACTTGTGGGATCTGTCATCACATTTAAATGATGATCTGTGGTGTCACATGGTCCTTACTGCTATTTGGAAGCTTTTCCATGTAGTAAGAGGGGGGGGAAGGATGGAAAGACATAATTATTGGTCTTTGGCTGTGTCTTCCCGGACTCGTCAGTCTGTCTTCCTCCCCACCCCTGCCCAGGTACTGAGGGCTCTAAGCTGGGTGCATAGAGGACACATCTGCCCCAGAGCTCAGCTGACAACAGCAAATGAGCACTCGCTGTCATACTGCAACACATCAGCTTGACATACAGCGGAGACGACGTGTTTTAATATCCTACTCGCTGGATCTGGTGACTGGCTGTGCATATTCTCAGTATGGTTGTGCGAAATATACTAGGTTTGTTCTGCAGTCATTTCCACCATGTGGGCTGATGTAATACAATTGTATTGTTTTGCTCTCCGGTTCATATGTTGTTAATGCAACATACAGCTCTGTGATCCCCTTTTTCATTAGTGGCCTTTCATAATTATGCTCATTTGATCACACGCAGGGTTAAAAAAAATGTCAATCCTCACAAAAGCGCAGGAAAAGCATTCATTGTGATTTACAGTCAACCTGATTTCCCACATCCGGCCGGCCCTCATTGCACATTAACATATCTGAGGATATAAAGGGTTTTGATATCAAATGAAACATCTAACAGCTGGAAGGATAAAAAAGAACAAAGAATATAAGATATTATTCATGCTATGAATCATCTAAAGACATTTGCAGATGTTTTATCTGTTTTTTTTTATATTTTATGATAGCAATTTCCCCTACAAATAGATATATGGCATCACTCTATTTATTACTCTGGTATTACGCTGGTTTGGATGGATACATATACACAGAGCTACTGATTAGACACCGAAAGCATTTTTCTCGTCCTGGTACATCACAACAGTGAGAGACTTTGTGGAGAGGTGGGGTGTGTGCTCATACAGTATAAATGAACTTCCACAAGCCTTTGGCTGGAGCCCCAGATACTTGACCCACAAACGGTATTTACACCTCTCGCCTTTTAGTCGTTCTACTTTAAAGCCATAATAAAGAAAGGCTTTTTTTATGTTCCACTCAGCATCTGTTCTTTAGACAATAAAAGCATCCACATATAGCTGAGTAAGTCCCCTTTAAAAACATATTTTCCTCTGCTGATGCCTTCTGATCACCTGTCACAGGCGGGACATGCGCGGTGAGCAGGGGAGTCGAGATGCTGCTGGAGAATGTGCGTCAATTTCACCAGTGTTGGCTGGAAAAAGCCGGAAGTAATCAAAATTTGGTTTCAAAATAAATGCCTTTAGATGGTTTATTAGCAGTTGAAATTAATCGGGTGCTGGGATGATGGGTCAAAACTACACCAGACTTTAAATGTGAAACCAGGTGTACGACCTATGGCCTGTTAGTTCTGTTTGTTTGTGAGCAATAGTGTACAATGTGCATTGAAGTATTTACATATATAGTGATTGCAGGTTGTGTACCGGGAAGATACATATTTCTAATGACACAAAACCGAATAATTACATAAATGACAAGCAATTAGGATTTTATTTTGTAAACTCGACCGGAAGCCACCGCGTGCGACTGCGAGCCGTAGTAAGCCAGAGACCCCCTCACGGAAAACTGTGGTAACTGTGCAGCTGCGGAGATGCGCGACACGGAAAAACAAGGAGAAACGAGGGAAATGGAGAGGCGGCGCAGGGAAGGACAGTAGCCGCCGAAAGTAAAAAAAAAACACCTGAGATGCGACGAGACACCGAGGGGCTCCGTCGTCGCTGCGCTCTTCGGACATAAAAACCGCGGAGAGGGCTCGGGTCGTACATTGATCCGAAGACAGGGGGCGACGGGAGCGGTCGATCATGGGGAACGAGGCGAGCCTGGAAGGAGGCGAAGGGCCGCCGTCCGGGCTACCGGAGGGGCTGGCACCTGACGGGAAGGGCGGCTTCGTCCGGGTCCCCGAAGGGACGCCGGTGGACCTGAGTGAACTCAGCGAGGAGCAGAGGCGGCGGCTCGCCGCGGCGATGTCAAGGGCGCAAGGCAGGCAGCCTGGAGGCGCAGCAGCCGCACGAAGGCAGGGGCTTTATTTTATTTTTTCTTAAACCAGCGTTTTTATTTTAATGCACTACAAAAACACCCACACTGACCAGTCTAATAATGCGATAATGCGCGGACATGCTGTTGTAGAGGGAAGCATCGCTTGGAAGATGCTACAAGGAGGCAGGCAGCTCGTTCACGCCCATTTTCGATCCTCCCGACCGCACCGAGAAATGGTTCTATTCTTAGGGCTCCCCGTAATGGATAAGCGTTCACATCTGATGAGCTGCATCAGGGGAAAAGCAGATTTCTCTCCCGGTACAGCTCGAGTCTTGGCCAGGCGCGTTCACGTCTCGGGCTGCCGCTTTCAACGTTGTGTATCTGTCGTGTTTTTTTTGTTGTTGTTGTTTTTTTTTTTTTTACATGGATGCGTTTTGATCTGCTCGATGATTTGTCTATGACTTGAGGTGTGAAATCAAGTCTTGTCCCTCTGTGTGAGATCAGAGAGACACACCTCCGGTATTTGTGCGAAATTTTCGAAATGCCTGCTGGGTAGGAGATTCTGTCGTGCCGAGTGTTACCCCCCCCCCCCCCCCCCCACACACACACACACACACACCTGCACGACCCTTCAACATCCAGCTAAACAAATCCGCCACCTTTATTAGCTGCTCTCTAATGTTGCCAATTAGATCTCTTCTCCTGAATCTCACATAAATTTGATTTCAATCGGCTGTGTGAGAAATCTGGTGTGTTGGGGAGGGGGAGGCCGAAAGCTACCAATGAAAACAATATGTTGCCAGTTCCATAATGCTTCAGAAATAAACATCATTCATATAATAGTAGCTGATATGAAGACATGATGAGCGATGATGCTAATTGGCTCCAATGGAGTGAGGGGGGACTTGTTATTTATATCTGGGCTGGAGATGGGGGGGGGGTATCAATATTAATATGTCTATAAATAGAAGAGCAACGTTAATGTCATCACTCTCGGCTTCCCTTCTGCTGCTTTCTGGTTTAGTTTTTATCATTTAAAAGTTCAGGCATCAGTTTCAGAGAGTGGTCGCTGTCCGTGGTGCTGAAACGCAGGCTGCAGTGGAGCGGTCGGCAGCGGGCATTGCAACACTACTTCCAGTGTTCCAGTGGGCTCTTTCCATGCAGCGCTTTGCATTACTCAGTGCTCACAATAAAACATAATGTAATCAAACGCTCTATCCATTGCAGCATTACACTTTATTGCCCGCTAATGTAATTTATATCAGAGGCACCGGGGACTTTCAAACAGCAGCCTAAGAAACCACTAGGTCTGTATGTTGCATGCACATGCATTCAATTCCATTTTCTATTTATAGTCACATTTATATCACAACCAAAGTTATCTGAGGACACTTTTCACATAGAGCAGGACTAGAGCACGCTCATGATGTCCCGGCATCACCCAGGAGCAAGCGGCAGACTGCCTGAAGAGATTTGAGCTCCAACAACATTTGGTGTTGGTCGTGATATTAGCTGTAGAAGTCGATGGTGGCAGTCGCAGCCACGTTATTACACGATAACACATCAGCCCATTAGTCCTTTGACGCATTTCTCTAAGGATCCCGTTGACTTTCACTTAGTAGTGTGTGTACGTTGCGCGCATCGCCTCCCAGCCTGAGCAAACAAAGATGTCTCAGCTTACCGTCGTGGAGGCGAGCATTTCCCTTTCTTTCTCAACGATCTGCACGTCACATCACTCAGCGGCATTCACTCTGCTGTCAGCGTTTGCCCAGGGGCTGCTAGCTACACATCCTGTGTTCACTGGCGTGCTGAATGGGACTGAGATTCACAAAGAGCTCGTTCTATGGCCTTAACCCGAGCACAGGGAAGCTACAGCAGAGGCAGAGGAGTTGGTAAACGTCCTCAGCAGTATTTTTTGAGGTGGTAAAACAGCAAATGCGTTAAAACTACTACGTTTAGTGATATTTTGTTCATGTGAGTATAATTACAGACAGTGTATGTGTTTCTCTTTGTTTTAAATCTTCCAATTCTGTGAATAATTCAACAGAAATATCTTTTTAGGTCATAGACATGCGCTTAACGTTGTTACATTGTACCGTTGATCGCCACCAAAGTGACAAATTAAATGATATGGTAGTTAAAGTCTATTACAGGACTATCTGGGCTTAAACGCTCATTAGTTGTTTTTTTATTTTTGCACTAGTTCAGCTGAGAGTTGGTGTAGACTTGGCTTTTAAAACAATAACAATAAAATCAGTGCTAACAAAACTATGTCTGTTTTTCTGTATTTCAGACCCTCAGTATCTGATACTAATCAGCGAACCCAGCAGGTAGGGGCCTCCAGGGGCCCTACAGGTCTCAGTAAGAGCCGCACTGTAGACGCCTTCAACCAGGGTCCACCAGGCAAGCCCACACCGGGTCGCAGCCCCTCATCCCTCAGCCTTTTTGAATCCAGATTCCGGCAGGAGCCAAAAGACCCCGAGACCAAGTCATCCAGCATGTTTGGATCCAGCTTCCTCAGCGGGGCCAACCCCCTCAGTGCCATGACCTCCTCTGTCTCCTCCTCCATCTCCTCCATGGGGGATTCTGTCAACATCCCCAAGTTTGGACTGTTTGGGGATGAGGAGGAGGGAGATGCATCTGCAATGCCTGAGTCCAAGCAGGGAGGAAAGCCACCAGGCAAGGGCCCTCAGCAAGGCCCCGGTCCAAAGGGACCACAACAGGGCGGACCTCAGAAACAGGGTCAGGGCCCTCCTGGACAAGGGCCAAAACCAGGGCAAGGACCCCCTGGGCAGGGACCCAGGCAAGGTCAGGGACCACCAGGCCAGGGTCATCCTGCTCAAGGACCCCCTGGGCAGGGACCCAGACAAGGTCAGGGTCCACCAGGCAAGGGTCTTCCTCCTCAAGGACCCCCTGGGCAGGGAGCCAGGCAAGGGCAGGGACCACCAGGCCAGGGTCCTCCTGCTCAAGGACCCCCTGGGCAGGGAGCAAGGCAAGGGCAGGGACCACCAGGCCAGGGTCCTCCTGCTCAAGGACCCCCTGGGCAGGGACCCAGGCAAGGTCAGGGACCACCAGGCCAGGGCCCCAAATCTGGCCAGGGTGCTAATGGCCAAGGACCCCCTGGGCAGGCCCCCAGGCAAGGTCAGGGTCCACCAGGTCAAGGACCTCCAGGGCAACAGGTGCCCAAACCAGGCCAAGGACAACCCGGTCAAGGCGCCAAACAGGGTGGCCCTCCCCAGCAAAAAGGCGGCCCCCTTCAACAAGGACCTAAACAGCAAGGGCCACCAGGCCCTGGGGCTCATCCTGGGGAGCCAGCTAAGAGCGGAGGGCCTCCTGGTCAGCACGGAGCTGGAAAGCCTGGAGGTGGACTCTGTCCGCTGTGTAAGACAACGCGGCTGAACACTGGCTCCAAGGACCCCCCTAATTACAGTAACTGCACCGAGTGTAAGAACCAGGTGTGCAGCCTCTGTGGTTTCAGCCCGCCAGACTCAGCAGTAAGTGATTGTTTTTTTTCTTTTCAAGATTTTAAAATGGTTTCTAATTTTTTCAAGTCAACATTGACGTAAGCATTTTGGATACGTGGCCGTCAGTTCCCCGAATTATAAATATTCAATGGTACAACACTTTTCCAGTCCACTGCTGGGTATACTGCCATTTATCTAATAATAGACAAGAAGGTTCATGTTATTGGTGGTAGATGGTGGAAAATCATTGTCACACATTATTCAAATTTCTGTGTGTGAAATATCAAACTATCCATTTTCTCATTCCGCATTCCAATGTAAAACTGTAAACCTGAAAGCTTACTTACTGTAGTAGTCAGACTTTGTGATACAAAGAAAGGAAATTCTTAAATATTGTCAAACCTAATTGGCAACAATGGACATTTTTAGACCAAATAATAATACCAAGCATTTTTACTCTATTGTTGAGTCCAACACACTAGTCTGTTAGCAACATAACATATTGCTGTTCTATGAGCCTGGCGAAGGAAAGGCATCTCAGAACAGTGGCACATGATTTGAGAAACAGAGGGACCATATGGACCCTGTGAATGTTAATCAAGGTGACTCATGTCATGGCCACAGGAAGATACTGTGCCAGCCAGCGAGGACACTCTGTCACACATGGACCGTAAACACTGGTGGGCCATGGTTACGGCACGGCAGAATGACTGGTTCCTTCTGCTTTAGCCTTTTCTTGGGATTTATTATTCTACAGGTCAAGGTCGGGGTGAATAATGTCTCCCTACATTTAATGCTGTTTGTAATTACAGTAGAATTATACACACTGTTCTGTTCTAGATAGGGATCAAATTGTCAACATTGGCCCATTTTAAACACTGGTTCGCACACAGTGGAAACTGAGATGCCTTGTACACTAAACAAAGAGCACTGTGGTGTAGCCAGGCTTTGTTGGGAACAGGTATTGAGACATACTGTATGGGCAGAACAGAGACAATGAAATGCAAGTGTTTACAACAGTTCAACAGTTACAATGCAAACATCATTGATGCATGGATAGTATTTTCCTTTGAGCTCACAGTCTATGAAAACATTTCTCTGGTTGACAGATTTTGTGTTATCGCTGGATTGAAACACTCATGTAGAAATAACAGGTTTTAATTATTATTTAGTCAGAAACAAGCATTAAATAAACATGTTATTCTTTCTACTTATTAGTATTTATGTAGCCAGATTATAATTCTCTCATGTTGTAAGAAGCATGTTGGCTCTGGAAAACAGGATTCAACATCATTTGAAACACTAATTAGTGGACATCTCTGAATTTGTCTTTATTTTACGCAAAATAAAATGCAAATGGATATTTTAGGGGTTTAATTGGTTCTGCTTGCCTGTGTATATACTGTAATTACCCATGCCATTGATGTCTGTGCTCAGAACAGTGAGGAAATTTGTTCCAGTCAAATCAAAACCATCAACCATCTTTTTTTTATTCGTTCACAGGGTAAAGAGTGGCTATGTCTGAACTGCCAGATGCAGCGAGCAATGGGAGATATGGATCCCCCTGGCATGACAAAGCCCAAACAAGGCTCGGCCCCAGCCTCGCCCCAGAGACAGGCACCTGGCAAGCCTGGCAAGCTGTTGATAAAGCAGCAGAGCACCACCGACCAAGGGTTAACGCCGCCAACCACACCGAGGCAGAAATCCCCAGGTCCTATCTCTCCTGGACCGCTTTCCCCCGGCTCCTCATTGGGAGGATCCCCCAAGATTGACCCCAAGACAGGCCGCCCCATTCAGCCAAAGTCTAGTCCCCAACAGTCTCCGGCTAAAGCCAAACAGGAGTCCAGCTTTTTTGGGGGGTTGGGAGGGCTCAGTCTGGGAGGCTTAACAGACCCTAGACCACCTTCACAAGCTGCCGAGTCTGTTACAGGGAAACTGTTTGGCGGCTTTGGTGGTTTGATGGAATCGTCGAAGCCTCAAGCGCAGGCAGCGCCAAAGCAGGAGGAGTCGGTCGCTGGAAAGTTGTTTGGAGGCTTTGGCGGGTTGACAGAATCAGCAAAATCTCCCGCTGCCGCTTCTCAGATGTTCAGCTTTGGATCTTCACTCTTGAGTTCCGCCACCAATCTCGTCTCCGGAGAGGAGGACAAGGCAGCGGGTTCTCCACCTGGGTCACCACCGGACTCCGGACCAGCTTCCCCTCTGGATTCGGGCCCTGGCTCACCACCTGACTCCCCCTTCTCTCCTCCTGGGTCTCCTCCTGATTCAGACTCTGCTCCTGATACCCCGCCTGCCAAAGCCAGGAAACCCCCCAGAACCATTTCTGTGGACCAGGAAGAGAAGGCACAAGCAGTCAAACCTGCACCTGCACCTGCACCAACGTCAACACGCAAGGCAGGCTGCCCTCTCTGTAACGTGGAGCTGAACGTTGGATCAGCAGACACGCCCAACTACAGTTTCTGCACCGAGTGCAAGAAGACGGTTTGCAATCTTTGCGGATTTAATCCTACTCCCCATTTAGGAGAGGTAAGAACTCCAGTTTTCTTCAGCACCACAGCTTCCCGCACTCTCAACACACTGCACCTACAAGTAATTTATGCAATCTGTCGTGTATAAATAGCAGGCAAACATCCTCCTAGATGCTTCATTGAAATAGGTCACAGGAAAGATACCATCAGGAGTTTTCAGTTCTGCGTTTCCCCCCCACTAGCGTTGTGCGAAGCACTCTGGAAGGAGGAGAGCGTGTTATTAGTTGTGCTAAGTTCATTAGTTTACCCCAAATAGACCGTGATGACATCTGCAGACATTTGACCATTTAATGAATGGAATCGGTCGGTTGTGCTGCATTTTAAATGACCAGACTCATTACTAGCAAGCCGTGTTTTAATGGAGAGGTCAGCCAGAACGATAAATTAGGTTGTTTAAATGGACGTCAAAGAGCACTTCAAACATTGACACTTGACTCTGAAACTCAATACTCAGCATGTGTGTGTGTGTGTGTGTGGAGAGAGAGAGACCGTGTCTGAATTCTCTATTCTTGTTTGGGGAAATGCACAAATTTCTTCCTTATTATTATTATTCTTTCAATCTTATGCATGTATGATTATTATGAAGCTCGTCTGTTTGCTTGTGTGTGTTGCCTGGTCTCCTGAACCTAAACCAAGTGGTTTTGTTTTTGTTGGTGTGTTTGTGCCCATTATGAGACTCAGTCATTGTCATTGGCCTCGTGATGACGTGGAAACCAAACACTTTTGGCCTGCTTATCTCCCGAGCTGTGGTGACAGGTTTTGTTTGTGTTACTGCGGTGTTTTGTCTCACACGGAAGCAAAATCACAAGAACGCTTTGAGTTCCACAGAGCAGATGGTTCACTACGGTGTAGGAATCGCTATATTATGGGAGTAGAGGCCAAAAAGTGCTTTCGGTTGAGTGGTTTCTCAGCAGGTAGGCAAAACATAGTCACATATGCTGCACCCACTTAATATTTCATTAGTGTCATCACACAATCACCGAAAATAATAATCCATAGTAAAATGAACTACAGTAATAGGTCAGTTACAGCACGATATCTTATAGTCTTTACATGATGATGGGAGTCAGGGCACAACCAGCAGCTCTGTCCCGGCTTCACGTGTCAGCTACTTTGTTAGCTGTCGGTTTCAAATGGGCCTTCGGTAATCTGCTTTGTATTTCTGGCTCACCAGAGAGTCTTCTGTAGCAGCCAGTGGAACTAAGCTGGCAGTCGACTGCACCGTGTCATGTACAGGAAATGCTGAATTTGGATGGGAAATTAACTATTTTATTTTGTAAAATGATGTTGACTTCGAAGGAATGTATACTTAAATACATACTGATCCTTTTTCATTTTTAATCGTATGACTCAGAATCCACCAAATGTACGGTACGGTGCTGTCTGAACTTTAAAATAATTAGATATTTTATTAAATACATTAATTATTTGTTGCTATGAAAGTGGAGTACAATATCCAAAACAAGATAGCTGCCATTTGTTTACGGATTCTCGTCCTTTTTCTTGAGCTCTCACTTGCACACGCTCGCTGGGAAATCAAGGAGCTGAACTGCACAATCGCTCAATTGAGGCCTGGCAATGGAGAAAAATGTAATTACGCTGGAGAGATGGGCGTCCAATCCACTCATGCACAAATTGGATACAAATCCTTCAACACCATCCTCATCTCGACAGCCAGAACCGTGAGCTCAGTTTGGATTTTAAGAATAACGTCCCTCCGAATCTGACAAGGATGAATCACTTTTGACTCATCTCGGACTCGATCCAATCTCAGCATTCAAGGACTCATTCTGGACTGGAATAGAACGGGTAAATCTTAGAACTGCAGTACCTTGTGGGGAATGTGCAGAAGGAGACGCACACATGCACAACACCTTGGTTGAGTCATCTACCCCCTCAGTACTGTGCCTCGCTTCTGTGTCATTCGCTGTCATGATGACGGCTGTCAGGAGGGGTTCACTTGCTGACGCATGCGAGTAGGTCAGAGTGTGTGTGTGTGTGTGTTTAAACTGAGCAGTATGTTTTATTTGTGAGACTGTTGAGTTAGTCGGATACGACTGAGACTGGCTGGAGTTTACGGACTGCAGGCGTGTTGTTTGTTTGAATGACTTTTCTTGACTGGTGTGTGTGTGTATGTGTGTGTGTGTGTGTGTGTGTGTGTGTCCTGTTTTGAAATACCGAAGGTTCACGGTGCGTGTTCGCCCCTGTGTGTCAACACATCCGTGCGTCGGTGTAATCTCCGTTTCTTAAAAGGTTTTAAAGGGCAACAGGAAGCCTGTCATTTCTACCGAGGCTTGATCCCACACTCAGGTGTAATCCTCATCAATGCTGGTCTCCATAATAGGCACCCCGGAAAGAAAAGCACTCACCTTTCCGGCTTCCTTCCATCCTGTTTTATGTGTTCTCCCCTCTTTCCTTTTAATCTGTATAAGACCTGGAGGAGACACACTTGATGTGGAAGTGTTTTTCGGTGCTCATCCTCCCCTTAAACACAGCTTTTTCTCCCTCGGTGGTGCCATCCCTCTGCCTTTCTCACTGTCGCTCCCTTTGATGTCGAGGGGGGGGGGGGGGGGTCTGTACTGTAGATTTGTGTGTCGAGTGCTGCTCAGCGATGTTACTGTAGCTCGGGCTCCATGTCATGCTGCCCTCGTCGGTAATGAGCGCACTCGTCGGGAGAAGTCTTACGTAAAATGGGAGAGGCAGCGCTTTGCTAAGAAGCACAAAAGAAATAACTCTAGGATATAATATTTTACATTTAGTATTAATGAATTGACCTAATGACAATCTATCCTGCGGTTTAAGATCCCATCATAGATACAGTGATGTTAAGGTATAAATATTATTTATAATACATTTTTATTATAGTTACTATCACATTGTGTCCTGCTGTTTAACAAATGGATTCTGTGGCGTTTATTGTGTAACGCTGTAAAGCTGTAAGAAATAATCCAAGATTTCTGCTGTCAAGTTAGAAGACTGATATCACATTCATGGATGTGTTAAACCCCAAAGACAGGAAACGGAGGGAAATGTTAACCAGGCTCTGTTCCAAGCGAAAACACAGAAGTTTGCCAAAAGCTTTTTTATTGAAGGGGCGTATTTGACATTTTGTGTTTTCGTTCTTGGCAAGAGTTACATGAGAAGACTGATAAACGTCCAGGGCTGTGTGCCGTAGATGTGAAGCTACTGTCAACAGCCGCTTAGCTTAGCATAAAGACTGAAAACAGAGGGGAACTGCTAGCCTGGCCCTGTCCCATGTTAATGAATCCACCCACTGAAGCTCACTCATTAAAGTTTTATATCTCGTTTGTTTTATCCGTACGAAGAACCAAGTATGAAAACAGCACATTTTTCTTTACATGGAATATATGACAGAAAGTTACTAATTAGATTTATTTAACATTAGTTATTAGATACTTGTCAGATGTGCATTAATACAAAATATAATTAACTGATAAATGTATATTATGTAGTATGTATTATTACAAATTACTACCCAGCAGTATATAAATATAAATATATAAATAATATAAGTATTACTCCATCAATAATTCTAATCCAATAATATGTTTGTTATTTTTTAAATGAAAATGTGTACTTTAAGTACATTTTAATGCTTCCGTAATACGTTTGACATCACTCTTATTGTTACTTTATTTTGTTGCAGGTTCCTTTTTCATAATGTACAGAACTAATAACAGAGGTGCTTCATGTTTAAATGCACACTGTTTTCTTTTTAATGATAAAACAAATGGAACACTAGCCAGCGTGGGTGGATGTGCTGAATGTATGATATCAGCCTCAGTTTCCTCTTGCTAAGTGAGGCCAAATACCGCTGCCGAAAAGCTCACCATTTATTTGATAGCTTGTTTTTGGGTAACGTTGGAATCGTGCTGAGGTTAAAAGGTCGGGCTATGGTTAGGTGTGTTCTCCAGTGAATAACTGTCAGCTGGTAGTATACGTGTCTTTCTGTTGGTAGCCCAGCGTCTTTGCCATCATGTTTGTGAGGCTTGATATCCTCACACTGACTCACTATGTGGTGTTTCCTGTGTCTTCCTCATCCCCTCATTGTTATTCTGCGGCGGTGCCCACAGAATAACAAACCCTCCCACAGTCTGAACCCTCCTTCTGCACTGGTAGATGAGGCCTGCTCACATACGATGCACACGCGCATATGTAGAACTCAATAACAGCCTTTGGTATCATAGTCACATGCAGTCAAGGCCACTCTCAAAATCTCAGCCTGCCTCCTTACATAAGATCACATCTCGCCTCTACAGTCACGTTGTGATACGAATCTGTCGGTTGCTGTAGTTTGATTCCTGTCTGCGTGTAATCCAGGTTGGTCTGTATCTGGCCAGTACAGTTGCCTCACAGCTCTGCCGTCACTTGCCCGGGAGACAGAAGTGTACAAAAATAGTCACAGCCACAAAAAAACCACCACAAAGGGGGAACACAAGCTACTGCAGGGTATATCTCACTCGCTCTCGCGCTCTCTCGGCTCTTTTGTGTTCACGCTTTCATATTTCCACCTTTTAAAAAGGGTCTTTCTTTTGCACCAGGCATCCCACAGAGTCCCCCACACAGCCGTCTTGGAAGGCTCGAGATGGATGGTATTTTTAGACACTAAGGTGTTTTTGTGTGTGCAATTCTTCTGTCTCTCTCTGCTGGAGTATATATCCGTTAATTTGGCAGTGTGTGAAGGTGGTACATGAAGAGGAATGAACTGTATCACATTCATGTTTTGCCTGAATGATTTGCACACAGGGTAAATGAGTAGTTGCCTTATAAACCAGGTCCAAAACCTTGTTCAAGCCGTGACAAGTGGTTTACCATTTAGGAGTCGTCAGGATTGAGATGAACTGTCCTCAGGCACCGCAAATGGCTCCTTCTGCTTCCTTTTTTATTATGGAGCTCGCCCTCCGGCTCTAGTCCATGATTTCCAATTATCCCCGTTCTAATATACTGGTGCTCGCATGCTTGGCAAGGGCCACGTTTTAGCCACTGAGCCTTAAGCGCCAAGAAGGGGTGGGAAAAGCCAAGGCCTCATGTGTGCCAGCACTGAGCCCTGGTGAGACAGAGAAGCAAGGACAGACAGGCACAAACACAGACAATTTGTGGCAAACGCACACATCCTGGAACCTGCAACTCATGGTGTCGGCACAGGCTGTAGTGTTTACATCCTGACTGTTGCTGCGCTCCCTCTCCTTGAAAACAGGCTTTACAAGAGTGACAGGAGACATTTTGATTATCTGAGTATCTGACGCCGACTTTCTCCCTCAAAATTGATATTCAATCCATGTGGCCATCAGGCGAGCCCGGATTAGGAAATGGCTTCACCTCCAAAAATCATTTCTGTGCTTTAAGAACCCGAGAGGAAAATGGATTCGTTTTTTTTTTTTCTCCCATAAATGGTGTCTTTCATCATTATTGGATAGAAAACGTGAAAGGGAGTGCAGCTGGAAGGCACTTGTTGGATTTGACCAATTGAGACATGTAATCAAAACCCTAGTCACAGCCTGCCCCCCTTTTTGAACCATTTACGATGAAACAGTAAGGGTGTAATATCATCGAATAAGACACGCGCATCCTAGCTGATGAAATAAAATCTGTAAAAGAGCTGTGAAATGAGTAACACACACAGACAGATTACATGTGAATGTGTCGTGGAGGGAGGACGGGCCCGAAACAGAGGAGAGAAGAGACCAGAGAGAACCAATGGGGGCGTCACGAGCAACGGGGTGTCACAAAGGATATGGCTGCCCGCCGATGCTGCCCTAAGCAGTGTAGACCGTGATGACCTCACTGTTGTCATCTCACGGGACTTTAGGAGAGTACAGGAACTGGCTGTGGTTCTATGGGGC
The DNA here is from genome assembly GCA_029853015.1 of Chelidonichthys spinosus. Lineage (NCBI taxonomy): Eukaryota > Metazoa > Chordata > Actinopteri > Perciformes > Triglidae > Chelidonichthys > Chelidonichthys spinosus. The sequence goes on along the minus strand of CM056841.1, from coordinate 10,021,354 downwards.
TGTGTTGTAGAAATGATTGTAGATAGGATCTATTTAAATTCATAGAATAATGGAGAATAATGCGTGTTGTTGAAGAGCTCCCGTGGTTTCCCCCCCACCACAAGTCAGAGAAAAGTGAACTTCTGGGTTAACTTTGCTAGTCGACAAGGTCGACACTCAGCTTTCATTGTGTTATGTTCATATCCAAAGTATTTTCCATATGAAAAGGATATTTGAATGACACCTATGGTAATTTTTCCCGTGCATGAACAGTTCAGATTTTTCCACTTTGTTTCAGATGATGATGCAACCATTTTATACAGAAGTCATGCAACAACTGCAATACGTATGCATTATTATTATTATTAGTAGTATATGGTAGTTCTTCAGGCCCTATACAAATTTATTTGTAGATACAGAATGTAGTACATATAAATAATACATTATATTTCATGTAAATATACAGTACATTGTGCTACTGTGAATGGCTGTATGTTCACATATAGTATATCGTATATATTCTATTTATAGATGGGAAATCACACAGCTGATAACACATTGAAATTAGCATTAAGTGCGAACTACAGCTAAATGAAAACACAGCCCCCTTTCTCTCACGCCCTATCTCCTTTAAACGGCAAGCTTCCCAATGTTTTTTTAAACCAGAGCCCACAGCTCATTAGGCCTAACCTTTAGACTTAATGAAGAGGTGGGAGTCCCCCCTCCCCCCAGTCTTTTCCTCTCCCTACTCACCCCTCTTATGGTACAATTACCTTGTCCACCTGCAGTGAGGAGCTCAGTCGTGGAAAAGCTACGAAGCAACAGCTCATTATACACTATTACGCAAAACCAGCTCAGAAATGACTCAGTCAGTCAGATGTTGGAGGTGTTGGCCAACGACTGACAACAGGCAGGCAAAAGTATAAATACATCCCAATGTGTTTAATAAAACGACAGAAGAATAGAGCTCTAAACCGGGAGGATGACAGGGATTCCAGAATCGAGATTCTCATACATTCATTGTACTGTATGTATTTTTTTAAAACCAAAGATATCCATTGAGAGAGGAAAGAAAAGAGTCTTAAAATACATACATACGTTCGTTTTTTTATTTTATTTGAGGTGCATTATCAATTTTTTTCTTTATTAATGTCAGAAGAGATTCAGTTAAAAAAAACAGCTAGTAGAAATGTCCTTCATAGGCTTTCATTTACCCAGAGAATGTTTGCACTGGCTTGCTGTGGCTTCCTAACGTTCACTCATATTTGTTATGCACGGGACAACCACAGTCTTAGTGCTGGTTACCAAGCAGCTGAGGGTTAAAAGTACTTTTCTCTGAGGCTTCTTGACAGCGGCGTTCGATTTATTCAACTTCCCCGTTCAGATACTGCTGCTTATTTTGGGATTAAAGCCAACAATCTTCTGGTCTGAAGCCCAGTTCTCCAGCCTTAAGGCTATCACCGCTTACATAACATTTAGTTGCATGATTCAAAGGGGAATTACATCAACATGTGAGCATGGATCACTTGGAAAAGGTGCATACAGCACATTGAACCCGAGATTGGAAGATCTATAACAGTGGGACATTTATTAGGACAAAGATCTTTTTTGGCTTGCAAAGAAGCTGATGCTGAAATGTTCTGCTTGTGTAGTGCATTATAATTAAGTTGGACACTCAGCCAATTGGCCAATCAATGGGAAAAGGGCAACGACTTCCAGACTTTACTTTTAGCAAGAGCTATAGTAATGAAAAGTGACTTGAGCAGTTGTGCAGAAAGGACACTAATCTTTTAACAGCCATATTATTCATTTATATGTTAACTTATATCGTATTTTCCTTGACTTTCATTGTCCTTCATCTTAATGTGTTGCAAAACTACTATGTCCATCTGATGTTAAGGGGAAGTCTTTATTATTATATACTATTATATTCTTATTATAGCCCTATGTTTTATCAGGAAAAAATGCCCATATCGTGGGATAAGGAATTTATTATCCATGATGTCTGCTAAATGTTTATTTTTATCAAAGAGCAACACAAACATTAACATTACATGTGCAAAGAGACATAGAAGCACTGAATTATCTCCCTTTTTGTAATAACAAAACATTATATATACATGCATTATATATTTAGCTGTACATTAGTAGATACCTTGCTTGGGAACCAGCAAATCTGCAAACTCATGTTTAAAAATGAATGACTCCAGATGCTAAAAGGTGGATTTCATCACCTTTGGATGGAGCCAGGCTAGCCATTTCCTGCTCGTTTCAGTATGTGTGCTAAGCTAACCTCACCATACCCGGAAGCAGGGCAGTTGGTGTCGACTAAAAACTCAATCTGTACCACACCATTTAAGAGCAATATTTGGCAGTAGACCCAAACTGCAGCTTGTCTTCTCCACTATTGATTAGCAGATTTACAGGGTGATAATGTTAAGCTCATTGGCAGGAAACCGTGTTGAGTCACCTCCAATCACCATAAAGCTCCTTCACGTCTGCAGCTTCAACCTTTTCATTGCTACACCATGTTTTTGTTTCATCCTGTTTTCTTATTATCACTATAAGATATCCCTGCTTTCCTTTTGTTCTTCATCTTCTGTTTTTCTCTTGCCTCTCACACACCATCAGCTTTCGTGCATGTCCTCGCATTTCCTATTCCTCTCTCCATTTTCTCATCCGTCTTTATCCATCTGTCCCATCCTCTCCTCGATCCTTTATTCCTCCCACTGTCAGGGCCAGACTTTGTCTAAATTTAGATGGATAAAACCCTCATAGGATCCCTAGTCTTAATCAAAGAGCCACACCGACCTTCACAACACTCGGGTTCCCAGTTGGAAACAATAACCGAACATGGGCAACGCTCGCAGCCCATCTTGTGTCAATATCTGGTTGCTGTCTGCGGTTTTCAGTTTGTCACCCTTTCCGTGTCCTTGGAGGGAAGTTTGAGGAGGATGGAAAGTTGGAGTTGAAAGAAAGATGGAAACACTCATGCTGAGCTTATAAGCTTGTATTTGTTTGAGAAACGTCGCGTAGGAAGACAGAGCAAGTTGTCATTTCCTTCTGAGGTATTTCATACCTTTCATCTGAGGATATGTGCGACATCAACACTGTCACGAACACATCTGCGTTGGTGGCGGTGTGAGTCAACTCTTTTTGGTACCCATGCACATGTGATGCGATAGTGGTGATGTGAGCGAGCCGAGAACCTCCCCTGCGTTTATGAATCATCCACGCTGCTGTTTGCAGCAGGACATAAATATACACCAGTGTAGTTAGTGTTAATTAAACGGAAAGGCTGCAAGAGACGAGTGTAGCATCCCCGCTAATTAAGGCCCTGTAGATTCCTCCTCAGCAAGATTTGTGATGGGTGTGGTTGTACTAGATACATCTTCTCTAATAAGAAAATTCTTATGAAGGCAGTTGTAATGAGGGCTGTAACTAATGATGATTGTCATTATCACTTAATCATTTGTTCTAGGCAAGCTAGCAGTGGGCTTTAGAGAGGGCAATGTTAGTCTGCTGGTAGATCCATCTCTTAACAACTGTTTGATGGATGGATGGATTGCCATGACACTTAGTACAGAATGTCATGGTCCCTAAAAGATTAAACCAATGACCAGTTCCCTCAAAAGGTTGACTTATTTATATTTTAATGAATTCTCCGAATTATTTTGGGGGGAATTCCTTCCTTTTTTAGTGGACTTGAAATTTGAGGCAGACATTCATGTATCCAGATGATGAATAATGATAACTTTGGGGATACCCTAACTATACCTAACTTACCTTCCCGAGTGGTTCATGACCAAATACCTACAACTTATGATATTCCATGCAGCCTCAGCTTCACTTTGACTGTATTGCTAATGTGCAAATGTTTGCAACATGACAATGGAAATCCTGGTATATATTACCCACTCAACATCTGCCTGTTTTCATTGTGAGCATGTTACCATGCTAATGTCAGTATTTGGCTAAAAGCACCACTGTGCCCAAATACAGTAGTCTTGATTTTCCTCCTTTTGAAGTCCAAAACTCAAAGATATTGCATTTTTAATGATACTATCAGCAAATTGTCACATTTTAAAAAGCTGGAAGCCACAAATAGTTGCCACTTTCACTTGTTGAATAATATAATTTATTATCAAATGATCATGACCAGAGAGCTTTTAAGGTCATAAAGTGATTCATGCTACCCGGGAAGGTAAACAAAGGCATGTGAAGTGTTTTGATTTCTGGGTGTTGAAGTCAGCCAAAGCAGTAAATTTAAATGAAGCCAGGAAGACACTCGATGGCCTTTTAGGATGATTGCTGTAAGACGTGTCAGTACGGAAATAGATTGGAGATCACTTAACGGTAGTGTGGCAAAGTGACATATCCGCAGGTTATTCCAAATTACTAGGGGTTGATTTTGTTCTGCACAGCAGCTTTAAGAAACACACTTACCAAGTGTTGTTGAGAGGGCCGTATAAGCTTTTAAGTGTGCCTGTTGTGATGTGCTGATAACCTCGGTGACGACCGGCTGTCTGATTGAGTGGGTTGGCTGCTTTTCGTATCTGGCGGCCATCTCTCTGGCTCTCAGTGCCTGGTCTCTCTGGTTTAACTGATAGAGCCCTCAAGCTGGAGAAAGTCCCATCTCAAGTCCTCCCAGCAGGGACGGGGTGGTGATAGCGCGGGCTGGTTCACACACACACACACACACATGTGCCTGCATCTGTGCTGTGTCCGTCATCGTGTTTGAGGATTAACTGGATTTCTGTCAAGTTGCGAATGTGATTTACAAACATCAGAGAACCTGAACGTTGGCTTCTCTGTATGTTTTTTCTTTCGTAGACTTACGTCCATGCATCTGTGTTATAGAATATCCTCTTTTAATACTAATTCATTTGTGTTTCAAATTTGGAACTGCTTACATTTTGACAAAAAAAAAAAATTCCACATATGCAAATGTTTTGCCCTGTCAACACAATGCCTTTTTATGTTTGTGGTTACATGCCACTGAGATGTGTATGCAGGTGTGTCTCTAGTGTATAAACTGTTTTGTTTAGGGATGGAGGAAAAGATGGCGGCTCATGCCTTATTCACCCCGAGGCTGCTGCTGTGACATTCCCTCAGTCTTTTTCTTCCATCCTCCTCGTGTCTCTCTCTTTCATTCTGGGCTCGGAGAGAGGTGGTTTGTCTGCTGCATGGCTTAACATGCAGGCTGTGAATCTTCTCTGACGCCTGAATTTAGCATAAACCCTGCTGTTAAGCCAGACGTAGGCATTCATAAGGGGGGGAGGGGGTCATAAGGAAAGGTTAGAGCACTTGGTGAAATGTGCAATGGGGTGTTGAATGATGGTTGAAAACATGCTGACTATCACCTCTAGAGTGGTGTGTAGGGTAGATTAGTGTTTGCATGTGTGGTCCCCACATTAGGTTGATGGGTGTGTGCATGTGTGTGTATGTGTGTGTATGTGTTTTCTTGCACTTTTCTCAAATCCCAGCAAGTTGATTGTTTATCAACCCTTTAATTGCCACTTAAAGGAAAGCCTCTCTGGAGATTAACCTCCAATAATAGCTGCAACTCTTGAATTATAGTCCTCAGCAGGACTTTTGGTGTACTTATGTTCCTCTAGAGCCCGGTGTTTAAGTGAGTACCTGGGAATATACGATAGTAATAACTTTGCCACGACAGGACAGATTTTTGCAGTGCTCTGAGATGAAAGATTAGAGCAGCTGTGCCAGCAATGTGTGTGTTTCTTGTTCTGTTGCAAGCTGCAAGATTTAGGTAAAGACTACATCCCAGGTGATTTCAAGAAAGGAAATGGTACTTAAAGAATACACAACAGTGGCCTTTTTAAAAAAGAATTGGCCCATTCATTGTCATTACATTTGAATAGAGGGGCAATTGGATCTTAATAAGATGTTCAGGGAGCACAGAATCTTTGGAAAAACAGTTGCGGTTCACTGACATAAAAGTCACGTCGAAAGCATGCATGAAAAATTGCATACACATATTCACCACACCACGATCATAAAAACACAAAATACACATTCAGTTCTCTGTAAAGTCTGCTACATGAAATGTCTGCACAGGCCACCCAACCCTTTCTGACATGCCTTGGTAAACCCCTGTCCCATTACCATACATTATGCATAGGCCTGTCTCTTTACTCCCATAACTGTAAAAGCTTCCCTTGAAATAGAAGAAGTCACACTGGTGCCTTGTCACAGTGACGTTTGAACTACGTAGAAAGATTTAGTTTCACACAATTGTGTTAGAATTAAGATACATTTTTCCAACTACTTGTTTTTGTGCAGATTCTTTCAGCAGCATTGTATTTTTGTGCAATTCAAAACATAATCTAACAAATCAATGCCAATTAGTCCTTTCCTACTTATGTGGTAATAATAAAGCAGTCATTAATATGAATTTGTTTCTCTGTCTTACAGAAAGAATGGCTCTGCCTCAACTGTCAGACCCAAAGAGCCACGTCTGGCCAGCTGGGACACATGCCACCTCCAGCCTTCGCTTCCCCAAAGAAGCAACCACCTGCTCCTGCTCCCTCTTCCACCCCTGCCCCTGCTGCTGTAGTTTGTAAACCTGTAGTAGAAGAATCAGCCCTAAACCCACCATCTCCCAACACCAAGGTAGTGCCCGAAAGCATTCCCAAACCTGATAGTGCATTCATCTCATCTCATCATGATGCATCTCTTGCTATTATCGCCCCTCCTCCTGATTGCACCCATCAGGAAACACAGTCAAAAGAACAAAATGAAACTCTAGCACCTGAACCAGTTTCCGAGCCTGTAATTCACCCTGAGCAACAAGCTGCCATTTCAGAGAGTGTAGCTGAGAGTATCCCCCCAATCCTAGCAGTTGAGGAACAGCAGAACAGTTCTGAGGAAATAGCAGAGGGCCCCCCTCTCCCTGAGACAGAGCCACCTGATGCTGATCAACAAGCACAGAGTTCACCTGTCAGTGAAGTCCCAGCAGTTGAGCAACAGCAGAGTAGCTCTGAGGAAGCAGCAGAGGGCCACCCTCACTCTGAGACAGAGCCAACTAATGTTGAGCAACAAGCACAGAGTTCACCTGTCAGTGAAATCCCAGCAGTTGAGCAACAGCAGAGTAGCTCAGAGAATGCGACAGAGGACCTTTCCCCCCCTGTGGAAAGTGAGACACAAAATCTTTTGACGAATACAAGTTTAGACACGACAACAGTCCCTGCTGAGGTACAAACAGTGCCAAACCCAGTGATTATCCAGGGTGAGGCTACTGTTCCCCTGACAGATAAGGAGAAAGTGGAGCCCACTCCAGAAATGGTTTCACAAGTGAAAACTAATGCAGTCGAGCCAAAACCTGCCTCGATCCAAGAAGCAGTCACGCAAGTTCCTGTTGATCTCAATCCAAAGTCAGATTCTTCAGCAACTAATGTTAAAGAGGAGAAAATAACAGAGCTAGAACATGCTAAACCAAGTGAGGAACTCCAGATAGGTGAAGCTACTCCAGTTGTTCAAACTCCATCAGCTACAGTAGACACAGCTTTTAATGTTGAGCAAACAGACATCAGTGCAAAGCTTGAGACCAACAACGTAGCACCTGATGTAAAGAATGAAATAAGTACAGAAGTAAAGGTTGAACCAGAACCTATAACAGAGAATACATTATGCAGAGAGGGTGCTCCATCTTCTGCAGCTAAGGTCGCAGAAAATGTAGTGCCTGTTGAAAATGATGAAGTCCCTAAACCTGATCAGACCCAGCAAGAAGTACAACCAGAGCCAGAAAAATGCAAAGAATCTGAAAGTTCTCCAGTGGTGTCAGAGAACAAACATCCCATCTCAGCTTCAGAGGAAAGTCAGATTAAAAACAAACCCATAGATAAAGAGGAGGAGCCCACTCCACTTGACCCAGCAGATAATTCACCTCATGTTGCTCCAGTTGAAGGAGGAGTTCCGGAGGAAGCAAAAGAGGAAAAAACTGTTGAGAATAAAGTTTCTGAAATTATTCCCGAAGTGGAAACGGCTATGCAGAAAATGCCTGGTGAGGAAACTTCAGTTGAGTTGAAAACAGTGAGGGACACTGCTGAAGAAAAAATTATTGAGGAGAAAGCTGTTGATAAAGAAAACGTTGAGGAGAGAGCTATTGAGAAGGCAGAGATTGAGAATAAATCATCTAATGGCAAAGCCTTTGAAGAGGAGGGGCAGCTGCTTTATGCAGCTGTAGAGAAGGCAATTGAGGTAACAGCTGATGAAGGGAAAGCTTTTAAAGAAGAGGGAACAGAACAGAAAACAGTTGAAAAGGCAAATGACCAGATACCTCTGGAAGAGAAAGTTGATAAAGCCGAATCAAATCCAGCACCCTTCTCTACTGAAACAGAGGATGCTTGTCCGGTCATAGAGAAGAAAGAATCAGAAACAGCAAAAGGGACAGACTTTTTACCTGAAGAAATTGCAAAAGAAGAGATGCATAAAGAGATGAAACCAGGAACTAAATATGAGCCATCACCTGCTGAGGAAAGCCTTGTCGAGAAAGTATCATTGCCAGAGAAGTCAGAGGAGAAAGAAAAGCTGATGATCGAAACAGAGAGTGTCACGCAGAAAGAGGCAAAGCAGACGCCTATAGATATGATGTTAAAAGCAGATGATAATTCTGAGAAAGCAGTGGTTACATCAGTTCCCCCACCTCCTGATTCTAAAGCGCAAGAACAGGTCAATGTCGAGGAATCAAGGCAAAGTGAAGAGACAGAGTCATCCTCAGCTGTCATAAGTGAGACACAAATCAGAAATAAAACCAGTGAGGAGAAACTTTTTCCAGTTGAGACAGAAAATGCAAACAGTATTGCTGAAAATCAACATGAAGTAGAGAGGGAGACGTTAGTCCTGACAGGCAGTGATGAGACACCACTCGAGAAAGTAGCAGAGCAAAATATGTCAATCCAAGAGAAGCAAGACAAACTTGACAAGAATGAGTTTGAGTCACAACCTGTTGCTGGTAACATCCAGGAATGTATTTCAGTATCCGAGACAAGCACGGTCTGTGACAAAGATGAAACTGCAGAGTTTGATAAAGGAAAGAACATGATATCAAAGCATGATGACGTATCAGAGACAGCTTTTGAAAAATCAGATGTGTCTGTATCAGTAGCTCCAGTCCCTGTAGTGGAACCTGAAATCCAAGTGTCTGTAGTTGGTGAACAGGATAAAGGCCCAAAGGAGGAGAACACTAATCGGGAGGAGAAAAAGGAGGTTGTAGCTCAGCCTTTGGGAAAAACCAGTGACGAAGATGCAGTCGCCGAGGTGACCATAGCATTTAGAATGGGTATTGGTAGATTAGATGCTTATCTTTGTACGTCATTTGATTTATTTCTGCTGTATCTATTAATATATGTATCAAATACCTGAAGAGTGAAACAAATGTCATTTCCATCTTCCTCGCTTCTGTAAATGGTTTATATTTCAGCCTAGTACAAACCGAAATTAAGAATATTATACTAAACTGGCAGGGTTTAATAATTAATGGAGTACTAGGAAGCATATTTTCAAGTATTTATATGTAACTAAACTAGGTTCTAGAAAATCTAAGATATACTTTTTTATGTAGCATCTGACGGAAAAATAATAATTGTCATATTTCAATCCAGCAGGTGAAAACAGTGGAAACCTTGAAAGAACCTGGAGAGAAAAAAATGGCTGCCAAGGACAACAGTCCCACCAGTCCAACAGACCTAGCCAAGCTGGAAAGCACAGTCCTTCCCATTCTTGAGGCCCAGGCAACACAACCAAATGATGATGAGGAGAAACTAACAGACACTCTAAAGACCAGACGTAAATTACAGGTGCTTGCTCTTTCACCTGACTCACCCAGCTCAGAAGAAGACAGAGAACTTTCAGAGAAGAATACCAAAGGTACCACCAAGAAAAAGCTCCTTGTACCCATGGATGTCAGAGCAGATTCCATGGATGATAGCAGTGAAAGCTTTGGGAAAGAAAGCCCAATGTCTGGGGATGATGAGGAATTTATACGAAAACAGATAATGGAAATGAGTGAGAACGAGGATGCTTCCCCATCTGATGAGGAAAACCTAATCCGGCGCAAGATCAGAGAGAATGAGAAGAAAAAAATGGAGCAGAAGACAACGGAGGCTGTAGAGAGGAGTACATCAGGAAAAGCCAGGAGACTTACCAAGAAAAGTACTATAAGTCCAGATGATGAAGAGGATAAGCACATTTGTGGCTCATTGGATAAACCTGATATGGACAAAGAAGAGGAGAATCAGAGTGGTACTGGAGTTCGCAAATTCCAAACTATGGAGCTGAATTCAACCAGCAGCCCTATGCGTATATTGAATGATGATGGAGAGCCTGACATGGAATGCCTTACAGACTCTCCAGATGATCGGTCTAGAGGTGAGGGGTCATCTAGTTTACATGCATCCAGCTTCACTCCTGGGACATCCCCAACATCCCTCTCATCCCTTGATGAAGACAGTGACAGTAGTAGTCCCAGCCATATTCGTTCTGGTGAAGGTAAACAACACAGGAAAGCCAAGCACAGACAACCTGGTCAAATGCTGCCAACTATTGAAGACTCTTCTGAGGAAGAGGAGCTACGGGAAGAAGAGGAGCTACTCAGGGAGCAGGAAAAACAGAAGGGCTCTGGGAAAAAATCCAAGAAAGATAAAGAAGAGATTAGAGCCCAGAGGAGACGAGAGCGTCCAAAGACACCACCAAGCAACCTTTCCCCCATTGAAGATGCCTCACCAACGGAAGAACTGAGGCAAGAAGCTGAGATGGAGGAAATCCGACGATCATCCTGTTCTGATTTCTCCCCCAGTATTGAATCAGATTCTGAAGGATTTGAAATGTATGCCGCAAAGATTGCAGCAGTTCATAAAACCTATCAACTGCCGATATCAGTATCTCTTCACTCCCCAACAGATAATCAAAATATTGACCAACAACAGAAAAAAACTCTCAAAACTGCAGATGAGGCTTATGAGGAAATAATGCTGAGGGCTAAGTCTCCAACACTTGACAAAGGCGAGAGTCAACCGGGAAAAGAGTCCCTTTATGGAGGCATGCTTATTGAAGACTATGCCTATGCTTCTCTAATTGACAACTCAACAGCTGATCTGGGGGATCCAGAGAAGATTGTTGTTCCAGCTCAGCCCAAAATGCTGAGATCACCAGATGAAGTTTATGAAGACATGATAAAGAAGAGGAAGGAATTCATGCAGCTGGAGCAGGAATATCAAAATATGCAGCCAAAAAAGCAAAGCGATAATCCAGAAATAGTGTTGCAGCCTGCTGAGAATACATCCCCCCAAAGAAGTACGGTGACAATAGCTAAAGATGGGAAGCCACTGTTGGATGCTGAAACTGCCTATGAAGAGCTAATCAAAAGAGTGCTGACCCCTGGAACGAGCCCAACTCAGCAGGAGCCAGAAGTGGAATCCACTGCATCTAGAAGGGCACTCCACCCCATTCCAGACTTAAAGGTGACCCAGTGTTCCTCAGGAGAGTTATCATCTGATGAAGAGAGTATAAATAAAAAGGAAGAGGATACAACTGCAGTATCAGACACAACTTCAGCTATGGAAACTGAGCCTGTGACCGTGTTTTCTGAGTCCTCTCCATCATCCACATTAGATCAGCAACCTCACGCCACAATCGCAGGATCCCAGGCGGATGTTGTTGATTTATCTTCTGCACTCACAAGAACACCAGTCCCTGTGGTTGCCAGTGTATCACCCTTGCCCACAGTTCCCCAGTACACCCCCAGTATTCCCAGTGTAGTGTCAACTGCCCCACCAATACCCCCCAAGCCAAGCGTCCTGCGTCGGGCTAATTCTCAGGAAAAAGCAGAAGTACCTGTTGCACCACCACTGCCTCCTCCCACCCCACCAAAACCTACTGTGTTTCCCAGGAAAGCTCCAGTTCCACTTCCACCCCAGGCTCCAGCAACTCCAATCAGGCCAGAGATAGTGGCTATGACTGCAGCCCAAGGATCACCTACAAGACAAGCAGTTACACCAATATATAAGCCTCAAATTCCCCCTCCTGTTGCCCCAAAGCCATCGATTCATGCAGGGATTGGGGATAGCCACCGAGCAGGGCATGGTGTGAAACCACCAATTGCACCGAAGCCTGGCTCACAACCTTCTTCACCTGCCCATGCCCCATATCCACCAAGACCCACTGTACTTCCCACTGGTCCTGCTGACATAGCCCTGAATCTGAGCCCTTCTTCTGAGAGCAAGCTGTTTCAACCCTCACCAAAGTCTCCTTCTTCTCCAAGATATGCCAGCAATCTTCGTGACACATATGTAGTCATCACACTGCCATCTCAGCCCAGCTCTCCAGTTGACGGGGTCTCAACTCAAGCTCCCTCTAGCCCTGGCCCAGCATCTCCTTTACGCCAAGCTCAGCCCCAAAGTTATCACCAACCACAGCCTCAACCTCAGTCTTATCCACAGCAGCATCCACAACCTATCCCTTCTCAAACAACCAGGGTACCTCTGGCATACACGCGAGTCACAGAATCCATTGAAAGTCAAGAATTTAGTGGCCCAGAAAAACATGTATCTAGTTCTTGTCACATAATTGAGGCTATATCTGCCTCGGCACAGCCTCCAGTTGTTCTGCCTAATCTGATCTCTCAAGTGGTCACCACCGAAGTACAAAGGACCACTGTCTCTGTTGTTCATGAAAGATCAACACCACCAGTGCCAGCTCCAAGGGCAAATGGTGTCCCAATCTCGATGGAGAAACCTAAGGCCCAATTGCCAGCACAGAATGGACAGGCCATCCAACCTTTTGAGGTGGTAGATCTTAGGACTATGAAAGTGGACCCACAATCAGACAAGAATGGTGTGGATCTGTCTTCTAGCCCAGACTCAAGACGTCAGTCCTTTGCAATTGATGTCAGTCGTCATAACAGTGCAGTGCAGTCACCTGTGGTCAATCTTAGTGCTGAATCATCCACTGTTTCTATAATGACTGATAGTATCACCATTGTGACCTGTGCTGCCACAATCCAGCAATGTGACAATGTAAACACCTCTCAAGTATCGTCAGTCCCCCTTCAGCTAACAAAAAACAAAGCATTTGAGCCTGTTTCTCAAATTATATATCGGCCAATTGATTCTCAGCCGTCCACTCCTTCTGGTACAGAAATTCCTATTAACCTCTCATTTGGATCAAGCACAGGAGGAGGAGCTTTCCAGACTCCCCCTATCACTATGGCACCCACTTGTATTGCAAGTTGTGCTGCCAATGGATTAAATACGGGTACAACCACAGTGGCAGGAGCTGTTGACCTTAGCACCACAAAACCCTTCAACACAATGGTATCAGTAGATGCTGCTTCTGAAGTAGTCACGGCTGTAGTCACAGATGATGATGGCAAACCAGTGGACCTTACTGCAGGAAAAAGAGTTGTATGCTGTGATGTGTACAAACTTCCATTTGCAGGAAGCTGCACTACTCAGCAACCTACCACACCTCTGCCTGAAGATCGTTTTGGATATCGCGATGACCATTACCAGTATGACCGATCCCCTTACGGCATGAGAGGGTTCAGTGGAATTAAACCGTCGATGTCGGACACTAACCTTGCAGAGGCTGGCCTGTTCTTTTACAAGAGTAAGAACAGCTATAATTTCAGTGGTACCACAGAGGGTGCCGTAGATCTTACCTCTGCAAAGATTTCTGATGCAGGTCAGTGCAGTGACATTGCAGACCTGTCACTTAAATGTCACTTTGAACTGCCTCGACTCATTCATGGCTAACGTGGCATTTTTGGGTTTGTTTTTGCTTTTGTTTTTGTTTTGCATGGACAATATTTTTTATTGTTTTTTTGCCCTTTCACCATACTATTTTTGCATGTGCCTGCATGCTTTTACTGTATATCTTGTTTGTACTTGTTGCACTTCCCAAAATGTCCACGTATTTTTTATTATTTCAATATGGCATGGCTTGCATCAACACTGAATAAGTCTGCATTATTTGGACTCAACTGATATTTTTGACTTTTGACAGGTGAAGCTGTTGACTACTCCAAGAAAGGGACTTACGCAGGAATGACAATTCCACCCTTTTCCCAAGCCAGAGCCACAAGTGCTGTTGGTACACTCTTTGGTACAAGCAGTGTCTTGAGGTCATCAAATGGGGTGGTCTATTCCTCTGTTGCAGCACCAATCCCATCTACGTATGCCATTACCACCCAACCTGGGTCAATCTTTAGTACAACATACAACACTTTGTCAGGTATGCATACCAGCGACACCATGCCTTCCCTGTCCAACCTCCAGAACTTGCCACTTACAAGGTCCCACAGTTTTCTGTCTACCATCTCTACTTCTGAAACAGAAGAACAAGGAGATACCCCACTCAATCTGGAGATCTCTAGAGGGGGTAGTACTGATGCTGTTGCCAGAGCAACAACCTCTTTATCCCTTGAGTCCTACACTGATGCATCCCTGGAGGCCATAGCTGCTTCACTAGAGGCTCTGTCTTCACCCATGGTTCCTGGGGATGGCCAGTATCAGGCAGAGCGTGAGAGGCTTGAGATGGAGAAACTCAAGCAGCAGCAGTTGGCTGAGGAACTAGAGTGGGAGCGCCAGGAGATCCAGCGGTTCCGAGAGCATGAACAGCTCTTGGTGCAGAAGGAACTGGAGGAGCTGCAATCCATGAAGCAGCAGATCCTGAATCAACAGGAAGAGGAAAGACAGGCTCACCTTATGATGCAGAAAGAAACCTATGCCCAGCAACAGCAGCAGCTTGAGCAGATTCAGAGACTCCAAGAGCAGCTGCGTGCGCAACTGGAAGAGCAAAAGCTTCGTCAGATGTACCCAGGTGGGGACATACCAGGGCATGGCGTGCAGGAGGCACTTGTCTTAGGACCTGATGGCACAGTGCTGTCTCGAAAGATCACAGATAGTGGGTGCCAGACGGATGAAGAGGATGAAGCAGTTAGCAAAGCTTACACAGCAGGGAGGAAAAAGAGAAGTGCTAAAAAGAGTGTTGACAGTTGTGTGCAGACTGATGATGAGGATCAAGAGGAATGGGAGGCTCAGACCAGAACCCGACAAAGCCGGCCACGCACTTCCAGGGGTGATAGGGGTGGACAGTCTGAGATGTCTCTTAAAGCACACACTGAGATTTCTATACAAACAGATACAGAGGGGAACATTAGAATGGACTCTAGGATGGAGCTGTCTGATTCTGAAAGGACCTCACCAAAGAAACGACCTAACCCCTTAGAAATAGGCCAGTCTCCAAACCTCAAAGTTGATTCTTCTACGCTTCAAGCCCCTCCTAAATCTCCCAATGTGCTCTATTCCCCCTTATCCCCATGTATATCCCCTAGCAAATCCCTTGAATTTGTCTCCTATGAGAAATCACTGGGTGATACAAGCCCACAAAAGCTAAGAGGAAGTACGGACCCATCAAAAACCTCTCCTGGAAGTCCAAGGGGACCAAAAGGCATGCAGAGATCTATGTCTGACCCTAAGCCAATGAGTCCAACAGGAGAAGAAAAGACAACATCAGGCACCCAGTATGGTGATACTGTAAGTACTATACATGACTTTAATATATACTCTGATTGACATAAGAATGAAAATAGGTACTGGCTTACAAAAAAATACAGTTGGTTTATTTAATTTTAAGAAGATGTTATTTTCTTAATAATGGGCTAATAGTTGTCCAGTGCAAACAAGAAGTGATTCCTGTAAATGAATGCAATCCAATAATTACCGGTACTGTAGCATGTAAAACTAACCATAAGACAAGCATCTTGCATCACCAACAAAACCATCCTTAGTGACATGATGGCTCAGTGGTTAGCTATCCTGTCCCACAGCAACCATTTACATGATCTTTTCATGTTTGCATGAGGATGCTTGCACACCATACTGAAGGACATGCTTGTCAGGCACTGGAAATACTGCTACCATTTTTCATCATCACACAGCTGGCGTTAGAAGAAAAATTAAAACTCAGTGTAAGAAAGAATAATTTAATCTATTGAATACAATGGAAATCCAAGAGAAGACTATCTTTGTGTAGTCATTTTGTGATCCTGGCACACAAATACTTAAGTCAGTCTAATGCATGCAATGTAGATGTATTCCATTCACTGATGTTATTTAATGTTGTTAAAGGGACAGTTCAACCCAAATAAAAAAAATATATAGGGCTCTTTCCTGAAATCATGGTGCACCATTTGTGGTTCTGTTGCAAAGAATATTGCACATTTACACACACACATTATGTTTGGGAAACATACAGAAAGGGATGTAAAGAAAAATGAAAGACCAGGTCACAAATATCCACTTAGGTATTCTGTTTTGCTCCTGGCCCTCACAGGGTATGGAAGTCAGTTTTCTGCCTGGGCAATTCACTGTGGAGAATCTCATACATGCATAAAAGGATGGGAAATGAGCTGAGCTTGCAGGGCAATATGGAGCTGTCAGAGATCCATATAGGCTTAATGTGAATAAATTACTTCTGTTGAACTAAATGTAGGCATGTGCGATTGAGTGAGTAGTGGATGACATTTATGGGCAGGAATACCTTAATGGAAGACACAAAGGTATTCATACCCTCAAATGCACCCTGTTCATATCCTAATTTATAGTCATAACTGCATATTAAAGCTACAGAAAGGCTATAATGTATGCCCTTTTCTACTTTCTCAATCTGCTCACATAACTGAAATCTTGCCAAATTTTGCAATTACCTCAAGCTAATTTGAGCTGAGTAATATGGATCAGAGAAAGTCCTTTTTAAAATTCCGAAGATTATATTACCAGCTGACTCATTTATTTTGGGGATTAAGAAAATCATTTGAAATCCTGCTGTCATAATCGTGTTTTTTTTTTACTTTTCCTACAGGGAAAGGGCTCAGGTGGCACACCAACAGGCACTCAAAAGAAGGTGAAGCGGACTCTTCCCAATCCACCATCAGAGGATGAGTCAACAACTAGTGGCCAGACAGCATACACAACTGGTTCAGCCCGCCGAAGAATGTGCCGCAATTCCAATATGGCACGTGCCAAGATCCTGCAAGACATTGATCGTGAGCTTGATCTAGTGGAACGTGAGTCTTCCAAGCTCCGCAAAAGACAAGCAGAGCTTGATGAGGAGGAGAAAGAGATTGATGCCAAGCTGAGGTACTTGGAGATGGGCATTAACCGCAGAAAAGATGTGCTACTGAAGGAAAGAGAGAAGAGGGAAAGGGCCTATTTACAAAGTGTTGCCGAGGACAGAGACTACATGTCAGACAGTGAGGTTAGTAACATCCGAGAGACGAGAGGTGGGCGTGGAAGCGGTGATGATGATGATGAGATTGAAGATCATGGTCTTGAACGTCCCAGGACAGCTCCCCAGTCAGAATTGGATGACTTTGTCCCACCTCAAACGAAACATGAGTACGGAAAATACTCCCAGTACCAATACAATCAAAGCCAATACCAGCAGTCTCTCTACCAGTCCCCCCAGTCCTACCAATCACATTCTCTGTACTCCTCTGTCCCCTCGCTCACAAGCGCACAGCAGCAGAGTTACCACCAGATGCTCCTGTTGCAGCAGAAAGCTGCCAGACAAGCAGCTCTCCTCTCAGAGCTGGATGCAACTAAATATGAAGTCATTAACCGCCAGCCTGATCCCACATCATCAGCGTACCTGGGAGTCAAGTATGACAAATATGGCAACCACCTTGACCTCAGAGCCTTGGACGTGGGAAGTATAGCACGCAGCCCCATGACATCTGTCTCTGATTCCTATTACACAGATGTAGATCACCATACACCCCGGAGTTACATGTTGCTGGAAGATGCTGCAGAACTGGCTAAGAGCTCCACAGGTCTGTCTTCATCTTACAGTCTGGCTGAAAGGGAGCTGGCCAAGGCGGAGAAGCTGCTGCGCAGGAGTGCTGCAGATCTGGGGTCTACTGACTATCTGGGATCCACCTCGAGACTCCATACTTATGGAAAGACCCCTGATGAAGAGGATACAATGGAGGAGCCCTATGAACTGAAACTCCTGAAGCAGCAGCTCAAGCAAGAGTTCCGGAGAAGTACGGGTGGGACAGAAAACTTGGAACAACTGACAGGCCTCTCCCAGTCCTACTATACCCCAAGCTCTAGCATCTCGAGTTACTCCCAAAGACACTATCCAAAGTCAGACAAATACAGCATCAGTCGACTTACTCTAGAGAAGCAGGCAGCTAAACAACTCCCAGCATCCATGTTGTACCAAAAACACAAGACTCCATTGTTAGATCCTAAGATTTCCTCCAAGTATTCCTCTGTTACAGACAACAGAGGTTTGGAGACAGACTATAGCTATCTTGGGTCTACCAGTGCGTCTGCAAGATCTAGCCGGCTCTCGCAAGATGAGATCACCTTCGGCCTTCGTAAGAACATTGCAGAGCAACAAAAATACCTGGGGTCCACCTTGGGTGCCAACTTAGCTGGATCACTAAACTTGGGCCAGAGCTTAGGTTTGGACTCTGCCTATCCCAGTGGTAGTCGCTCAAGACCCTCATCCAGGCCCACATCTTGCTATGGCCTGGACTTGTCTATCAAAAGAGACCCTTCTAGCTCTTCGCTAAGGCTTAAAGGGGACGGTGAAGCATCTGTAGATGTACCAAGCTATCAAACCCCCTCTGGTCGTACCAAACCCACCAGCCTTCCCATTGTGCAAAGTGGCCGTGGGCGATTACCCATAGTGGCTCAGAACTCGGAGGAAGAGAGTCCGTTGAGCCCTGTTGGGCAGCCTATGGGCATGGCCCGTGCATCAGCGGGACCTCTGCCACCCATCTCAGCCGATTCAAGGGACCAGTTTGGTTCCTGTCTGTCATTACAGGACTCCCAGCAGCAGCAACATATCAGGGAAGAACCAACCAGGGGTAGGGGTTATGTGCTGCTGGATGACCTTCAAGGCACCATGTCAGATAGTGAAGGTAAAAAACAGACTTGTCACATTGTCAATCTTTTCCTACTTAATGTTTCATCCTTGAGAGTGTCTGGTTGTGGGGTTTCTTTCTTGCATTTATTGTGTATAATATTTAGCTGTTGTGTATTTGCTGAAAGTCTGCATGTGTCTAACCTGAACTTTGGTGAATTTATCGTCTTTGTTTTCGTGTATCAGTATTTTGGTCAATCAGTTGAGATCCGGTGTGCATGCATGCCTTTGTGTATTTTGCTCTATGTCTCATAGCGTTTGCTTGAATGTATTTTAATGCATGTACTATGTCCGCATTCCAGATATTGTGTAATATTTCCCATATTGGTTCACGGCATGACAGTGTACAGTCTAACTTTCTGTTAGAGCTACATGTGCGAGGTTCACCTCCTCAAAAGCAATAGCTCACCTGTGGCAGTCTGCATGTCGACATTTGTAGCTGTTTCAACTCCTAAAGACAATTCTCTTCCAAATCCTGCTCATTAAGCATACATGGCTTACGCCTCAATAGCAGAATTATATTTCCAAATTTTGGGTCAGATTGGACTTTTTTCCCCACATATGAAACACTGGAAAAGTGCCTCGCTCACTTGTGAATTTCACATAATTGGTACAGAATTATTTTCTTTCTTTTACAAACACTCTTAAAAACAACAGTCTATCCTAATAAAACAGCCAATACTACATGAAGTATGTTTGGGATTCTACAATAATTGATGTGTAATTTTATTAATGACTAATGTCGGTGTATTTCATCATATTTAAGTGTATAAATACATTTGATATTATGATATCAAACTATAGGAAAGATCAAAACACAACCAAATTAAAATGATGTAACTAGAACACAATAGCTTAAAGCAGGATTATGTCATATTTTTAAATGCATGATATTTGGTTGCACTTGTATGTATGCAATAAATATAAAACCTTTACTTGCATGTCTTGTCGTGAATACTTGCTTGTATTGTGATGCATTAGTGACTTTATGTTGCATGGAATACGTTTATGCTTATTAACATTTCTTTACAGTTTGTTTATACTGCATTTTCTGAAGGGTTTTACTGCTTTCTCTGTTTTTTTTTAGTTTAAAACAGGAAACAATGATAAGAAAACAATAATGCAGAAATACAACTTAAAATGATCATTTGCAGAGCAAACATTAATTTTTGCCTCTTTATTTATTCTTCTGTATACCTAATCAAAGTGTTCTGAGCTGTCCTCACTAAGTTTTTGTAAAATGTGCTGACACGTGTTTTTTTCCAACAAGATATTTGCAAGAACAACATTTGATTAAAACTCAGTTTACATGCTCTTTTGCTTATTAAAAGACATAAAAGACATCAATTCAATTTATATGCAATATATTGCTGACAAATAGTCTTCCAGTTATGACCAAAACAATTTTTATGACATTAATTCATGTGTTTTATGGAGTACTTATGCAGCAATGACTTGGTCAATTTCCAAGCTGAGGACAGTGTATTCATGAAAAAGGAAGAAAATGTGACTGTTTTAGGAAGTTAAGATAACAACCATACTTTTCTGGCTTAATCATCTAAAGAACCCAGTTCTGAGTTGTTTGAATGCAGCATAACTATTAATAAATTCATATGGATCCCATAATTTTGCAATGTGAACCCGTTTGCCTTGATTCCAGCCCTAAGTGATTCCCTGATGGCTTTGAACAGAGACGATGCAACCAATGGTAGAGTATTAGTTCAGTTCTCTAGTCATCCATTAGCTAACATATTAACCTGCAATCACAAGTCAAATGCACATCACCGTAAAATGCAGATTCAATGTTGGAAACCTGAAGAAACTCGTAAAAAAAGTATTTTTTCAAACAAGTTTGATATTTTTTACATTACAAAAATGCCTCATGGTAAATGTGTACGCATACTCAATGTTTTAGAAGAATTACCCAACATTTGCATTCATAGAAGAATAACTACATACTGTACTAATAATGATTATTCACACTCAAACTGCATTTTCTGCCCTTTTTACAATAGAAATGTTGTGTTGCTTGGCATCTTTTCCTCTTTTCACAAGAAAGTGAAATAATGAATCAACTCTTTCTCTGGCCTTTGTTTTCTTTTTAAATTTTTGTTTTTTATCACAATCACTAATTACTGCGTATCATGTAAAACACGTAATCACCATTACAGTATATGAACTGATATATAAGGGCAGAAGAAAATGTTCTGAACTGGTGCTTGTTTTTATCCCTGAAGCCTACCACCTTAGACGAGAGGAGACCGACTGGTTTGACAAACCCAGAGACGGGCGGTCGGAGAATGGACAAGAGAAGAGACAGGTGAGATGGGAATAAAAACACACATACTGTTTACCGTCCACGCAGACACCCGGATAGAGTCCGAGCAGTAATGACGTGCATGCCCTCACACTGAATCGCCTGGATATCTTTATGCGTGTTCCATACTTACCTGTTTCCCTATTTCCCTTGTACATACATGACATCTCACCATTGTCTGTGGGCTACAGGGAAAAGGCCCGTACTACCCCTTCCCTCACCTCAGGGTCAAACTGCAGAGGGATCCCAAAGACCGCAGTGTCTCAGGTAAAGTACCACAAACCTTCCGTTCACTAAGGAGCACGCTAAGAGCATTTAATGTGTTATTGACTTATGCGTGCATTCGATTTTATTGACCCTGTTGCTTACCCTCTGCATCAAATATGTACAGTTTACAGCACAAACATTGTTTTGCCTCAATTGAATTTGAAATGATTAAAAAAAACAACAATTCTAAATCATTCTAAATGGATAAAGAGGGTAAAATGCATGTATAAATATGGGTGATAATGTCCCATTAGGTTTGGAGAGCATGATGAAGTGCTTCATGCATTCTGTTTACTTGACATTGGTGCCAGATCCCAAGAAAAAAAAAACTGGCGAGTCACTTCCCCTGCCATTACGTTCCATCACACCATTCCTCCAGGCTCCAAAGCGGGCAGACATTTCATTTCCTCTCTTCCCTTTTTGATTTGGCTCTTTTCCACGCTCATCAGTCATCGCCATGCTCAAAATGGCGTATCCCTCACACTTAGGATTATCTTACACAATTAGCAGACAGCCCACAAAGGAAGTAGTACCCGGTGCTGAGTCATTTCACTGCTCGCCTCCCACCGTGTTAGGTATTATAAAATACAGGAGGTTCTGCATCTTTGTAAGTGAAGATCCCCTAATGTGTGACCTTTTGGAGGGACACAGATTTGTATGTTATTGGTGGGTAATCATTAGAGGGGTTGGCATGCATGCTGCATTCTACTGCTCCATAAAGGCAGAGAGTGATAACAACAGAAGTAGTGAAAGTGAGAAAATCAATCCGAGTAGCAGAATAGTTCTGTTCAGGCAGATTAAGCATAGCTGCCATATAACCAACATAATACCTAAAAATGCGACACAAACTACTTAGGGAATTTCTCCAAATTTCGAAAAAAAAAAAAAAAAACGTCCACCTGAACTGAAGGGTGAACTGATTAGATTTTGGTGGTCAAAGGACGTAGAGCAAAGTCACTGTGACCTCACAAAACTCATCAAACATTCATATGCTAATTTTGACAATTTCACACAAATGTCTAACAGGATAAAAGGTCATTTTAAGAATAACTAACGTCCATTCTTCTTGTGTTGGCGAGTCTGCATGGGCTTGTGGACAAACAAAGTGCAAGTTAAATGCCAGACTGAATAATAATGCTACTCTTTTGGCCCCAAACAGGAAATGGTCTGGGTATCCGTGTGGTTGGAGGGAAGGAGGTCCCTGGCAGTAATGGAGACATTGGAGCCTATGTTGCCAAAGTCCTACCTGGTGGAGCTGCAGAACAGACGGGGAAGATTCTTGAAGGTAAGCTGTTAAATTAAGCTTCTCCTTGTGTTTTTTTACGAAGGAATATTCTTGTTGTTTACCTAAACACAGACTGTAAACAAGGGGAAGCTAGTCAGGATCAGACCAAAGGTAACGCAAACAGATCTGTCTGCCGGCACCGATTAACAAGGCATACGCCCTCTTTTAACGTCCATACAAAAAGTTTTAAAACATTTCTTGTGGTTTTACAGAGGGTGAGGTGTCAAACTACTGCCTTTTACGACTTCTCCTTCAAATACAGCAGTTTGAACCTGCAACAGCTCGCCTCTACACCGAGTAACTGTCCCCTTTGACCTGTGATTTCACGCCCACGCCTCTCACTGACACCACCTGAGGATGAATTGCCGTGTGGTAGAACACATTTCACGAAGTGGTATTGATTTCACATTGGGGGGGGAGGGGTGAGAACACCACCCTCCTACTTCATCTGTGTGCTCACTGTCCACTTTAATGTCTGTGTCGATGGTGTCACACAATCGCCGAAGCTGCACCTTTTGTGACGCTGCTGCGTGTCGGTGATCTATGGATGGTGAGACAGGGAGAGAGAGACATGCTGCTATCCATGTCTGCCCTCTGTAGATGTGTGTGTGTGTGTGTGTGTGTGTGTGTGTGTGTGTGTGTGTCTCTTTGTACTTTCTGTTTCTCTCGTCTCCACTTCTTCATTCCAGTAAAAAACACTTTGTGATAAAATCCAAATGCACCAAATACAGTCGGGATCAATTGTGGAAATATTGGGCTCTTTGCAACATAATGGAAGTAACTTGAGGCTCAGTGCTAACATCAGCATGCTACCATGCAGATGTGTTCACAGGCGTAATGTTCCCCATGTTTATCTTTGTGGTAGAGCATGTTAGCATATTATCATTTGCCATTTGCTAATTACTAAAAAACAAAGTACAGCTGAGGCCGATGGGAATATTATCAGCTTTGCAGGTCTCGCAAATTCACACGTCGACGTGATGATGACGTTCGACAAACAGTCTGAGGATCCCCAAAGTTATTAGAGTTTGTTCTCCGGGGGCTTTGAATGTCTGTAGCAGATTTCACAGCAATCTGTCACGAATTTCACAGCAATCCATGCCTGTTTGACGATGTCGTCCCTTGTGTGTCTGTGAAGTAACAGTAGCATTATATTTGTTTGTTTGACATTTTTTGAAATCATGAAAGAAGATCTTTAATTTTCCAGTTTTGATCTGGATTTGAATGATGACTGGATTACTGATTGGACACAGGCCCCTGAAGTGTCGGGCGCCCCCTGGTTTTTACCAACAATAGTCATTCAGAGAGACATACCAACAATATATATGCCCAAATTAACAACTGCAAAGAGACACAAAAGACTACAAAGATAACACCCACAAAAAACTACACTACAAAAACAAAGAAAAACAGGAAGAGACACAAAACCCCACAGAGAAATATCTACAAAAGAATCACAAAAATAGGCTAAACAACCATAAATCATCTTAAATGTCTCATAATCTGCCCGTGATTTTAACACTTGAAAAATTCAGCGAGATGTGTAATTTCCCAAACACTTTATGGACCTTAGATTAACTTCTACATACTGTTTCCTACGGTTCCTTTAACTGCTTTCTACCACTGAACTCACACCTCCAACACATCGATGTCTGAAGGGTTACATATCTCTTCTCTGCTTTTTGCGATAATCCTTTGCTCCGTGTAACTATAATCTCACTCCGTCTCAGCCATCATAGCCTTTCTGCACTGCTCTCATGCATTATCATTTTATGCGTAGTCACAAGTTTCGGCACCGAGCAGAACGGCTGCAAAGCACTTTGGTTCTGCCAGCAGGGGGGGGGGGGGGGACTCGGCATCTCACCCTTCAGTGTGAATACGGAGAAACGTTGTCAGATTCAACAAGCGGAGAGGCTCACTGGAAAATTCAAGTGCCTTCGAACTGCCGTCGAGTGTGAACAATTTGATGAATAACGTTGTGGTGAAACTACAGTCGCTTCCCTGTTCGCTCACACATGCAGCTCGAGAGTATCGCCGCAAACGGACCCTCCTGATGAGCTGTTTCCAGAAGTGTAAGTCCTGCCGGTGGGCAGGGTGTGCTTTTTGAGGATGCAGTGGGTTTGCTGTGGATTCATTTGAGCTGCTGTATTGAATATGAATACATGGCCAGTCACTGTGATTTCTCATTGCTTGACTAGATGAGAGACACTGGTGACTGATTTTGAATTTTAATGCATCATGTCTGCAAATTAAAGTGTTCTAGCTGAAATAACACAAAGCCATTCCAGAGTTCATTGGATTGACCCTAACTTGATCCCTTATTTGGGTCAATGTGTTAATTTTTTAAAATGAACTAATAGCTTTAATAATTTAAAGAGCTACTCACCTCTCAGCTTTGATTTGGTTTTGGTGTGTTTGCAAGTACATAGTATATTTAAGTATGCTGTGTTAGTGATTGTGTGCAAATACATCATTGCGTGTCTAGGAATGCAAGTCCTGGAGTGGAGCGGCGTCCCTCTGGCGGGGAAAACCTACGAAGAGGTTCAAGGACTCGTCGGGCAGCCGTGCAGCGAGGCGGAAGTGTGCGTCAGACTGTGAGTCCTACTTTCTCTTATCTCCATCTACTGCGTTTTTCCTCTTTTCTTCTTGAGTTTGACTGTTCAGAATGACATGACGTTGTTTTCCCGTCTTCCAGTGATCTCAACATGCTGGCTGACTCTGACGGTTCCGACCACCTGGATTTCCAGGAGCACAGCAAAGGCGAGCTACATTATCTCTACGACTCCGACATGCTGCTTCTCACTTCCCCCCCTTCTCTCAGTATTTCCCAATTAACTTTTGTCTCCTGCAATTTTTAGACACTCTTGTCGTATCGCTTTTCATCTACAATTCTCTCTTTTCTCAAATTCAGCCGTGCATTGCTTGTGGCCTACTTCCTCTGTCTGTCTGCAACAGTGGGACTGTTAGATTGTTCTCAAAAGAGCTACCGCACTTCAAAAGCCTTTGATATATCCGACTTGAAGTCGTCTACTCGGGATTCCTGTCACCTTCTTCCTGTGGGTGCCTGTTGCTTAATGATGCTGGTGTGAACCCCCACTTCTAGGTGACAGACCTCCCAGGTCTCCAGGTGTTGACCCCAAGCAGCTGGCGGCCGAGCTGCAGAAGGTGTCCCAGCAGCAGGCTCCCACCTCCACCTCGTCCTCCAGCCTGCCCCCCTCCACCTCATCCACGTCCAGCCCCGCTCAGCCAGGATCCCCCTCCGTTGGCAAGAAACGCCACAGCAGCAAGGCGAGTTTGTTTATTAGTATTGTGGATTGATAGTGTTGGTCACACATTACAGTACATCCCTGAAGTGCATTATCATTATGTATCGCTGGAGAAAATGCTTTCAGGTTCATAACGCTGCAGTTGCCTGATTTATTTTTATAACGTGTAACATTGTTAACTTCCCAGGCAACTTAGGCAGGCGTTATCCATCTTATAATAATATTTCTAATATTTAATATCCGGTTTTCTCAGTTTGGACACAAAAATGATTTTGTTTAGTTAAGTTTTTTTTATCTACCACATTAGGTCGCTCTTTCTTATCAATTTTATTGATTTTGGCAATGCCAGTAAGGACTAAAATGTAAGAATTCACCACTTATCTAATATCAATATTTAAATAGATGCACAGTGTACAATAAGTATAATCCACCCACCGGTAATAATTTAGCATCCTCTGACAGATTTTTGCTCGCGGTTTCTAAGCATGTTTGTATTTCTAATAGACTGCGGAGGGAATGAAGATCCAGTCCCACCCCGTCTCTGGAGAGATACAGGTCTGTTATAGTATTGTATTGAATGTAATCACTTTCACACACACACAAAACTTTTTATTTATTTCACATTGTTTCTGTCATAAAATGCATTTGAATCCCTCATAATTCCATACGCCTCTTTTTTTGCAGCTTCAAATCCACTACGACAAGCAGCTTGGCAACTTGATCGTTCACGTCCTGCAGGCCAGAAACCTCGCCCCGCGGGACAACAATGGCTACTCTGACCCGTTTGTTAAGGTGTATCTCCTACCAGGGAGAGGGTGAGTCAAAGGCTCGGAGCCTGCAAGCACACATTAAAGTAGTCCAGACCGGGACCACGGTCAGTTATGGATCAACGGACGTCAAATTGAGTTTCAGTTTAGTTGATTCAGACACACAGTAAGTGTGTTAGATCTTTGAGTGATAAAGATATGCTCAGAGCTCAGACCTAATTTTCCATTCATTTGAAAAAAATCGATTTCAAATTGATTTTGCCTCACCATGACATCTTTCTTCGGTATCAACCCATAGCACCTATACACTGCACATCAGATCCATCATGTGATGTGTTGTAGAAGGGAGTTCCAGTGGCGTCATGTGACATGAACTCGACGACCCCCCAACGCTGCTGAACGACATAAACGTCATGTAAACGATACAAAGTGGCTCGTTGCTGTTGTGTTGATGTTGCACCCCGTTGATGAGCGTTCTACTGTCGGTGCAGAATCAATAGCTCTCTCACATTTACCTGCTATACGATCCGCACATTCCCATAAGTCCAGGGCTCCTTTCTCACTGTGATTACACAGTAATGTAATAGACTCTCCCGCCTTCTCTGCTGTTGGAGGTCCCTTGAGAGAGTGTTTGTTCCTGGATTGTGCTCATCACACTTTCTGATAAAAAAAAAGAAAAGCCACCACTCTCACAGGCCTTCAGTTTGAGACGCTCAGATGCAAAAAGGAAAGGGTTGATTGAGTTGTCGCTAAAGGAGGCTGGGAGAGTTGGATCCACAAACCCTGCAGCCGCCCTACTGAAAGCAGTTAGGAGGACGTGCACACTTAAGTGCACGTGTGCAAATACTCGTGTTTATGCTACATGTGAGTGTACGTGAACATTCTCACAGCTATCAGACTTCAATCCATACAGAGGCTTTTCAGTTGCATCCCAGGTCTCCTGGCAACCACATGGAGCTGTTGCAGTGAAACAGGTGGTTATAAATAATAGTTTACTTAGCAACCAGGAAAGAGGGGAAAAAACCTGTTTGTTTGGGTTTTTTTGTGGCAAAGTAATGATCATGTTGATGTGTATGAAGCTAAAATTCTGCTTCTCCACACTGAGCAAACACACACACAGGCTTTCTTTCTTACCTGGACAGCTGGTCACGTTTAGCAAACCACGATGTGGAGAAAACGTGGATCTAGTCAGGAAACGGAAATCAATTTCACTGTGGAGACACTGTAAACAAACCACTTATTCCATGATATCTGTGCATTATAAGGAGGGGATTTGTGTGCGCCTCTAAAACAACATGCATCGTTATCATGGTTAGTATGATTATTATTGTTCACCCTTTAAGGAGGCAGATTTAAGAATCATTTACAGTAATATCCTCTTATGTGCAATGGAAAAGTTGATTACAAGAACAAAATATTCTGTACAATGGTGCTGCAATATAAAGCAATTAATGACACAATCCACATGTTGCTATTTTGCATAACTCCACCGAACGCATGCACGATTTTATCAGCAGCCTTCGCCTTACCCACAGTGCTCTTCTCTACGTGGTTTTGCAAAAGACATTACACGTATCGCCACAGAAGCATAATTCCCGCTGAGGTTGAAAGTGCAAAGATAAACGACTGTGCACTTGTGTCGAGATTTGAGTTGTTGCCCTGCAGGAATCTGTTGCACTATAACTCCACACAGTAGAGTGGAAAGTGGTATATCAGGCAATCAGCTGTTCCATGAGCAGTAGATCTCCACCAACAATTGCCAACGGATGCGTTACATCATCTGAAAGCCCTCTTAACACAGTTCATGAGACATTAGAGCACAAATTCAATCCACCGCTGCAGCGCACCACGGTCCCCCTCTTCCCTAAACACACGCTTAATAAATCCCACAGTAAAATCTACAGCGATCTCCCCCCTCCCCCACTTACACACTCACAGTCCACAGGCACTCCTCAACCCCCCCACCCTCCCTCTGACTATTGTTTCTGTATGTTGTTCTCTATATTTAATGCATGCTGGACCCTCTCAGTCAGGTCATGGTTGTCCAGAATGCCAGGTATGTGACTTGACCCCTTTGGTACTTTGGTTCTGTTTTGGTTGAAATTTGGTTGTCAGTTTGGTGAAGGTGACAAAAAAAAAACACGTCCAAATTGTTTTGCTAACATGGTCGGAAGCTTGTTGATAGAAATGCAGATAAAAACCCCTTAAATTGTGCATTTTCCCCCCGCCCGGTCCTCATATTCTCATGTTCCACTCACCTTCAGGCTTAGCACTGGAGGAGTCCCCAAGTATTAACTTCCTCCCATCTCTTTAACATAACATGATTAAACCTGTGCTGACAATTAACGTTTTTCCCAGCTAAGTGTTGTGTGTTCCCGGTAGATGGTCTGTTTTTGTTCCTAACCACCATAATTTGAAACCCCGACACCCTTTAGTTTGTCCCTGTTTTGTGATGAAAACCCCCTCAGTAATGTCCTACATCGTGCCCTGACATCACACTGTGCCCCTTGATGCCCCGCCACATTCAACACACACTCCCATTATATTTTTCCTCCGCAGTCCTTATCCATCCCATTACTTTCCAATATAGAGCAGTTGTTGTCCTTGTCGTGACCGAACTAACTCTTTCCGACTTACTCATATCCTACGATCTTAAATCAAACCCTAAAACACTGCAAAAAACATCCATCTTAACAAGTCATTCTAATCCCCGCGAGTCTGTCGGGATGAAAAAAAAAATATTTTCTTTAAAACAGGTGAAGTCAGCGAAATCGTATTATTGCTTCAGCAGAATGATTTACCTGCTTCAGTTATTGGCACTTCACAAAACCAAAAATTTATCCAAAATATTTCATGAGGCTAAATGACTTGATTGACAACCAAAGTGGACTTTTTTGCAGCGCGCCCTGACATCGTACTCGGCCGCCCATGCACGTAGGCCCATACCTTTTGTCGCCGTCCGAAACAAATGTGCATCACATTCATTCTCTCCCTCCGACTGTGTACATCGTGCCCTATATCTTGTGCTCCCCTGCATTGTGGTGGTCCACTATCCCCCCCCCCCTCCCCCGGGGCTTTTGGATGTCCCTGACCAAGTGTACCGTGTCCCCTTCCAGTGCTGAAAACAAGAGGAGGTCCAAGCACGCCGGCAAGAGCCTCAACCCTGAGTGGAACCAGACCGTCATCTATAAAAACATCCACCTGGAGCAAGTATGTGGTCGGACACGCATCTCTGAAGATTGTGTATTCATATCATTGTTTAGTATGCTGGCTTTAATTCGTATACTCCGTGTGTGTAAGGCACTAACAAGAGAACTGACAAAACGTCCAAGTTAAAATGATATTGTCTTCTGCCGGCTGGCATGCCGACTCACATTGTGGCCGTTGGTTTAAATGGAGCAGATGGACGATCATTGGGATATTAATTATATCGTTTTAGATCCCGTTCTAAATCGAGTGGACTCATATCAAATACAGCCAATTTATGGGCTTTTTCTTTTCAACTGCTGAATCTCTTCTCATTTAAGCCGAGATCATATCCTATTTTCCATTTTATCATGCACTCAGCCAAGATCAGTTACTATAAATATGCACTAACTTTATATCTGTGTTTCAGCTGAGGAAGAAGACCCTGGAGGTGAGCGTGTGGGACTACGACAAGTGCTCCTCCAATGATTTCTTAGGAGAGGTAAACGTCATGAAATGTGTTCAGTTCTGTACCAAATACATTTGAATGCATATTCACATTAAGTTTGGTTCCCCAGGTCCTCATTGACCTGTCCAACACGGTCCAGCTGGACAACGTCCCGCGGTGGCTCCTCCTGAAGGAGCAGAGCGAGGGCGACCACCACCGGCGCCAGGGCCGACACAGCTCCTCCAAACCCTCCTCGCAGCACTCCTCGCCCAAAACCGCCGGCTCCGCACACGACAATCAGGATTCCCCCAAATCGTCCGTCATCAAGAGCCGAAGCCACGGGATTTTCCCGGATCCGGCCAAGGGTAGGACACCGTGAAGTTCCCTCACGCGCTTGACTTTCTCACCGCCATCCCCTAACACCCGTCTGTACACCGCCGCTTCTGCCATCTCTGTTTGCCCTCTTCTCTTCTTCTACTCTCTTTGTTCTCTCTTCTTCACACTCAGTGCTGTCTTTCTCTCTGTCCACCTGTCTCCCTCTCGCTGTCTTTCTCTCTATACCAGCACCTACGCCCATTTTTTTGCACATCCAACCGTAGCTTCAGCTTCATGCTTTTTGCTTTCCTCATGGTCTGTTTTCTTGGTTGCCATGATGTCATCCAGCTAAGAGGTCTAGCCTTAGCTTCCCTCTACCTTTCTCCTAACACAGAGGGCAACAGGTCCGTGGAAAGGCTTTGAATGCTCCCCTACTAGAAAACTAACCAAATTTAATGCAGATTGTTGACTTAACAACGC
Source organism: Chelidonichthys spinosus (assembly GCA_029853015.1). Taxonomy (NCBI): domain Eukaryota; kingdom Metazoa; phylum Chordata; class Actinopteri; order Perciformes; family Triglidae; genus Chelidonichthys; species Chelidonichthys spinosus. The sequence continues at coordinate 9,990,090 of CM056841.1, read as the reverse complement.
AGTTACCTCGATGGCCTAGATGAAGTTGACTGGCCAGCTACTTATCCACCACAGGTGGTTGCAAAAGGTAACTAAAATAAAGTTAACACATAGCTTTTTTGGTAATTTGATGAATCTGGTTGTTTTAGACACGCAGGTGCCCACTATCGAGAAATCTCACAGTAGCCCTGGCACATCGAAGCCTTCCCCGTCCGAGGGCCAGAGCCAAAGCCACAGCCACGGACACAGCCAACACTCTCGCTCGCACGGCGCTTCACGCTCCAGCAAAAGTGCCGCGCGGCAACAGCATCAGGAGGGCGGCATAGCAACGGGCGATGCCCCACAGCACTCGCAGCCGCAGCAGCCGCAGCAGCGCAGCAGCAGCAGCCGCCGCAGCGCCCCCAACCAAGTAAACCAAGACGCAAATAAAGCCTACGCAGCATGGCCTCCTCACACTCATCTGTTTTCTGCCTTTTATGTTTTTCTTTTCTGTACATTTTTTTTTTTAGTTTCCTTTTCTCTTCTTGGTTTCCCCTGACCCTTTACACCCCCCGGTCCTCTCGCCCGTTGTGTTCACAGTGTGTCACCCTCCCACCGCTTCTCTTCTGTATGCACTCTCCAGCGTGTCGAGCCGGCAGCTCACCTGTACTGTGGCACACTGTCTTCGACTTTTCCTAAGTTTGACCCCTTTTTCAACAAATCCCAAAGTAGTGCTTATTGAAGGCCAGTTCTAACGACTTAAAAAATAAAAACAGACTAAAGGCTAAATCTTATGTTTTAATACAACTTTAATATGAAGTTAAACATAATTACTTTTCCCTTTGTTGAAGCTGTTTTGAAGAGTTATTTAAATACATTAACTTCACTTGGGATCAGGAGAAGTATGGAAGAAAATGTCAAAAAGAAAAGTGAGATGGCACCGTCAGTGCCGTCTCCATCTCCCAGACCAGCATTATAAACTACGAGAACAGAAGCTTCTGCTTCCGAGACAGGTTTCTGTCACCAAGCAGTAAAACAGAAGAAAGTTGCACTCCTTCCCCCCCTTTCCCAAAATATCATTAACCTCTTTTTTTTGGTTCTTTTTTATTATCCCACGACCAGCTCCTCCACTGAGATGGCTGTGCATGCAGTCCGCTAACACCCCTCCCCCTCCCTTTTTGTTTGAACAACTTCCGGACTCACACTGCACCTCAGTAGATGCTGCACACCCCGCCTCTTAGTGACATGCAGGAGGGGCGAATGTGCAATGCACACTGTGGCTGCATGTGATTGACAGTCAAGCTGGTTGCCATGGTGAAGATAACAAAAAAAACAACGCTCTCTCTGAAACTCCATCTCGCTCCTCCCTTCTTCCATCTTAAACTTCGACCCTATGAACTTTGTTTGCTGGCGCTGACTCCACCCCCCTCCCTACCCCTGACACCTGACCCGCGCCTGCGAAAAAACAAACGCACCAGGCCAAAGAGGCCGTCTCTCGCTGCGGCACCAGAGGCACAGCGTAGTGGGCGTGCTCACCATTCAGAGAGCCCAGGCCGATTGGCTGCCCGCCCTGCCGTCGGTCGTGTCGGCCAAAGGGAGCAGAGCCGACGGCAGACACCTGACCCTCAGGAAAGCCGTGTCAGAAGAGAGGCCGCAGAGCACCGGAGGTGAGCGTTTAGCCCACGGGGTCTCCCTCTCCCTGTCATGTGACTGAAGCACAGGCGAGGGGCGAGAAAGTGAGAGTGAAAGAAAGAGAGGATGGCGATGCTACTAACGCACACCTGCAGAAAGAGAGGGGTAGAGAGCGGGAGTCTTACAAGCTTATCAAAGAGACAGGAAGTTGCACATCACCAGAGATCCATGCAGCGAGACACGCTTTCTCTCCACGCTGCTCACTGACACCAGGAAGTGATCCAACTGGTATTAGTGAGCTTCAGCGATCCGTTTGAGTGGCCCGAAAGGAAACGTGTCGGCATGGATTCTGTCCAGCACCACATCTCACATCTTTTCATACGCAATCACGCTGCCTGATCGGCTGGTTGACAATCCTGAATTAATAACATCTGAAATATGTTACATAGAAACAGGATCTTTTGTACATAAACATCCCTCAAACTCCTCCAGATGTGAAACAAATATTCATGTCATTTGATTTTAAAAACTAAAGTAATGCCAGGTTTGATATATTACATTATTATGAATAGCTCATACAGATGACTAACAATGTGAGTAGATCTAGGGGCCTATTGTTTGGTCTCCTTTTACGTAAACATGTATATGTGATCTCTGGATTTGCCTGTTTCATGTAAAAGCTTTCTATGTGAGTTATTACTGTCTTGTCTTTGTCTGAGAAAAAGATTCCGAGTCTGTTCATGTGCTTCCTGCTAGTCCACAGTGTTTGTGCTCTGTTCATTACAGTCCAGTCTTTTGTGCTTTTTCAATAAAGCGTCTCCTTTGGCTGTGACGCATTAAAGTTGATTTGATGCATTTTAGTCGCTGCACATTTTGGCCCCTAGTTTTTAACAATATTGGATCCGGCAGAGGTCCAATGTTTCTTCCCGTCTCTCTGTGGTGACGGGTGTGGTCGTATCTCTGCGCAGCTCGGTCGGGCTACAGATCCGGCGACGCCCCGGTCACGGCAGCCTCGTTGGACAGCGGCCTGAGCGGCAGCGCCTACAGCCTGCTGGACGAAGAAGGAGAGATGAACGAGGTGGACAGTGCCATCTTCCAGGTGCCGCGACTGTGAGTCAGCTTATTCACATCACTTTATCTCAAAAATCTTCTCCTTATTCTTTAAATGTTAAATGGGCGATAAACTACAACTTACATGCTGCCCAGAACAATACATTAAGAAGTTGTGTTTCCTGGATTTTCTTTCCTGTCTCTATAGTGGAAAGATCCCAAATGGCACCGATGTGTTGAAATCACCAATGGGACACATTGACAGTGAAGGTATAGTACAGCATGTGCATTCATTCACATATCCTCAAGGATGAACACGTTTATTTATATCCTCTTCTTCCCATCTCCTCATGTCAATGCGTCTCTTTCGTCCATTCATAAAACACACACACACACACACACACACACACACACACACACACACACACACACAGGCTACCCTTCAGCGACTTGTTGACCCAGCTTTCAAGATATCTCCATTCAGTTTCCCAGGCAACCAGAAGCCAGGCAGAAGTCCTCATAACTCCTCTGCGTCCCTGTTAAACAAATAAATGTGATTGCTTGCAGGCCATGTTTGTTATTACTCATCGTGAGAGTACATGTTGTGGCCAGCAGAGGGCAGTCTCATGCAGAAGAGGGGTATGTATTTCACTCTGCTGATTCAATGTGTGTGTGTTCAGGTAAGTCTCAGGTCATGGGGGAGATAAAGATCGCTCTGAAGAAGGAGATCAAGACGGAGGGGGAGCAACTGGTCCTTGAGATTCTCCAATGTCGCAACATCACCTACAAGTTCAAGTCTCCGGACCACCTACCTGGTAATGTAAAACATCAATACACACACCTTATTTATGCTTACACACACACACACACAATCAACTTAACTTAAAAATTTTAATTGAATTAATCCCCCCCCCGGTTTATTATTCTTATGACTTCTGTCGAGATTCTTCACGGCATGCAGAGACAATTTTAATGCGCTACATATCATTATAATATTTGACAGCTGGGAGGCCCACACAGCCCACACTGTTTCGAACGACTGGCATCTTGACACGCCATCAAATCAAATCCTTGCCAGTAATTTCTCGATGCAGCACCACAGGTGTCCCGAGAGTGTTTTCCAGCCAACGTTCCCTTGGAAAGCAGCGTACACTTAACCTAGTCTGTCAAAGTCAGACAACACACACAGAGCCAGAGAGCACTGTGTGGACAGAACAATGGAGCCAAGAGTGATCGCAGGAAACAAAGTGTATAAGGTGGCGCTGATGTGTGTCTCGTTGGTGCCAAACAGGAGATGGGGAGAGGGAGGCGGTAGCCACGCCCACAAGACTGTCATAACGGAGCATAAAATCACATTTTAATGTACTTTTCAAACAATCCAATTACACACTAATAGTATTTACTTTCTTACTGTAACGTCTTCCCTTGATCAAACACAGATAGCTGCCCCACCTCATCTCCTCTTCTAATATTTACACCCTTATATCCGAGCTGTTGGCCTGATTTGCTTCCAGATGGGCATGACAGTTTTTTTTTCCATTGATAGAATGTAGAAAGTACAGAATGTAGCAGTGACTAATGTTGACTATGAGCATCTGTGACTTACTTACATGTTACATGTTAATTTTCAATATTAAAGCCCAAACCCCATTTTAAACTACATGTGAAAAAGTCATCATTCAATTCGTCTTTTACACATAGACCTAATTGCAAATAAGGTCACTAATGTTTCCCCTCCGTAGTTACTGGTTTTAATATTAAATCTGTTATAAGGGGGATGCAAATGAGTGCTTGGTACACCCAAGCACTCATTTGCTGTGTTCGCATAATTACTTCCTGTGGTTTAAGTCCATTGTCATTAGGTTGAATTTACAGAAAGACAACAAAAAAAATAGCTCAAACACATAAATAGAAACAACATAAAACAATCTCTTAAACATCTATTAAATGAAATAAGGACACTAACAGCTATACCAGGGATGGTTTTCTTTTTCCCCTGTTTCACCCAGGGAAAACAAATCCCATTTTTTAGTATATCAGTTTTTACACTGTGTGTGTGTGTGTGTGTGTGTGTGTGTGTGTGTGTGTGTGTGTGTGTGTCGGCAGATCTTTACGTGAAGCTCTATGTGGTCAACATTGCCACCCAGAAAAGGATCATCAAAAAGAAGACCAGAGTGTGTCGTCATGATCGCGAGCCGTCTTTTAATGAAACCTTCCGCTTCTGTATGAACCCGGCCGGACACTCCCTACAGGTAGGAGAGTCCCAAACACAAGCACACACACAGGTTGTAGAATACACCCAATATGGGGATCTGTTTGTTTTTGAACAGTCATACGGCAGCTATTTAAACCCAGCCCCTTCATTCTCTGCCTCCTAGATGCATAAAGAGTATACAAACATAGGACTTTCACCCAGCAGACTGGGATTTGTGTCCTGAGTAAAACCTATTTTTGCACTTAGCTGAAACGTATTTTGAGTAGGCAGCAAACCTGTCTGTAAATAGCACTGTTGTGGTACTAATAGCATCAGCCTTAAGAACACAGTCTGTAATCCTTAATCAGTTGATCTGGCGTTGAACCTTGTGTCTTCTTATAGATATAATATGACATAATGCTCGTTGTTATTTTCACGCCAGCTGTTCCTGGTGTCCAATGGTGGCAAGTTTGTGAAGAAGACCCTGATTGGGGAGGCCTACGTGTGGCTGGACAAGGTCGACCTACGCAAGCGTGTGGTGAGCTGGCACAAGCTGCTCGCCAGCAGCGCCCAGATCCACTCGTAGGAGGAAACTCCGCCTCCAAGGGACTGATTCCTGTCATCCGGGTCACTGATCCACTCGTTTCGGGTATGGGGGGGGTTGAGGGTAGGTTCTGGATACGGGCCGCTTATTTCATCTGTGTTTCAGGGCTCAGAGTTTTGGAAGATTCTTTCGTTCATAAGGGCAGCTCTGATGAGGATTTCTGTCGTGCGGGACGTTTTGGAGGAAGCAGTTAATGCGTTTACAGGAAACGGACACAAGTTTACAGGACGTACAGTGTACAGTGAAGTAGGCAGGGCTGAGTGGAACAGAGGTCAGTTCAGAGGTCAAGCACGGAATCAACCAGGTATAACACACTTTAATACACAGCACACACACACACACACACGCACACTATTATTTAAGACAATTTGCACAGTCATTCACACAGAAGAGACGTATTTAATTCTACAGGGAATGGACACACTTGGATTTCCAATTTATTTATTTAGATGCTTTATCCGTGAAATATTTTCCCTCGTTGCTTTATTACAAGTGCATTTTATTGTTTTAAGAAGCGTTTTTTTGGGGGGAATGAAATATCGACTCCATTGCAGAGACCTCGTATTTATTTTTGTATTTATGATATCAGCGTAGAGTTCTATCATTTGTCTTCTCCTCAATTATTTAAGTGCTTCAAAATCTTTCCCTTGGGAAGGAAGCGTAGTATATTTTATAACACACAACCCAGCGTTCCACTTCACGAGAAAAAAAAAAAAAAGAAATCTCAGCAAGCATGAATTTATCAACAAAATCCTCTCCTACTTCACTTTTTACCCCATATTCTCCATCCGTAAGTGTAAACTCAGTCGTATCAAATGATAATTGTTTGATAAAAATGAATATTGATATATATATCAAATTGGACACTATATATTGTGCGCATGAGTCTATCTATACGGTATGCAGTGCCACATGTTCTGCACAAAAATCACCTCTAACGTTCTCTAACGTTCACTTTGTATATAGTGAAGTGTCATAGCCGGAAATGAATTATAACATATATAGATATATATATATATATATATAAAGATTTCTTTATCACGGACAATCGAGTCTTGATGATTGTGACATAGATGTTTTATTTACCCACGATACCCCGTAGAATGTGAGACATTAACCATAAGAGATTTAAGTATTTCGTGTCCTTCTTTGTGAGCTCCAGGCACATTGCGAGTCCTACAGTAGTCCTGCCTGTTCGTAGGAGCAGTCGACTCAACATTGCACGCTTTTGTGGTATTTTTGCACTTTTTTCTGCTTAGAATGTAAAATCATCATCCTGCTAAAAATCAGATAGCGATTATTTATTTATTTTTTTCCCAAGAAGAGGAAGTAGAGAGTTAAAATAAAGTGATGACAATATCAGGAGATATTGTAGCGAACAAAAGTCAAATGTGGCGGGAAACTATCCATGAAAAAGCACCGTTAGCATTCTGAGATACGACAATGCTATCACAGTAGCATGTTGATGTTTTGTCCTAGCTTTATTCGTTCTAAATGTGTCGTCTCGATAACACCACTTAACCTTCGAATCATAAATGTTGTGTCTAAAAGTCTACAGAGTCCACTCTGTCTTGAAAAAGGTCGTTGTGAGTGTCTGTATGGGGGTCAAGCTGGTTCATTCAGCATTTTCAACTTAATATCTGAGTGATTTCTATGCAACACCTGCTGTATCAGAGTGGTAACTGCAGCTCGACTTGCCAGAAATGTCAGAAGAGAGGAATATCGATTTTTCTTTTGCACCGCTGTGTGTTCACGTCCCCCATGAAGTGATTATTGCTTTGACGTGATTTTTTACATTTTTTAATTTTTGTATTGCTAATGTGAACCTTTATTTATTGCACGTTGAGACTATTTCATATGTTGTATTATATTTGTTTACAGGACATATCAGGTGTACATAAGAAAAGGTTTTGTTTTCTACACAATGTGCTTGTTTACGAGATTTAGAGGACCTTTCTCGTCCTTGTGCTCCAACACACACTCATACGGAAAGTAACATGCACAGGTTCCAAATTTCACAGTTATGAATTCCAACAAAAAAAAAAATAAAGATTCACATTTTTATTTATTCCCCTTGAGAGACGTGACCAAAATAGCGTTGTTATTAATGGACGTCATACCTGAAATGATAGTAGTTTTACAGTCTGTGTGTTTGTTTGCCTCTTATTTTTGTACTCTTGTGTGTAGCATCTTCATACCAAGTCCATGCATGTCATTTGCTCTGATGCATAGCTCTTCTTTTAAGTGTCGTCTGTCTAAAAATATTGACTTTAAAATCTCTCAAAACAAACAAAAAATTACACTCTCGCAACCACACACACACAAAACACACACACACACACACACACACACACACACACAGATGCTTTCTCTCTCTTTCCAACCTTGTAAATACATAGCTTTTTATACTTGGGTTTGGGGAGCAATAGGTCTTTTAGCAGACAAAAAAAATAAAAAAGGTGTGTGAACATAGAAGTAAAAGGAAGTTGTTCTCCTCTCGATCAGTGTACAGTGGATAGGCTGAGAAACGACCTTACGTCTGTGTATAGCAACCCCAGATTTACCCGACCCTTTACACCGAACACTAAAAGGTTCACCAGAGTCTAACTACACAGAAATCTATCTTACCAACTCAAGCAGTTGCAGGAGAATTTAAATGTGCTCACACTGGATGTTGCATGTTTCAATGGTGGTTCATACTATTTTTGTGTCCAGATATTATTAAAGAGAAAAAAAAAAGAAAAAACAAAGAATGAGGTAGAGACAGATATAGAACAAAACGCTATAGAGGGGGGAAATTATAAAGAAAACCTATTAACAATTATTGATGACGTATGCTGACTGTACAAAGATTATGCTTGTAAAACCTGTCTGGTTTTTCACTTGTAAGTAAACAGAAAAAAAAATCTACTGTCATGGTTTTGTGATTGTATACAGGAGGTATTGATAAATTATGCAAATTGTGCTGTAAAAATGGCTGTTGCCCTATGTCTAAATATTAAATATCAGTACAAATTACATGCTGCTGTGTATTGCATTATTGATCATAACACCGTTTTATTTTGGTACATGGAGGTTCATTCTGGGAGTTATCTTTACTTTTTAAAGCTCCCTGAGAGAGTTCTGTTTGCTGTGATGTGTGAAGTAACAGAATGTGACCATAAGATGGCGCCATGTGCCTTCAATTTGAGCACCTTAATAGGGCAGATACACAGCCGGGATTCACAGGTGTTTTCACTCTGATTGATTAGACCTCTTTGCCATTCTGTAGTATGTGTTGTTTGATTGACGGCTCCCGTCTCCTGTAGGACGTCTCCATCCAACTTCAAGGTAAGAGGAGGTCTTGTTATATCCGTGTGTGTGTGTGTGTGTGTGTGTGTGTGTGTGTGTGTGTGTGTGTGTGTGTGTGTGTGTGTGTGTGTGTGTGTACGTACAGGCCTTTATGCTCACACTTGTGCCTTAAACTGGGATTCTTTCTAGTGGCTAGCAGGGGGCCAACCCTCTGGTTGCAAACAGAAGTCGCATTGCATAAAAGTCTATCAGAAAATGCCCCAACTTCTCACTTGATTTATTATCTCAGTAACAGTATAAAGATGAGTTTATGGTCTCACAAGTCTTCTTGAATACAGCATGATGCTAATAATGTGTTAATTATGGTCCCATTTTGATTAAAATAGATGATAAAGCAGGGATTTCTTTAGTATAATAACACATTTTTCTAAAGCTCTTTTCAAAACAAAGTCACAAAATTGCTTGACATGGTTGAACCTTTAAAAGGTTTCAAATCAAAGTAGAACAATGAACAAAGACAGTAACACTGTACTAAAGTGCCTTAAAGGTGACCAGCAAAATCTTAAAATTAATTCTAAAGCACACTGGTAACCAGTGAAGTGAGGCACAATACCAGCAGGACCATGAATAGTATTTTAAAAGCTTTGCCTGTACTGTGACAGGCCTTTTGACACATTCTGCTTTCCTTTCTTGGTTTTGTTTCTTCGCAGCACACAACACTATATTTCCTTCTCATTCATCCATCACAAAAACCCCAGATGTTCTTTTAATTTCATCTCCTGTTTTAACAAGGTAAATAATGCATCTTCTATTTGTTTTCTTAGATAGAACTCATGGGTGGTCTTCCTCGTCCTCTTCTTTCCTTGAGCTCATTTAGGACAACAGTGATGCTGTTCTTCAATGCTTGCTTGTTTCCAAAGGCATAAACGCTTCACCCACTCAGCAAAAATGAGAGATGTTGTCTTTGTGCTCTGGGAAGAATAGAATAGAAACTATACGCTTGTGTACTGTGAGTCAGCAGGAACCGATATTTCAAAGCCATTGGAGAGGCCAGTGGTGGAGGGTCACAAATATATATTATTTCAGAGTTTGAGCTGTACTCAAATCTTAGAAGTCAACCTTTATTTTGTCAACAAGCTTCCATGAGTTAGAGGAAGTTTTGAAATGTCTGCAACATGATACGTTTGTGTTTGATTTGCTCATTCTACTTTTATTCCTTCTACTCTCCTCTGTATTATACGTCATATTGTAAAAGTTTAAATGCATTTTGCATTTTAAATACACATTTTTTTGTCTTGAGGTTTAAAATAAATCACCTTTTTGTGATTATTTTTGTAAATAAATTAGATTTTAACAGCCAGATGCTGGTAAACAAGTTATAGATATTTGTATATTCTGCAACCTTTTAACAGTCTTGGGTTGAAATATAACTGCGGGCATTTAGAATTCTGCCTGCAGGGGGAGTGAGAAACCAGTTTTGCAGAGTCGCCCAATGGAACCATTGACTTTATGTATTCCTCTTCTGTCAAACATCTGAAGTCTGAGCTCACAAAATTATACCTTCACTGCATGAATGCATTTTATTTTGTTGCTCTTTATTTTCAGACACAAACAAGAGAAAGAGGTGTGTGTGTGTGTGTGTGTGTGTGTGTGTGTGTGTGTGTGTGTGTGTGTGTGTGTGTGTGTGTGTGTGTGTGTGTGTGTGTACAGACTGTGTGTCAGCACCTGCTGGGCGGTGACTCTGCAGCTGCAACCACAAACCACCTGCTCCTGCCTGCTGAGTGTGTCACAAAATAAAAATGAGTTGGAGACTTTTTCATCAGACATCCAAAACCTTTTTACTCTCGGCACAAACTGCAGCCTTTACTTTAACAACAGACGCCTCATTTGCACCTGGAAACTACTTGCAGTTGCACTAAAGCACTAATTGTCAGCATATTGCTTTGACAGGATAATTTCACAGTATAGAGAATAAAAAAAATTTAATTGACTATATCCACAAAACTTTTTTCACATTCATGTGAATGTTATGTTAAAATAAAAGTACCATGACGTATTAAAGGATATCTACTAAAAGTAATATTACAATCAATAAGCCATTTTGAACGAAGTCCAACTGTTGTGACGATCCTCAGTGTGTATCACCGCCTTTAAAAAAAAAAAAGCCACAGAGTGGACCACGGATCCACTTTCCCCGTTCCATAATAGTCGTTACATTCTGCTCTTTAATGTTGTCCAGACACAAAGCTCCTAAACGGGCCTAATGATGGCTAAAGCTGGGACTCTTCATCATGGCCGGTGGTGCACGGACACCTGTTGCAGACACCATAAACGGCTGCGATGACTGTTTGGGGGCTCAGGGAGCAGTGGTGAGTCTCAACTGTATTTTTAAATTGAGAAAACATTTTTAAATATAGAAGAGTGCTGAGGTCTTGACACAAGCTGCGCTTAGAATGTTTGACATGTGTACAGATATTCAATGCATTAAGCTGAAGAAAGCTGAATTTATACATTTGCAATTCTGTATATTTGGGGGGGCTTTTTTAACAGAATAGCAGAGAGAAAGAGAAAGGGAGAGAAAAAGCTAATTAGCTCTCTTGCTCAGATAGAAAGGTTGATACTACTTTGATATGTTTATTTACAGCCAGCAGCCAGTAAACTTAGCTTACCAGCTAACCTAGTTTAGCTGAGCTTACCATAGAAAGAATAGTGAAACCCAGTGAAATTTAGAGGTACTGGAGAGCCCGGTTAGTTATTTCTGTGCTAAGCTAATCCTAGCTAAGCTAAGCTATGCAACTGCTGGCTGTAGCTTTATATTTAGCAGACACATGAGTATTATTTTGATCACTGACCTACTGTAATTTGCCCTGATTTCACTTGATTCCATTCACCCATCGTCTACTTGCTTACTGTGTTATGATAAAAAAATTTAACTTAATACACCTATACTCCTAACACTCCTATCATTTCTTTTTAGAAGTGCTTGTGAGAGAAGGGTGTAAAGTGTAAGGACACGGCTTGGTTGACTTTCTCGTGAGCTTCCTGCTGGAAACACTCGGGTTTAAATCAAAGGATCGCTCTCTGCTGTCCATATCATCCCCTTTCCGTCCCCCCCTCTCGTTTTATGTCGCCTGTGTTGTCTTTCATAGTCACCCTCTCCATTCATCTTCAACTCCCCCTCCTGTTCTCTCCCTCTCTCTCTCTTCCGGATGGTTCCCTCAGATCCTTTTACTTCTAAAGATGTGTTTGTTCCCTTCTTTTGCCTTCAAAGACGAAGCCCGCTTCAGACCTGGGAACGGCGTCTGTGATTCACCGAGCGGTGAGGCTGATCAAAAAGGCAGAGATTTGCAGAGGCCACATCAGACGACGTCACCGGATGCGTCGGCTAATCCGAGGGGTTCACGAACCCATCGAACGGGACTTCGATCACCAAGGAGGATCATCAACATAAACTGAGAGGTCGTTTTGAAATATTTGTTCTATGAGGCTTTGTTTCTTGTTGCAGGTTTCCAATGGATATGAAATGTGACCAAAAAGATGAGATTTCTAGTCACAATAGTCAACGAGTCTGCCTACCACTTTGGTCCAGTCTGAAAAACCTCAACCTCATTTGATGGATCGCCATGTAGGTTTGTACAAATATTCATTCTCCCCAGAGGACAAATCCTACACACTTTGATGACCCCTTGCTAGACTTAGATTGGGCACATAGTTAAAAAATATATCTGCTAAACATCACAATGCATTTAACCCAAATTCTAAGCTACATGCACCAAATCATTTGACATCCTAATACAATTACAGAGACCTATTAGATAGCAGGAGAGTAGGAACCATCTGTACTATGGTTTAATGACCAGAGCCCTCTAAATGTGTTGTGCTGCTCCAATATGGACGACGATACACAGATAGAGATGTGCTTACGCTATCAGGCAACTAATGTTAGTGTCCTGATATTATTGGTTTAAGTATACAGGCGGCATGGTAATGTAGGAGCTGTGGATCATGGAGATTGGGCAGAGTAGTTATTGTATATGAGGCAGTACATTTTTGGGAATAAAGACTAATATGTGACAGTTTACTGCTGTATCTTGTCACAATTCACTCTATTAGGAATTAAAGTATCTATCAAATGATGACACTGATAAGTAGAGACGCTAAAAAAGTTAATTAAATGGAGGACAGAAACAAAATGTTTTGAGTTTAAAAAAAAAAGGAAAAAAGACCCTTCATGTCGAATCACCTTGAATCCCTCCTAAAGCCTAGTCCTTGTCACCGGATTCCCGTTTCACCCTGAGGTGCTCCTTCGCCGGGCCATAACTTCTCATCCTGACAGAAGAGCTTTCGCTTCTAGTAATGTGATCAGTCAGTGCATGGAGGGGACTGAGGCGGCCTCCGTCCTGAGTGAAACATCATATCATACACATTCGCCATCACTTCTCTTTCACTGAGTCAATAAGGCACAACCATGCCGACTGTCACCAAAGAGGGGACTGTGGTGCAACAAAGCAGATGGTTGTGTGTGTGTGTGTGTGTGTGTGTGTGAGCGTGAGTGTGTGTTTGTGTGTGTGTTGCTTGATGTTATTACTGATGGTCAGTCAGAGATAAACATGAGGATTTTCTAAAGCCACAAAGAATTTTCAACAAAACCAACATGAATAATGTAGAGATGTGAAGCTTCACTCTGTCTTAGAGGAATAGTTTGGCATTTTCGGAAATTAATTTATTCCCTTTCTTGCCGAGAGCTATAGGAAGACTGATGTCTGTTGGTGCATATGAAGCTGCTATAGCTGTTGGTTGGATTAGCTAAGCACACGGACTGGAAACAGCTAGCTGAACCCTGTCCAAAGATAACAAAAGCCACTTAGCAGGGCCGTTAAAGCTCACAAAGCCGAAGTGTAAAAACAGCTTGTTGTGGTTTTGCGGGATCATTTAACATAACTGTAGCTGTACAGGGCTGACGGCCCGCCAACAGGAACCCCTGCCAAATATTTTCTTTTAATACCAAAAATAAATATCCACTCCAGATTTTCTCCTACAATTATTCTGCAGCGTTGCACCGCCATAACACGTCTGTAATAACAACAGGACAGTGGAGTGTCTGTGGTTAGTTCATGTCTGTAATAACAACAGGACAGTGGAGTGTCTGTGGTTAGTTCATGTCTGTAATAACAACAAGACAGTGGAGTGTCTGTAGTTCATGTCTGTAATAACAGGACAGTGGGGTGTCTGTGGGTAGTTCATGTCTGTAATAACAGGACAGTGGAGTGTCTGTAGTTCATGTCTGTAATAACAACAGGAGAGTGGAGTGTCTGTAGTTCATGTCTTTAATAACAACAGGAGAGTGGAGTGTCTGTGGGTAGTTCATGTCTGTAATAACAACAAGACAGTGGAGTGTCTGTAGTTCATGTCTGTAATAACAACAGGAGAGTGGAGTGTCTGTGGGTAGTTCATGTCTGTAATAACAGGACAGTGGAGTGTCTGTGGGTAGTTCATGTCTGTAATAACAGGACAGTGGAGTGTCTGTGGGTAGTTCATGTCTGTAATAACAGGACAGTGGAGTGTCTGTGGGTAGTTCATGTCTGTAATAACAGGACAGTGGTGTGTCTGTGGGTAGTTCATGTCTGTAATAACAGGACAGTGGAGTGTCTGTGGTTAGTTCATGTCTGTAATAACAGGACAGTGGAGTGTCTGTGGGTAGTTCATGTCTGTAATAACAGGACAGTGGAGTGTCTGTGGTTAGTTCATGTCTGTAATAACAGGACAGTGGAGTGTCTGTGGTTAGTTCATGTCTGTAATAACAGGACAGTGGAGTGTCTGTGGTTAGTTCATGTCTGTAATAACAGGACAGTGGAGTGTCTGTGGGTAGTTCATGTCTGTAATAACAGGACAGTGGAGTGTCTGTGGGTAGTTCATGTCTGTAATAACAGGACAGTGGAGTGTCTGTGGGTAGTTAATGTCTGTAATAACAGGACAGTGGAGTGTCTGTGGGTAGTTCATGTCTGTAATAACAGGACAGTGGAGTGTCTGTGGTTAGTTCATGTCTGTAATAACAGGACAGTCGTCCTTATTAAGTGAATGCAGAGACAGAGAGTCAGCTTCATATCAGGTCATGTGACTCGGCCTGCTCTCCCTAATGCTCACAACCTGCATGTTTCCACAGATGTCAGCATTCAGAAAAGTGACCATCAGGCCTGAGATCATCACAAATGTAGGAGCTGGCCAAAAGAACACACTGTGTCTTCTCTACTTGACTTTCAAGTGTAATTTGATGTGAAAAATGGCCGTGGGTGTGTTTCAAATGTCATTTGAATAAAATGCAAAAGATTTTGCCCTTAAAATGTGTTTTAATGAGCTGCTGCATTTTTAAAATCAAACCATATTACTAGGCACCACTTCCACATCTCTGCTCTCATATTAAAAATGAGAGTTTGGGAGAGCAGGTTGAAACTGATTATTCATGGCTTAATGGGTGAGGTTAACACTACAAACGGGTGGTTTACTGTTTCTTAAAGGGGAAAAACATCTGGTGGAGCAGATCATCTTTATTTTCTCAGCAGCTTTCAGACAATTTCTTCTTCTTTTTATTATTATTTTTTATCATTATTGCCCTCTCTGTGCCGCTCCCATTGTGAACACTCACACAGTAATGGGCGCTCACTGGTTGGGAAAACAACAGCCTTGTGGCTCGGTCGTGAGGAGTCGGCGTGGAGACAGCGAAGGGGTTGCTAGGCGACGGCAGCTGGGCAATTCCCTGGACAGGTGGGTGGGGTCGGGGGCTGGTGATAGAGGCCACACCTGCTGCCTGCCAGACACACACACACACACACACACACACACACACACACACATATTCCTAATTCACTCAGAGGCACAACCTTTACATAAACCCCCCTGTCGCTTCCTATTACACATGTGGTTGCACTTTTGATTTGACTTCTTTTGCTGCTCTTTTGTGGAAACATGACCTGAAGAAAACTGTACCACAGCGGTCCACAGGGGTCAAATGAGAAGCAGTGAACTGATAGCTGAGAACCACGTAACCTTCATACAAAGTTGAATCTAATGCCCAGCAAACAGACGAACACATGTCACATGTAGCAGCCAGTTTTAACTGCTTATTTTCAGATTCAGCAAGTATGCAGCCCGGCACAGGGAGCATCAGTTTACATTCTAAATGCATTTCAAATGATCCCCTTTTTTATGTGTACTGTTGCAGGTGTAACTGATAAGATGAATAGGTTTCCATGCAGGTGAGGTAGTTCCAAGATCCTGGTATTCAACATTCATTGAATATGCATGCTGGCTCACTCTCATGGCGTACTGGGAAACTTGATGGAAGTGATTAAAAATGAGTTTCACCTGCTTTTCTGCCACGTCTACTAAAATGTCTACTGTGAAAATAGTGGATTGCTTTTGGGCCAATACTCACTCTGCTTTTTAGCTCCGTGTTGTTCTCCTCCACCTGCTGAAGGAAATATTTCGTTTCTGTAAGGTTTCTCTATGTTTCTCTATATTACACGGTTCAATCAATCTGTTGACATAAAGATATTCATTATAGCAGCTTTAAGGATAAACATTCCACACAGGGTGTCTAAACATTTAAGTCTATGGGATGTATTTAGTCATGCCCAATTTGCTGCTTTAAGAGGCCCTTTGTAAAATACACTAATCCCTGTGAAAATCCCATATAATCCTATTTAAGCGAGTGTTGCGTTTGCTTGCTTGGTTCAAAAACAGCATGAGGGATTGGTGTTGGATATTCATATGTGGTAACACATGGCGCCTTTTGCTTTTTTCCCCTGCTTGTCGCATTTTGTTACTCATTTACTGATAATTTCCTCCTTTGCGTGTTAGTCTGTGTGTTCCCGTACATCTTTATATAATAAATGTATCTGTAAACACTCCTCTCTTCCACCTCTGAGGCCTGCCGGGCAAAGATCCCCAGATGACCAGCTTTTATACAAGTTATAGTGAAACCAGAGTGGAGAGACATGGTCAGCTGTTTGCACAGTAAACTTAATTTTGGATTAATATAACAGCAGGCGTGTAACATTTAGCTTGGTTTGTGTGCTAACCCTCACTGGCAAACACAGCATGCACCCATACACACACATACACACACCCACAATCGCAAATTATGATCAGAAATAATAACTTTAGGTTTCCGTAATAAAGTGAGGAGCTCTGAGGAAATTAGTCAGAGATTAGCTTTGTATCTGACGAGGGACGTTGGAGAGAAAACTCATTAGAAAGTAGCATATCCCCGGTATTTACCTTGCCTGGTGTCCCGCTAAAGAAAAATGTCACTTCATATTAAATTTGCCACAGCCCTTGGAGCAAGCGGAATTTATTATCACACTGCACTGCACTGTCGCAACATTTAATGAAGGCTCATGATGATACATAATAAAACAGAGGGCCTGTTATTAGATGGGAATTGTGAGTTTTCTCTTGAAATATTTTGGGGCAAATCGGACGTTGAGGGCGGTCAGGCTGAGGGCCTGAAAATGCTTTCAGCGACAGAGCAGAGTTGTCCTTATGTGCACTTCAATCCCAGCCGGTCTGTGGCGTGTCCTTGTTATCAAGGATGCAGAAGAGGGACAACAGAACACATAAAAGTCAGCTGTGACGGATTGACACTGGAGAACAGATCATTCTAGGAGGCAAGTGATGCTTCAATAGAGAAATACAAATTTATTCTAAGAAATGGAGACAAAACATCAAATTCTTGTTTTTATGACTTGTTTACACTTTGATCATCAGCTGGGAGGATGACAGGAGACCTGAACGACACATGTGGGCAGCAGACAGGAAGGTTTCTGCGCGCCATGCGTAATTATTGCACGTCAAAAACACACTGTAAAAAGAGAAAAAGTAATAATCCATACTTCAAAATGATTTGATCTAGTGTTTTTTTGTTGGATGTTTCTTAAAAAGTGAAATTCAACCAGTAGATTTAAGCAATTCCACTTTCCACAAAATGTTAACAGAAATATTTGTTTTAATGGAGCAGAATACAGAATGACTCTCTCCAAAACCATTCAGAAACTAAAACACAGCACGCACACACACACACATACACACACACACACACACACCACGTGTTTCACGGGAGCTCGCTGCTACACGGCGGGGGCTGATATTTTTTACAGTGTGCGGAAAGAGGCACCGCTCTGCCGGCCAAGCCGAAGCCCCAAATGCGCCCTCCCCTTTCCTCCTTTCCTTTTTTGACACGCGCCGTAGCTCTCCTCTAATAGCCTATCGCAGTTTGAGACACTTAAGTCACACACACACACACACACACACACACACACACACACACATGCACGCCTGAAACCAAAAAAAGCACACGCTCCTCAACTCCACCGGGAGGGCGGGACGCGGATCCCAGAATATGAGATTTGTTTCCAAACGCGCACCGATGGCGGTGTGAGGCGTTTGGCTTGAGCACGCGCGCCGTTGAGGATTTGTGAAAGCTCCTTTTTTGTGCATCTTTTTTTCCAGTCTGGATCTTGGCTGTCGGGAACTAAAGCAAACAAAAGCTATGGATTACTCAGTGTGCTTACTTTTACTGCTGTCAACCGTCTCGACGGTGTCGACCGGACAATTCCCAACGGCGCAGATGTGAGTACAGCTTCATAACAGCCTGTTGGCTTTTCTAGGGGGGGGGAGGACTCGCTAATATGCTGCATGGCAGGTTTGTTTATCACAGTCCAGATTCATATGAAACGTCTCGATTCATATATTCCATTATTGCACTTGGAACATGATCCTCGAAGCGTCTCTCAGCAGAAAGTGCTTCCTTCTTGCCAAGTGATGATGGTTGCACATTACTTGGGATACAACTTCACCCCGTCAAGCACGATATTTAAAGCTTCTGTCCATTTGTTTGCCAGCTTGCAGCGGGGTGAGCTGCTGTCAAATGAATCATCCCAGGAAGGTGGACTGAGGTCTGGATGTCGCTCATGGGGGGGTTCCCAAGCTTTCCCTCTACCACAGACCTATTGGACCACCGGCTGTTTGTGTGTGTTTGGATGAATCTGATTCCTTTTTTTAATGTGGAAAAAAAAAGCCCATTTCCTGTTTCCAGCTTCTTGTCCTCTATTATGGTATATGTTTGGATTTGGACTGCTTCCTAAAGTTGTGACTTTATTGACCAAATACTTAATTAATCAATCAATAAAATAATTGAAAGAAAAATCAATTAAAAAGTAGATTTTTTTTCTTCTGCAGACCACGGTTTGACTCTACTTGAGAAAATTTGTAAGATTCACTCTCAGGCCTAACCGACCGTTTCTTTTATAGGTGCAAAACTTGCAGTAATCTGTATGCACTCAGAATATGATTTAGATTAAATCTAAGTGATTTCAGTTCATATCTTGTCCAACATGCAGGCTGAAACCTCCCTTCTTGCCCTGCTGGGTTACTGTCCCACTCCCTGTCAAATCTAAATCTGACTCCCGACCTCTTTATTTATAGCTGTGACGGATGATCTATCCACAGGTCCTAAATGAGACAAACATACAGGTGTGTGGGCCTTTTTCAGCCGCCATACTACACCTCCCACTTCATCAACAGGTTTTATGATATTCCAGATGGGTTTTTGGGCAGAGGCCGGGTCCACAGCGTTGGGTTTTGAATGCAGCCCAAGTAGTCCCCTAGAGAGGTGGTGAGCCGTGATGGCACTCAGCCTAATGGCCGAGTACAATGATGTCAGACTAGCCGAGTGGCCCTGCCCACTCCCGATATTTCATGGGCACTAAGTGGATTGATCTGTGGGTTGTGTGCATGATATTCACAGGCGTGGCAAGCTTTCACTAACATAGTCGGCCGACTGAATGAAACCAGGCGATTTTTTTTCTTCAAATCAGCAACAGGAGTGGAGGAAAAGGTTCTCTGCAGAAGAAAGATTCTCCGCTTCTCTTGCTCTTGTGCTCGTACTCTTGCGGTGATGGTGATTTTGAGTGACAGGCCTCAAGTTGACTCCTCAAGGTTAACGTCCCAGGGAGGAGCAGAGGAACTTAGGGCAAGGGTGAAGGGACTGACCCATCGTTCTCCTCCAGGTAATTTAGGAAGAAGCGAAGCACTTAAGTAGCTCAGTGTGACTAAAATCGCCATATCCTTCCTTCCTTTCCTTCTTTCTCACCTCCCCGTCTCATGGCTCAAAGTGTGACTGTATCTCTGGGCTCCATCTCCAACCTCACATGCCAGCATCTGTCTGCTTCAGATCTCCATGTCCCCTTCTCTTTCCTCTCCGCTTCCCTCCATCCCCCCTTCTCACTATCTCCACCATCACCCCTCCTCCCCCCTCCATCTTGCTCAGCCCTCTGTCCATCTTCTTTCCATCCGACTCCCTGCACATCTCTATCTCTCTCTCTCTTCTCCTCTTTTTTTTTTGCCCCGAAGGCGGATGATTAACATCATCGAATCTGAAATGCAGAGTCTGATGTCACAGACTTGTGCCCCAGAGATCTTGGCGCCAGGGAACGCATTGAGAGATACAGAGACGGAGAGAAAAAGAGATGAATAATAAAAATCCCAGACCGCTTGGCCTTATTGATCCCATATATTTACTGCAGGACACTTCCGTGTGTGTGCCTGTTTACACCACCCTCGAGGCCAAAGAAAAACACATCCTGATCTTTGTGTCATCACGTGACAACGCACTGAAGTCATCCATCCGGTCCAAGACGTGGCTTCGGCCTTAGTCACCGAGCGACTCCATCCTCCCCTTTTTTTTCTGTCACCCTCTGCTCCATTTCTCCCACTCTCACTTGCTTTGAAAATAAAAAAATAAGTAGATTTCATGCTCAACCAGCTAAAGAGCCACGCTTTTTGTGTTCTGCTCGTCTCCGGCGATCAGTGGGCATAATGTGAGGAGGCACTTCGTCTGAGCAGAGAGCAGCATGGGCATTCATGAGCAGTGCTGTATGTATGAGAAAATAGAGCAGGTTCCTGAGGTGTGAATATGGAGCAAACAAGGTCCAGAATGGTGTCAGCTCGTATATTTTCTATATTCTATTCCTGCAAAATAAGGTTAAACTACTTCTTTTCTGCTTTCTTTGAGAATATTTATTACATCCCAGTAGCCTTATTGCTGACTGGCCTGGAATGAATAAGCCTTATTTCCCATTTGCACCCACATGCATCTTGTTTCATGGCCTCAGTTCAATGCTCGACCGAACAGCTTGTTTATTAAAATGGCATACACGATTCAAACTATATAGAAATATGACGTTAAAGAAGATTATCTCAACTTTAATCTGCAATGCTGTGATCAGACAAATACTGGAGCCGTGATTTGAAAAGTTGGCATTCCAGCATTACGGTGCAAGAAGATATGAACCAGAAAACAATGTCTATTACTCTGGAATATTGTGTCCATTGGTCCACATTGGTATTTTATTAAATTTAAGCTCACTGGAAAAAGCTTCTTGTGTCTAGCGTGAATCGGAGAAGTTTGATTGAAAAAACCAACAACAAACATTTGATGAAGTAGATTTGGTTCCAGTGTCAAATCTACAGTAGCTTGTATTATAACTGATAATGTGGGGAGGTTTGAAGACGGTGGCTCAAATGGAACGAGCAGATGGGAATGACCGACTCGGGCTTGTATTGGGTTTCCTTGGCTGTGATTTGCACCTCTCAGCCACGAGAGGGTTGGCGCTCGCAGGTATATTTCCGGAGGCATGCCTCGAGTTGAGCAACTGGCGGGTTATATCTGTTACAACACACATGCAGATCTGTGCCCATGGATAGTAATTGCTCTCAGTTTGATTTGATTTCACCAGGCTCTCTCACACTTTGTCTTCTTCCCCTTTTCATACACTTTTTCCTACTTTTTCTCCCTCCTTCCCCCCAGCTCCCTCCCCTTTGCCCCCATCTCAACCCCGGCTAAATTTAGGCAAAAGAAAGGGACACAGAGTGTCCCGACTCAGATGTTGGTAGAGCTAAAGGACAGGGGGGTGTAGAGAGGCATGGGGATTCTCATAAACCCTGTTTATGAGCTTTGGTGTCTGCTTTAAGTTTCTCATGAATTAATTAATTTTGAGAAATAATCACGCCCCCTGCTTTGTATACGACAAGAACATTTTGGAGCAAAGAAGTGCAGTTTTCCTCCCCTGCACCCCTTTCCCACATGGAAATTCCCAAGACATTTTCCATTGCAGCGTTGCCAAGGCAACTTTGGGAATAGCTAACAGCTGTTTGGTCGGGAGCCCCCTCCTGTACAGGAAGCACATCTGTATATTGTAATGTAAAGCATGGGGAGTGTAGTTTTAAGGACGTGTTGTGAATCAGGCATGCGTTGTTCCTTCCTTATTTCATTAGTCATTATTTATTTATTTCTAAGCGTTTTGAATGTCTCAAAGGACTGTGTATGCGTGTAGCATAGCCAACTAAATTCATGGCGTTAATGTCAGTCACAAGGAAGCCAAAATGTTGCCAAACCAGTGACTTCAGGGAAGCGGGAGGATTTTCTAGTTATGTTGTATGATTTTAAACATTGAGCTGCAGCCTAATTCACGCCGTGTCCACAGTTTTTTGCCTTTTGCAGAAATCAACCTACCCGGGCTTTACGTGCTTAAAATATCAGTGAGACACAATCCCATCTGATGTATAACATTTCAAGAGACGCAGAGAAAAGTGGACCCAGGATGACTTCGCTCGAGCCCCTTAATGGAGTCGTATTGGTGCATAAGAGCTGTTAATGCCACACTCGACTAGACGACTACACTACGCCGGACAGTGTGAGCCACCAGGGAGTCGAGTACTCAGCACAGCAGTCTGCCCCTAGTAGCCGTCTAGATAGACATTAATTGGACATTTTGTCCAGGGGAGGCTGTACAATCTCTGTCTTTATACACGTCATCCTGGAATTGTGTGTGTGTGTGTGTGTGTGTGTGTGTGTGGCAAAAGTGTGATGCTGATGTATGGACGGATGGGTCGAGAGTTTGCTCAGATAGTGTGAAGGTGATGATGTGGTGTGGAGATGAAAGTGACATGTAGCAGAGAGAGAGAGACCGCTGGAGGGGCGAGGCTGAGCAAGAAAAGGGGGGGTTAAATAAAAAGCATTTTATAATTTTTTACACAATAAACATTAAATCTAGCTGCCCGTTGTTCTTCTCTAGTATTGTGCTGGAATCGCGCCAGCAGGTGCAAACACTTGCAGGTGTCACAACAATTCTGTTGTTATCCAGTTTAATGTGTCCGGACGCCTGCTGGGAGAGGTGATACAATGGGGGCTGTTAGTTCTGTCAGGACGTATATGCCTTTTGACACGGAGGGTGTGGATGGGGCAGACTTGGCACTAGGGGGACGGTGAGTCGGTCCCAGCTAGCCACGGAACCAGAGTGTTGAGGTCAAACGTGGGCAAGGGTAGGAAGGGAAGCGTGACCCCACCGGCCCTCTGTGGTGTTCCCAGACGACCAAATGGCCTGCTGGGACTTTGTTAATAGACGTTTCTTGCAACAAAAAATTTGGGACTAAATAAATAAATATATCAATGGAGCATTTGTTTTGTTTGAAATTATATATAATATTTATACATATACACATCAAAACATACGCATACAACTAAATCTGATCTGAATGAAATAAAAACACTAATCTGTCCTCTGAAAGTCCCTCTTATGTTTGTCAACTCGTCCTTCAATCCTGTTCTGGCGTCAGCCTGAAAATGAATGAATTCTATGGCGTTTTTAAAGTAAAGTAAGTTGTTTTCTAGTCTTTTTCACAGGTTCAAGGTTGGTCTCTCTCTTCCACCGTTGTTCAAAAATGAGTGTACTTTCTTGCCTCGTTTGTGTGAAATACCAAAATAGGCAAATAAGTGCTAACCGATAATGATGGGAATTGAATAATTTGTGCAATTAATCATGTGGCATTATAAATCTATTTCATAAATCTTAGTGATAAGTGGGCGGGTTTATTGAGAAAGTGATTCAGTATGATTTGGAATTGATGGAGGATTTTCTCGTCTGGATTGTTGTCTTTTCCATAGTGAAAATAAGACAATACGAAGCCGTTTGTCTTCGGCCATAAGTTGGCCTGATAAATCAATCCCTTTGGGATCAACTTCCTGTAACCCACACCTGCTCTATCAGCACATGACTGCCCACCAGCACCACCCCATCGTGGTAATGGTAATGATCTCATAAAGCGTCTTGTCAGCTCTTCCACAGGTGTAATACACTCTGACATTAGTGCCTAATAGTGCGCTGAAAATACTGTTCTCAAGGCTTCAATTAAACATCTTCAGATGGAGGCAGGTACGAAGTAAAAAGGCTCTGACTGACTCGCAGAGAGCAGAATCGGTGGATGAGCGGCAGAAATATCAATAACCTCTTGCCACAGAAGATAATGAGGCCGTGAGACATTTACAAAGCCCGCAATTATGGCGTTATTGACCTCAATAAAGAAGGAGATATCTCCACTTGTCTGCTCTGTGCTCCATGGTGATGCATGCGAGAGGGGAGGAGGACAAAGGAAAGACGTTTGTGGAATTATGAGTCGGTTTAGGGCGTTGTGTTGCAAATAATGACTATTATGTGGATTTACAATGGAAAAAGTAAGCTATGGAAAAAAATAGTGTCACAATATTATGCACAACAACAAACCGATAGCAGAGTTAGAGCGGTGAAAGGAAAGAGGGGATATAAACTCCACATTAGATGATGAACATAAGAAGGATAAAGGGAGGAAGGAAGGAAAAGGGGGAGAAAGTGAGTTTGTCTTCCACAAAGCTCTGTCAGGCTCGCTGCTGATTAGATGCCCCCCCCCCCCCCCCATGGGTTAATTACATCCTAACTGCCATCCTAAAACATCCCCATCTCACTTCCCTCTGCTTTCTGTAATAGTGTCAGCCATGTCTCTCTCTAAGAACAGATAAGAAGCCCAAATTACTAATATCAGAGGAGGATTTACGATGTCGAGCTGTGCTGGAAACCATGACTCCACAACATGAGACAGGAAGGGATGTAATAAAAAAATAAAGCAGTGTTTGCTGTCGGATGCTTCCTCCGTGACGGTTCCGATGGTATTAAGAGATCAAATTTGGATCCTCAGACTGGGTTCTGGGTATAAAAACACGAGGATGTTTACAAGGCAGGAAGGGTGCTGGAGTGGAAACTCTGAGATTGGATATTGAGCTCCAGATCCTCCTGCAGACGCGCCGGGCCTCAGAGCCGGCGTGGGGCCGACCTTTCGGTGTCTGAACCGGAGTGATGTAGCGTTCAGCGTTGCCGGATCAATTTTCCGGCTTTTCACTCGGGGACGCTGGGGATTCTTAGTGTCAGGTTCATCCCTCGGTGAGAAAACAAAAGCAAACTTGTTGTGCACACTTGTTAAACCTCTGCTGCCCAAAGACAGTGGAAGGTCATTTGTGGTGAAGATTCTTCTCCCTAGGTGTACCTTTCTGCACGCTGCATGACATCAGTCTATTAATACCAGGAGTTTCACTTGAGATGAGAGAAACTTGCAGCAGCTGCTACCTGCTCACCAGCGAGACGCGAAGACGTGTTTTATGAAAAATCGTTTCCAATACTTTGACAGCATAAGAGTACAGTCTACAGGGTATTTACTCAAAGTCCCCTCGCTGCTTTCTTAGAAGAAAAACCCACTCAAGAATAAGTTGAAGGCCTTGAAGGTAAAAATCTTCCCAATCTTCTCTCCTTGAACTCCGTCTGGGAACCGTTGTTTGAAAGTACAAACTCTTGTAACAGAATGAGCTTTTTTTTTAAAACTTTTTTTATAAACCTTGAATGGAGGGAAACAAAGTATTTAAGATCAGTTTGAGGTCAGTTTGCTGAAGGATTTCTGGTTTATTGCACATTTGGTCTTGTTTCTCTTTCTTTACTGTGATTTCTCTCTGTGATAGCATTGTACCCGAGCAAGTAATTAGTTCTGCACACATGATGACCTTTTAGTGGCTAACTGGGCAAGAAAAGAGCAGGCAGACCATCAGACAAATTGTGAAACAGCCTTCAGCTTGGCTAGCTCAGGAAATCAGTCACTGTGATAGATGTCATGACAGTCGGTGGGTTTTTATACAGGAAGAATACGGTCTCACCACAAGGTCCATCCAACTAACTGGAGCCTTCGATCATAAACATGGTGTTCCTCAGGCAAGTTTGCTAAAAGGGTTGAGACTAAAAGTGCTATTGTGTTATCACTGTGTCTTTGTTTTCTCTTAAAAAATTGTTGAATTTGTGTAAAATAATAACTCTTGCCCAATCTTTTATGGATACGGATGGAATAGTCATGATAAGACACAAATTATAATTAACCAGAGTTATCCTTTAAATAATTAAATCCAGGGTGTGATTTGTAGCTCTTCCATGTATAGTCGTTGGGAGCATATTCATTACCTGAGCCGAAACAAGTGTATTAATCCCACTAAAGTGTATCAAACAGCTGCACACCAGATGCTTTGTTTTAAAAGCGGAGCAACAGGAGGAGTGGGGAACACAACCCACACAGCTCGGCCAGAGGGGTAAATGTGGACGGAGGTAAGACGGTGTTGCTTTAACGCTGACTCATGCTCTCTATTCTGGGACTGTGACCACACTTCCCTGTGTCCGCCCCTCTGATTGGATGGTCTGCTCCTAACTGGCAATGCGAGAGGCTATTTGTTTTCCTCTAATGGTGATTCAGGGTGCTCCTTGGTTGTTTTTCCTCTCTAAATGGCATAAAATGCCCATTTAGTCTCTTATACTAGTGTTGTACACCCAGATGTGTTTGATGCAAGTCTTGCTTTTGATTTTGGATTGAAATCATAGCATAAAATTCTGTGTTTTGTGCAGCATAGACCAGTACTACACTACCCATGTGCTCCTCATCATAATCTCCTGAATATTATCACCATGCAGATAGGACAGTCTATATGTGTCACTAGACATAAATGCTATATCTACTATCCCTTTAAGCTAATTGTTCATACTCTAAATTGGTATGGTGGGTTGTATAACACACATGCACAAATGGGTCACACCCACTTCATTACATTAAGAGCAGCACCTGTCCTGGTGACCTGTGACCCCCCCCCCCCCCCACTGCCCTGTGAAAGACCCACTGCTCTGGTTACATACAGACGGTGACACACACGCACACACATGTACACACACACACATGTACACGTACACACATACACACACACACACACATGTACACGTACACACATATACACACACACACACATGTACACACACACACATGTACACGTACACACATATACACACACACACACATGTACACACACACACATGTACACGTACACACATATACACACACACATGTACACGTACACACATACACGTGACATCCAGCCTGAAGGAGGCAGCTTCTCTTCCAGTCATTAAAGTGATGGAGGCCAAAGGAAAGGGGGAGGGGCTTCTCAGGCTATCCATCAGCGACACATGGGTCAAGCTCGAATTAAGGCACATGCTCACTAGTCTAGTTGAAGAAAGTTTAGCTAATTAAACCTTCTGATGCATCGACCGTATTTCGTCTTGTCGTCTGTTTCTGAGATGCGGCATTGTTGACGCCACGCACTCACCAGCACCTCATTTAATTTCACACCATTTAACTCACCGGCACATTTGTGTTTTGTGACTGAGGACACGGAGAGAACTTGATGAAATTTTAATGTCATCTTTTCAGCGCTGGGAGCGCTCATATCAGATGATCCGTTCGTCTAAACTCCATCCGAGTGTGTCTCCCAACTCTCTAAAGTCAGTGAACCTGGAGATGATCTGTGCCGCGTGCACCTCAAGTCACATTTCGGTGTTGGAAAACAACACACGGAGGTTGACAGGTGTCGGGGCGTCTTATCTCAACTCTCGCAAGTATGAAAACCAGTCCAGGCCCAAACCACGTGCCTGTGCCTCATTTCCAGCTTATCCCAGGAAAATGTGTGTGTGGTTTCCCATAGTGATATAGTGATGTGTGAGATCCCACATGCCTGGAAGAGCAATCTGTCGCTGAAACCTTTTTATGTTGGCTCGCCTTGTTCTGAAAGAGCTCCCTTAGATTTCAAACTTGGCACCCAAAAGCTTTCTTTTATTGAATTGTATTTTCCAAGAGATTTGCAGTTGTTTTAATTTTATAACAATGTTGCCAAGAGTTTGGATGCTTTCTAGTCCCGTTTTAGCAGCATTGTTTAAATGCAGTTGCTAAAGATGTCGAAAACCCCCAGAATTCCTTCTACAGTCCAGCAATTTATGACTGTTTTCATGAATTTGGGTTAATAACTAATTGTTTGTATTGAGCCTGTGATATGCTGTCTTGTCTAATGCAATACATTATTGCTGAATCATAGTTTTTTGTTAAAACCCATCAGATGTAGGAGGCTGGTCTACACTGTAGTCTTACAGCCCCCCCCAAATAATGGCTGTTCAACAATTGGCTGTCAGAAAAAGCAGTGCTTAATAAGTGAGGGATGGTAATGACTCAATGAGACAAGTGTGAGAGAAAAGAGGCTCGTAATGCCAGCAGTTGTCACACTTGACTTCACATGGCTCCACTTCCTGCCCTGCAGTCTGCAACCACTGTATGGCCGAGTGGCTCCACATGGCTCACCAGCCATTTTGGAGGCTTCCTTCCTTACCATGTTGCCCCCCCCTTCAAATTCACCCGAGGAGTGGGAGACAGACAGAGAGAGAGAAAGTGTGAGAGAGCTGGGCATGGGAGGGGAAACGCTGATGCTATCTCTTCTTGTTCCATGTCCTGCTCCAAGTTTCCACCCTCTCATGAAATGCTTTTTTATTTATACCTTTTGTTTTTGGAGATTTCAAATTCTCGTCCAAGTAGAATTAGCTATTAGCAGTGACTTTTACTACAAGTCGGCCTCCAATCTGCTGCAGACAAGCGAGTACACTAATCTTCAACTGCTATAGTCGAGCACTTTCCCCCGGATCGTGTTTTACTGCAACTCTCCTCTCCTCATTAGGACTCTTCTGCAAACAGGATTAGTGTCGGCCGGTCTCCGTATTCGGAGATGCAACTTAGACCGTGTGTTCTGCAACATTTAACGCCCCCACACTTACTGTACATGCAATAAGACTATGCTGTGGCACGCTCTAAAAAATCTAATTGATGAATTATTAATGGGATGTGGCATGGAAAAATCTCTTCTGTGACCGAGCATAACCAGACACCCACGCACACCCACTGTTTTTGCACTAGACACCTGTTGTAAAGGCCCACCCTTCTTGCTGGAGGCCAAGCGGGCCGGTTTGGAAAAAGTCACCTGCGTAGCGGCCCTAATGCACAGCTGCTCGCTATGGCCAGTGGACCTTATCTCGACCCTGGACTCGGCTCCACGTACACTAGTCCGGACCTGCGCTGTGTGTGTGTGGATGCATGCGATCGGGGTGACGGTACAGTAAGGCCTCGTCCTAAATCTGCACTCGGCCACTAGCAGCTGTCTCTCGGAAGGCTAAATGCGGCAGCTATGCTCCACGTTTTCCAGTGTGAGCTAAGCCTGCTCACATTACACTGTATTTCTTAAATAAGATAACATAGACAGGGTTCATGTGTCAAACTCAGCAGTGTGGAGGGTGAAGAGGTCAGTTCACACTGTGGGGGAGAAAGAGTCATTTTCTTTTCTTTTCTCATGTATTTTTTATCGGCTGTTGGGGGGTTTGTAGGTGTACTTACAGTACAGAGAGTTCAGGATATGTTAAGTAGAGTTGAAAAGTAGGAGGATTATACAAAGTGTTGTGGTTAGAATAATTAATTTCCCATGGAAATTGCTGTTGCAAAAAAATTTTAGTCGAATATATCAAAATTTAGATGCTCATTCAGCTTCGCCAGGAATCTGTTGACTTGTTTTTTGTTGAATTTCAAACGCTGCAAGCCGCTAGCCTACACCAACATATAACATTTTTTGTTTGATTTACCTAAAAAAAAACATAATCTGACATTTTTTACACTTTGGTTTTTGTACGACTTGAACGTGTAAAAGATAAGGTGTGATCAGATTTTGTCTGCGTGTGACTGAGCCACGTTAGCTGTTTCCCGCTTTTCCGCTCTTTGTGATAATCTTAACCAACCGGCACGTGTCCTACATGGTGGAATTAAACATAAATAACTGTACGGTGCATGTTGGGGTCACCTTTCACCTGCGACCTAAAGAGATGCATCGGTGTTGTGCCAGTGAAGGGGTTCGGCGGATACACATAACCTGAAATCAACTGAATGTCAGGGGATTCCATATAAGGAGCCGGTGTCCTTAAATCTCTCATGGCTACGTTACAGGGCATAAAGATGATCCATAAGAGTTTGGACATGCTGGTTATTACAGTTTAGATATGTTCATGGACATTCATCGGGGTCAGACGATGCTACTGATGCTCAGCTCCTTTGCAATGCAAAGTCACATAAAACAAAGTGTAAAGTCTAATAAATCAGCATTTGTGTATCTCGTGCTCTTTTTTCCATCTCTTTTTCAGCAGAATAATACATTAACCAGCATCTCACCCCCGAGGACGTGACTCTCACTCTGACAACTATGAATAGCTCTCGCCTTAATGCACAGCTCATGTGGAGTAGACGTATTCACTCGGCTGAACATTATTATTTCATGCTTTTCCTCCCTGATTTTATTTTTTTTTATTTATTTTTTTTATTCTTTACTATCGCTGTAGCTCAGCTTATGTGTGATATAGGAAATGTAAGATATCAGGTCAATAAATGGGAAGCCTTGCATTAATTTGGATTGGTTTTGCTTATTGTTTGTTTTTATTGTGTTGTCAGGATAAAGGAATGGACGGACCAGATGCAGAAAGAACTGATCACATTAACAGACACGGCCAGTGGGATGGACACCCTAAAACAGGTACGTTTTTTTTTTGTTTGTTTCTCTCTTCTTTTTTTTTTTAAGACCAAAAAGTTCATAACCGTCGGGTGTTAAAGTTGAACAGAAATGTGAATTCTTCTCACTTTTTGTGTCAGATGAGTGCAAAAGGTTTGTGGGTTATTTCCATGGCGACGGTTGACTGACATTGGAGTGCTGAGATTACTCAGAGACTTGCTGTCAACTTGGTGTTATTATGAATCCCACTGCTTTTCTAATAATAGAGTAGTAAGAGAGTAATGTAAGGAGTAACAGAGTTATCTATAGTAGCTATAATGTAATAATGTTAATGTTGGCCCCTAAAGCTGATTAACTGCCCTCATGTCTGTTGGAATATAAATAATATAAAAATGTATTTTCAGTGCCACATTGGACAAATCAATTCATCAGTGTCACACACACACACACACACACACACACACACACGCTGACAAAGGAGAAGCTTTTTAGATCCATTGATTGACACAATGCATCTGGTGCTTTTGCTCCCTCGGGAATATAATCATTAGGCTTTAAAGCATCACTCAAATCATTATAAAACTTTTTTTTTTTATGTGAAGTGGTGGCATGATGTCACCACAAACGAGAATTAAACATAACTTGCAACATTTTGTGTAACTGAAGCCCCTCAAACGGTTTATGTAACCAAAGCTGATGCTTTTGGGGATGGCCTTATTTAAACAAAATGTGCTGTGCACAGCATGCAGGATTTAAAAGGGAGGGAGGGAATGTAAAAGCTTCCAAGTATGCATACATGTGTTAAACAACATGCAGTTATAACTGGAGCCATGTCATATTATTAATGGCACTATTTGTAGACTTTGATGCATCCAGTTTTTCACTGGGAATCGATTTTTTTTCCACTAAGACACCCAAAGTATACACAAATGTGTACTTTCAGTTCCAACATACTTTGTAATAACCGAAATCTAAAAGCCATGCGTATTACTCTTTGACATTGTTCTTGCAAACAAAATCCATCAGACGCCTGAAGGATGAAGACAAATACATGCACGCGCTGCGGTTCTGTGGCTTGAATGTCGGACAGTGAAATCCCTCAAGGCTGCTAAATAATTGGCTGTTTGGCATTTGTGTTTCTTATTTCTTTTGCCGGAGCATTTCCCCGCAGCACAGTAAATGCTCTTCTTACATAACCTGACATTGCAATGTAATCACTGGAGCTTCTTTGAAATCCCTGTGCTTTGGTCAGGGATGTCCAGAGAACGGACGATGACCACTGATGCAGAGTAATATTCTCATTCTCAGAAACAGTCTGGATAGAACATATCTTGGGCGTAGTTTGACCTGCCAAGTGTCTTCCTTTTTTTTTTAACAAAACTGTATAAATGCATGTATTTTTTCTGCCTTAACTCCTGCTTTCTAATTAAGACTTGATATGATGGACAGATGTCTAAGTTCTCCTCTCCTCTGATTGTCTCAGATCTATCACAAACACAGACCTCACTTCAGCGTGGAGACCAACAATGCAAGGGAACTGGTAGCGACCGCTGCTGGGAATATAGAGAAACTGCTGGCTAACCGCTCCAAAGCCTTAAAGGTGAGTGTCATCCTGCAACCTGATCATTTTGAGTTTGACATAGGAACATAAAAATGCCGATCCTGGTCTGTTTATGAGGCGGGACCCTCCCAGCACACAGCCTAGAGCCCAAGGAACCACACAGAAACAATCTGCTCCTCCTCATAGTCAGTACCGACGCTGGAACACGGACGCTGCTGCAGGCCATGCACTGATCCAACACAAGCAGACATCCTCCAGCTACATGACTTAATTCAAAGCTACCAGTCTGGGTTCCAAGAAAAAAATACAATTTCACTGTTTGTGTTGTATCACTGTTTGCTGTTTTGAAAAGAATTATGTTGCAGATTACCGTGTTTAGGTTCAACCTTCAGGAATCCTTACAAATCCATACCTGCTGCTCTCATGGGTCATCTGTTCCGAGCCCAACTGTTACAAAAACACTTTCATTTTGTGGTAAAGCGTCTCTGACGGCGTTCACCACAAGTGAAACTCCTCGTCGCTGAATGGCTGACTAAACAAATTCAGACCTCGGAGGGGCTGTGAGGTTTTTTTGCGTCGGATCTGCTTCCTTCATTTGTGCAAACCACTCTGTACGATGCAACCTTTTGACAAACCGGAAAACACGTTCTCTGCAACAGAACATTTTATCCGCGCTTGCTGAGCAGCTCTAGGGGTAACGATGTTGATCGGTCGGGTAGGTCCACCACTTAGGCCCGGATTGAAACATCTATGCCAGGGAAGTCTACACACATGCATGTAGATAAAAAAGGACAACAAGCGAAAGTGATCCTTTCACTGTAAACACAACCGTATTTGGCCAACTGAATTAGAATCTTCTGGTCTCGATCAATCCTGCTCCGAGAGCCAGAAATATCCAATTAAAGCCGAACAGCTTAGTTACACGTTCTCATTGATTACCCCATCCATCCAGCCAAGTGCTTTGTTTTTCCCACATCCCCGTAATTGCCAAGGGATGAGGGACAATTAGATTTTTGGTGTTGTCGTGTCGCACCTTGGGAGAGAAACATGACTGCTCTGTGTATTGTCGGCGGCGGAATGGAGATGTTAAACTGCAGGATCCGTTCTTCCATTTTCTCACACACCATCTGCTGTTTTTCACCTGCATGAGTTAAAGCCAGTTGTTTGGCTCTGTGCCGGGAGTGTGAAAGCAGCGAGGGAGGCAGGGATAATTTATATATATATATATATATATATATATATATATATATATATATATATATATTTTGCTTAACATAATATGCAGATTCTTTGTTCCACTCAAAAATTCTATTTACTATATTTAGTACAATTAATGAGATGGCCCTTGGTGGCATCGCTACTGCTGTAAATGGCGTCCCCTGTAATGAAGTGGAGTTGATCCAGCTTTATGGCCATCAATTTGTGTGAAGGATCATAAATAGTTGCTCTGCCCACTTAGCTAAATCATGTTTTGAAATGGAAGGAGGGGAAGGACGACTGCGGCGTGGGTAATGTTCTTGACCTGACACACACTAATCAAATATTCCTCCGCACAGCTTTCAATCTCACGTACACCACCTTCGGTATCCTTGTTCTTTTTTTCCCCCTCTCCCATCATAACTCTTCCTTTACTTTTCTTTCATCCGTCCGTCCGTGTGGAAAGGGCCGATTACGCAGCGTGTTGAGAGAGATCCTGTTGATTGTGTAGAGAGGTTATGACTCTTGTTTTTTTTTGCCTGAGAGAAATTGAATGGCCTGATGTGTGTGAAAGAGAGGAGGGAGAGTGGGAGGAAGTCCGTGAGTGCACTAAGCCACACCTCCCATGAGGCAGTGCACAAAGGAATGGAGGCCTATTACAGACCTCCCGTCCATTAAGATCTCGGCCTCTTTAGCACACAATGCAACGGGCAGCACTCTCGTCTTGTTCACACAGCACTGTTACACTGCATGCTATAGCTAGTTTGCGATGAGGCACTGTTAACAGCCTTTTCTCTGAACTTAATTGTAATAGCACGTTGATCTGTATCACGCAGGAATACACATTTGAATAACAGATTGGCGTCGAAGCAGCGGAAAGATTATGATTATCTCAGCCACCTAAGACGTGGTTGTCTGGAGGCCCTTCAATTCATGGCTTCATTCAATTAAGTGTCCCAGTAAGCAATGTCAGGGAGTGAACATGCTCCATAGCGGAGCCTCGGGCCTGGCTCTCCTACATGGAATGCGGCCATCATCAAAGTTATTCATTCCTCCTGGGCTTTTCCTGCTTTGATATCTGTAGCTTAGATTAAACCGTGCTGCTAAACGTGGGCGGCGCTGCCTAACATCGGGGGGTGAAGACTCCCACATGTGCCACGAGAATAATCTGAGGGATTACCGGGGGATTGAAGTGATAAAACAGAAAACTTTTTTTTCAAAATGTAAAGGTCATGGTTTACCAGTGTATAATAACACTTGAGTAGTAGTATACTGGATGAAAACCAGTCTGGGAGTGTTTCTGTAGATCACATTTTATTTATATAGCAAATCCAGTCGTCTAGTTGTTGTCAGATTATTTTGTTATTTCCAGTTTTCCAGTGTCGTTGCTTTGGTATGAATAAGAATATTGATTATTCCTGTCATCGTTACTTTTTTTAATGTATTTATTTATACATAAAGTGTCTTTGAGAACCTTTAAAAGTGCTATATAAATAAAATGTATTATTATTATTAAGCTATTTAAATAACAGAAATGAGGGTTGGATGAGTGCTGTAAGATGTCATGCCAGAGCTCTTTACAACTCTCTGAAATGGTTTATATTTCCAGTTAGACTCCCTGCAGCTGTACAGTTCCACGTTGTGCTTGAAATAAGCAGGATAGTCGCCGCCTCTCTGACTGGTGCCATTTCTCTTTACACTAAGACCACTCGTCTCCTGTGGCTATGCTTTGCAAGCATTTGTTTGTTTGTTTGTTTGTGTGTCGAGCGATTGTCAAGGAATCCCATTAAAATGATGGCTGCTGTCATTAACTTAATCAGGGGCCCGCTTGGATTTGCTGTCTGTCAATCAGACGTCTGCCCGTTCTGTCGCTTCAGTTCGGTCACCGCGCCGGCCGTCGGCGCTCCCTCGACATGCAATCTCCCAAACGCTGGCAGCTGTGGCTACTTAGAGGCTTTCAACTGTCTGTTACTGGAAAAGCAAAGAAAATGCCCACTTCCCCGGAAAAAAGGGTCCAGAACAGGAAGTAAAGGTCTATCATCTTTTCATATTTAAAGTGTGCTCACGTATGAACCCGTGCCCTTCAAAATAAAACTTGCATTCACAATGCAGGGGAAAAACAAATGTGTATATATATTTTTTATTATCATAATTTCTGCTTTTTTTTTGCCAAGTTGGCAGAGCTACTCAGAGAACCCTCAATTGGGAGTCACTGATCTCAGGCTACAACTTGTATGCTTATAATCATTTTTTATATGTAGTTGCAGGTATTCAGTCCATCACAGTTAAAAAGAGTCTCGTTTTAGCTTCTTTACTATTTATTTTTGGGTTCTTTTTTCCCACAAAGTGTTTTCACATCGATGTACACTCAGCTTCCTATCAGCGCCTCTGGTCAGTCCATCACTCTACTGTGAGTTTGGGTCGACACT
Organism: Chelidonichthys spinosus; assembly: GCA_029853015.1. NCBI lineage: Eukaryota > Metazoa > Chordata > Actinopteri > Perciformes > Triglidae > Chelidonichthys > Chelidonichthys spinosus. The sequence goes on along the minus strand of CM056841.1, from coordinate 9,954,363 downwards.
GGTAGTCGGCATCTTTATCAGACTTTCTGGCTGTTTAGTTCTTCCTGGTGAGTGTGTGTTAGCGTTCCATTGAAGGTGCGCTGTCTTCCTTCCATAGTCAGTTTTCACGTAAAGGCATCAAAAGACTGCAAATGTACAGCTCTCTCTCTCTCTCTCTCTCTCTCTCTCTCTCTCTCTCTCTCTCTCTCTCTCTCTCTCTCCTCTCCCGAGTTTGGAGCATCACTCCTCAACACATCTGTTTCAACGACTTCAGCGTTAATGTTCCCAAAGCGTTGGTGATCTAACTGGGGAAATCATTCCGTTTCTGCCACTTATAGGCGATCAAAGAATTTGCCTCTTTCATGTTGAGCCACAACATTCTGCATTCAGCGTGCGTAGCTGTGAAGAAGATTCAAGTGAAACTTGAATTCCCAACACAAAGAAACCACAGCAGCGCAGGGAGAGAACTGCAAAACTTGTTTTTAATTTAAATTATTTTACCTCAGTGAAAATCCCTGAACGTCTTGTTGTCATCTGCAATGTAGCTGATTTTTGTTCGACTGGGATATCGTTGTAGCTAGTTTGCTGAAATCAGTCACTGCACCTTTAGAGACGTCTGGATATCTGTACGCTCACACACCACCTCACGTCACCTTTCCCACCATTTGAACTTTTCTGTCCCTTCGTCCACATCCCTGAAATCATCGCTGCCCTTCTCCATTCTTGTCACATATGGTATTTTGTTTTCTCCTGTTCTGTGTCTTGAGACGTTCTTCCCTCCAACCTCGTCCTTCCATCCGCATCGCTCATGATCCCCTCTTAACTTCCTCTCCCATAACTTTCACCCGATTCTCTGTCACTCTTCATTCCCATTTTCCCTTTTTCTTCCTTGCCCTGTGTTCCTCTTTTGTGCCTTTCTGTCCTCTCTCATTTATTCCCTTTCGTGTGTGTGTGTGTGTGTGTGTGTGTGTGTGTGGCACAGTTTGAATATGGATGATAAATTCTTCTGAAAGTAAGGAAATGGTTCACTTTAAAATGTGATCCATAATAGACATAATGCTTCATGTGAGTGTGTTAAAATGTTTTTGTCTGTTTCTTGTTTTTATAAAAAAAAATGTACACTAGTGCAAAGTCTGAAGGGACAAACCAAATTAGAATTAGCATATTTTCAGGTTTCACAGTGATTAACATAAAATAATACTAATACTACCAAGGAAAAGTCTGTCTGTCTGTCTTTTTACGAATACAGTGTGTGATCCAAAAGACTTAAAGCCAGACTTTTTTTTTTTTTCCCGTTTACATTTTTTTGACAGACGCTCTTTTGTATTTGGGTCAGCTCTGGCCATGTGATGTAGAGGCTCAGTTTGTTATTTAGTCAGATGTAATTTTGTGTTTTACATCAACCTGCCCCAGGGACTAAAGATGCAAATTAGCCAATGGCTATAATCTAGCATATTTTACTTGAAAATGTTATTATTAATATGCATTGTCCCTGTTTGTTTGTTTTAAAAATAAAATACAACTACAAAAAAGATGGCGTACGGTGATTCAGTTAATGTTTTTGTTATCTTTCCAAGTGTCTCGTCCACTACAAGATGTCTGCATGCTTACAGAGCTGAAAAAAGTAAATAATCTGACACCTAAACAAGTATGCCACACATATAAACAGGGGACTATCAAACTACAAACTAGATACACGCTCTGCAAAGCTGTCCCCGGCATGTAATTCACCGTTTCCTGCAAACGGAGGCGTTTAGCAGGATTCACGGCTGTACGTGTGTTGTTTTATTCATGGAGGATCCCCGACATCAATGTCAGGTTGCAGCACGTGGGCCCGAGATTTAATCCCACTCCTCACACGCTCAATCAAATTCAGACAACATTCAGGAATTGTTTTATTCTGAACAGCCATCTGAGCCCAATCAATAGGTTTGAAATTCATCTCCTGACAGGAGATACCAGGACAGGTTCTCTATGAGTTCAGCATGTTAATGACTCCGCCTACTCTGCTTCTTACGCTCTGGACTGGCGAATTTGGAGTTTGTAATTTGATTTTAGGTAAACTGAATAAGGAGAAAAATATCATTAATTATTTTACCACAGCCTGGACCATAATCCTGCACATAGAAATGGCTTCTCGTTGCAGAGCGCATAATAGACAAAAATACACTTTTGTGTGTGGAAAAAGACGAACGCAGTCCAGAGTGATGTACTAAAAGCCTCCCTAACACCTGGAATACGACAGAGAAAATACAGAGAGATGAGGCTGATTTGGTAGCAAATTGAAAACTCCTCTGAATATTTCTGCTCCTTAAAAGGAACAGCAGTCAGTTCAGGATAAAATTGCACTTTGCCCAAAATGAAAGGCACTGACAGAAAAATGATTTCATTGTTAAGGCTGATGCACCATTTGTGTAAACAGCATTGTACTGCTGTAGATGCTAAGTCATTGGAGCAACTGTGTAGGTCAGTGGTTCCCAACGTAGGGGTCAAAATGATGGTTAATTAGGAAAGTTGGACTTCAACTTTGCTTTGAGGTCACAGTCCAAAAAGTTTGGAAGTGAGCTCATCTTGTGTTTGTTTAATCTAAAGTCCTGATCTGGAGAACATTGTGGAGCTTCAGCTGGAATCACAGAAAAACACGCCAGCCGAGAGTTGAAGCGTCCTTTCATTACAAGAGCCGTCTGAAGGACTTCTGTTTTCGAAGTCTGAGCTCAGATGAGGTCGAATCCACTCAGCCTTCGGTAAAAAGAAAGAGGGCCTGCGTTGAATTTCCACAGATATGCAACAGAAGCCCAGACAGCACAGACAGAAAAAGGCGAAGATCTCCTCCCCAGAAAGAGAGGGGAGGAGATCACCATAAATAAAAGAGGAGAACGATGCAGAGCTACCAAGCACCTCTAAAGAGGCTCCTTCCACTTTAAAGGAGATCAAAACATACTCGGCAAACCCCAGCCCTTCATTGTTCCCCTCCTGATCCAGATCCTCCACTGTACTATATGCTCCAGTTGCCTCCGTCATCACATCCATCCTGAGTTTACATGCAGCTGTGACCTGTTGATGAATATTGGATGAACTCCCGCACTCTCAAACACATTTCAGTCCATTTATTCGCTGCATTGACCTGAGCTGCTTTTTTTCCTTTAACCCGCCTTGACAGTAGATCTCTCTCTATATCCAGGCCAGCTCCGACTCTGTTCACATGAATTATTGAACCGTTCCTCTTCAACAATCCTCTGTGGTTAACTGTGGTTAACTTCCCCCGGTGGACTCGGCCGTTTCTCTTCCCGCGGTGACAGAGATCTCCAGATAGGCTCATATGTCGTGAAAAGTAAGAATGTGAGGGAGCTTTTACCCCTGTATATAGTATTTTGTATTGGCAGTGGCAGACTCTGCCATGCTCATCCCTAAAAGCCACCCTGTGTGCCTTTTTGCCTGCGTTTGTTACTTGAGTGACTCCCATGCATTGATTTATTTGTGGCAGCGTGCCAAAATATCAACACTGAACGCCACATACTGTTTTTCTTTGTTGTTGTTTTTTACTACAAGTGCCTTGCCTGGTCGGAGCTTGTCTGTTGTCGGGGGCGTGACCCTTGTTTGTAACCCCATGTGGAGTGGGTTGATTGCTTGGACCGTGGAAGTGCTGCTTACAGAAAAGTGCTCATCACTCGTTGGCTCCAGGAAAGTTTGGTTTTAACATTAGTGTATCCTTGAGCCGCGGCCTGCAAAGACCTGTAAAGGTCTAATGCAGATGACGAGCTCGGCCCCAAAGTCCCTTGTTTTGGCTCAGAGTGCTGGTCGCTTTATTATTCAAAATATATTTATATTGAAAATGACTTAAGCGTGTCCAAATTGCACCATATTGAAAACTGCATGTCCTCCAACACACCCGCCAAGTGTGAAGGATGAACAATTCTTGATACTAGCGAAGGGAATACGCGTTATATGTTGATTTAAAGTGGGTTAAATCATATTTCATTGCAGAGCTGCGTGTGCATTGATCCTACTCTCGCTCTCTTTCCCTCACAAACACAACATGCTGCTGTTGGACCCTCTAAAAACGGTTTTCAATTAATTTTGTTTACATTATAAAGCACATTTTCTCATCAGAAAGTGTCTTATGATGTGGAATGCCATTTCAAAAATCGAATGTAAAATCCCTACAGTCTTTTCTCCTGACATTAAAAAGCCAAGGAGGCAATGCTTGGTCTCAAGAAGCCGAAACGGAGAGAGGGCTGACTTGTCGGGACAAGGGGGAGGTTATTCTGTGTGGGTGCCCTCAAGGATCTCCCTCTGATGCTTTTGTAGCCACCTTGAGGGATGCTTGTTGACAAAAGCACCTGCTTCGGGGGACGTGGCAGCCTGCCAAGACCTCCCCCAGACAGACTGCCGGCACAGGAGGGAGCCGGAACGACCTGCAGAGAAACGTCGTGATCCAAATCAAACGGGGAGAATAAAAGAAATAAAAGAGACCATGATTCTTTGTTTCAAGAGATATAAGTGAAGTTAATAAAAACAGGCAAAACAAAAGGGAAAGGGAGAGGGAGAGACAAAGCAGGACTACAGAACTGACAGCTGAGGACCGTGCTTTTTGAATATCGATCGGTGAGGTTATTTTAGGCTTGGGATTGCATTAGCACTTTGGCAGCGGATACAAAAAGGCTTTGGCTTCCCATTAGAGTTTCCAGCCACGATTGGTGGCCATTTTGGAAACAAAAACAACAGTTGTTTTCCAATATTGGCGCGTTGCGTCATTTTAAATTGCTCCTCAGCGTGGCTCGTTGGCAACTTAGACAGACTCATCTTAATTGGGAGTGGGCGGTCGGCGTTGGCACGGAGAGGCGGGTTTCCATCAAAGCTTAACGGAAGATGATGAACGAAATGTTTCGGGGTCTCTGGCTTCGCCGTCGCCTGGGAGCTCTCCACATGGACCGCGGATGCGGCAGGTTACCATGACACCCCGGTCGCTAAGCAGCGCGGGCATCATAAACACATTCCTCACTTCCGAAATGAGTCACTTGTCACTCTTTCGCTCCCACCGTCGCCCTCCGTTACACTCAGGAGAGAAAACTTCCATTCAAGTGCCCTCGTTCACCACGCTGTACAACAAGCACGCGTTTAACACAAAATTGCCTCTCGAGAAGCATCTGTGTTCATCAATTTGTCCGAGGAGGAGGAGGAGGAGAGAGAGCTTGAAAAGAGCACTTTTAAGTGTTGTGTTATGTAGTGGTGCGTAATTACAGAGGAGTCACTGATCTCCAGTGTCTGGTAGTGCGTTATTAAAGCGACACTGGGTGACACGCTGTGAGTCATTAGGCACTGCTGTTAAAAGCCTCATCACGGAGTAGGCACACACTCATGGGGCTCCCTCACGCTATTTTATTAAGTTGCACAATAAAGTGAAAATAGTTTCCCATGTGCATATCCACTCCAACATCATACGTTATAAGAAGTGATGTTCCGTCGCCGACGGTGTTCAGGAGGGACGCCCGTTAAGCAGTCGCTCACTTTACACAATGATGGCGTTTCCGAGAGGCCGCTTGTTGTAATTTATGGCCTCAAAATTGCTGAATAAATAACATAAATTCTCCCCTCATATCACGTCAAGGGGGATATTATTGCCAGGTAATTTATGCTGATGGCATTCCAGGCTGCAGCAGACCTCTCAGCCTAACTAGCTTGTAGCAGAGTGATCTGTATGATTAATATGGGGGGTATTATTGGAAGTATTGCCTCCTTCAGTCACAGTCAAATTGCAAAGGCACCGTGTTACTGTGTGGAGCTCATAATCAATTATGTGATGGGGAAGTATTTATGTGACACAGAATAAAAAAAAAAAGAAGAGATGATTTGCAGAATCTGCAAAACTTTTGTAAAGCATGTTGCAAATTTGACCAGCTCACAACATTTGAAGGAGTCTTCTGATTGGTGTGATGCAACGTTGTGCAAACATTGTCTGTCTCTGACAAAATGATTAATATTTGATATCCATAACATTGCAGAAAAATGTTGAATGAGTGATACAGAGATGGAGTGTGTGTGTGTCTGATATTGGCCACTGGTGACTCATTATCTGCTTCTTCCTGTGTGTGTGTGTGTGTGTGTGTGTGTGTGTGTGTGTGTGTCGTATGTCTGGTTGCTTTTGTCAGCCCTGCTGTCACACACACTCTGTGTGTCTGAACTTTGTGTTTGCCGTCTCGGTTTTTACATGAAACTTCAGACTTACAGTATTCACATATGGGGTCTGGATGGATATTTGATGTGTCTCGCTCGTTATTGCTCTCTCTCTCTCTCTCTCTCTCTCTCTCTCTCTCTCTCTCTCTCTCTCTCTCTCCGCCACACAAAAGTTGACATACTTTTGCTGAATTTGTTTCTCTAATTTTTTGTCTCAATAATCCAAAAATTGGGGTGTGAAATGATCACTGACAATAAATCCACTCGAAACACTGGAGCTGAATGTTGCAGGTCCATTGATTATTAAAGAGGGGTACACTTAGACACTGTGTGTGTGTGTGTGTGTGTGTGTGTGTGTGCAGAACTGCCATGTCAACATTGTAGCCGGGTGCAGCTGTAATTGGGAGTTGTTTGCCGCCAGCTGGCACACACACATAGCACGCTCGTCTGGAAGAGTCCGCTGGAGGAGAGATGAGCTGTCATAGCGGCGCACAAGCAGTCGCTAGCGAGACCCGTCCTAACAAGTCACTTCCTGCGAAGTCGGTGAGGCTGTTTCCTGTCTAGAGGACCAGGGTAGTAGGATTAACTCGTCAACTTGCGTGCACTTACTGTACTCCACAGTTGTTTGCTTTCTTGTGCCAGTCTGCCCGAATGTGTGTGTGTGTGTGTGTGTGTGTGTGTGTGTGTGTGTGTGTGTGTGTGTGTGTAAATGTACCCCCCCCTTCTTTCTTGCCACTCTCCTCCTGGCTCCCTACAGGCTGAGCAGGATAGATCTGACTAAAGTGCTGCCAGTCACAACAGCAGATGCTCATGTTTCCTCAGCTCTCCCGTGCCTCCCTGCACATCAGTGAGATGGCAGGTGTGTGTGTGAGTGTGAGTGTGAGTCCGCGTGTGTGTGTGTGTGTCCTGGCAGGACTAGATGCTCTAATCAGACTGCCAGGAACACGTGTCAGAAAAGCGAACGTGCGTGTTTACACAGTACATCTCTGCCGTGTTGCTTAGGAGATGCAAAATTGAGAGTTGCGAAGCCCGGTGTTTTTAAATCAATAGTCCAATGTTCTGAGATTGTGGATGTGAGGGTAGACATCTGGGGGGGCTGCATCAGTCTCTTTTCCAATATTTCATATACAAAAAGAAAAAGATGGAACCAGAGTTGGATGTTGCTCAACTTTCTTGCCATGGATGGAAGTGAGGTTCAGTCCAGTGTGGGGAGATGTAAATTGTCCGCTGCAGGTCGTTGTCAGAGCACCAGTGTGTGAAGTGAGGCCTGGCGTTTTGATCGGCTGTAACTGTGTCATATGAAGTACGTGGTGATGGGTGAAGGACAGCAGACATTGGTGGAGAGAGGGTGTAAAGGAAGGGACTGAGGACGTAGCCCTGAGGTTCTCCGGAGTTGATGATGATGGTTGATGATGTTACTGTGACTATCTTACCAGCGTGTGGTCTGTTGCTGAGGACGTTGTGGCTGAGGAGTGGAGGGATGTTGGGATGAGGACCATAAATCATAACGTCTCCCTTCATGAATAAAGGATAACTTAATGACTAAATGTTTAAAAATAGCAACATTGTATGATTCTGTTCTTTGCTGCATGATCAAACCATGCTCTATGTTTCACTTCTCTACATTGATGGACAGCAAGAGACGAGCTAGGCATTTTTTTCCAAGTCACTCTTGACGATATTCATGATTATCATGGAAATTCACTTTGCTCAAGAGTTTTTACCGTGATGATAACATCTTATATCGTCCTGACGGCTGGCCGGATGGTGCTCATGATGGGTTTTTCCAAGTAGTGTATGACTAATGAAGAGAGTGCAACCGGTTAGGAGTGGTTAGGTTCTGAAGGGTGGGGTTTTCAGAACAGTCTCCTCAAACAAAGATAAACAAACACAGCAATATAAAGTAGAGAAATAATGGAAATAGAAAAGAAATAAATAGGATAGTAGAATAAAATAAATAATAGATCAAATGAAATACAAATAATACAATTACAATTTTAAAATGATTACTATTACTATTACTATATACGTCATACAGGACATAATGTCTCTAATGTGAGTGAGAATGAGGGGCGGAGTCCTTCCATGTATGTAATAAGTAGTAAGGAGCGACGGCTTTGGCTCATTTGTTGGTGAAGGCTTTGAAAGACTCAAAAACTCAAATAAATCACTTTAAGTTAAATAAGAAAAGAAAACAAATAGTGAACCACAGTGAATGCATAATGTGTCTGTACATGGTGGGCTCTCACACAATGCATGCTGGGAAGTTTAATACACTTTCTACAGCTAATATGCTGATCGTGTTTTCTTTGGAAACATGATTTCATGAGTCGAGTGAACTCACAGCAGTCGGCCTGTATTTTCTTTGGAAAAATGCGTTTAGCCTCTTATTGCGTTTCATTAATTTTATGATGCGTCAAGCTTGAATAAAGTAAAAGTTCATCTGGAGTAAATCCCACACCCCAGTTGGTTTTTGCACCAATAATGACAGGAACCCAACAGTATGCTGCAGCTGTGGTTTGGCTTTGTGTGTTTGTACATGTGCAGTATAAAGACGTCCACACCCACCTGTTGTCAGTCATATTCCTTAAAAACTAGCGACGTGTGTGGAAACGTGGAGATTCAGAAACATAAAAGGCTAACATTCATAGAACTGGGGCCATCTATACCACAAATCATGAAAAAAACACCCCAATTATATTTTTCCCTCAACTGAAATATGGCTTCTTGCTGATGCACACCAACGTAAACAAAGATGTTTAGCATTTAAAATGCACGCGGACACACATCTCCATGTTCACCTCTGCTCCTTCGCTTGCCACCGTCTCTGACAGCTGCTGTTAAACTTCTCCCCTAATGAGACGTGACCACAACAGTGTCAGCCCCCAGCATGCATCACGGGACAGCGCGGTGTACAGGCACGACGAGTGATCTGACGCCAGATCTGCAAGAGGGAGTCTTCATTAGGACAACGTTGCCAATTGATTATGCCGTGAGGGGCTTTCTTTTAGAAACAAAGCACCGAGCAGTGCAGGAGCAAGACGCTAAAAGCTGTTTGGCACCGTTGCCGTGGAAATGTCTACTTTATGTGCGATCCGATGTTTGGAGGCAATCTCGATGATTGATGGTATTTCCCTTTTCTGCTCCCTCAACCATCAGGCTGTTGTCTCTCTGAGTTAATCACATGAATAATGGATACTTTGTCTTTTTTTGTGCCAAGTGTTATAAGATCTGTTGTGCTTTTGGATGAGTGATTGCAAAAATGGCAAACAAGGCAAATGCACATCGGGTGTCATGTTTAAGGGTCTAATTTTTGCACCCAAACACTAATATCCCATTGTGCGATCCCACCTCCGATTCTCGTGACTGTCTTGTTTAATTTCACAGCCGTATTAATTCAATAATTCATTGTTTCAACCCCCCCATCATCTTGTTTCATAAATTAATTTACTGCTTTGCCCCTCATCAAGTCCCTGCTCCTTTCTGTGTGACTTGAAAAACCCACAGAGCCATACGCAGGAAGAGCTGGGGTTTGATCTCACTCAGGGGAAATTAATAATACAGTACATTTCTGGACCAGGTACAGATTAAAAGCTGGGCCCATTATAAACCCATTAACCCAGTCATTAGGACCAGATCTGGGAGAAGATGGAAGAGGTGGTGGGTGTCTATATTTAGCGTGCCATTGTGTCACAGCTAGTCCTAATTCGTACCTGCGGGTGGAGGATGGGAAAACGAGGTATTATCACAACAGGAACACACTGTCCCTGCATCATGAGCCGCCCTGTTGTTGGATGACTTCACCTGTAGCTCTGACATTTAAACCATATTTTCTACTGTGTTTTTTTCTTCTTTTTAATAAAATTAATATAAAATCTCACAAATCTAACATACTCTCTCCCTCTCTCCTCTCAGAGGCTGGCATCAGAAGCAGAAAAGTTTCAAATGGATCACACGTGGAACGACGACAGCGAGGTGAGCGAGAGGCCGGAGTCCGATCCGATGTCTTACGATCCAGCGGCGGCTGTGGTCGTGATATTCATGAGCCAATACGATCGTAATAATTGGATTGGCAAATCGCATTACCATGACAGCACTGCTGTAATGACTTAATACGAGTTTGAATTTCATTATTTGACGTAATAGGCAGAAACAACTAGCCGTGCTTATGATGAACACGCACACACCATCTCACGCTCCCATATTGGCTATTAATCACACTATTAAGAATACATTGGAAGGGAATGTACAGCAAATAATATGAAGACACCATTATTGTACTCATTCCATTACTCTGCCCTGTTGCTGGTCCGGTGGCTGCAGGGTTCCAGCCCACAATCCAGACACATAATGCATCTCCCTGAGGCTGTTCACCGCCAGTGGTTTAGCCGGACATTTCATAATGGATGCAAATTGTAAATTTCTTCCAAGAAAAGCCGCACTCTCCTGGCGGTCGTTTAACAAATGACAAATGATATTTGTGTGTACGTACTGTGGTGGAAGTATTCAACTTCTCCATTTAGCTTATTAACTTAAAAAACAAAACAAAAAAAGGTAGTTTGCCAACCCTTAATGATTCTTTTCCATTAAAGGTTCCCATTATTCAACATCTTGTATGCGGTGTTGCACGGAGGAAACAGGGAAGGAAATATCCTCTTTGGGATACATTCTATTATCCGCTATATTTCTCACTGAGTTTGTTTCCCCCGATGCTTGGCCAGCGAACAAAATGCATTTCTCTGGTGAATGAGGATTTCTACCTGAACCCATACATATCGTGGTAGCTGTGTGGTTTTGCAACGTCCTTGGTAGGTGGTTCAGCTCAGCACTCTGGTGAAGTCATAGCGACATGTCCTCTGTGTGAACCTGTTAGTGTTGTGACTGAGTAATAACCACTGAGGCCTTTGGTGGCTTCTGACAGTCGTATTATTATGATAGCTGTGAGAGCTTGGCAGCGTGCCACGCCTCTCCTCTACGACACGGCTCCGGCGTCATTATTGCTGTACCAGAGAGAAGATGTGACCACAGCTCTATTGTAACTTCTCACGGTACCGGCCTCGGACTAGTCTCTGACACTCAGCCCCACCTGTTGAACCAGTTTTTTACAAATCATACAGGCTGCCTGATTTTATGTCACCAATAAAATATATAACACCATCATAAACTTAGTAGTGTGCACATCTCCGCCAGGCATGTCTACTAAACTGTAAGACACACTTCTCTCAAACTCAAGAATTCATAAATTCATCATATAAGACACTCCTACTGGTAGTTCCATTGGCTTTTAGCCAAAAACACCGTCCAAAACACTAGAAGTGAGCAAACTGACCCCCCTCCCTTTGTCTCTGTGGACAGAGGAGCATCTGGGGGATGGTGATGAACTCTATCAATCGCAGCCAGAATAGTGATTGAGGAGTGTCAGGCAGTCAACGGCGGTGTAAAACGGCCCAAAAAAGGTGTTTTGTGTAAGTGTAACTGGCCGCAACCACGAGGGCTCCTTGAGCATCCTGCCATAACCATAACCAACCACCAGAAATATAACGCAGTTAGCGGAATGCGAGATTAGCCACGGACAGACGCATAGGTTCACAATCACTCACAGGACGATCGCGTGACTCCCCTGGTGGAGTCAACTATAATGCATCTTGAGAAAACACAATAAATTGTGGTAAAAATATCCTTCCTGAACAAAAAGCTAATAAAAGACTTGCAGTTGAAATAACACGACCATAGATGGACGCACAAAGAAGTCCTGCTCAAACATGGAGACGTATTGTACCGCAGTAAATCCTGAGTATTTGTAATACCAAGTAGAGCTTCACCTTTGATAACTGGGCCAGTTGTACTGGGCTCTTCTACCCGCTGACAGATAAAACCTGTTACTGCTGTGCGTCTGTTCAGTGTAACATAAAGACTCACACTTCACACTTGTCATTGAACACAAGCTGTATCCAACTTCTTTAAACTGTCATATTTGATTGCATCCTTTTGTTTATTCCTTTGTTTATAGTCGTTCTCACTGTCTGCATTCTGATTTCATCTTATTTTTATGTAGAGTGGCTTTTGGAGGTGGAACTGTCACAAAATAAACATGGCAGATCATTAAATGCGATACTCGAAACCCGTATTAACTTTCATTCCAGGGGGGAAAAAGGTCATTTTTTACAACTCCACTGACAGAAAAAATGTCCCTGCACCTGCTGTGAATGCAGAGAAAATCACTGTTTTCAGTGAGTGGACCGCATACTGAATGAGTCATTAGGTTTTTTTTTTTTTTACAAATGGAGAAGTGAGCTGCACCTGGCAGAGACTGGAGTGCGATGCTTTAACAAGCGTCTTCTTATCCAGACAAAATCTCCACTCTCTAGATTTGGCAGCGCATGTGACGCCCACCACAACATGCCACATAAGTAACGGCATAAATCATTTATTTATTTCCCAACACCCCCCTCCCCCCCTCCCAGCTCTCACACATACTAGCCTCCCCCGAGGGGCGCGGCCGGTGGTGTGACCTTAGTGTTATTATCACCTTTTTGAGGTGTATATTGAGCTGACGGAGAACATCCGTCTGCTGTTATCAGTGTGTGTGTCCAGCTTGTGTGTTGTTGTGCACAACACCGAGTCGAACTTGCATGTCTCTGGATATAACTCACTTAACGGTCCCAACGGCAAGACGGAGCAGATGCTATCCTTTTGGAACAGTTTATATCTCTAATTGTGCACTGCTTGCAAACTATTAAACTTAGTTAATATTAGCAGTAGCGGGAGGACTCATGTGTCCCTTTTGCAGCTCATCAAGTGGAAGACAGGTGGTGGGAGTCGCTCACAAGTATAAAGACTCATTTTTCAGCAAATAAAGTTAAAATCGGACCAGTTCTTTTCAAATCAACACCACCAGTTTTAATTGTTTGAGCTCTGCACCGTTTCTCGCCTCGCCTTCCCACAAACTTAAATGCTGATTCTTTTGTTGGACTTTGTCTCCTTTATTGCCAACAAGGAATAAGCAAATTAATTCAAGTAAAGCGAGGTTGGATTTGATTTTTGGTCAGTGTGGACATTTTGTGTTGTACATTGATTTGTGGTTTTAAAGAGCAACATACCGGCAGCTAGACATAGTGTTTTTTCTTCTGTACACTGTGTCATCACTGCGCCCAACTACTGTGCAATTTTCACTTGTGTTGGTTGTGGTCAGAGGTAAAAACAAAAATGCAACACTTCAACCAGAGAGGGCTGTTTTTCAGCTTATTAAGTTAAGTTTTCTTTGTCTACTATGATTAATTTCTCATAATTTCCTGTTTCTCTCTCAATCTCTTTGCAGGTCGACAAAATCGTTTACTTCAATGCCAAAGATGACGTAAGTACAACTTGATCCCTGCCACTTTTGATATTCTGCCAGCGTAGTTAGAGATTCAAATTCTCAGAAATAAAACCACCACAAGCGAACCACATCCATCCCTCCGCCGAGTATTACCATGGCAACAAACCAGATAGCAGATTGTATCGATGGCCTCAGAATCTGCGTAAAAGGAAGTCAGTGTATTTGTGTGTTACATTATTTATGTGACATCCACACATAACTTAAGTATAAACACGCTTTTTTATGCATAAGGTCCGGTACATATTTTGGGCGCCACAGTCAGAAGCACATGAGTATGCGTGAGACATCGAATGCCTCCCCTGGCCTCAGACGTCATCTGTCTGCTCTCATAAACAGGGATCAGCATCTAATTCCCCTCCACTGTCCCAGTGGGAAAGAGCCACGCACCCACAGCACTAATGTCACTCCCTATTTGACTGACAACCCCTCTCTCCCCCCTCTCTCCCCCCTCATCCTCTTTCTCTCTGGGTGTCTGAGTCTATGTTTGCCTGCAACTTCTCCGCTTCTCAATCTCCATCCGTTCGCTAGTGACATCCGAGTGAATACTAACGTTGACACCTTGTCATTCACAGTCACAAGAAACTGCAAACGCAGTGTGTTTACAAACTCCACATTCTCCCCCCTCCCCCCCCCCCCGTTTTTGCAGATTAATCAAACGGAGGAAGGAAAGGGAAGAAGGAACCGATATCTTCCAGATGATTTCGAGATAGACCCCGACTTCAAGCGACTCGTCTCTTACAACACCACCGCCGTCCACATCCCTACGGATATATACGAAGGCTGTAAGTCTAAACACACATGCATCTTCAACTTTTTTATAAATAGTAGTGCACAGAAACCGCCATCCCCCGCCCCGCTCTCTGTCTCTATTTATTCCTGTCATCACTATGCCCAGTATCTACAGTACGTTCCCATGATCCACAGCTAAGCCTTCCAGCGCTGTCTGTAGTGTAGACAGCTCCACACCAACGCTAGGCCATTCTAGTCTATATATAGCCCAGATGCCAACAGCCCGATGACCAGCCCACTCCGGCCCCCTCTTTACCCTGGTCACCAGCTGCTCCTTTCCCTCCCGTTCGCCGCTCACCCCGCTGACCTGAACGTCAATGCGTTCCACCAGCGAAGGGCCTTTTTCGTGGGTGCCAAGCGCTTGCATGCGTGTTTATCACGCACTTACTATCTTTTCTTTATCCATGACATGCATAACATTCTCAGACCCTTTTCTCATCATACAAACATAGTGTTGTACATAGTTTCATTTTAAATGATTAGCCACGCTATGAAAGTCTCTACAGACGTTCGTGGTCCCCAGTGGATGAATCCTAATGACTTTGTCTCGGCAGCTGTTGGATGTATTGCCATGGAATGTGTGACTGATGTTTCCCAAAGGAAGGACCATAATGACTTTAGGGATCCCCTGACTTTGAATCTAGCGCCGCCAATAAGAATCCATCACTGATCTCAGACTAGCCTCGTTTATATTAGTAATCAAGTTTATCTGATGGCCTATTTTGGCTCCCACTTACTGCTGGCAAACCACGCAGCTCTCACGTCAAGCCGATCAAAAGTAAATCACATACGGGGCTAACTTCATCCCGCCTTTCTGGAGCCTTTCCCATCATTTGACATGAAGCAGGAAAACACGCCCGCCAGGCCACCAGTCAGTCTAGATTTGGTTTCCAGTAATTAAATCTGGTACAATAAAGAATGCCATTTACCGAGCGTGGCCAGCCTCAAACTCCTTAAGACAAATTGGAGTCGTCAAGAGCCAAAATAATTGGAGTTTTATCCATAATGACCTCGCAGGGTGTCAAACGTGAAACAGACATGAATGTCAGCATCAGGTAATGGCTTTTGCATCAGTGTCTTGGAATAGTGTTTTTTTATCACCTGGAAGTGCACAGGTATTTTTTTTACACATCTGAAAACAGCAATACAGTAAAAAGGCATGTCTTCTGTCTTCGCCTCATATTCTAGGACACTAATGAGCAGAATTTAAGGTGAGACATCAACATGCGGACATGTGTTCTCCCTTGCAAACGCTCTCATGCACACACTTTATACGGAGGGCAGATATAAGAGGACGACGAGGCTTAAGAAAATGGAGACAACATGATGGGAAAGCTTGAGATAAAACGGTGAATTCTAAATAAGAATTGACATGTAATCCAATAAGATAGTCCTAATGAAATCCAGATCGATCCAAAGAAACACAGCGTCCTTTTCTAGAAATCTAGAATTATGGTGTCTCACGCTGCTTAACACGCCTAGACTTCTAAAATTCCACATGCTGCAGAATAACGGCACACAAATGCAGCGAGGCATCAAACAGGTTAAACGATTTCCTTGATAGCCGCACATGAGCCAGTAGCCTCCTTGGCATTGATTGAGCATTCAATATCAATTTCGGTAATGATTGTCACGCAGGGTTTGCTAAATGCAGTGGACTCGGACACGTGAGCGTAATGTCCTCGCATAACGAGTCACTCCACTTTGGTCGGAGACTATAAATGTGCAGAGTGACGAGCCTCTGAGGCCTCTGACTCTGCAGACGTTTTTGTCATTGCCGAATGGCCAAATGCACTCATGTTATTTCTGCCGAGCAACAGTTCTAATGGAAGGGTGGGTCGGGGGTGTCGGAGTAGCAGGTCCTTCCTCGTGTGATTTATCCCTCTGCCTTTTTTTGCTCCCTTTCTGTGATCTCCTATAGCCTCCTTCCTTCCTTCCTTCCCTCCTTCCTTCCTTCCTTCTCTATGCTTTTGTTCCCCCAACGCCTTTTTCCTTTTTTCCTTTTTTTTCTTCTCTATTGGTTTCTAGCCACTCAGATTGTTTTTGCTGTTGATTTTTAAACGTCATATTTTTGTGTGTGCGTGTTGAGCGCCATTAATAAAATATCGATGGAATTGATGAGGTGGCAACACTCCACGACCCATTTAAAAAAGAAAAATTCAATACATTTTGTAACTGCAGCACTCTGCCTTAAACGGTGTGTGATATCTGTTTGAGCTCTTCCGGGTGTCAGGCAGGATGGAGGGTGGAGGGTGGGGTCTGGGTGGGGCTCAAGTTAGCAACGTTGTGAAGCTAGGCTGGTGCTGGAGCTCTCTCTCTCTCTCTCTCTCTCTCTCTCTCTCTCTCTCTCTCTCTCTCTCTCTCTCTCTCTCTCTCTCTCTCTCTTTATCTCTCTCTCCCCATCTCCAAGGACGGCCTGCCACATTGATGCCACTCTGGCTGGCCAGGCACTGTCAGCGTTGCCATGGCGATGTGTATCCGAGTGTGTGTGCACCCGCGCGTAGAAGGAGACACACACACACACTTAGACACGCCTTGGTTCTCTATCTTGTTGTGTGGAGGAAGGACTGGTAACTAGATTAGAGGACTTTGTCTAGACAGGCCTGGCGTCCTCATGGCTTTTACTGATTCTGAAGGAGAGACGTGTCGTCCTCCTCTTCCTCTTTAATTGACTTTCCTGGCAACGTTCACCTCCTTTTCCCTCTCCCCCCTGTTTTCCATTCTCCTTGGTTTGTCTTTTTTAGTTCCTTACCCCCCAAACCTCCTTCCCTACTTGTGTTCATCATGTTAGCTCTCGTCTTCCTCGCTATCCTTCGCTCCACCCGCCCGTCTTCCCTAACTCACTTTATTAAGCTTATTAATAGTGGGGTTTGTGTGGAGACAAATGTGCCGAAGTCTTTCTCCCCCGCATTCGTCCTGCTGATTGGAATCTCTCCTCCCTGCTGAGTGTGGGTGGTCGGAGTGGGATTCGTTATTGTGTTTGCACATTGGAGATGAATTTTGTGGGTGTGTGTGTGTGTGTGTGTGTGTGTGTGTGTGTGTGTGTGTGTGTAAGAGAGAGAGAGAGAGATGGGGGATGAAGAAACAGTCGGGGTGTGAGAGTTGGCATGTGTGTGTGTCACATCGCATGCACCTATGGGTGTCACGGCCGCGGATGCGTGTCTGCCCGCTCATTAGGCGGATTGGCGTGTGTCGGTTGAGAGGAGAGAGCGCCGCAGCGGCCTTGGCAGGAGATCCGAGGGCTCGTCTGATGCCCGTTTGCGTCAACCCTGTGTGGCACCTGTCAGCCCGAGACGCACGCTCACTGTGACGTGCTGAGATACTGTGACACCGCACATGTACGAGCGTGTTCGTATCGAAAGTCGCGGCCCCCCGTGGCAAAGCTCACAGCTTTGAAATGGATTTTTTTCAGGTTTTTTTGTGCCACTTGATACGTGTGCTATTACGTTGATGGAGCCAGCTGCCAAATTCTGTGGTATCTTCATCTCCATCTCTTTCCCCCCCTCTCAATGTCATTACGTCCTGTACTTGTGTCCTTGCCTTCCCAGGATGTTCTAATCAACTGATTGGGATTCCCCTCCATGCCAGAATGTCCCCAATAAAAGTTTCTCTCTTGTGATCCTATTCTAGCCGTAACACGTCTCAGACAGTAATGCAGGGCATCTCTGCTATGTCACACACTGTATTGGGAACCGATATGAACAAATGGATCCAATGAGTCGCAACTGGAAGGGCTCACCTTCATGACTTCAGAAATGTGATGCCGTTTTCCTCTTTTTCCCGTCATCTTCTGGTCATTCAGAGCAAATCACTGCATCGTGATGAGGGATTTCAAGGCCATTAACAAAATTACTATTAACTCACATTGGATCGCAATGTGATTAAATTGCTGTTTTTCCCGAAAGTTGACGCGTGTTGACATTGGAATGTAGGAGAGAGTATGTCGCTAGTATGCCTTGCCCTAAATACTTGGGGCAGTTCATGTGTGTCCTCCGTGTTCACTCAAATGTGAAGATACGACCGCCTTCCTGCCTGTCAAGACGAAAACGTGTCGAGGGGAGGAAACTACGTGTGAGCGTCTATTCTTGGTAGCACGTTGTGTGTCGTTGCTCTGCGACTGCGCGCGGGAACAGATGCGTCGGAGCTCATCGTCCCAATCAGCAGCGAGCGGCGAAGTGTCGTTGAGCACGAGGCCTCCTCTGATACGATGATTGCAGGTTCTCATCACTTCACCCCCACCGAGTAATTACTTCCAAATGCACAGGCAGTTCCAGCCAGCAGCTAGCTGATGACAGGGAAGACTACAGGGCATCACCTGGCATGGCACCCTCCCTCCTCACCTCCTCCCACCAACACAAGTCACCCCCATCAATCACTGCAAAGGATCCTGTTTGATTTGTATTTTGAAAGCATCTACATGCCTCACAGGGAATATTTAGGATCTTCGTTTCCATATTCGGTTCCCTCATGTCTTCTTGCCCCATGAATCATTCATTTAAAAAAAAAAACAAAAAAAAAACTTGTTGATCATGTGATATTTGAAGAGATTTATGACCCCGGCATGATGGAGCAACGTTTTTTTTAGCCGATATTTCAGTGCAAAATTTGTGTAAAAAAGAAAAAAAGTCTTATTCGAGAGAAATTATGTAAAATATTATCGGGATGCATGCAGGTATTTTGCTGAGCAACTTTTTGGCGCACCTGGCCACATCTGTTAAAATGGATCTTTTTGTTCAAACTCATACAGGCTCTGCCCTCTACTGGACATCATAGTCAATGCGCTTCTCCAATTAAATGCACGCATTCGTTCACCGCTATAGAACTAGGGTTACAATATCCTAATCTTGGTTATTTAGTTTGCCTGTTTTTTAATTTCTTATGGCAGGCCGACATCTAATTAATTTTGATCCGCCCCCATATGTAATATAAACATATTTGCGGGTTAGGCGCATGTTACACGTTACACAAGTTCTGCACCAACAAAGCTGATTAAGATTGAGTAGTTGTTCAAAGGAAACCGCTGCCAGTCCTTCCCTCTCCTCTTGATTCCATCTCCCCTTCTCTCTGTTTACTCATTATTTTGTGTCATTTTATCTAATCTCATCAGAGTGAAAACAGAATGTTGCTGCAGAAAACTCATTTGTAGAAGATTAAAAAAAAAATGTTTTCTTTATTGCTCATCATTTGGCGGGAGTGTTTTCCAACCCCTGAAGAAAATCACTTTCATGCGTGCTACTATAACTGTTGCTCTAAGTATACAGACCCACCGTTCCCCCCAATGTCCCTCAAGCATGACGCCATGTCTGAGAAATCGAGCTGGCCGATACTTCTCATTTCTTCTCCTCATCGCGGTGACCTCGAGCAAGCAGCAGACGTGTTCCTGCAGAGATGGATCTGTTTGCACTGACACTGATTTGTTCCAGTGTTTTCCTGCTTTTATTAGAGGACACTGCATTGACCTGCCTTTTAATATTGTTGCTGAGGGCTCATCGGTGGTGCCTGACCTGCCCATTCGAGGGAAGGAGAACCATTTATGTGGGTCTCCTCCTCATCATGTATCTACACAGACACAAATCTCCATGAGGCCTCGTTACCCTGAGACTGTTTGTAACTGATGTCACAGAAGCCAGCAGGACTAATCCATTAAAGGAAGTCCTCTGGGAGCAGAGAGATGAGACCTGCACAAATTGTCACCACTTATAAGTGGGATGCGCTTTGCTCCAACCATACCACAGGGAGCAATTTAAAGGCTTGGACTAAACTCTGTCTCTATCTGACAAAGCATTGAAATAGAGCCTTGGTAGAGGAGGTGCTTGTGAGGAGCAGCAGGACGAGGGAGAAGTGGGAGGGTGAGAGAAGGAAAATATTTCTGGACTGGGATTTGCTTATTTGCTTTGTTAGAAGTGGGTTTTTCTTCAAACTCGTACCCATTGTACGCTGCCACTCCTCCTGCTGAATTATCAATATACTTCTCTAGCTGAGTTACAAGCACAGGCACATAACTCACTTTTAATTACATAGCTTCTAGCTGTCTGTCATGTACGCCTCAGCAAACGTGGGACCTCCCGGATGTCCACCCGTCCCGCCCTGATGTCTCTTTTTTTAGTTTTTGTACTTTCTTGTTTCTTTAATCCAGTTGCTCTCACAAAAGCGCACACACACATATAGAGATTTATCATTCCCACACACACACACACACACACATGAGTCACGCACAGCTTTCAATTTGATGTGCAGCCCACTCTGCCAGGCAGAGCGCTGCCTTTTTTTGATCAAACTAGATTGTTGGAGCATTAAGCCAGTAAGAGCTCCTGCAGACAAACAGGTAAATATACCGTTTACTGTAAGTCTGTCCCACGAGTACCAGGAAGAGGGTTTCTGTCTCATTCCAGAAATATCAAATTTAATCATTCGGTGGTGTGTGTGTGTGTGTGTGCTCACAGATTTGGGTGTGAGTTTTGAGTTTGTTTTGAGAGCAAAAACATTAAAGAAATGGAGATACCTCATCATAGCAAATTTATGTCAGTTTCAATATCTGCGAGGAGGCTTTCTCTCAGCCTTCAATGTCTGTAGCTTAATGCTGTTTGTGTGTGTGTGTGTGTGTGTGTGTGTGTGTGTGTGTGTGTGTGTGTTCGGCTCGGTTTCTCCTTCTGAATTGCTTTTTTCCCGTCAGGATAAAGGTTTTTTGAAAAGCCTTGACATTTATGTTTGTGTAATATCTATAATTTTGTATTTCTGTACAGATATGACTCACTTAATGTGTGTGTGTGTGTGTGTGTGTGTGTACAGCCACCATCATATTGAATGAACTAAATTGGACAGAGGCCTTGGAGGATGTTTTCCGGAAAAACAAAGAGGAAGATCCCTCGCTCCTCTGGCAGGTGTTTGGCTCTGCTACCGGATTGGCCCGGTACTTCCCAGGTGAGCAGCACGGGAGCCACCTGGGTGACTTCCTGTAGTCCGTGATGGAGACCAAAGGGCCACCGAAGGGGCATTTCATTATGTTGTTTTCTGCTGTCGGCTGACTTAGTCATTGCTCTTTCTCGTGACGTTGAGCTAAGAAAGAGGCATGACAGTCATGAATCATTGTTTGAAAAATGTATGTGAATAAGCATCTCTTGACATATTCTTTTTCTATTAAGATAGAAGAATATAAATGTAAGACATGGATTTGGCCACACATATACAAGAACCTTTTAATCAAAGGTTAGTGTGAAGTAAAAAATACTTGCTTTTCTTCTGTCCACCAAATCCCAGCATCCCCTTGGATCGACTCGAGCAATTCAGCCAATAAGATCGACCTCTACGATGTGCGCAGGCGGCCATGGTGAGTGTCGACCCTCCTTTATGGGACTGCGTCCGTGTATCGAAGAGTGATATTTGAGTTTCCTCAGAAAGTGATTCTAAAAGTAACGCCTGCATTATAATGATCCCGATGTGAGCGTTCTGTGCACGTGTGCCTCACTTCATGTGCTCAATATCCACGACCTTTGTATGTGTCTGCTATTACTCACCAGGTACATTCAGGGGGCAGCGTCACCCAAGGACATGCTGATCCTGGTGGATGCGTGAGTGACGACCTCGTGATTCATCCGTTTACAGTCAGATTTAGTTTTTACTTTGCGGGGCCAGAAGGCCCCCCCCCCGATGCTAACTGTGCTCACGGCTGCTCGTATGACACGAAACAAAACAGTGTATCAGGCAACTTCATCAGTTACAGTCCAGTTGGTTTCTTCCCGTGATAAGTGTCTTCATGCCTCGAACGTTGAGGTTGAGGAGATGCTCGGAGAGGATTCTGATGATTCACACATGTTACCCACTTCATTGATCACCAAAACCAGCATGTGGTAGTTCGTGGTGTATTCGTGCCAAAGTGATTTGTCAGATTTTTTCTGCTTAGCTGAAGTTTCATTAGAAATGGCACAGCACCAGGGATATGAATGATAAACGGCATTTTTCTCTTCCCATTTGCAGCTCTAAACACACATTAAAGGAACTGCGCTCCTCATTTTTCCCAGTTTTTCTCCTTTTCTATTCTTTTACCTGCAGAAACCAATCAACCAGTGTATAGTGTGTAGAGTTCAACATCCACAGTTTTTTGGAAAGGAGTCTTGACAGTGCTGAATGCTCAGCTGAGAAATGGGGATTCCACTCCAGATGACTAATTATAGCATGTGTTATTAGATAGCCTGCTTGTTAATGGAAGACACTTGTCGCCACAAGCTATGATATCTCTGCTTATTGGGGCACAGTATGATATGCCAACTAGCCAAAGTGCTACGATGTTGTTATGGATATGAATGTTTTAGAGAACCACTCTTCATCACTGTAACAGGCCCGGTTGTCTTGTACTGTGACACAATGGCACCATCTTTGTTTTAGGAGTGGCAGCGTTTCGGGTCTCACCCTCAAACTCATCCAGACGTCCGTCCACCAGATGCTGGAGACGCTCTCCGATGACGACTACGTGAACGTGGTCTATGTGAGTATTCCTGCAGCTCCCGGTTTAATTTCATCACCAGTCGAAACACTGTAAACATGACTTATTCTAACATTTCCTGTAAAAATACTCAACCTTCTGTCTCGTAAGCTACTGTATTTCATTTCCGGGCATGCATCGCTGGATGTTAACGTGCGATTTTGACGTATGGGTTAAAACACGGCAGTGACCTTATGGGTGACTTAATACACCGCACATGGATGCCTCTTTATTATGGCTGCAGATGTGCATGGATGCATGCATGCTTGTGTGCTCATTTGTCTGAATCAAAGGGATCTGTGTGTATTTTTACATGCAGTGTGTGTGTGTGAGCGTGCATGTGTGTGTATGAGCGACATGTCTCAAGAGCATCGGAGCTGAATCCAAGCATGTGAGCCTAATAGGGCGAACACATGACACAGCTTGAGCAAACCCTGAAATGCCAGAAGATGGGGTTGACAAATGAACGTGTGGTATATTTATGACCCGTCTAATGGAAAACTCCCCAGCCCACATTGAAATTCTGTCCAAGTCTCGGACGCCAAAGGGTTTACTGACAAGGGGATTGTAGAAGTATTTCATCCATCATCATTTAAAGCTCCATTGCCTCATAAGTCAGATTCATGTTTTTCTTACAATATTAGTTGTGTGATGAAAAATAACAGTCTTAATTGGTTACGGTGGTTATTTCCTTCTGTTTCGAGGAATTGGTGCGTAGCCTTAAGTCGCCTGATCTGCAGGACTTAAATACTCACTAAATTACTAGCCGTTGCTAGACAAACAAGAGCATAGTTTGTGGGTGTGAGCTAATGTTGTTAGCTATCTTAGTATTTTCTGGTGAAAGAGTGAGTAGAATCAACCATTGCCAACTGTTACAACTGCAGTTGAATGTATCAAAAGTAGGTCCTCTTCTGTTTTTTTTTTTGTCTAATAGGATAAAAGTTAGAAAATTCTTTGTAGTAACTACAGTTTATAAATAATTTTGGGATACGTGTTTACTTGCTTTCTTGCCAAGAGCCTGATGAGATGAACGACACCATCTTGTGTTTGTTAAGATAAGGCTATGGCTAGCAGCAGGTTAGCTTAGTTTAGCTCTGACACATTAGCCTACCGCCTGTGAAAACGCAACCTGTCATTGTCATGCTTTTTTTTTTTTTTAATGGTTTAAAAAAAAAGATATACCTTGAAAGTTGACAGAGCTGTTTCCCCCCTGTTTTTAGTTATGCTAAGCTAAGCTAACCAGCTGCTGGTTTTGTTCAAGTTTACCATACAAACAAGTGAGTGGTGTCGACCTTCCAATCTTACTCAGCAAGCAAACTAATGCTTTAAGCCACTATCTTGTTTTTGCTCTATTTTCCACACTGGTATACCTCTATATTCTGATATTATTAGAAAACATTGGCATACCTTTCTGGCTTCAACCCTCAACCCCGTCCATTAATGCTAATTCACCCTTTTAGTTTAGTTTAAAGTGATTACAGACCTTCGCCGGGTTACTTGCAAAAGTCCCTCTTCCTCTTTTGTCCTTCTTCCTAATGGCAGGGAGCATCGAGGACATATTTCCCAACGAAGCATTAAATGCATTTTCATTCAATCCCCTTGATTGAGCAATGCTTTATGTTTTTGTTTGGAGTTTTCAAATCAGCTAAGTGAGAGGGCTTTTGAAGTTAATGAAATAAGGCGGCGGTGTAATAAGTATATCGATGGCATCCGGCTCAGACCTCCAGGAACGTTTTTGAAGCTTTATTTGAAGCTACAAGCTGTTGCAACTTCTCAGAATAAAATGAATGGTTTTATGTCATTGAGGCAGTGCATAATTCATTGTTTTTAGAATGGACTTATAGAAACAACCATATATAAATAACATGCCCACATACCGTATGCTGCTCTTCTGAGCTTTATTAGCCTGCCTGTGATTTTTGCTTTTTACCCAGCAGGGTTTATATTGGTGTTTGCGTAGGTGTTTTTTTTTTTTTTTGAAGGACGAATGTCTTGGAAGCTTTTGCCCTGAAACTCCTTCCAACATGTTCACTGTAAATTTCAATAAGTTGACTTTACTTAAAAAAAATATGGAAAGTCGTTGCCTTAAAAAAAGTAATTTACTTTAACTTACATAAACTAGATTTCATTAACTTATTTATTGTGAGTGCGCAGAACTCAATTGAACTCAAATAAATTGGATAATATTAACTTATATATATTCAGTTTGCAGTACTCAAATTAACTTAAAACAATTAAATATCATTAACTTATTTATTCTGAGTTTACAATACTCAAATAAACAGAGTTCAGAAAACTTTTTATTCATTTATCTGTTTTAGTAAATTTAACTTAATATTCATTAATTGTGAAAGCTTAATTATCTTTAGTTTAACTCATACATCATATTCATGTCAATGTAACTTAAGTTTCTTGACCTACATGAATTCTACTACAGAAATTATGATACAGGTTAATTAAATAAAAAAACCAAACAGATTATTGTAACTGTAATGAGCCCCTCCGTCCCCCACAAAAAAAAAAAAAACAATGAATAGAGAACACTCAGTGATTTAACTTATTACAATTAACATTTATTTCAATGCTCAGCAGTTTGTTACTCTGGGAACATGCCCCATTTTTGTGGGGGAAAAATGCAAGTGAAAGGGCACAAACTGTCCCTCCGATAAACACCCCACTCCCTCCAGGACTACCATCTCCCTTCTTTCCTTCCTCCATCCTTACCTTCCTACAACCCTTCCTTCCTCTCTGCATATGCACCTACCTACCCCCCCCCCCCCCCCCACACACACACACACACACTTTATATTCCTTATTCCCTACCAACCACTTCACCTTCCCTTATACCTTTCTTCCTCCCTACCTACCTCTGCACCTTCCTTCCTCCCTACCTACCTCTTCGCCTTTCTTCCTCCCTACCTACCTCTTCACCTTCCTTCCTACCTACCTCTTCACCTTCCTCCCTACCTACCTCTTCACCTTCCTTCCTCCCTACCTACCTCTTCACCTTCCTTCTTCCCTACCTACCTCTTCACCTTCCTTCTTCCCTACCTACCTCTTCACCTTCCTTCCTCCCTACCTACCTCTTCGCCTTTCTTCCTCCCTACCTACCTCTTCACCTTCCTTCCTACCTACCTCTTCACCTTCCTCCCTACCTACCTCTTCACCTTCCTTCCTTCCTACCTACCTCTTCACCTTCCTCCCTACCTACCTCTTCACCTTCCTTCCTCCCTACCTACCTCTTCACCTTCCTTCTTCCCTACCTACCTCTTCACCTTCCTTCTTCCCTACCTACCTCTTCACCTTCCTTCTTCCCTACCTACTTTCCTTTCCCACTTACCTCCCTCTCTCCCTCTGCACCTCCTTGCCTACCTACCTTCTAACCTACCCACAACTCTCCTTTCTGATTAACTCTCCTTCTGTTTACTTGGAACAATAGTCAACGTTTTTTCATATTGTAAAGTGCGCAGCAGTGATAAAATGAACATAAAATACATCACTCTCTTACAAACACTATCAACTGTCAATCAACAAATCACTCATCATACAAACGCTGTCACATTTGAACAGTACACAGAACCTGCACAGTCTGTACTCAGCTATTTAAACTAGCTTACGCCATTAGTTTGTTCTGCAGAGTGATCAATTTTGGAGGGAGGGTTTTGTTTCCCAGTCCAAGCATGACTGCTTGGATGAATTTGAATGTGTTTTCCATGGACTTTGGGTAGTCCAAGTGAAGAGCATACATGAGCCCAAACAGAAGGCAGACTGCCTGGGGAAAGTCTCTGACATTGTCCATGACAGTACCTCCCTCAAGTATGATGGCAGTGGAGATGGACTGGAGGTGCATTGCGGTAGGACCCTGCTGCTGAGCATCTTCAATCATATTCAGCACCCCAACTGTGACTGAGGCGAGTTCTTCTTCTTTCGCTGTGTCCTGCAAAAAAAGCACACAGGAGTAGTTATCGAATGTGGTCTTCTTATAGAGGAGGAAGGGGGGGAGCAAAGGTAATTACATTACGTATTGTAAAATAATTAACTAGGGATGCCACAATCTTTTTTTTGTTGGGGGGGGGGGGGGATCATTTGTGAGATCAGTAGGGATGTCTTGACCTTTTTTTTTGTTATTTTGGATTTGATAATTTGGGAACACATTATGAACACATTCATCAAAAGTACAAATATCCCATTGTGAAAATACTCCCCTAGAGTACTGCATTCCAAAACGTATTAAAGTTTATGTATGCAAGAAATATCAGTAAAATGCGTGTGCATTTATTGTCTGTATGCTGCTTTACTGCTGAATTTAAAGTAAAGCTCATTTTAAAGACATTATACACTGTTGATAGACAATGTCTTTTCCAGTTCGTCAAAGGGAATTTTTAAACTGTGTTGAGAAAAATAATTCTAATTTAAATATTTTACAATGCTATGAAATACATAATAAACGTGATTTGTCAATAAAGTGATATCAGTGTTACGTTTACTTACGAGGCAAGTCCTGTAAACTTCAGTCGAATCCTCACTGAGGAGAACTGGCAGGCCTTTGAGGACAACTGTCCTAAGTGTTGTCACATCAGGCGACTGAAATTACAAAGAGCACAGATACAAGTTAAGACCTTTGTTGCATTTTGAGAGTTGAGGGGAATATGTGTTGTCTTCTGTATTTTCTCTAATACCGCAGGTTTATATCAGAGATAGAGCTTTAGGCTTTAAGTACCCAACAGAAAACGGTACAATTGGGTGGATTTATAAAATTCCTGCAAATCTAATGTTGTCTGAGCCATCAGGAAAAAAAGTCCTCTTTAGAGAACATAGAAAATAGAAGGAGAGGAAGGTTAGACAATAGTGTTGATGATATTCTTGAAGATGTTGAGATCTAGATTATTGGTGAACAGCCCAAGGTTTCAGGTGCATATGCTGTTTCTATCTCATGTGCTAGTCACAGCAGCAACACAGCAGATAGGCAGGCAGAGCGAAAACCCAATGGTGATGACACTTGAGTGATGCGCAAAGTGTGTGAAACAGGCCTAAGGTTCATTGCTGCCACCCATGCTGGAGTGTAAATTACTCAAAATGTGGAAAAAACACAATAGAATCCTTACCACCCAGTTGACGAGCTGCATCAAGTCTGTCAGTTTTTGTCCCATGGTTCCTTTTTTGGCCTTGAAAAGATCCATGAAGCGTGGTGTGTGCTTGTCAAGAGCTTCATAGAAGTCCCCTTCAAGATTTTTGTTGGCAATGCGATGAAACTCGGCAAAGACCTGAAAAACAGAGTGGAAGTAAAAAGAGCGTATTGACGTATGAGACTAAAGTGAATTCTAGCTGTTTGATCATGGCAAAAATCATAATCATGATTATTTTAGTCAATACTGACATCATTATTACTGCACATGATTAGTTTGGAAAAATTGTACTTATAATCACATTTGACCTGTTGGAATCTTTATGGTGGACGGCAGGCCAAAACAAAGAAGCAACTTACCTGTCTCTCCGTGAAGAGTGCTGGCCATCGTTCCATCATGCTCTTTACAGCTGGCTCCTGTATCACTATCTCCCTTCTGCGCAGTGAGAATGTTTCATCCATCATTCTTGAGACTAAAGTGGCATCAGGGTGTCTTTTCTTCATTTCTTCAATGATGACCTTCCTGGCATTTTCAAGGCTGTCCTCATTATGCCTATCAGGTAGGTTAGGCAAGTAATTGGCTTCACCTCTTTTTGGCCGCTTGATATCCTTGCTGGATGATTGTCCCTCTGGGTTGCGTTTACTTCGTTTACCCCCATTTATCAGTACATCATCACATCCTGCTTTCCTCAGTTTTGTACGATAGTTGGCCATCTTGAATTTTAGGCTATTTTTCCAGCCATACCATCCAGGCTGGGGACCGGGTTCAGTGAGGCTGGGGTGCTTGCTAACAAGTGATTTTGCAACACTGCTGAAGTCATCATCGTCAGGGTAAGCCTTGAAACTATACATTGTTTCAGCAAGCTTCTCAAGTATGTCATGTTTCATGTCTCGTGATGGAGTGAATGGTACTCGATCTCTCATAAACGTAAGATCTGCCTGTCTCAGTCGGTACGCTACATCCACAGAGAAATTAGGTATGTCGAAGAACTCGGGCCACTGTTTTCTTAGAGAAGATGTTGACCCAGCAGGTGACAAGGGTTCAGTGTCCACTGTGCTGCAGTCTGATCCTTCGGTGAGTGAAGACTGGGATGTCAACTCAATCGTCACAAGCGGGATCAATTTGAGTGTAGCTCTGTCACTCAAATCCGTCATTTGAGTCAAATTGCAGAGTGCATTATTGAAGTCTGGATCTTCATATTGTAAATGGAAATCATACTGCAATGACAGCTTTTCCCTCAGCTGTGTCTTCAGTTCCTCAACTGATTCTGGTCTGTTATTTAAGATTAGCTTCTGTATATTGTCATCATCTATGACGATTCGCAGTATCAATCTTTGCTCCATTTTAATAACTTCACTGTACAAAAAAGAGATAAAGAGAGATTAATTCATCTCAGACAGGCAACATTTCGGTGTTGAATCCACTCAGCACAATATGTATCGTTTGAGTGAAACAAGCTGTTTTCCATCAACTCTGTAAAGTGACAAAGGAAAAACATCATTCAATTCAGACAACTGGGTGACTGAGAAGGTGGGAAAATGGCTGCTACAGAGTTCGTAAGCTCTAAGATGCTCATCATACCATGAGGTCATCAGTCTGCAGATAAATGCTACATCTGTGTTGTTAACAACAATCTTTGTGATTTGTCTGAATTCTGGAAGCCCGGAGCAGGATCCAACAGAAATAACCATATCAACACTGTATGTAATGCCATCAATGCAGACAGAGGATGCTACAAATACTGTGTTCAGTTGGTTTGTCCTTTGATTGAGCCAGTTCTGCACATTTTGTGGAAATGATGAAACCATCACAGACTTCAGTTTCTGAATTTCAACTGCAGGCTTAAAAAAAGATGAAGCAGCTAAATGGAAGGCCATCATTTTCTGATGTCTGTTAGCCAAAGTGAGGGCTATGTTTTTAAAGTTGTGAGAGTGGTGCACCGCTTTTTTTAAAAAACTTGTGTTTTCCTTCAAAACGCATTGTCCAAACATCAGATAGTGGACCAAAGGTTCGAATTAGCTGAGGGTAGTGCTCCACGTAGTGGTGCTTTGGTCGTAGCCTTTCACCTGGGAAAACGTTCTTAAACATCTCTCTATGCTCAGAGATTTTGCTATCAAGAAAACACAAAGATTCCTCTGTAAACCTTGTGGACACTGACAATTCCACCACTTCCTTTAATGTCATTAAAACCTCCCAGGTTTGATTGCCTCGCGGAATGTGTTGACCAATAAAAAATGGCAGAAGTCGGAGAAGAGTCCAATTTTCATGACCATTTCCTCCAATTGTTGACTTTGAGGAAAACGTCTTTGGAATCACCTGAGGTTGGTTGGTTCTGTCAGAAAATGTGTAGGGGAACTGTTTAATAGCATTATTCAGAGCCTCAAGGGAGATAAATCCCTGTGATATCAGATCCTTTAAGCACAAGGCCAACTCTAATGGAACAACCCCCTCCAGAAGATCGTGCAAAAGGTCTGGAGGGAAACCATCAACAACATGAAAATGCTGCAAGCGTTCACTGAATGGACAGTTTCGTTTCACACCATAAACTTGAGCCTTGGTTGAATCCTGTGACACCTCTTGCACATGTCTGTTATGCTTTTCTCTTGTTCTTTGTTGAAAACAGCCTGTCCGTACTTCCTTGTGCTGCATTTCCTCCCGCTTGGCCATACAGAAGCGACACACTTGGCTAACAGTGAAGCTTTCAAAGAACCCTCCCAAAGAATGGGCAGCCAGATTGTCTGCTGCAATAAATAACACTGTGCCCTTAACAGGGGCTCCCAAGTGTTCAACATAAACGCCTTGTTGCTCAAGAACAACAAGGTCCTGAATAAGAGGGGAGAGAATGTCATCATAACCATGGGGTTTGATGCTGCTGGCCTTGAAAAGCATTGCAAGTTGAATGGAATGTAGAGTGGAACGATATTTGGGGTGTAAATTGCCTATTACCCAGTAAACGGCAGTTAGCTTGTGCTTTTTTCTGGAGGTTCCTAAGGGGTTGGCCACCTCAAAATCATCAATGTACAGGTAAAGAGCGATTCTGAACTCTTCCTCATTCAAGAAAGCATTGTCTTTGAAGCGGGAACCATTTCTGTAAGATCTGTATTCCTCTGACAAAGTTGCCTCATGTGACATGGACTTTTCAAGAATGTCTCTATTGCTGAGCAATGTTTGCAGCATTTTTAGTATTGGGATGTACAAGACTGTCTGCTTGTCATTTCCTAGGACAAACTCAACCGGCATGACCAAAGAGAATTCTTTGGAAATGTATGATTTTCGCTTTTTGGCAGTTGACAATGATCCTCCATCAGAAGTGACTTTGAGGAATACATTACTCTCAGTAACCAATCCAGCTATCTCATTCACTAAAGCATCATCGACATCTGCACAATGTGTGTGTAGAATTCTTCGAATAGAAGAATGTATCAGTGGTTGTGATAATAAATAAATCTGGTTGATTTGCTCTATGAGCTCTTGTTGGGCAGTTTCAGAAATGTTGAGAATTGATGACATTTTCAGGAAAAGAGCAGCTACATTATGTTCCAACTGAATCTGCAAGTCCTCCACATCTTTAGGCTCAGCAACTTCACAGTCAGTGTCATCGTCGCTAGGGTCATTCTCTTCCAGTTGAATGTTTACATTAGTTGGAAGTTCTTCAACTACATTTTCTGAAAGTATTTCAGGTTTGAAAGCCCTCTCATTGTGCATCTGATGATCTTTGCTTCTGTGTGCATTGAAGGTAGAATACACATTACTGTGAAAATGACATTCCTGATATGGACAAGCAACCATTTGCCTCAACTTAAGATGCCGTCGCAAATGAGCAAAAAAGTCATCTTCTGAGCAAAGCTCCACAAAGTTGCACAACTGACAGTGAAATGCAGTTTTCCTGACTTTGCCTGAATCCGTTGGAGTGTGCCATTTCGATAGGTGTACTTGGAGCGCATTAAAAGATTTAAATGTACACATGCAGTCCTGATGCAGGCATGGGAGTGGAGATGTCCTAGTGTGGCAACCATGTTTTAAACGGTAATGTTTGAGCAAGAAGCCCCTCTTTTTTGCAACAAATGTGCAGTACTTACACGCCCACAGCATGGCATGACACTGTTCTGCTTGATCTGAAAAGATAAGAACATTTCAGGATTAAGCCCATGTGAGAAAAATTAACATGCATACACAAAAAAACAAGAATATGAAAGGGGATTAAGAATAACTTGAGGGATTTCAGTGTTTCCTCTAGGATTTTTTACAACCATGATGTAACTGAGGACTGCATGTTCAGATAGAAGAGGAAGACACCTGATGAAGATGATGCTAGTCAGGTAGCATTAGCCTTTTTACTGACTCTAATGATGGGTAGGTAAAAACTGTGTTCACAAATGTGATGTGAGTGTAAATTATCTAACGTTAATGTTTTATGTAATCTATAAGAGAAGTAACATTAGACAGGGAGGAGCAGTGGAACAAAGTGAAGGAGAGCAGAGTACAGCAGGAGGAGAGAGGAGTGAAGGAGAAGGAGAGAGAGGTGAGAGGAGGAAAACCTAAAGGGAAAAACAGGCTATCAGCTGTTCTATAAAAAACAGAGAAAAACCCCATTGTTCTGAACCTGGGTGCAAACTTTGCCACTGATCACAGCCCATCAAGACATTATTATTTATTGTTTTTATTTTTTTTTTATTATTTTATTGTTGTATTTTTGTTGTTTGTTATTATTTTTTTACATTCAGCCTTTAAAAAGACAGTTTCCATGCCAGCCATTCAATAAAAAGGGGCATTATGCTGGGCATAAAACTAAAATCTGCAGTCAAGCGTCATTTGTTTACGCCGCCACGGCTCCTGGAGAGCCTGCCCCCACTGCTGAGAAACATCCTAGAGGAAACACTGTAACAACAACCAAAAATACAACAGTAAAATATTTTTTTTTAAATAAAAACAATAAATAATAATGTCTTGATGGGCTGTGATCAGTGGCAGTTTGCACCCAGGCTCAGAACAATGGGGTTTTCTCTGTTTTTTATAGAACAGCTGATAGCCTGTTTCCCTTTAGGTTTTCCTCCTCTCAACTCTCTCTCCTTCTCCTTCACTCCTCTCTCTCCTGCTCCTTCTCCTTCTCTCCTGCTCCTTCTCCTTCACTCCTCTCTCTCCTGCTCCTTCTCCTTCTCTCCTGCTCCTTCTCCTTCACTCCTCTCTCCTCCTGCTGTACTCTGCTCTCCTTCACTTTGTTCCACTGCTCCTCCCTGTCTAATGTTACTTGTTTTATACGATTACATAAACATTTGAGAACACAGTTTTTTACCTAACCATCATTAGAGTCAGTAAAAAGGCAAATGATACCTGACTAGCATCATCTTCATCAGGTGTCTTCCTCTTCTATCTGAACATGCAGTCCTCAGTTACATCATGGCTGTATATCTCTTAATGCTATCAATTAGTTTACTCACGTTAGCGACACTTAGTTGAGTTGGCACCGGGCCAAACGACCGGGCCGACGAAGTATAAATCAGGCTTTAAGCCTAGTTTATGCTTCTGCGTCAAGTCGACGCGACGCAGACCCCTACGCCGTAGCCTGACGTGCACCTCCAAAAAATCCTAACTACACGTCGGGTTGACGCGGACCGCAAGCGCTGTGATTGGTCCGCTCAGAACGTAATACCCGTTCCCAGCCTCGACCGGTTTAGTGGTCGTACAGACCACCTCCGCAAACGTCTTCTCTGTCGCCTGCGCTTCAACATTTGCAATATAAGCATTTGCTCTTCAATATTGATGAGCTCCAACTCCAAATACA
Source organism: Chelidonichthys spinosus (assembly GCA_029853015.1). Classification (NCBI taxonomy): domain Eukaryota; kingdom Metazoa; phylum Chordata; class Actinopteri; order Perciformes; family Triglidae; genus Chelidonichthys; species Chelidonichthys spinosus. The sequence continues at coordinate 9,920,656 of CM056841.1, read as the reverse complement.
GCTGCTCCACTTCGGTCGCCATTGTTTACTGTTGTTTACTGTTGTTTGCATGGCGGTGAATTGCAGAGCAACGCGGACCCTCGACGCAGAACTTCGAATGCTCAACAACGGCGTCACGTCGACGCCGTAGCTACGCCGTCGACGTGACGCAGAAGCATAAACTAGGCTTTACTCGCGACACCCGACGCAGTGCAGGACTCTGCTGTGAAGGTGGAGACATGATTTGGCGGTGGTGTATTTGAAATTAAAAAAATAAATTAAAAAAAACCCACCCCCCCCCCGGCGGAGATTGCAAGCGCCCCGATCGCACCTATTTAAGCCACTTCACCCCTTAGCATGGCACACACTAACGCGAAACCAAAAAAGAAAACTCGACGGTTAATAAAATAGTTTACTTACCAAATAACACTGGCTCTGTAGCCTGACGAGGCGGGTCACAGGCTCTAATTCAGTTGCTTCCACCCGCTTCCAACGTAAATTGAGCGGAACGCGCGGGCGAGATGGGGCATGTCTGCGCATGTCGTAAGAACGCCCAAAGGACCCTGGGACAATAAATTAATCTATCTAATTTAACTGGTGTCGGTTAGATTAAGTTAAGCATGTTCACCAATCCCAAATTTCTATTTACTTATTTAAGATTAGTGTGCATAACACGTTGATGATTTCTGAGTTTGGTTCACTAATAATTTTCTATTAATATGAATGTTAGGATTTACAGTGTTGGGTAGTTGGAAACAGTGACTGTGAGCAGCAGCATCCTTCAGCTTTCTGAAAACCTAACCCCGCATGAATAAAGGTTTATGAAGGAAAATAAAAGTTTATCCTTCACTTTTAGATCCTGGCTTTCTTTTCCTCAACCTCTTATTTAATTTTGATTTTCATCACTTTGATACCTTTACTCCGTGTTTTGCATTTGTTACAATGGTCTCTGAAACATCCTGCTTTCAAGAAAAACGTTTTATTTGCACCTGGACTATTTGGATGAGCACTCAACTGTTGCTTTCACAGCTCTCTCTGAAGTCTCTCTTTTAAAAGCTGACAGCAGTGAAATGAATTGTCTTCATAGCAGCTCTTATGACTTATAGAATACCAACATAAGTCTCTTTCAAGGGCCATCTCTACTTTGTTGACTTTTTTTTCATCATTTTATCTGCTTTTAAGGTGTTATACAGTCATGTAAGCAGCTGTGGAGATCAAAGTGGATGTTAATGAAGTTATTAAAACGCGTATAAGTCAGCACTGTAAAAGCAGTATTTGTGGAGTGTGTGTTGGTTTTGCACAAGATCGCGATTGGAAGGCCGGGGTCGATGCCAAAGCAGATGTTGGGTATTAATGAGCTCAGTCCTCCATAGATGCTGTGTTTGTGTATACGTTTACGTGTGTGTGTGTGTGTGTGTGTGTGTGTGTAGTGACAGGGTTCCATCTGCGCCTCCACATTAACTATTCACCAGTATTAATCTGAAGATACTTTACACGTATAGCTGTTTTAAATGTATATTAACCAGTTACAGTAATGTCTGTCTCTACAGCATAATCCCTCCATAATCAAGCTCTTTGTTTTTTTGTTGTTGTTTTTTTTTTCATTTTACCTCCTTATGCCACTGTTTTCACACCCCTACCTGCTCTCCTGCCAATCCTTCCTTCTGCTCCTATAGCTCCCTTCGGTCTGTGCAGATTTTTTGATTAAGACTGATTTCATTTCACACATGACAGAATTTTTTTTGCAAAGCCAAGAAGTATTTTTTAAGTTCTAACATTTCACCCAGAATTATTTAATATTATTTAAAGTACAATCAGTTTAATCTCTCTCCTAGACTATATTATTTTTTTTTTAAAGCCACTCTTATGTGCTCCAGGGACACAGCATGACTCCGCAGCAAAGGGGAAAAAACAGGCCGCATATTTAACGGAAAAATATGTGCAAGTGCCTTCCCTCCACTTCCCATCATCCCTCCTTCCCTCTTCCCTCCAGTTCAATGACAAGGCCACGTACGCGGCATGCTTCGAGAATCTGGTGCAGGCCAACGTCCGCAACAAGAAGGTGCTGAAGGACGCCGTGCAGACCATCTTGGCCAAAGGGATCACCAACTACAGGGGCGGTTTCGAGCTGGCCTTCGAGCAGCTCGCGCAGGTGAGGCGGCAGCGTGGGCGTGCGTGGCGGAATATGTGTGAGGCGTCTGGCTGACATAAGGGGCGTAGGAGGACGCGCATCTGTGGGTGGTGGTCGGGTTGCTGTCAATCTGTTGCGTTTGATGATTTGATCCAGCAATGTCGTTTGGAATGTGCAGCCCGGGCCAGAGGTTTGATGAAACCCTGTGAAATCTACTTAACAGCCTGATGTAATTTGTGTTCATTTAATTTATCATTTTCATTCAATTATGAAAATAATGATGGGACATCACTGACAACTCAGTCCCAGTGGTGCTCGGCTAAAGAGTGAGTATTTGTCGACCTCTTGTGATCGTTTTTGGAAACTCAGCTCACGTTTGCCATCTTCTGTAACTGCATACAGAGGATTTAAGATGGGATTATTTTTGCGACCTTTTCTTCAAATATAACAATATTAATTTTTGGTTAAATAGTTGTAATAATTCAATAAATGTGCCTCTGTATGCGCTAGATGAACGTGTCGAGGGCCAACTGCAACAAGATAATCATGCTGTTCACCGACGGAGGGGAAGAGAGGGCAGAGGAGATCTTTCAGAAATACAACCCGAAGCAAGCGGTAGGACTGAACACACCATGTTTAGAGAGGAGAACCAGAGGCCTTCACATTCCACCACATTCAGTTTTTTCTATCTCTTCTCCTCCTCACAGGTGCGCATCTTTACATTTTCAGTAGGTCAACACAACTATGACAAAGGACCGATACAGTGGATGGCCTGCGCTAATAAAGGTACCAGATTGCATTCCACATGCATCTTGTATAAAATGTGTTTTCTTATGTGGCATAAATCATTTAACGGCAAGCAACAACTCAATCTTAAGTTAATGCTTTCTATATCAGTAATATTTTTGCAATATAGCAAGAAGAATTGGCCTATTGATATAACCACAAAATGCACAATATTTAAATTTATTGTGAGGACATCTCTGTTTCACACAAACACTGGCCCTTAATTTATTTTCATGGTTTGTTTTAGTCGAGCTGAAGCAAAAGGTGGGCGGGACTTTTTGGTTCAATTCTCATTCATTATGTCGGGCATCAATCCCAGAATCTCATATTGTGATTATATTGTTTTGCTAAATACATAAAATATGCTCCACTTATTGAGTTGGTGTCATTTCACCTATATGACTATTTCACAAAAAACGTACATGTTTGTCTCAGGGTACTACTATGAGATCCCGTCTATAGGTGCCATCAGGATCAACACTCAGGTGAAGTCAAATCACAACTCTTCATTTTTCCTGGCTTACTTAACCAGTTGTACATAGCGCCCTCTTGTGGTAGAATGGCTGATGTGCATGTAGCACATTAAAACAACTGGCGTTCTCTGCAGGAGTACCTGGATGTTCTGGGCCGGCCCATGGTGAAGGCTGACAGGAAGGCCAAGCAGGTTCAGTGGACCAACGTCTACCTGGACGTGCTGGTAAGTCACATGTTCTAACACACAGTCATGAGAACAAATCTGTGTTCTGTCACATGAAGGCTTCCAGATCATTCTTGTTAGGTCGCGCTAAGTATTTGCTTGTTTGTCATAGTGGTAAACTTAACTTCAACTCTGCATTTTTATTTTATTTTTTTTTTTTTTTTTGTGCTTAGGCGTCTGTCGAGATGAACTTTTAGGCGACGGTGCAGATAAGATAACCAGTCTGCTAATGCGAGCCAAATGGTTTGGATATTGTCATTCATTTGGCTGATAAGAAGCTGTCAGCGATCGCGACTGTATTGACCCCGTCGGCGTCTGAAATGTCTCTGCCTTTTGTAACCGTAAACATCTTATTTTTGAACTCCAGGAGCTTGGCCTGGTGATCACCGGCACTCTGCCCGTCTTCAACAAGACCAACACAGGCTCAAAGGTAAACAAAAGATTTCATGTTTATTTTATTAACACATTTATTGTAAAATGTTTTATTTTATATTAAACATGCTTTCCAGATGGTTTTCTTGATTCTCTCACTACATTTTCTGTACATCTGACACTTTGAACCCATGGGAGAATTGAAGTCTGTGGTAACCGTGGCACGCCGTTATGTTTACCAGATATAAAAAAAAACAATAAACACAGAACATGAATACCACTCAATCATCATTCGTCCTTCACTTTCATCCTCCTCTTTCATGTGGCTCTTCCTCGTATCCTCTGTTGACGCCGAGGTCCTCTCGGCTCTCTCCCACGCGCCTCCACAGGAAGACGTTGGAGCATGTCATAAAGCAACAAAAAAAAAATCAGATCAAAACCTGCAGATCAGAGAGACAAATGATCCAGTAGCTAAGTGCTTCAAGATGAGGTTACATGTGTACCTCGAAGGACTCTGAGTTACCTCCACTGTGACCGAGGAGGAAGGCTGCAAATGCCTTGTCAGTGACTCATGGCGGCATGTAAAGCTTTTGGGAATGAGACTGTCCAGATTTCAATTTCACCCCATTTCCTTGAAATCATTCAGAGTGCACAGAGGGACTTGACTCATCCAGAAAGAACAACAGGACTCATAAGTCGGCCGTCCACTGACTCTTTCTACTCTTCTTTCGTTTCCCCCCCCCCTATGGTTTTCTCTCAGAAATCTCAAAACCCGCTCATCTTGGGGGTTATGGCTATTGATGTCTCCCTGGAAGATATCAAGAGACTGACGCCTCAGTTTACCGTAAGAAAACACTGCATGAATAAACCGGCCTGCTTACACAGTCAGTAACATATCTGGGTTCCTTCATCCTTTTTCTGTTTTACATTTCCCTTTAGTTTGGACCAAATGGCTACTACTTTGCCATCGACCCCAACGGATACGTGCTGCTCCATCCTAATCTCCAGCCACTGGTAGGTCAAATCACTCACCATAATTCAGAGCAACCAGACGTTTTCTTTTCCCCGTCTCGTTACTTTGCTAAAAACCCATTAGTTGCTCATTAATATCGGTCAAAGTTAAGCATGACATTCCCGATGGCCGACAGGCTTTTTAGAGTGAGAACACGTATGGATTTGTGTCTTTTGCAGCCGATAGGAAATTCTTCTTATTATTTATTTTATTTATTTATTCTGCACACATAAAATACATCAAAATCAAAAAGAATGAACCAAAAAAAAAACATAAAAGGTGTGGCAGGGGAGGTCAAGAAGCCAACAGGCTAATACATGGGACCTCACCTCTTAAGAGACAAATAAAACAATTAAGCAAATTTAATTACTACCATTATTACCTGTAACAAAATGCACCTTTTGAAGAACGATTCAATATTTCTATAATATGATTGTAGCGTTAAGCTTACATAGTGTAGCTTCTTAGATACAATGTTGTCTTTGTTTGTGTCACTTGGCTGATTTTTCAGTTCTTTTTCTTAAATCCCTATAAATCATATGGGTCCAGAATGAAGTTTGTAGAGACACTGACAAGATGTTTCTCACAGACCTCTGAGAAATGTGCTCTTCTTGTAAATAATGGATTCACACGTCGGCCGCAGATGTTTGCGTTTTCTAAAGGCAGCTTTTTAAAAGACAAATTTGTCTGCAAATTCCCTGTTCGAGGCTCCGAAAATGTATCCAATCTATTTTGGAAACAGAAGATCAATAGCTGATGTTTACTGCATATTTTTTTCTCCTTTGTAGTCCAAAGCCCATTGATTATAAATGATAGTAATTGCCTGCGTTTCTCTGTAGACTGCCAAGTTTAATGAACCTGTAACGCTGGACTTCCTAGATGCGGAGCTGGAGAACGACATCAAAGTGGAGGTTTGGAAAATAGATTACTCCCAACTGTTATGATTCCATGAGCTCATATCAGAAACGCTGTCATTTCTTCATTTTTTTTTTACTTTTTTAAATTGGTTAAATAATATATGTTTGATTATTTCAACAGATGAGGAAAAGAATGATCGACGGTAATACGGGGAATTACACAATGTCTACCTTGGTGAAATCCCAAGATGAGGTAATTTCTGAGAGGATGTTGGAGTCCATGATACTTATAAACACGTTTGCTTAGAATGATGTCACGTTTACTGACCAAACTGTTGCCCTCAAAGCGCTACATTGACTTGGGTCAGAGGACGTACACCTTTGCGCCAGTGAAGGGGTCAGATTACAGGTAAATATGAAGAGATACATCCATCGCATGTGTTTATTAGCCAAACTTCAGTCTTGCAAAACGTTTGTCATAATTCCATAAAAGCATTTTGTTCTCTTTGGAGCTGGACTGTGGTCTTAAGTCCAGGACAAAGTCCAGGCACACAATAGAGTGATCTAGGTGAAGCCATAAGGGGCGGAAAGTCAGCCTGCTGCTAAAAAGGCTTAGCAGGACTTACTGAAAGATTTTCTTCTCAAAACAACGAAGGTTACACGCAGTGTTTTTATTGTATGTTGTTGCATGAGAATTGCTTGGTTGAGCAAGATTACATGAAATTATCCTCTTGGACAAAGAGACTCAAGAAAAATATAGATTTACAAAAAAAAGCTTGATGTTATATATGTATTGCAAGAAAAGTAATTAATACTCTCTATCTCCCAGCCTGGCCCTGGTGCTTCCAGACTACAGCATGCACTACATCCGGGCCAAAATCGCCGACATATTCACCCAGGCTAAATGTAAGTTCCATCTAATGCCATTTCTCGTCTCTCCACACGGTACCAATTACCTTCCACGAGTACAGACGGGAGACTAATGTCGCTGGTCGGAAAATGATTGCTGATGTAACATTATTGCTCCCTGTGTGAGGCTGGGAAACAATCTGCCTCCTTCTAGAGTTCCCATCCATCACTTACGGTGCCCCCACGCAGAGACAGTGTACATACACAACCACATCCAAGTGCCCTCGCCTCTTGCGTTTCTATGGCAACACACACCCTCCTGTGTGGTGCAAAGTTTTTGCTGACAAACAGTGGGACGAGTGGCTCCAGTGTCCCCTTACACACAGCATCAATTCATTAAGAGCTAACTGTGTGTGTGTGTGTGTGTGTTGTTGCATGCACGTGTGTCCATCATCAAGCCCATTGGACGCCATACAGTGGATCAGAGGTTGCATATGCCGTCTCACGTCTCCTCTGAGGGTCCAACCGTTCCCACTTGTAAAAGATGTCACTGACTCATAGCGTTACTCAAAGGACAGTTTTATAGTGTGTGTGTGTGTGTGTGTGTGTGTGTGTTCGCTGCAGATGGAGAGTCCGTCCCTCGCTCCATATGTTCTGCGGTCTGTACTCGGTAGCCAGAAACGGGCTTCATACTGTGTTTTGGTGACTTTGTAATGTGGATCGAAACCCAGACCAGACAATCCTACTTACCGTTTAGCATTTTAAAAAAAAAAGAAAAAAGTTCATATTAGTACCAACTGTTTCCCAAAAGTATGTCATACGTTATGGGTTTTATTTCCCTTCCTGCGGCAGTCGGCCGCTCTTTATACCAGAAAGCTGTGAAGATTAACTGGCAGAGACTTGACTCTTGCTCAACATCGGTGATCCATCACAGCCAACATGTCATCGCCTTTATTTTATTTATTTTTTCAGTGCAGTTATGATTTTAAGTGTGTTGCAATGTCTGAGTTTTGGATTTGAATGCAAGATTCACGGCTGATGATTGGATTTTAATCAACATGGCGAATTACACTCACTTAAAGTGTATCAGGCACCAATGGCAGTGAAGCGTACCCTCCTCATAATGTTAAAGGTCATATTGATAACTTTTTTTAATTTAAATTCATTATTAAAAAAAATCTTTCTGATTGTGAATTAATCATTTTTTAAAAAGTTGACGGGTCCGTAATTAATGTGACGTGTGGCTGCGGCTTCTAGCAAGGCTTGTGAGCCAATAGAATAACGGCGTTGATATCACGTGGTATCTCTGCGTAGTCAGGGGTCAAGAGTCTTTGGGGTTGCCAGTTAGTGTGTTGTGACGTGAATGCAATGGAAAGGGGAGTGCGAGTGCGACATCTAGTGGCTGGATGTATCAATGTTGTCAATAGCATCTTTAAATTAAGGAATAAAATATGATCTGGCTCCATTTTCATCATATAACCTCAAGTGGCAAAGGGGACGCAAACGGGAAATCCTCTGTAGACGAGACCGTCTCGGTTCACCCTCCCGGTCTCCAAAGTACCCGACAGTTGCCGACCACAAAGGCAAAACTATGGTCACGTTAGAAGATGCTGATTTGCTTTTCATCCCAGGAGCCTCAAGTTAACTGTAACCATAGCAACTACAATGCCAAACCCCAACTATAAAACCGTAACCCTAAAATCCAACACACACTCACACACACACTGACTTACAGTAAGTGTTTTTTGTATACAATATTCTTATTCAATGACCGTCTGAATAAAATATTGTGTGTAACCCTGTTGGCTTTCCTTCACTGCTCTCTTTTCCAATCCCCTCTTTCCTCTCCTCATCTTTTTCTATCCTCCTCCTCCTCCTCTTCTCCTCAACCTATTCCCGGTGTGTGTGTGCAGCGTTTCTGGGCAAGTATTCTCCTTCTGTGCTTTAACTCACAACCAGCAGACGTAGGATGCAACCTCACCTCTAATCGTCCCATCACGTCATGTCTCTCGGGGAACAAAGGAGCATTTTGTTTGCCGTTGTTTCGTCACATCGGCGGCTTCTGCTTAATAATAAGAATTATGTCACAGTGCATCGAGCGGCGCTTCGCATGCAACGCCACACAGAGCGTCACGGACGACAAGTGTGCGTCTGTTTGTGCGATTCACACATTTCCCCGCCGCCATTTGTGGTTTGAATGAAACAGAAACAGCCGTTTATGTCTGCTTCATACTATGGCGACTAACAAATGTCAAATCGAACATTGCAGACATATCATGCCCCAATTCCCACATCTATTTGTCATGCATTTCTGAAGTCAGTGCGAGTTCTCGTCTTGCATGTTTCAATGTGTGCGCGATTGATTCATGCTGAAATCCACTCACACTCGCATGGATTGTGGCTGCTTGTCTTGGATACCGTCGCTCACCAAAATATGCTCCAAAAAGTGGCAGGAATGTCGTCGGTGTGAAAAGGCGTGCGAGAGTGCAGAAAATGTAAGCACTCGTCACTCCCCCGAATCTCCCTGCTATCCATCATCACCGAATACTTTGTTGGATTAGTAAGTGGTGACCCAATATCAAAGAAAAAACACATGGGTGCAATTATTTCCCAATCATGACCACCGAAGAGGACAAGGAGTCGCCCATGTCGTCATGAGAATTTTTTTTTTTTTTTGCTGTACAGTATAATCGACTGTCGACACGAGAATGTCAGAGGAGCGTTAAGGTCGTGAGCTGTGGTGAAAATCCCTCCGCCTGTAATGCGTCACCGGAGTGCAGCAGCTCCACAGATTTACTGTACTTCACCAAAAGCATGCTAATGCTAAAATCTAAATCATCGCTTTAAACATCTGACCACATTTTAAGCCTCTCTTTGTGTTCTCCATCAGCACCGTCTCCACATACATCCAAAGGCTTCAAACCTTTTCTGTATGGAGTGCAATATTTCTATTCAGGACTCGCTCTGTGAATAAAATATTGTGTCACCTTTGACCCCTGTGGTTTTACCCTGTCTTTTCCCCCCCTCCCTTTCTTTTCCCTCTCGTCTTTACCTCCCCGGGGGACGTTTCTCTCGTTCGATTTTTTTCCACTCCAGGGAAAGATGGCAAGTATTTTTTTTTTTTCCCCCTTTTGACTTTAATCCCTCTCCTCTTGTTCGTGGGCCTCGTCCGCCCAGCATGTCTGGCCAAAAGCTATTCCAGGTCCTTCTTATTTATATCTGATTTGCAGCCTTTTTTTGTGCAAAACTGTATTATTTCTGTTTAATTTCTGTGCAGTGTAAAAGTGTCCACAACTTTTTTGCTTCTGGTAATGAGTTATGTGGTAAATATAGCTTTTAGTTTTTCCCCATTTTCCCTTTGTGAGCACCAACCCCTCACTTTGCAATGCTACCTTGTATTTTAATGAAATATCTTAAAACGTAGAAGCTTAAGCAAAAAGAGTGAAATTAGAGGCATGTGGCTATGTCGAGCTTTGGCGCTAATGTTTTTTCCCGCTCTAAGACCAGAATCTCATTTTCAGTTTTTAGTCCCCGTAGGAGTTTTGGATTTTTTTGGATGAGCTGTTACATATTCAACAGGTGCTACATTCACATGGAGCACCGTCTCATCTGCACACACTTTAATGTGATCCTGTCTAATATTATTATCCTTTGCGCCAGTTTCTGAGAGCCTGATGGCGGACAAGTTCGATGAATACGGCTACACGTTTATCGCGCCAAGGTAAGCTGGCTCGCACTTTAATTCTCTGCATTTTCCGAAACAGCAGAAAAGGATGTTTTACTGTGACTCAATTTCAACCTTGTGATTCACTTGTTTCTTTCTATGTGAATTCACTCCATGGTGCTTTTTTGTTTTCCCACAGGATGTACTGCAAGGACTTAAAGCCACCTGACAAGAACAAAAACAACACCGAGTTCCTCATGGAGTTCAACGATTACATTGACACGAAGACGCCAAACGACCCCATGTGTGAGTATCAGAAAATGGAACTATGGCGTTTGTACCCGGATCTCATTGTACTCTGCAGGACCTCATTCTCGCCACAGACTCCTATATTTACATCTCAAAGAGCCGCTAAGCTTTACCGTATTTGCTGTCGGATGTACATGCGAATGAATCTCGGCCATCTGGCCGGGCATTAAGGTGTGCATTGAACATTTAATGGAAGCTCGCCAACCCAAAAACCCTTATTCCCAGAGGTCTCTCTTTCCAGAGAAATACAGGTCTGGCTGGATGGTTTGGTGTGCATGACCAGGCAAAGCTTTGTGATGTGGAACCCCTGTGTTCGTGTTACCCATTTGATGCTAACTCTAAAAGTCTGACCATCACACGCCTGAGTGCACATGTGTGAGGCACGTCGGCTTAGATGTGACACACACGCGCGCTCGTACACACACACACACACACACACACACACACGCACACAATATTCGCCAGTAATATGCCTTCCACACCCCACCTATAGCCGCTCGACCTCATCCAATTACCGTGTGTTTGTGAGAAAGAGCAGGACACGTCAAGCCAGGAGCACGAGAGGAGCAATAAAACACAAATCAGGGGCCGCTGGACCTTCTCCTACACATCTGACCAACGCATTAGCATCCTCACCATTTCTCGCATACACTCCACTGATATGCACACTTTTTTTTTTCTTTTTTGCCCACTGCGTAAGACAAAACGTCTCCTGATATTTATCAAATTTGGCCTTTTTAACTCTCTTTCAGTTTGAGATCTTGGTTCAGAAATCAAAACAAGATCGATAAAACGCTTAACTCAATTGAAATATTACTTTCACCATTATAAGCTGCTAGTTTAATGGAGTCCATAGGGAGTTCGGGAGTGGGGGTGGGGGGGGGAGTATGGCCCATATGGACTATTGGAGGCTTGAGTATCGTTACACGCTTTACTAAGTCAAGCCACTGCAGTGGCGAAGAAGTTGAAGTACATTAGGAATTCCTTGGCTGTCTTCAATAAAGGATCTCTAATGAAAACCACTGCATGAGGAGGGGGAGGTGGGGGGATAAAGTGTTACGCCAGCTGTTTTCTCTGATGTGTGTGGTGTGTCATAAAGGTTCGGGGAGGGCGGGGGTATGCCGACGAGCCCTTATGTTAATGGACTGAAGCGGGTTGTTGGAGAGTTCAAAGTGGCGGGCACGGCCCGAAAAAATGGGCAAGCGGCTTTTATCACCTGTTATGTTTGTCATGCGGTCTTGTCGGGCGTCTTGAAAAATAATTTGTTACCCCTATATCAACCCGCCACCTACACCTCGGCGGCACGAGGCACATTCATGGATCGTTTTTTTGTGACTTTAAATCCATATTTGATGGCTTTAGTTTCACTGTAAGTTTCTGTTTTGTGTCCGAGATATACACTTCTTTCTATAAAAAAAAAAAAAATCTCATTTGTTGGACAAATTGGGTCTGTTTTGTGGCTACAGCTTTGATTGCATTTGGAACTTTTAGGTGCTTGTAAGCTTAGCAATATATCAACTGATGCTTATTCCCACATTTCCGCTCAATTTGAAATTAATTTTGGATGCCTTAAAGTATGAACAACTCTCTCCCTATTTTGTTTTATTACTTGAACCTTGCAGGTCATAACTTATTTTTATTTATTGGCTATTTTTCCTTCTTGCTTTTTTATTATTTACTCCCTGTTTCTGGCATTTAAGTTAAGTATTTCCAGCAAAAACCTGTTACTCAGTATATTCATGCTTGTAAGTCGGGAAAAAAAGGCAAACATCATCGTATAAAGATGAGACTCAACAGGCACACAAATGGCCTTCAAACATGACGTGTTTTGCTGTTTAGGTAATGTGGAGCTGGTGAACAGATTGCTCCTGGACGCTGGCATCACCACGTCTCTGATCAAGTATTGGAAAGCAAATGAAGTGCAGTAAGTGAAGAACCAACATCATGTCACTGTACCATCAATCCGTGATCCGGCAAAACATACGGAAATGTGGCATTGATTATTTGTCACTAATGAATGTCCGAGTCAAAATTGAATACAGATGGCTCAAATATTTCTGCATCACCAGTAAATGTCATGCAGACATAAAGCACATTCCACGTTTTTGCTATTGTATGTATCACTGCGTAATCTTCTCTGCTTGTCAGGAACGTTGTCTTGGCCAGATTTGTTGCCACCGATGGAGGGATCACACGGGTCTACCCCAAAAGGTACTCATTGGGGAAGAGAGAAGCAAGGGAATAATATGTTTAGAGTTATCTCATAGAGAAATATGATGAAGTCTGCTAAGGAAGCTGCAGCTCTTCCCAGCAGGAAGTTAGGCATGGCAGGTTTATCATGAAAGACAGGATCTGCATTAAAAATATATTGCAATAGCATAGTCTCAAATGACTTTCTCAGGAGCAACTTATTGGATACAACAGTGGTCCCAATACAAGTCTTTGAGATACCCCAGAGGAGAGATAATGGCAAAGTTGTTATTATTGAAAATAACTCACTGAATTCTATGTTGTAAAACTGACTTGAACCACTGCAGTATGCAATTACTGAAGCCAATTTAGCTTCAAGGTGATCCAAGAGAATATCATGGTCTGTGATCAATGCATAGATCAATCTGAACTATTGGTATTAATGAGTGACAGGAATCAACAGATCCTTAAAGATCCCCTCCAACTCAAATATCTGTTTATGTCCACTAAAATGTCGGACCTTGACTTTACTGACTTGAATCTTTACAAAATGTGCGCAGTAGCATGTCAATGGATCCTGTCAGGGGTGAGAAACTGCTGCACTAGTGACACATTGCACACACCTGGTAATTAATCTATTTAAAAAAAAAGTATTTCTTGGGATAAACATTTGAATCGCGGTTGACTCACAACTTAGGTTTTGCCAAAATGTTTGCTGACATAGACTTGATTGATCACTGACAACTCTACCGAGTGATTAATTGTTTATGTGAGTCATATAACGAACAACACTCATTACTCATGTGACTCATACCAACAATGATGCTAATTACTAACGACTGACGTGACAAAATGTCAGTGTTTACTTTTAGTTTTCCAATAAAAGCAACAACAGACTCCTGGACTTAAGTTCTGTGTGTGTTGGACCCATCCACCTGCCCTCCAATCAACCCTGTGTGGACTATCTCACTGTTTATACTACATCAGTTGCTCTGACCATCTAATAATGCTGGGGGTGCATACATATACAGGTGTTGTCAGTATCAGATGTGGAGGTGCACCGACCAACCGTCGGAATTTAAGGAGTTGGGAGTGAGACCTGGTTGTCATAGCAGAGTATTTTTACATACTTTTGCTTTAACTCATTATTGAGGGAAGTTTCAATGGAATTAAATTACCCAAACCTTTGCTGATTCATTGTTTATAGTATTAGTCAAACATTTTGAACATTAATAATTTAAACTATGTTACAAATGTTAAAAAGTGAAAAATAATAAAATACATAACATAAATGATTAATTCTTAACAAAAAGGCCACAAAATGGATTGATTCTAATACAGGTCATTTTTGACCCACTTATGGAAGCTTGGGGTAGTAATACAAAAAAACTACAATTCCTTAAAAGGTAAATTAAAATGTTAAATGGCATCATTTTTTTGAGGAATAGCTGGAATATGAAATGATAACAGCTTATCATTACGAAGACATTGCAAGAAAACAACCTCACTGGGTCATTTTTGACCCACTTTTGCATGTATGGGTTAAGTTTATCAGTAAGTCGACTGGCTGAAATCAATTAAAGTATTTCACACATAAAAAAACAGTCTACCATTGAGGAGATCTTGGGTGTGGGGAGCGGTTTGGTAATGGCATCGTGTGTGTTTGTATTAATGTGTTTGACAGCGCCGGGCTCTCCTGGGAAGAAGAACCTGAGACGTTCGAGTCGAGTTTCTACAAGAGAAGTATGGACAACGACCTGTACGTCTTCACTCCGACACCCTACCTCTCCAAAGAGAACAGTGAGTAAAAGCCAGCGTGCACGTGTGTTTGTGTCGCAACTGTGCACGTATACACAACGTACTCTTCTCCATCCTCTTGCAGGGAGCGACGACTCAATCCTGGTGAGCAGAGCCGTGAACATCGACATCGGTGGCATCACACTCAAACCGGCTGGTAAGGACACACACACACACACACACACACACACACACACACACACAGTAGGGCTTGTATTTACACAATTACAGTCCTCGTTTCTCATGTCCCCTCTGTCATTCCGCCCTCCAATGCGTAAACACATTCACGCTTAAAAAGCTCTACGTCTTATTTACACACCTTCATGTGCAACCCTATAGTCTTAACCCCTAATCACGCCTTTTACATCTCCTGACACACGGATATTATTTACACGCCGCTGCTCGTCATTCATCTAGCGCTCCCTCTCCCTCTGACATGTGCACACAAACACGCACACAAAAAGCCACACGTCAAGCCGTCTCCTGTGATCGCCGCCAAGTTTGAATTCCCCCCCCCCTGAAAGTTCAGAGAGTAAAGTTGACAGAGAGGTCCGACGTGATCTAGGGTGTCTGGCTTTTTTTGTGTTTCATCCCCAGTGGTCGGCGTGAAGCTGGACATCAGTGCCTGGATGGCGAGCTTCATCAACACCACACAGAAGATCAATGTGAGTGGATTCTGTCTGCATGACGTGCGGGGAAACACACGCTTGACCCCGATTATGACGTTTTGTTACTCGACTGTGTTTTCAGTGCAACGATGAGATCTGTGGCTGCCAGCGAAACGATGTGGTAAGAGGTTTAATTCTCTTTTTTTTTTTACATTTCTAGCAGTTATTTATGGATACGAGTGATCAACATACAACACTGCATTAACCTCTTTGTTGTTCCAGTATGTAGACTGTGTCATTCTGGATGATGGGGGCTTCCTGGTGATGTCCAATCGAGATGAACATATCGATCAGGTAGGGCCTCTGCATTTTACTCTCACTCATAAAAGTAAAGACCCAGACACAAATAACACATTCTTTATAAAGTGCTTTATAGCTCAGGTATAAGTAAAACATACGAACAGGTTGTGAAAAAATCTAATTCTCTGGTTTTAATCCATCTATTATGTAAATGCAGTTATAAATGTTGGTAATAACACGGGTTTTGGCAAACTGCAGTTGCAATGAACAACCACGATTCTATGAAGCACTAAAAAGTAGTTTTTACCAGGATTATATTCTTATTAGCACAAACTTACATATTTCATTATAAAGGATGCCTTGTGTTTTAAAGTAGAGATGAAAAATGCCTTTTTTTATATTTTTGTATCAAAATCGAATCATCTTCTTTTCCTGTAAAACAACATTTGAAGTGTTAACTAAACTAGTATCAATAATTCCCAATAATTTCATGACATACATCAATCAATCAATCTGCAACTTTTAGCAACAAAGAAGGTGTGTGTGGAGAGCTACATTCTAAGCCCGCCCACTTTTTAGCCGTCCAATCAAATGCGAAGGATGTGGTTTCAGTTATTTACAACTCGTGGTTGGGCCTCTAATGCAGAAGAAAGCAGACATGGACCCTTTTTGTCCAAATGTCCTGACATTCTGCATTAATCGAGGGCTTTTATGTGGTGGAACATTACCATGTTGTTGTTGCATAATTTGAATCACGGTAAATCCCCATAATTTCTAAAGCTAAACTTCTATTCAAACTGCTGATTGTGACAATCATCATGTTTGACTGTGATCAGCCAAAGCTGTTGTGTCCTTAATCACCCAGACAAAAAAAATAAACTAATTTAGCCTCTCCATCCCAACCGGACCCACCTTTACACACACAAACATACATACAGTGAGCTCACACATTCCCCCCCGCTAACCCGACCCGATGCTAAATGCTAATAGAGGGGTCCCTGCCGTCGTCTGAGTAAATGTTTTTTCATGCGGCCTCGGCTGCTTCTTAATCAGGCCTGGGTGTGCGGCGGATAAATCAGCGGCCCTCTGATGTTTGGCAGCAGCACTAAAACCCAGGCAGGGACCTGAAGCTTTGTTTGGAGAAGGCTGCGTGCCCTCAATCATATTTCCCTGCAGGAACAACGTCTCTCTCCCCGTAAGCGTCTCGTTTGCTCTCCCTCTTAATGTCTTTCGTTCCTTTTCTTTCCCCCGAAAAAAAAAAAAACCCTCGGGGAGTCTGCAGCCAAACAGGGCTGTGACTGTTAATTCATTATTTGTTTTACTGCACATGGAAAGGAGAGAAGGCTCCCTTTACCTTATAACAAGGAAGATTTATATATCCTTTGGCTGTTAGACGAAAGAGGAATGGATATGTGGAGGACGGCTTGTTATCGGTGACCTTCCAAACCGGAAGGAAAGGGATAGTTTGCATTTCCTCACGCAGACACACACACACATGCACGTCTTTCATCATGAACACACTCGTCGATGAGTACAACTTACTGTACATACTCCCTCCTGGATACACGAGTACTTAAACACTCCCGCGCACACGGCCGTGTCACACCTGCTGAGACAAACTACTTCCTCTTTGTGGAAATTTATGGCTGCCTGGTGGACTGTGTTAATCAGATTATACTGAAGTCCATCATCCTGGTTTGAGGGTGATTTACTGAGTGTGGCTGTGTGTGTGTGTGTGTGTGTGTGTGTGTGTGTGTCCATAAATTCACCCTTAAACATCGCGTGCACATGTTTACACATTCTTAATTGTTTTCGTGCATGTGTTTTACATAGATTTAACAATCGGGAGTTGAGCGTGTAAACGTGTTTAAGTGCTCTGTAAATGTAAAATGTTGAAGGAAAACCTCAGTCAGTAACTTCAGCATTTAAAATAAAACCTCTCTTTGACCTTTACTACTGAAACGATTTCCACTATTTGGGTCTATTTAAAGCTAAAGGGCTGGTGTACTTGTCTGTATTAGGGTCTATTGCCACTTTATGTTTTATTCGAGGTTAGAATTTCTAGTTTCTTGTTTCAGATGCAGTTTGATTTTTACGAATCTCTTCTTAAAGGACATTTTCTGGAAGGCTTTTGTGCTACGTAGTTAGATGAAAAGATTGATACGACTCTCGGGTACAGAAAATCTGAAGCAGACAGACATAATAATGACCTCATTCTTCAGGTCCTGGGTGAAAAATGTCATTCTAAGATCTTCATTATTTTCGGAGGGGCTGTAGTTCAATAGGTCAGATTTGGGTATAATGTACTAACACAGAGAAATCTGGAAATATTGGAATATAATAATAATAATACGTTTATGTGATGAAGCACCTTTTACAGACAAAGTCACAAAGTGCTTCACATGATAAAATTGTTACAGTAAACATGAGATAAAAGCCAGTTAAAACAAGTGAGTGAATGTACAGAATGACTGTATAGTGGGAGAAAATAGTGCTAAAAGGACAAAAGTGCAGGTATTCTTATATGAGAACATTTCCCTCTATTTCTCCTAATACATAATCCATGCTATAGTGCTATAAAGGTCAAATTAATAAAATCCTCCTCCCCTGTCCTCAGATCGGGCGTTTCTTCGGTGCTATCGACCCGATCCTCATGGTGAACCTGGTCAACTCGTCCCTGTTCACGTTTAAGAAGACGTTCGACTACCAGTCGCTCTGTGACCCTGAGAAAGAGAGCAAGACGGATGCAGGCCTGCGATCCGTCTACGTGGTGAGTTACATAAGCCAGACACCATTCTCACACACACACACACACACACACACACAGCCACCCACCCACATGTGCACACCCTCGCTTGCATGTTCACACATTTTGATAGCCGCACATTTACATGCACTCATTCTTCCCCCGCCGGTACGCCATTCGTAGCCGTACCTGCTCGCTCACTCGCGTGCTTCCAAAAAAAATGATCACATGCACACGCAGAAACGCTGGCTCGCCTGGGAGCCATAAATCTGGACGGAGCAGATGAGAAGGGAAGCGGAGGGTATGGTGAAAGCGTTAGAGTGGGAGTTTGCAGCAACAGTAACAGGATTAGGTGGTCCAGCGTGCTCGACTGACACAACAAGTGATGGAGAAAGAGGCGCTGTTTTCCATCAACCTCGCAGTCGGAGTCATGCAACCTGCGTGCAGACGTTGCCGCGGTGATGATGAACATCTCTTGGATACTGAAGGGCAATTGCAGGTAGCGGTAGACGGAGCAAATGAGCTGGTTATCATGGCAGAGATGAAAGTATTCATAGGTATTTACAGATGCAGACAAATTCCCCCTCACTAACAAAAACGTGCCCCGAAAGTGAGATGAAAGTGACGGCGTTTTTATCTGATCAAAGACGCAGCCGACCGCCGGGGATGCCTGTAACGCGGTTGGTTAGGACTCCTTGATGACTCAACATGCCATCGATTTAAGAGAAGGGATGCAACACTCATTCGCTAAAACAAGGCCCTCGCATGCTAACCATAATCAGAGCAGCATGTTTGGCCTTTTTATTCAAACCGTGTGCTACTTTTTTTTTAGTGTTCTCAGCCAAGCCCTTTGTTTACATATTTATCTCGTCTGTTGGGGACTGTGTTCTAATTTCCTCCAAAAGGGGAATCAAATAAAATGGAAAACGACTGGACCGTTCTTTGCCCGGGATGTTCAGATTGAATGTGATTTGTACTTTTTTCATTTATCTGATATTAATTCTCATTCTGTGTCCCCCCTTAGCCCACAATTGCTGATATTTTGAATTTAGGATGGTTTGCGACCGCTGCAGCCTGGTGAGACATTTTCTTCTCTTTCTTTTCTTTTCTTTTCTCAAATGACTGATAACAAAAACAATATACACTATTTGTAATGCTTTAACTGACATCCTAATGGAAAGCAGGCAAGGACGTGTTTCTCCAAAATGGACTTATAGCATCTGTTTAATAGCTGAATTGTTCCCGGGACGGTCTAACATTCCACGAAATCTTCCCTTGATTTATTGAAGCATTAGCATTTTACACAGATGATTTATTGTGGATTATGTTCCGATGAACGCAGACATTTTTCATCCCTGGGTTTGTTTTTGCTCTCAGGTCGATACTGCAACAGTTACTAGTCAGCATCACATTCCCCAATTTCCTGGACGCAGGTGAGTTCCTGACAATTTGACACAGTGGAAGTGCTGTGAGTAGTTTTTTTTCTTTCAGTATAGTGAGGCCAATAATGAGGCCTAAGTGGCCTCATTATTGAAATGTTCATTTTGTAAACACTCTAAACACTATTTATATATTACACTGTATAATAAGTAAGGAGTCGCTCATAATGACTTTACCGAGCGTTTTTGTGCTTTTCAGCTCCTTGTTTTGGTTCTGCAGCCATTGCCAACGACATTACACACCAATGTTTATGTGTCAGAATCCTCTGCATGCATGAACGCACATCAATGTTCTCGTGTGTCTCCTCCCGCAGCCGAGATGGATGACAAGTTATCCGATGCCATGCTCAAAGAGGTCTGCATCACGGAGCAAACCCAGTACTACTTTGAGACCAACAACCTGTCCTTCAGAGGCACAATCGACTGTGAAAACTGCACCAGGTAAGAAATAAAAGCCCACTCTTTCTCAGCTACACATGTACACACACACACACTCCCCCACCCCCCGACCTGCAGTGATACACTTGCATCCACGAGACACAAATGAAGTCCCCAGAGGGGGCGCTAAGAGAGGGCTGTAAAAATTCACATGCCATGAAGGTGAAGTCAAGTCACCAGTGCGGACCACCGTCTTGGCACGTGTGTGTGTACGTTTTTTTAAGGCCCCCTCGTGCCGGGCTAATGGAGTGCCTGCCCGCATGCCGCGCGGCGTTCCTGCACATTAGCCGCGCACACGTTTCTTTTTTAACGACCTCAATAAAAAAAGAAAAGAAAAGAAAAAAAGCAGAGAGAAAATCATTTGTGCACCAGCGACATGTGGGTTGCGGTAGAGGTCCTGTCGGACAGCGGGGGTGGCACAGCGGGCCTCGTGTCCCCGCAGGACGGGAAAGCAGAAAGAGTTTTTCATTGCGGCGCAAGATCTCTGAGCGTTGCCTCGTCATGTGTGGGGAATGAGAATGCATGTCTCCTTTTTAACGAATCCGTTTCCTTTCTTTCTGGTTGAATACTGCTTGTCAACAACTCTCTGTTCCCTGCTCCTCTCCAGGCTCTACCACGCCGAGAAGCTGCCCAAGACCAACCTGGTCTTCATCATTGCTGATGCCAAACTCACCTGCTCATCCTGTGACACCAAGCCGTTAATACAGGACGAACAGCAGTGTATCCTTTTTCCCCCGACGCTGCCGTCTGGCACGGAGCGCTTTGATCCAGCGAGCAGATGTTTTGGAAGAGTTTGCGTTTTTGAATATAGGACACTGATTAGCCACGATTCTCGCAAATCAGACCCCTCGTTTGCATCCCCTAAAATCGCACGTCTGTAATAATGAGGCAACGTTTCCACAGTAATTACATTTAAAAATTCGTCCCAAAACAACAGATGTGTCCGCAATGGTTTTTTTTCTCTCTCTGCTGTGTCTGTAAAGCAGATGGCAGTTTTCGGGGATACGTCTGCTTAACAGCTTACAAACAAACTCCAGTGTTCTCTCTCAAACACACAACAACACATCAGTTCGATTAAGCCTCTTGCATAACGACCACGCTGGAAAATGACCATATGATTGAGGGTGCGATCCCAGAAAAGCGACAACTTACTTTAATGTGCTGGATCTGTTTGATTTGGACGGTAATGCAACAGATCCTTCACCATTGCCAACATTAATCAAATGCCATGTTGAGTAATTTTCCATTGAGCTATCCGAGTGTTTACAGACAAAATAACTATGTCCCCATTCGCTGCTATTACGGACGTAGAATCATTGGAAACTGTGTCATGTTCCTTGACGTTGCCTTACCCAGCTAATGGTCCCAATCCCTGTGAACTGGCTCAGAACCCTCGGTACAGAAAAGGGCCCACGGTCTGTTTTGATAACAACGAACACGTAAGTTGCTTCTGATTGACATCGATGTGAACTGCGCGACGTCGTTGCTAAGGGGTGCTCTGTGTAGGAGGTTTTTAAGCTGCTAAACAGTGAGACCATTGCTTCTTTATTAGTCTCACAAGAATTAAAGAATTCTGCAGAAAATCCACCCTGAAATGGGAGGGAAAGCCTTTCAAATTAAAGCGTGTGCCCCGGGGCTACTGTTTTTGGGTTTTCACTGGTAAAATCATTTTGAGATCAGCGCCAAGGAAAATCTAGGTCTGGTTCCAGCTTACAGCACAGAGCCTCAATCAGGGCTTCGAGGACAGATGGAGCTCCTGTATGAAAATCATATCCAAAATATTTTTTGATTACCCTCGAGGAATGGCTGGACAATAACCCACACATGATCTATTCATATCCAAATGTTCAATTAAATATGGTGTGATCAAATAGAATCAAAGCTGCATGAATTGATTTTTCCGCCGACTTATTATCAACCGGTTATGAACACTTATTAATACATAACATTAGTGTTCACTTGTATTCACTTGGGTCTGGTCACAAGGTGAACAGGCGTCAAATATTCTCTTTTTGCTCCGTTTTGTTTTCATTCGACTCCCTTTAGCAGCCAATTGCTACATTGTGGTAACCAGATTTTTTTTTTCTTGAGTCATTTGATCCATTATTGATTAAAAAATATTGATTAGAGCAGCTTCAAGCAGAGGATATAAATAAATACCCAACAAATCAATCTTTGGCCAGACTAATAAATCACCATCAAAACAATAAGAAATTGCCGGGAAGGAAACAAAGTTTTAACAAACATCATTCCATTCAGTGTTATCAAGGTAAATATGATGATTTGCCAAAGTAAGTGTAAGTTTATCACATCCAACCCTACAGCCAGAGTGCCTGTTACCGGGAGGGCTTTTCCAAATTCATACTCCGGATGAAACGATCTGTTTTGACATGTCACCTGGAAAATAAGAGGTAGCAACAGCAACATATTAGGGACCAATAAAAAAGGAAGGGTTTTCAGCCAGTCTTATAAAAAAAAAAAAAAAAGCTCTGATTCTCACTGGCCAGAGCCCAAAATCCTTAAGCTACACTCCTGATATGGAAACAACATATCAGGGAAGAAACTCTACCCATGGCACCTTTCCATCACTAATATCTTTACGTGGTGCCTGTCATTTTTTGTTTTTGTTTTTTTGTTTTTTGCAAATCCCTTGAAAGCTGTGTGTGTATGTGTTTGTGTGCAGATTTCCCACGCAGGACGGTTGATGCTCGACTATGAATAACTAAGCTAAACAAACATTTTCATTAGCGGCGCAGAATCTCTGCGTGTGAAACCCCTGCGCTTGAATGCTTTTGTTTGTTTTCACTCTATAGTCCTCTCTCCAATGTCAAAGTTTGCCTTATGAATTAACTCTTTACGCCTGCGCTGCCTTGCTCACTGACATGCACCCACACATCCTTCTCTCATGCTGCTAGTGAATGCATCTTCTTGCCTTCTCTGCTCATATTTGCTTTCGACGTTTTGCTGCATGATTCTCTCTCTCTCTGCTTTCTTCACGTTTCCTGCTCTGTGATTGGCTGTTGATGGTTAGGATGAGGCCCTGTGCCGAAGGAGCGCAGGCTCCCCATTGGCTCCCTCTCCGCTCATGTTACTGCTGCCACTGTTCATGTGCTGTCTCGGGTCAGTCCCATAACGCTAACTTTCTCTTTCATTAATGTTGTCTCATTATCTTTTACACGTCCTGGTTTTCCTATTCGCCTTTTGTTATCTCTCCGCCTCCTTTCACGACTGTTTCGTCTTTGTTCCACTTCTTCCTGTCTTTTTCCTACTCTTATCTTTCTCACCTGTCACTCTCTCTTATGTTCTACCTTCATCTGTCTTCGCCTCCCCCTCCCACACACACAACTACCTCCCAGTCTCTCTCCGTCTCCCGCCAACATCCCCCCCGTCTCACCTGACTTTGAACTTCAAGCCATGCACTTTGTATCTTCCCCCATCTATCATTGTCAGCCTCGGGGCGATAGACCCCCGTGTCTATATCTGCTGACATCCGATTGCTGACGTTGCCAGACGCTAGCTCAAACACTTCACTCACTTCTCATTTGCATCCGGGACGTTTGCGATGTCTCCTAATGATTCTCGACTCGTTCTCCTCTCCAAAGACGAGGCGAGGCATTCTTTTCGCTGCAACTCTCCAGATGCTCAGCATATAGAGAGTGGGAGTATCCGATCAGTTTTGGTCAGACATGATGGCTCTAAGTTTTCCAGTCAAGTATATATAAAAAAAAATACATTTCAACGTCTTTTTCCAATGTATTTTCTGACCTCTTGTTTTATCCCTGCAAAGTTCTGATTGACAGTTTGCGAAGCTTCACCCCCTTTAGCTAGAGTTGCCAACATGCTACACCTGTCAAGCTTTGGTTTACGATGATAGATGTGGCAGATTTGCTTCTTGGAATTCTTTCGTACTTTTTTAATCCTCTCCAGCATATACTCGATGTTAAGTTGGACCCAGATCGCAGCACGCAGACTCCGATAGATGATTAAGAGCTTCATTGCAAAACATGGTTTTGTGAATGACGGTAAGGCAGGAGGGGAAGTGTTCCCGGGCTGAGTAGACGGGAACTGACGGGAAGCTGAAATCCAACTCTCAAAAAATCGTGAGAAAACTTTGGCCCCGTGTATGTAGCTAGCGCCGCCGTAGACGGGATGACCTGGCGAAGGCCGAGAGGAAAGCCCAGGTTGATATACTGCAGTAGTTGATTAGGTGATGAGACTCAGCTGTGCCAGATGCCAGAGCTCAGGAGCAGGAGTAGCCACGCTCACAAACACAGACAGACACATGGGGAGACAAGAGGACTGGGAACGCACTAGGAAAGACTCGAGGAGACGTAGAATCAGAACGCTTCATGGCTACATAAGAAAATAATGATGTCCCAGGCAAAATCATACCTGAACCCTAATCCATATAACAGCATCGCTCTCAGTTAGTTCAAACTGTAGAAAAAAAGTATGATTCTCGTCATAAATGGGGCCTTTAACCCTCAAGCTAATGTAAATAATGTTTTTAGATTTTAAAAGGGAAAGAAAAATAAAGACACCACTGTCCAAACTTATTAAAGTCTCTTTTTACAGCTCCATGCGCACCAGTACATGTGGAAAAATCCAAGGCTTGACAGGTTGATGTGCCTAGTTACGATCACTAAGGGTGCACTCGCACTCGGCCCAGTTGCCCCGTGCTGTCCCTCCTCCCCAGTGGGTGTGAGTGCACCCTAAGATTGGACGATCCGTGTTCGGGGGAGGGGTTTAGTGAACGGTCAGTTGGAAAGTCTTAACTGTGTTGGCTTTTACAATCAGTAACTTTTTTTCCCCACTCCCTGCCAGGAGGAGGACCCTGACTGTGGAGGGGCGTCCGGCCTGAGCCCCTCGCTTTGGCTGATGGTGGCCCTTCAGCTGGTTCTGCTCTGGGTTTTGACTGGCTCCAGACCCCATGCCATCCCATCATGACCTCTGAAAATCCTCATCACACCCCCACCCCCCCGTCCTCTCTCTCTCTCTCCCCTTCTGTTATCTCCAAAATGGCAACCAGCATGCCACGCTGCCACCGAAATGACGAACGCCTGAAGAGAAGCGCTTGTAACAAACATCCAAAAAAAAGCCCTGCATATTGCCTTCATTTCCAGGGTTATTCAAAGTGATTTCACCGGGTGCAAAGGGTACACGGGATGAAAAGATATGTTAATTGGAACGTATTGGTTTGAAACGTAAGAAAGAACTCAGCATATGCCCATCTTTCACATCGCCAATGGTCCCCGCCAGCTGAGATTTTGAGGAATCCAGAGATTAGTTTTGATTGGCCACTTCTGAACATTCTCCGGCTTGATGTCATTGAGGAAAGAAATCGGACTGCCTTATAGTATCAGAGGGATTTAAACCACTATTGGGGTGGGGGGGTTGGGGCGGGGGTTTATTCGAGATGCAGTTTTATTCACCACTGCCAGAAAGAACGCTGCCTTTTGCAAGCGTTTCATTTATTTTTAATCAATTTGCTGTGTGCTAGTCATTAGGTATATATTGTTTTGTGATCGACACCTCTGCTGACTTTGCAGGAAGAGATTTTAAATTGTTACATCACAACCTCTCTGCCCTTCATTTGCCTCCGTTGGGTTGCTGATGATAATGTTGATTTTTTTTTTTTTATTTATTTATTTTAGATAGCACCGTGCAGAATATTTTCACAGCATCTCTTAGGAATGAAAGATTCATCGTCTTAACTTTCGCCCCAGTTATTTGTTTATGTAGATACTGTATTTGCAGTGTAGAAAAAAATTCCTCCTTCATTGTTATGTTTCTGCGCAGAAAACGAACCCTTCAACTGCCACAGAGGGCCCGACGCATTTTAACTTTAGTAGCCGGTCATCTAAACGTCGGCCCTGAGCGAGAGTAGTAAAATATCTGGCTCTCCGCGCCTCGGTGGCGTTGGATTGCCCAATGAAAACTTTGTTGCCATAGTGCGCATTAACCAATCAGGGGGGAGCCTGGCTGGTGTCGTATGCATGCTCAGTGGACAAAATCCCCAAAACCTATAAGGAAAACATCAGGGCGGTAGAATCTATATTTGACATTTGGTCAAAGAAAAAAGGGAAAATGTATGTTTGTATTCACTGCTGTCACTTTTTAAATTAAATGACTCGTGTCTGCACTGCAATTCAAAGTGCAGCTGTTATTTTTTTTGCTTGTTTACTACACTGCGGTATGTTATCACCCGATCACTGCAGTCAGCCCATGCTTGTGATCCTCTCGTCTCATCTTGTCTCATTTTTGTTGTGCCTTCTTTTCCATTGGTTTCATAAAACATACTGTGAGAAGTGAGAGATGATTCACTGTCGATGCTTTCATTGATATAGCTTCATCGTGTTTGCCAGATAGCAGAGAAGATTTATTCAGAGATGCACCAGAAATCTGGCCATATAATAAAAAACAGGACCAAATCCAGACTCTTAAAGCAGCTCAATGCCAATGCAGTCCTAATATCATCAGTTAGGATAAGAGAAAATAATGTCAAAATCATTTCAGGATGAAAATATAAATCCATCCTGATGATGTAACAAGGAGAACATGAAACGCATCTCTGTGGTTTATTCATGTATTTTCAAAAAATATTGAGGACAAAAAGTCGTAAATTCGATTAGGCAGGAATTCATATATCAGGCAGATGTGATTGTTGTAAACAACATTTTGACTTAAACCAGCTGCACTAGATGGGTTCTTTGGTGCTGCTGGCAATAATTAATCCCAGGTTTGTTTATGTATCTGTGGATCCAGGTTGGAGTTGACAATCACAGGTAAGGGTAAAAGATTAAATAACAGCTTAGTGAGCTCAGAGACTTCAAGGATAATAATCTTGAAACATCATCACCTAACTGCCTGAGGTGTGTAAACGCTGGCGCATGATAGCGCGTGTAAGTGTGGGTGTAAGTCAAAGACCATAAATTAAGGCGTGTGCTCCGCAGTAACGCTCGTCCTCTTCAGAACTGTTTTGGTTAAGTAATGCTGTTGCATCATACTGAATAATATCCGTTTTTGTATAATACGCATTCCTCCAAGACAGGTCGAGGAGTGCCAGTTTGTCTGTTTTATTCTGTGGCGGACCTCCAACCACCGTAAGCATAAATGTCAGTAAATTTAAAGTGGTCTGTGGTGCACTTTCTACTCCTCCCCTCTATCTTAAACTATAATCTTACAACAAAAACCAATGTGGTGAAACTAACAACGGTATTTATGCTCAACATTTACTAACCGACTCAAGAATATCAAGTGCCATGTGGAACTCTTTTATTCTCTTGTGGAGAAACTGATTATCGTACATTTATGCAATTTACCAAGGAAACATGCAAGTATCATAAAGGGTTTCCCTCTGCTGCATGGTGTGGCGTACAATTAAGTAAAAAACTAAATAAAAAACATATCTACTGTGCTCCTGCTTAATGTGTAATGTTGGGAAGCATAGTATTCTGGGTGTCAGACATTTGTTCATGGTATGATGAGGTACGATCAGCTATTACTGCCTTTCTCTTGGAGGGGTCGGGGTTCAAGCCATTTATGCAACACTATTATTTCAGGACCATACCAGGGATTTTGTGAGTTTTTGACCAATCATGACAAATCATGAATACTCTTGGTTTATTACACCTTGAAAACTGAAAATTCCATCAGCCTAACCCGTGCTTTGTGCTAAAATGTTATCAAGCTAACATGCTAAACTAAGATTGAAATGTGGTAATCATTATTTGCTTAAAATCTGCATTTCACCATTGTAATTGAGCATTTATGTTGAGCACAACAGTTCCTGTGTACAGCTTCAAACAGCTGCTAGCATGGCTGTAGACTCCAGTAACCCACTTCAAATGCTCTCAGCCCATTTTCCACAGCCTAACCGAGCCGTTTTGTTGTCAAAACCTAAAGTTGTTTTGTGTCAAAGGACCCTTTGCTAAGTCCTTCCTCTTGAAGCGCATATTGGCCGATCTTATCATAGCATATACCAGCATCACCAGGGTCCAACTAATGCTCAGGTTTTGTGTCATTTCGATATTGTTACCCAGAGAGCTTTAAGGACGTTAGCTCATCGTTAACTAGCATGTCTATTTTACACAAGCTGAAGAACTGCTGAACCTAAAGAGAGAGTTTTAAGCTCTGCAGAAATAAATGGAAAACAGCAGCTGCCCCAAAAATACCTTTAAATATGGGAATAGGTGGAAATGGTAAGCATGAATTGTAGACTGTTGTCGCCAATAAGCTTGCAGAAATACTGGTATGGTCCTTTAAGTCACTACATACATTGTAGGGACATGAAATGAGTGAAAATATAACCACCTAAAATGCTCAAACAGACACTGGAGAACAGAAGAGCTCCATGTTAGTTGTCCAGATTCATTCTACTCTTAAGTGCTAAAATCTGATGCTGTCACTTCAGGAATATTCTACTCTCGATGTGATACGAAGTGTTTTTGACTCTGTTGGTGCTCTCCGTATGGATCATGTGGGTTGGCCTTTTTTTATTTGTGGAATCTTGAGGATTGCTTCTGCTGATGTGTGTGTGTTTTTTGTGTCCGTTACTTTGCTGCAACTCCTCAGCAGACGATTGGCAGGCCTGTCGGTCAATTGTTCTCTGCCTTCGGTTTTAAGGCAGGCTCTCGATGGAGGCGTCCACCAAGTCGCCGGGAGGGACTTGGTAGGCCTTGGTCGGCCCCCTTCGATTGTGCTTTAACATGTTACACTTTAGTGGAACTTGATTCTCCAGGATCAGTCATGTAAAAGACAATTTGTACAAATCTGATGTTGTTCTCAGCAAAAACAAAAAAAATGTTTATAATCCTGGGGAGGAAAAGTGTGTTTATTCCTGTGCAAATAAGGTATATTCAGAATAAAACGTTTATGATTACTATCTGTTGCATTGCGTTTAGAGTTCTGGCTCATGTCCTTTTTCTTGAAAAAAAGATGTTTTTTTTTCCCACTGTGGATCAAATTTCTGTTACTAACCTCTGTCACATTGCCAACACACATTTCCCATCCAAATGTGTGTGAAAATGAGAAGGAAGCACCCCGAGTCTGCTCTCCCAGTGTCTAGCCAAGAATCAGAATCTGTCGTCCGGCCAAAACCAACAATGTCCAGGAAGGAAAAAAAAGGATGGAGGCGTAGGTCCAGCCACGTCTCTCTACAACGTTGAATTTGGCTCAAGGACACGTCCATTAACAACGACCCGTAATGTTCTCTGGTCGTAAATTTGCAATAATTCCCGTTCTCCCTGTTGCACGTTGATCAAATGGTAAGTGACTTTCTCGTTAGCGCAGTCCGCTTTACACTTGAACCTGAAACCAGCTGTGCTCAAGCCCAGATTCTTAGAGCCACTATTCCTCACTACCCCCCAAAGGCAAACGACAGGCTCATTTTACTCTTTATTATGGACGTTAAAACGTACCCTAGTCCTGCTCGGTTACTGCTAGCCCCGAAGAAAAACTCAAATCCTTTAGGTGCTTGGGGACGTTTTAAATGTGACCAATTACAACGTCTTTAGTATTTATTTTTAATAAAAAATGGCCTTTATTGTTGGTAGTGCAGCTGGCGAATGGCTATACAGAGACCAATAATATGAGATTACTTACTTTACTGTGGCAGAAATTGATTGAATGAACTTGTTTAAAACTTCCTTTTTAGGCAAGTCTCACTTGATAGACTCTGCAAATAGTGAAGAAAATCATTGTAATGCAAAGAAATGACGTAGTGCATTTCATTACTTGTTTTATTTTGTAGGTTTTTTCACTGTTATCTCCGTTTTTTCCTTGCATGTGTATTTTATTTTCTTATTCGCATGAGATTTAGTATTGAGCTATAAAAAAACATGTTTTACGGTGACAGCACCCTGTCTTTCTTAAACTCCATCACCCCCACCCCAAACTCTTCCTCTCCACAAGTGTTATTCCTTGTATGTCACGGATGAGTTGCGATGTCAACAGCACATGCTGGATTTCCTGCCAGGGGCTCTGGATTTCACGTCTGGCAACAGGATGACCCAGTCGGTTTACACTGAGAGGTCAGTCCTGTTGTGTTTTTGATTGTTATCCTAAGTCTTTGGGCTTGTGGCTCTCTGTCACTGAATGATATCTGGCCTGGAGTTCTATGAGTAAATGGCTTCTAGAGTAAATATGAAAGGTTTATTATGTAAGTAATTATATTTGGTAGCATTAACAGTCCTCTCATTACATGGACAGATTTGTTTTTTCTGAAACGGGCTTTTCCGACGAGTACAGCGAGATGGTGTCACGTGTCGTTTGTGCACCAGAGGTAACCTTTAAGTTCTTTATAATCGGCGGTCCGGTGTGCTGGACCAGGAGTGGTCCCACACTGTTGAGCGCCGCTGTATGCTCTGCTCTGAAAACCCTCTTCCCCTCTTCTCCGATAATGCTTACGCTTGCATTCCTCACCATACGAGATGAAGAAGATATGGTTTCTGCGTTCTCCCTTCCTTTTCGGTTTGGAAACGATCCTAAAATGTGTCCAGTTTTGGATTACTGATGAGAAAGTTGTCCCCACGCAAAACCTGTTTTATGCCTTAAAATGAACCCAACTGATCACCACTGAGGACATTTTGATTTTGCACAGATGCAGGATATAAAGTATTCAGTAGGCGCATGTTTGACGGGAAGAAAGAATAACTTTGAGTGTTGTGGTTTGGGGGGAAGAAACGTCATTCAGATCCTCAACAACAACAAAGAGCGAGGATGAGCCGAACCAAGGCATTGTTAAGGTTTTGGTTTGTCTCCATGTCTCCTGTCTTTCAGCTTCAATTTCAAGGTCATTAATTTGACTTTGTACTCAGGGAGGCTGTAACCGTCCAGATCCCAAGTAAAGTTCGTACTGTTTCGTTTAAATTTCAAACACCTCATAAAGGAGTTTTTGGAACTGCTGTAATATATGTTGTGATACTTACAAGGCACGAGGGGATTGTGTTGCAGGGAAGCTAAGATTGACATGTTTAGTGTGTATTGTACATCTGCTGGCCGACTCCCGGTTCCCTCCCACATGTTTAATTGGTAATTGGTTGTCTATCTGTACAGAGCAGCAACCTGACCGGGGTGTAGCCGATGTCTGCTGAGATCGGGTCCACCCCCCCCTGCGGATCTCTGAAGGATAAGCCAGTTAATCTATGGATGAATGAATGGATTGTGCCCCTCTTATTCAGAAAGACTGTACCCTGAGGGTCAGCAGTCAACTGCATGCAACCCATTACACTCCTTTTAGATATTAGATTATGATGAGGGGTTACAGTCAAAGTATGGCATTCTTTCATCATGCAAACAGGCGGTAGGCAAGTAGTTTCAAAGGACATCCGTACATCAAAGTATCTTTGCTTACAGTTTATGTAAAACATGCTGTACATAACATCCGTCCATCTTTAGCATTTTTGCTTTAATCATCGGTGTATCAACCACATGGAACTGCGTGGTGAATTCTTGATCATATTTTAAAGATGCTCGAGATGGAATTCGGAGCACATGAGCTGGATTGCCTCCACACGGCTGTCATGGCGATGGCTGAAGTGGCAGGCTAGCAGCCAACAGTGCTAACAGCACAAATAGCCTAAAAAGTGACTGCAGGCTACAAGTCATTTTCGATGGGAAGCTACAAAGACTGTGTGACAGGCGTGAAAAACTCCAAAATTGAGCTTCTCTCAACTTATTTTTAGAGACCTCCAATGTAGCGGTCTAACTGTACCTTTGATGAATGAAACCCTCTTCAGACCCTCAAGACTTTGTACAATGTGGAATCTGGAGACCACACACGCTCTCTGTGGAGCATAAGTAATGTCGTTGGATGAATATGTCACATTAGGTATCAAGAAAAAACATTAAGGTAACAGAAATAAAGAGAGGGGTGTATTATGTTTCCCATGGTAACAAATGTGGTTTGCATGATGAAAGTGATGGCATATAGACGATGTGTAATTTTTTTGCGTAAACGTAAAAGATTAATTCTCGCATGTTCAAACAGCTCCCCTTCAGAAAACTGGCGCCAGGCCTTTCCCTGATCTTTCCAAATCAGCTTGAATTCTGATCCCTTTCACCTGCTCCCTTGTCTGCGCACCACTTTGGATCCCTGTTGGGAGCCCTGACTTTTTGACTCATCAGCCGATCATTTGTGCACTCGTTTTATTGTAATTGCTGCAGTCTGGGAGCATCGGCTTTTCCGTGTTCCTTTCATGTTTTCTTGGCCGCGGAGAAAGTCAACTTAAAGCGGAAGCTCCAGCTGTATCGGGAAAACAGAAAAATACCCAGATGTGGGAAGGCCTCCCTCGCTGGGCCGTGCAGTGACCAGTGCCGGAAGGTTTGATGTGGTTTTTGAATCACCGGCATCACCCACGGTTTTGCATCAGCTGTCCTTGACTGGAAATGTGAGTGGTCCTTATCTCAGGGGAGAGGAGAAGGGAAAACAGAGGAGCACTTCCAGAGATTTGTAGACGGAGCCGAGGTGAAAAAGAAACAAGCTGTCAAAACGTTGTCTTTAAATGATGGCGCCCGAACAGGAGGCGGGTAAAGACGTTGAGCTACCCTTGAAAACCGATGGAGAACATTCATCTACATGAATCTTAGGGGTGACTTTTATTGATTTTGACAGACGATGTAATTTGAAAACCGGTCTTCGCAAGAGTTTAAAGGAGTAGTTCAACATTTTTTGAAAGGAGTTTATTCACTTTCCTGCTGCCTGCCAACACACCAAAAGCTCAGTTATTCGCATTTTATATCTCGTTTCCATGCAACCAGCGAAGAATCCACGAAGTCCCTACTTACTGCTTAGTCAAGTGACTCATTTTAACACTCACTCATTAGTCTGTCAAGTTAACGTCAATCACGCTCTTTTCCTCAACCCAACTAAGTGGGTCTGTTATCTAAACCTAACTTCCTGCGCAGGCTGACGTTTATTTTCTAAACACACTATGCATGTAACAGGCTTATATTGACACACTGTGACTGACGCATGCAAAGGTGACGCTAGAGGGCCCACTCTACAAAATCCAAGAAGCAGAGAGCTCCTGCACAAGTCACTGTTGCTGAAGAGTTGGCTGCCATGGCCCCATATTCAGCTGCGACCTCCACTCTGCCCGTTGCTGCTGCTCCGGCTTTCCATGAAGACTCCCAAAATCCAAAGGTCACTCCATCACAACCAGATCCATCCTGGGTGGTGACTGAAAAAAGAGGGGAACACTCTCCTTTCCTGCGCCATCTATGGCATTCAACAATTAAATCGATATGAAATCCTTGTCAAGCACCTTTTCTGGAATCTGGAATCCTGGATTTACCAACAGGCAGTTACAGGACGTCATCCTTAGAATTTGTCCACCACATCTCTGCAGAGGTGCAGTGAATTCCTCAAATTCATACAAACACTGGCTCTAACATCTAAATAGCGTTTTTAAAAACCCTGTCCGGGCCCCCTCCACCACCAGCAGTTGGATACAATCCAATTTAAAAGCCATGAAAATGTCATTTAAGATGAAGGTCTAAATTTGATAGGGGCCGAGCGTTTATAAGGGCAAATTTAACTGGTGGGGAAGCTTGCTGTGCAGCCAACTCTCGCCACATATTTCCAAGAATTTTAATGGATGGCGATTTTCAGTATTTAATCCTTCACAAAAATATGTAAATTGTCTGGTCTCATAAGTATTATAGTGGATAAGAGGTAAAATAATCAATATAAACTTCATTATGGGCAGTACAGGTATGGAGGCAGCACAAGTGAGCCAAGATCATGCTTTCAAATCTCTTATGGTAGCAGATTATTCTTTAACGTCCTCATGATTGTGTCCCCCATGATGAGAACAGATGGTGTTCTGGAGGAGGTGCGACGGTGTGGATGGAGAAGGGCGGACAGAGAGGTGCAGCGCTGCTGGTTTGAAGAACGGTATGGAGCGGCGAGTACCTGTGTGAACCGAGTGTTCAGGTACGACTGGTGGAGGGGTCGGAGGGGGAGGGGACAGGGAGTTGCAGTACCCACGGGAGCAGGAGCAGTCTGGGAAACTGCAGCCAGACCAGAACATTTTCATTCTTTGGCTTTTGACTTGCTTTTGCTCGTTGTTTATGGCTTTGCATTTATGGTTTTGTCTTTTCTTGTTGTTCTATTTTTCTTTAACGATCTTATAGTTTTATGTTATCATTACATCATTTTACTGCGCTCTTAGTTTTTATGGCTTTCCTATATGCAATTGTATAGCACTTTAGTCAAATGTTGTTGTTTTGCAAAGTGATCTCTAAATACCTCCTGATTGGATTAGCTATGACTAATCTGCTTGGACATGTTCCAACTTTAGAAGCAAGCACAGCATGCAACTGTGTGAATACGTTAAGAAGATTATTAAAACCATAAACAAAATTGTAATTCACTGCCACCCTTTTCGGCTGGGAGCAGAAATCCCAGAGCCAAATATCTCAAAGCCAGGACTAATAACACCAAATGATGTGCACGGATGGATAGCACTGATGGCAAAGTTAAAATTATAAAAAAAATGTGGGGTTTTTTGTCGTTTTGATGAGCAGCCTTTTACAGGAAATGAATGTTCTGTTGATAAGAGCCGTGCAAACTGAGTAAACACTATTAGTAAATTGGATGGTTAAAGATGTGTCAGCACCTGGCCTCTGCTATGACTGTTGTTCCTTCTGGCAGATTTTTAACTGACTGATTGTCTTACTGATCGTTAGATCAAAAACACAGATTTGAGTTCCGCCTAACAAACAATGACTCACGCTGCCAGACTAACAGCTACGATGAGTCTTGCCTCTTCTTACACAGATCAGCTCAGATACAAGCTCATTATACAACAGACACAAAGTCAGGCAGACAGCTTTTATTCTGGCGCAGTGAGTTATTTCCTCTGCTGCGGAGCGACTCAGCATTTCGCCTGTGTGTAATAAGAACGCGTGTGATTAAGCACCGATGGTCTGGTACGCGCTGAAAATTTACTCTCTCTTGACACGCCAAGTCCCAAATTCTGTGGATAAATTAACCTACAGCTGCCTCTCGCGACTACAGCTACATGCAGATGTGCACATTCCTACAAGCCCACACACACACACGCACGCACACATATGGATACATAATAAAATGCGGCCACGCAACACATAAACAAACCTGTAAATCCTTACACATAAAAGTACAGTAAACACTTTTGCTACATAAATTACTTTCCTGTGAAAAGGTGAGTCATTTGGAAAACCTCGGATCACTTGTGCAAACATTCGCCACCCACCTGCACACACACACACACACGCACACACACATTCAGTAGTAGGAAGAATTACAGGCATGCAAACAGGCAAGGTGCAGCACTTCTCCCACCGCAAGTATCAAAGACAAATGGTGCGTGACGAACCTGTGTGTGTGGCACCGTTCACCATGATTGAATGCTGAGTCGGCGCTAAATGTGTGTCAACAATGCACGAGAGTGAAGGGAACACCAAGGGATAAATGCCCCCTTTCTCTCGGAGGGTTCGATAAGAATCTCAACATCAATCTCAATCGCATAGCCGGAGCATGTAAGAAATAGTTTGCCATTTTAGGATATAATCATCTTCACTTTCTTGCCAAGGGTTACACGAGAAGATTGACGCTTATTGCAGATAAGCTACGGTTGATTAGCTTTAGCTTAGCGTAGCATGACGGACAGAATCGGGGAGAATTGTTTTGCCAAGAAATTGCTTCAGCGTAGCCCCGTTAGGCTACATATATTATATCTTGTTTGTTTAATTAGCACAGAAAATTAAGCGTAAAAATAGCTGGCGACTCTTTTTGTAAAAAGAAACACAACGTTGTCAGGTGCAGTTTCGATTTTTGACCCGGGCTAGCGATTTCTCTCTGCGTCCAGTTCTTAAATGGCTGTAATCCCAGCTCCGGACGTGAGATTGGCATCAGTCCTCGCATCTCACTTTCGGGTAACAAAAAACAAACTTGACCCCCCCAAAAAAATGTCAAACTCTTCCTTTAAAGACAGGAACGATGAATGTGAGTTTGTGGCGGCATTTCACCACCGGGGGGATGTATGTTAGTGCCATGTATCTGTGCTTGTGCCTGTTCCACTTTGGTAAGTGTGTCAGAATGTGTGTCGCTGGCGTGTGTCTGGGGTGTGTGTTGAAGGGGAGGTCAATCCTCGGTCTGGGTAATTTGCCACAGATGAAACCCAACTCCATTCCAGGAGACGGGGCGCAAGCGAACATTTCAAAGCTGCAGGAAATCTATTAGCACCTGGTGGGACTCCCCCACCCCCACATCCCCCCCTATTCTGTCCTCTCTCTCCCACTCCCTCCCTCCTTCCATCCCTCGCTCTACCATCTCACCTCTCGCTGCCCCACCCCAGTTAATAAAGCCACACAAGACCACCACACACCCGCTGTGCTGCTAAAGCCAGGGGATTAGTGTGTGTGTGTGTGCGTGTGTGTGTGTGTGTGTCTGTGGCGTGTGGCGAGGTGTGCGTTTGCGCCCCGTATGTGTGGACCTCGTGTGTGCAGAAAGTGCACGTAATGTATGTGGACCTGTCCTTATGCACACGTGGAGCCAGTTAGCAGTGAATGAGGTGCCAGACAAGCCTGCAGCAGCTGCCCCGTTCGAAACAATAGCTTATGATCCAGACACAGTAGGCTGCAGTCACCGCAGAGCGCTGACTCCAGGTCAGATCCTATGTGCCTGTTGTAACCACTGAGATGACGTGAGTGTCCGGGGTTTTGTGAACTAAGGTCAGTTTGCCTCAGTTTTTAGTTTATATATATATATACCAGTTGGCTGTGGTCAAGCCCAAATGAGGACAAAATATGTCAACTCTGTTTTATGGCCAACACTGTGTTTGCATAATATCTGGATTTCACATAAAGCATCATCAGCTTAGGAGAATGTAGATTGTAGGAGTTGAGTAAGTCAACCTCAGCATGCCATTCAGAACATGATAGACAGATGTGTCCAAAAAGATAATAGAAGAAAAGGTTGTGCAGCCGAATGGTTACTGCACACATCGTCCAGTTTCCAGTCTGCCACTTCACTCTTCATGTGTCCAATACAGGCAAAAAATAAATAAATAACTGTTGTGCACATTTAAAAATTCTAATGCTCACAAACGAAGCATTGTGTGACGCCCTATAAAACCTAATAATGTGATTTACTGTTGGCGATTACTTCACCTGCCACCACACAAACTTTTATAGACTAAATTAAATTTGGCTTTGCAACTGCATGATCTATTTCCTCTCATTCACAAACCGATACTGGCAAGCACTGTGGGAATTTGATGCTTCCAGAACAGTTATTACACACCTTATTGTTCCATGTTTGGCAATCATTAGATGTAAACCGATGCCAGCCAGTTGAGCAACAGTTTCCCTGGCATACTTTAGCATCTTTAACTATGCACAACAGACCTAGCTTCGGATTCCTAATATGTTGAATATATGACTTACAGATAGCAACAGATAGCACAGCATTTTGTCTTCTAACATAATTTTTGAGGTCACAGGTTGAGGTCACTTGAGCATAAGCATAACTAATAAGAGGGCTAGTCAGCTAAAGCTAATTAAATCTGCTTGTGACAGTCTTTGTTTCACCAACAAAATCCACGGTTGTATGCTAGAAACGATACATAGTATATTTACCTATTGTTAAAAAAAATACAGAACATTTTCTGTGCTAAATCTGCTACCAACTTGTGATAAAATGGAAGGCGTGACAGGTGTAGCAACTGTAACTAAGGGGGACAGGGATGAGCAAATGCTCAATTTCAGTCAGGCAATAGAAACCTGAAATGATGCCTGTTCCATGCGAATAACCTTTTCTTGCTTGATTTTGATTAATCAAAATGCAGTTTAAGGACTGAATAACAAACACAGATTTTAAGCGGGAAAAAACAGCTGATCTTGTGATTGCATGAATTCATCATTGTGTTGAATACTGATGGCTATTTACGTATTTACCCCATTAAATGAGATCTGGCTACCAGTCTCATGTCCAAAACAAGGACTTGTTCTGTCAGGGACAAATAACTTTTTTTTGTAGAACAACTCCCAAGGTATATTTGCTTGGCGCAGAGTTGGCTGATGATTATTAAATCTGCATTTTCTTTTTTGATCCCGGGTCATCTGCAGGGAAGGAGCATTTCCAACTGATGATACAACTTTGGCCTGAAATGAATCACAAATCTCTCTCTTTCTGGGTCAGTTCAAACATGTCTTTAGACCACCTGTAAAAAGAAAACCTTGACAGGAAACCCTGAGCTGCCAAAGCTGATCACCCACCATAATATCAAAACCAGACAAACCCACATAGCCAAAATCCTGAATTAGACCATTGGTTTACTTAAGCTTAAAAAGTCTTTAACTATTACTTAGTGTCCATCTTTCTCTACCTGCAGTGAAAAATCGGATTATTTAAGTCAACTGGTGACTACGGAGCATTTGGGCGGTCTCGAGCGTCGGTCGCCTGCTCGCCCGCTAGCTCGTGTGCAGGGTCCGACCTAATTGGATTTATGTGCGGGAATGTTTTCCAAAGCCACACTTGTGAAATACCTCCACATCTGCTGACCATTAGCAGTGGACATAACACACAACAGAGAGAGGAAAGCCCCCAACGCCTTGATTCATTGGACTGCAGCTCTGCTTTTATTGCAGCGGTTCTCTGCAGCGTTTCAGCACAGCGAGCGCTGCCTTATCTCTCTCTCTCTCTGTCTTTTTCCTTCCCCTGTTTTCACTTTTGGCCATTCGATCCTTCAATCCACTCGCTATCTCTTTGTCTGACCTCTCTGATTCACTTTACCTTAAATGTTTCTGCAGCCGTTGTTCTTACTCTCTCTTTTTCACGCTTGACTTTTTCTTGAATACCTTTTCTCTCCATCCTACAGATCTTACTTCCCATCTGCTTCCTACCCCAACCTCCCCTGTGCCCAGCTCTCCGACAGTCATTTATCTATGTCAATGCAACTTCCATCGCTAAACCTTGTCACTCGAGTCACCGGCGTCCTCCTGTTTCATCCCTAGGTGGGCACTGGGAGAAACTACCAAGGGGGTCTGACAACCCTCTGACCCCTCATCTGTCATCTGCAAGGGGAAAAGCACCCTCCTAATTGGGGTGGGGAGGCATCGAGAGGTTTGGGGGGCTGGTATGGAGGTTGTTATTCTAGTGTCGGAGGGGGGGTCAGAGGTGAAAAGGGGGAGATCACACCGGTGATTAGCCTCCTTCATGTGCAGGAATGGAGGGAAGCGGGGACAGGGCGAGTGTTTGTTGGGCAGCTGGGGTGTAAAGTAATTAGAGAGAGGGGGGTAAAATCCTGCATGTAAGATGGTCAGTGCCGTTAATGATATTCGCCAGGTCAAGCATGGACACCTGGAACCTTATGAGGTGAATCCAGGTAATATCCATAAAACTGTCTCATAATCAGCCGTTAAAATCGATAAAAAAGAAAGTAATTCCAAATTTAAATATGTGGCCTGCACTGTTTTCCAATCCCACCAAGAACTTTAATGCCGTCGGGACGCGGTGCAAATTGCATGCATCGGTTGTTTGAAAACTGTGTTTCTGGCCCTTTGAACTACACTCTAAGTCCTGAAGCTGCCAGCTGGATAAGCACATCAGCTGTGTGTATAAACAGGTTAATCTTAAAATCACAAGTGTTGGCATAGCGCTGCAAAGAGCAAGTCAACCGAGGCTGCATTATGTGAGTGCTGACAGGTTCTGGCCTTGGGAGCCGACAATCTCTGAAAACCTCCCAGCTCTTGCGGATGATGAACGCGACCCATCTCCCTGGGTCTCCCTCCTCCGCCTCCTCACTTAGCCTGTCCACACCTCTTTACGTAGCTCAGCAGGCCATGAAAAAGGTACGTGTTTATGTGGGCATCTAACCATGAAGCAACAAATCTCTGTCCGTCTGTTTGTCCCTCACCTATCTCGAAGGGGCGATCAAGCATATCCTGCTTTATCGTCTATTAAACTCTAAATGGGATCACGCAAAATTAACATGCTGTAATGAAGAAGACTTAAAATTAGTGAGTGAGAGCATATGTTATAAATCAAGTGAGAATTAAATTGTTCTCATAAGCTTCTATAAGATCGACATGTTGTTTTGCAACCACAGGAGTCGCCCCCTGCTGGCCATTAGAAAGAATGCATCTTTAATAACTTCCAGTTTCGGGGCAGTTGGACTGGTTCTGAACAACCAGGCTTCCAGAAAGTTTCGAACAGCCACGCCATGAACATGCACTGCATTAGTGAGGAGAAAGAAAGAACAAAAAAAATATATAATATTCAATGTAGGTTTTGTCGGAAAATTAGCCATACCTTAACTTTAATTCTTCACAGTTTGGACACATTGTCCACTAGCCCCACCAATTAAATATATATTTATTTAAATGACAGTTAATTTCAAACTGTCAGTGAAACTGTTGAGTTGAAGGTTATATCTGGATCCCAGTGATGATAGAATGCAAACATTTGTAAGGGCCATCATTTATGAGCTGGAATCATCTGGAAATGACTTTAGATGTAGCGTGTGGTTGGGCTGTCCAAGAGCTGGACTCGGTTGTGAAATGTATGTCAGTTACAACGTTTACGTGTTGAGCTAGTATTGAAATATAGTTGCTCATCGCTCTTGTATATCATATATCATTCTACTACCAAACTCATAGAATTCTGAATATTTTTGGAATCCTCAGCAAAAGGCCCAGAGCTTTGAAGGAAAAAAATAATAAATCACGTAAGTTAATATTCCCATTGCTTTGGTCTGTTATGAAAGGGCACTCCCACTTCCAATAGCTGTTCCCTCTATGCATAATCAGCTGTCAAAACTAACTTATTTACCTGATGCTTGCGAAGCACAAGAGGCACGGCTAGCTGCGGTTCAAAGGGTACCAATCTAGCAAAATTTGCTCTGGGACAGATTTTTCCTGAGTGTCTGGATTTCTTCTTTGCACTGACACTGATTGACGTCGCGGGTGTGATGTGTGTGTGTGTGTGTGTGCGCGGTGCACTTGAGTGCCTGCTGTCGAGGCCTAAGAGCCGCCGAGCGCACACACACACCTCTACACCTGCCGGTACTTTCCCGCACACACACAGACCAAAGGGAGAGAAAAAGGGACCAAAGAAAAAATTAAATGACCTGCACGCGTCTTAATGAGGGAGGGCCCGGGCATCTGGCATTTACCTCAAACCAATTCTTCCCCCTGCTGCTCTCTCTGGAGGGCTTTAAGTCCACCGCCCGTTAACGGCTAAAGTGTGGATTTCCTGTCAAATAAGGGTTAGGGCCCAACAAAAGTCCTGTACGCTGGTACCTAAATAGGATTACTTCCAGCTGCCCCACCTAAACACACACACACAAACATGCACACACGTCATGTCTTATAAGGTCCCTATAGGGATTTAAACTGTGTCTGTGGTACTTAATGTTGCCTTTATAGTGACCTTATTGTACCTTGTTATAATACCTATGGTATTTGTAAACTCCAATAATGAATGTAATATTCCTATAATAAAGATATAGGGCATTATAAAGTTGGATGCTCTAGTGTGCTCTAGCCAACGGCACCCTGATATAATTTAAACACTCTAGTACTTTAGAGGTTTTGTGTGGTCAATATCAAATCGGATGAAATCATGAAGAGACTCTTGGTGTTTGTTTTTTTTCCCAACCCGTACCTCTTATTTAAACAGCAGAACAAATATCCCCCCCAGGTCCATGATTTTAATCTTTGTTGTAATGTGACTTTCATTAAAAAACATCTGACCCCGTGATGTTGTCTTGTGATGTGGCATAGTTTCCCTCAATTGGGTTCCTGCCATTCAGTCTGGGGTTTCTCACTTTACCGGGCACATTACTTATCGAAAGTGGCAGCTCAAGTAATGTCACAGAATTACGTCCAATTACGTCCTGACATGCATACAACTCAAGTGGACGGGTTGGATGGAGTAAAGCACCTTCAAAACCCAGGGCATGTCAGTGCCTCCACTTGGCCAGTGTTCAGTGTCGATAGGAGTTAGTTCAGTCTTGCTTAAGGACATTTGATGATCTTTTTTTTTTTTTTGTAGTCATTTCTGCGTTTATTAAAAAGCGATCAAGAGAGATGGGGTGGATGGCATGTTGCAAAGCGCTGTAGGCTAGACTTGAACCAGAGCCGCTGCAGCAAGGACTCTTCCATAGCGGTACTCTGCTTAGTGCCACCCTGTTTTACGCTTCTGCACATTGTTTGGTACAGTATTAGACATTTTGTTTTGCAACTTTCTGAAGGAAGACGCAATCGCTGCTTTGTGCCAAGTGTTCTTTGGCACACCATATAAAGAATGGGATCGACCTTTTTTTTAGCTGAGACAAAGTGAGACAAATGAGGAGAGACAGGTCTAATCAGAAGGATCCTGTTTGATGAACACGAGCTCAACTCGAGGCTCGCCAGGTATGTTTCTGCCAAACACAACTTCCCAGCGGTTCAATCATCGTATAAATTCCAGTTTCCCATCACCACCTGCTAAAGGGTGCATGTGTGTGGCAACACCTCCAGAAAACACACCCTTTGTAAAGGGATTATGAGTTGTAAGTAATGAATGTATTAATGGTTATTAAATCATTTACATTTTAGCTTAGGGTGACCTAAAATGAGTTCTATAAACAACCTGGAAGTGATGCATAATAATGAATTAAACCATTAATTGCAACTTTAAACCTGCTAGAGCGTGTCTTTTGTGTGCTTGTCAATACACCATAGTGATGTTAAATTGTTAAGGACACACTATAACAGAGGGTTGAAAATCAATTTATTTAGCCAAAATACAGTATGTCTAGCACATGGGAAATATTGTTTTCAAAATAAAAGCAAAATCACCAAGGTTTCATCGTAAAGCTGCATACATTGGGGGGTGAACCGAACAAACACGCCATTATTCTATCACTGTTGGCTTATTCTGGTTGACTTGTTTGATTAATGGAATCTTGCTTAATCCAGCATGCTTATAGAAATATGCAAAAAATGCTTTTGATAACTGGGATAAGTTGGAGTAGAAGGCTGGCAATAATAAGATGTAAAAATGGGCCACAGATAGGTCTATGGCCGTTTTAGTGTCCTTGTAAATGTCTAAAGCATTAGAATGATGTGGATGGCCTCAAAACAAAGTGCATGTTTATTATAATAAAGGAATATGTGAAAACACGTTTTATAATTTTTTTTTTTCAAATGATTTAACCAATTTTTTTTTTTGTTTCTTTCTTTCTTTAGGGTTGACAGTACGGAAAATATGAAATATCACCCGACTTTGACATACGCTGCATACGTATCCGACTTTATTTTGAAAACAACAACCGGAAGCAGCGCTATTCCATCCTGGGGACTTGACGCTGGTGAGAAGAGACGCTGACAGCGAGGAGCACCAACTCAAAAGTAAAAGGGGGTTGAGCCGAGGACGTGTGGCTTCTTAGCAAAGTGGCATCAGTGTGAAGGAGGCAAGTCTTCTGTTGGACATCAGCCACTCTGGACTTTATACACAAGCACCGAGTCTCAGTCAAGCCGGATTCTAACCTGCCTTCAAGCCCCTCACCATGAGGACAAACGTGTGGATTTATCAAGCTGTGGTGGGCGTTGTGTTCACTATATTGAATACAGGTAAGCCACTGAGTGAGAGCTGTCCTGCTGAGGTGTTGGATATCTTGCAACTTATTTTTTATTTATTTAATTTAATTTTTTATATATTGTCTATGCATTATGGTGAGAAATAGAATTCAAAAAGGGCGGGGGGAGAATTTTGCTACTATTTCACATATTTTTAAATTGCATTTTGCTAGTCTGGACTTTAAATATTTGCATTGTGTGTCATTTCATGAATCTTGATCACAAGTCCCGTCTTGCATTGTTGAATCAACACGCTCTCTCTGATTCGTTCCTCGTCGTTGGAACGACTTTTTTTTCCAACATGT
Source organism: Chelidonichthys spinosus (assembly GCA_029853015.1). NCBI lineage: Eukaryota > Metazoa > Chordata > Actinopteri > Perciformes > Triglidae > Chelidonichthys > Chelidonichthys spinosus. The sequence goes on along the minus strand of CM056841.1, from coordinate 9,876,567 downwards.
GAATGAAAATTTCGTCATACGGCTCCAATGATAGGACCCCTGGGGTCCCCATTATTTCAGTTCACCACGTGACTCCAATCGCAAGGGTTGCAAATCGCTCGGCAGCTCGGCATGATCCATATACATTCACATTGTTTTGTGCAACAATAATTCGTTATTGGGGAAAAGTTTCCTCCTCCAGAGTAAAGACGCGCGTTGTCATTTCACTGATAGACAACTGCTGTCACTTGAACCGACGCCAGCTGCGAAGCGACGCGTTGCCTGCAACACAGCCCGGGGAGCGCACGCGCCCAGCCGTCAATTTACGCGCGTCCAAAACGAGCTCCGCTGATTATCTCGCGGTTACAGAGGCTGTCCCGGTTTACATCCGCCCCGCTGACATGGCACCGAGTAAAGCACCGCATCAATAGTTACCACCTCCAGGGGCGCCGACCCTGACCTCTGACTCCCTGGAGTTTGGGGAAAGTAAAAAATTGCTCCCTGGTCTGTGGTTTTCGTGCGGGTGTCCCTGTAGAAGAGAGAGAGAGAGAGAGAGAGAGAGAGAGAGAGAGAGAGAGAGAGTGTGTGAGGGAGGGAGGGGCTGGGGGTTTACATCTGGCTGCAGGAGACCAGTTCCACATTGTGCGCCCTCTGAAGCAGATGTAATGTCTGCTTAATTCCCAGACAGACGCACACCTTTAACCTGCTACTTTCCTGTTGTTCACCAGTATACAGCTTATGATTGTAGCCGACTCTTTTGCAGCTTATTTTGACTAAAATACTTATCCAGCTGACACTTCTTTCTTTGCTCAAGGGCACCTAAGCGGAAGTCTCTGAGGAAGGTCAGAGTGTCGGCAATTCACCTCCCTCCCCCCCCATCTGCATTTTTCAACTCCAACCCGTCCCTGTAAGCCACGGCTGCCTCTTCCCATTAAACCTCACCTGGCTCACACTCGCCCATTGAGCACGCTTTTTATTATAATCTCCGACTTCAGCATAATGTTTGGGATTTGGAGATAGCAGGAGTCCGGCTGCGAGAAGAGGAAGAGACAAAGTGAAATCTAATTGAGCAGCCTGGCCAGACATCAGGGCTGGAACAACACTGTGATGAGTGCCAGATGTGGTCCAGAGGAGCCCAAACATTAATAACAAGTCCTCCCCAAAAGAAAACCTCGACAACCACGAGGAGCCTTTAAACGCTACAGTTTACAATAGCCTAAGTACACACACGACGCCTTGTGACGGATCTTGGCAGCGTGTTGCTGTAACTCGGTAGCATGAGATTTTTTTCCTGCATGATTTATATCGCACTTGCCCCCCAGATTACAAACGGAAAACTACGGTAACCAAACACACAATGCATGTAAAGATGTCGCCGTAGCTCTCAGGAAAAGAGCATTTACAGTGTGGCGGCCACTCTACTGAAGGATGGGCTCTTAACTTCTTCCAGTATGTAGAAGTGAATTATTTCTATCAGAGTGGATTTGGGCTTAAAATATGGTTTTGCCCTACTTTTGAACCCACTTGGATCTTATGTGCTTTGTTTTTTAGAGATAGAATTCTCTTTTGATGTCCTCCTTGCAAAGAAATGGCTCACAACAAAGGCCTGTAACCAAACCAAATGGAGTTCAATTACGTGTCCTTTTCCCAACTTTTTGCGCAGTTTTCCATTTCTTGTTTTGTTTTCTTGTTGGAAGCCCATAATTGAAACATTATACGCAAATCCTATAAATAAAACTTAATAAGCTTACAGAAATGATGTGTGACATCAAAGCCCACCTCTGAAAAAGGAATTCTGACTGCGTCCTGTTTTTTTCACCCTAGAAAATTAAATATCCCCCCTTGATGCCGAAAAAGAATAAGGAATGAACTATGTCACATGTAGTTAAACCACAGGAGTTGTAATGGGACTTTCAGGACTGTGACGGAGTCATGCACGGCAGTTACGCAAGGAATTCTTTAGGAATCACGGATATCCATTTAATCGAATCAAATAGTCACAAGATTTTAATTAAATTCATCGTTGTAATTTCATGTAAAAATCAGCGATGACGTTTTGTCGGGATGACCATTGATGTGTTTCCAAAAATATGAGATTTTTGATCAAATATGATCAGTGATGGAGATATGATGAATAAGAAGGCAAATACAACAACAACTAGAAAGGTCTTGTAAGTTCAGAAAATGACATCACAACATTGATATCATAACAATATATTGAAACTACAATAACATAAAGGAAATACCGTGAAGAGGTATATAATAAAAAATGAGAAATGCCTTCATGCGCATTAAATCTCCGAGTGAAGCCCTGGATCACGTTAGCCTGTTGGATGGACATCATTCTGTTCTCTTGGCTGTCTTTGCCTTCACCTTGGTTTGAAGGTGGAGTGCTGGGAAGCCGGGTTTTGATTGATACATACATACATTCAAGGGTTTTCTCAGCGATCCAGCAGCATGTAGGCAATCTGCAGGTTGCCTTCATGGACCCCCTGGCCAACCCGGTTAAATATATGACACTATAATCGTTTAACCAATGCCATGCTAAGGCTCTGAAACCAGGGTACATGCCTCCTGTCGTTTAATAGTCAAACCAACATGAGGAAACTCCAGGAAATATTCAGATTATGACAAGTTCTTCTTCATCCAAACGCCTCAGCTGCAGCAATGTTTGGCCTTGTCTCTCGATGTCTGAGTAATGTTTGAGGAGACAAATACATTCCACATGGGTGCTTCGATTTTTTTTATGTGTGTGCATTTTGCATTTCCCCTTGAAAGCTGCATAGATATAGTCAGGAAAAGAGGGGGGAGGGGGGGTCCGACATGCAGCAAAGGCCACCTGGCTGCTATGAAACCCCCCCCCCAACCTGTTTTTCTGAACCACACGCCATTAAATATCAAGTTATATTTGGTTTGGAAATTAAGTGAACTGCAAGGTGAGACAATCAAGTGAACCGCAGGCAGATCGAATAGAACAGGTGATGATGGAAAACCTTCAGGTGGAGCAGGAACTCGCCGCTGGCTTTAAGAGAGAAACGCCACCTTGTTTATACACGTTTGTAGCGGTATGACAAAATATTCTTAATTCTTAATAAGAAGAGAGTCAACAAGCGTTACTGAACAAATCAATGCCCTTGACCAAACATGCAACAAGCAAAAAAGCCATCAACTTTATTCAATCCTTGTTATAAAGGAAACCAAACAAATGTATTCCAATGAAAGAAACTTGTATTCAATACGATCCAGCTGGTATAAAGAAAGTTTAAGAACAGCTGTCTTTCTAAAGTCCTGACAGATATTATTTTCATTTTTTAATTTGAGTAATTTGCTTTTATTGTTTTTTGGTGGCGGTCTTTAAAGCCCACAGAAACCAAAGACTTCATTCACATCATTGGACGACTTCATAGACAGTTGTGAACGGTCATGTGAAATCACTGCGTTGACAATCCAGCACAACATGCATGAAAACGGGGTCATCAGATGTTTGTTTCCCTTCCCTGTTCTTTCAGGAACAGCCATCCACTCCCACGTGAGATGGACCGGGCATCAGCCGGCCGCCGCTCCTTTCCACCGATCAACGTATTGGCCGTATCCAAACACGGATTTAACATATTGTGTGTCCTCGCAGGTTTTTGCAGGACGCATCAGTCGCTACAGAAGTATGAGAAGAACGAGAGTCACATGCTGGTTTGCACAGACTGTCCTCAGGCCCCTTTGGTACGAACCAGCCGATCACAGGAGCACTGTGCCCGCAAGTGCAAGAAGGTCAAGAAAAACTTCAACTGCAGGTCATTTGCTTTCTGTTTCCCCCTCCTCACCGCTCCTTCTGAGTTGACACAGTATTTACATATTTCCCCCTGTTTATCGTTTACTGATCTCTCAACCACTTCCCATGTGTTATTACAGGGCTTTCAACTTTCATCGGCACAACAGGAAATGCCACTTGCTTCCTTTCGACCGCTTCACCCACGGTGTGCAGAAGCAGGCCAACGTCAACTTTACTTTGTATGAAAAAAAAGGTAAAACACGGTCACATTCGAAGCCTCTCAAAGTTCACGCGGTTGTTTTTTTTTCTCACAAGAACATTCAGGTGCAGAGGAGTTTATGAAGGCAAATTTTTCGTCGGTGATTGCAGGTTACGCGTCTTGCGTCAGCCGCCTTTAGTTTCCCTTGTTGACACAATAAAAAGCAACCAGGCCTCCACAGCCCCCCGCTGTTTAATCAGTCCAGCGGGGAGAGTCGCAGGCATAAACATGCAGCAGACATAAGTGGACTGTAAACAACAAGAAAAAATCATTGTTTACAGTTGGTACTGGTCTGCTGTGGGACTACGGAATCTAGCACTTTAGATTTTACTGCAAAATTTACGGAAACTCCCGCTGGTGACATTTAATGAACTTCAGGGAGTTGTCTGTTTTGGGAATAACACACGAGCTGGGACATACTAAAACGTTCGCCTTTAAAAAAAAAAAAGTCTTATTGACCATACATGGGAAAATGTATTCCAGGTGGTCACAGCAGCGCACGCAAATCACACTTTTAATTGACTAAACGGTGTATAAACTGGCACGCGAGGCGTACACAGAGACGGCTTGTAGGAGTGAGAACATATATGGATGATTTTCAATGGTTTGTATGCTTTTGCTCTTGCTTAGATTATATAAGGGAGTGCATCGTCGGCACCAAGGACAACTACAGAGGGAGAAGGTCTTGGACGAGGTCAAACATCACTTGCCAAGCTTGGTCAGATAACAACATCAATGAACACACGTAAGTCCTCTCTTTTTTCTTTTTACGGGAAAGCACGCAAGTATTTGGGGAACGGGGGCTACAAACGTTTCAATGTTACCTTCAGAGTGCAATGCACGCTTAATGATGAGGAATTGAAGGTGTTAATCGTTCGCAGATTTCTATAAATTTGAACCAGTGGCCTTCAAAAGTCGGCTCCTCTAATCTTTAGCCCGCCGCGGCCTTCCCCACGGATGCTCCTTCTTTCTTCCTCTGTGTCTGATATTGAACAGGCCTCGGCAGCTGATTTATAGATGCTCATCATCCCCCTTGCACCTCTGGGGGTTAAGGGAAGGCGGAGGCGGATGAACGATTAGTCAGATTTCTCTCAGCACATGCAGGGATGTCCTCTCCGTAGAGGTTGTTATTCCGCCGGTGCAGGTGTATTCCCGACGTTGTTTTTTTTCCCCTTGGCTACAGATCAGCGAATATGTGACGAGGGTTCGCTGCCAGCATCTCATTAGTGGGGCTTGTTAGTTACAGTGTTTTTTTTTCAAAGTTTGAGACAGGAGAAGACTGAAGGTAGGTAGACGGACAGAAAGTGCAGAATTTTATAGACTGAAGTCATGTTTTTGTCTGATGTCCAGCTGAGCGCAGACGCACTGCAAGAAAATACAAGTTCAGTGATTTCCCCTCAGAGTCGAACATTAACGTGTCAATCCCCATCTTTTACCCCCCATATCCTGCCATTGCCTGACCAGGAGCAGCCCTTCACACAAGGAGTCCTCTGTCATTGTTTATTTGACAAACAGCTCCAGTCCTCGTCCCAGATGGCGAATGTAACATCGCCCCAGCTTGTCAGCAACTTTCAACTTTCAAAGGGTCAAAGAGGGGCCTTTGCTTAAGAGAGATTTAGTGCCACTGTGGGGTTACCTAACATGGGACTGTCCCGCTGTTTGAGAATTACCACCATAATGAACCACGCAACATTTGAGCTTCAGGTAGCTATTATTTTCACGCTTGACCAGTCGCCGTGGGCCAGGGGTGATTTCTCAGGAGGTTCCCTTCCAGGAATGGGACTTCCACCTGTTGTCTATATTTAGGCTTTCAACCAAGGCTCTGGAAGTATTTGTGCCTGGCAAAGCATACAGAAAGGAATGGAACATTTCTCTTAATATTAATAACAATAGCTCACATTGGAATCATTTATTTACTCCCAGAGGAACATTTTTTTATTATTTTTTTTCTACAAGTCCCACTTCAGAAACACGCAGCTTTTTGCAGTTAGACGACCATTAGCCAGTTAGCTTACTTTAGCTTAGCAGGAAGACTGGAAACACAGGAATATAGCTAGGATGGTTCGTCCAGTGCTAACTAGTTAATTTGTGAGCATAAGAGCTGCAAGTAAGCAGATATTTGGAAACCTTTGGACACAACAAGGCTAGCTTTTTCCAGTTTTTACGCTATGTTAAGCTAGCTTGTTGTAGCTCCATATTCAACGGACAATAATGGGAGTGCTATTGAGATTCTTATCTAATGCTCAGCAAGAAAGTAAATTAGTGCATTTCCCACGATTTCAAACTTTTCCTTTCTGTACAGTTGAGCATCCGCCGCCACACCCTGCATCCAAAAAACATTATTCATGTCTCAAAATGCTCTCTTTCTCCATTGTCTTATCCGAACAGTTCATTCCTGTGGATGCCGTAGCAATCGGAGCATGACTACCTTTGTTCCAGGTGCATGTTACTCGACATTTCGCAGCAGTTACTTCAGGTCTAGATTTCATCCTCAAGTCATAGACGAAATCTAGCCAAGTTCAGCCGGGGCCCGGAGAGCGAAGCATGTGTGTCTGCGCTCCGGTGGGAACAGACTTTGGCACGGAGATGAATAACTGGCTAACATCTGTTAGTGCAACATCATTATAGCTAACTTGCTCCCATGCAGCGGCCTTTTTTTTTTTTTTTTTTACGGACTCTCACCAGATGCAACCTCTTTTTTTTTAACAAGGTGTTGTAATCCCATTTGTGAATTTAGAATATAGTGTTATGATAGCAACCTATCAAGCTCATGAGTCACGCAGCAGACCGCTTCAACAAAGGAAAACAACTGTTTTTTTGTTGTTACACGCATGAGTGAAATGCTGCTGTTAGACTTAACAAGTTTTTTGGCGGCGTGGTCTGACGGTCTGTAGCACCCTCCCTCTCCCCTTTTCTCTCTTTGCCTGAGATTTCTACTGGTTCGGGGTTGAATGATGTTGTGCATTAGCGTAGAAGCCTTGCGTAAGCCCCAGGGCACGGAGGGGAGAGGCGAGCAGACTCCCCCAAGAAAAGAGTCATGGGGTCCGGGGTAGTGTGTTCAGACAAGCTGCTGAAGGGAGGTTGGACAGGTTCTTTATCTTTTTCTTTTTTTCTTCTCTTTCCTGCACATGTTGTTTCTTTTTAACATCCCCAATTAACCACCAAACTCTCGCTTTTTTTTTTTTTGCTCACTCCATTATGCTCACTTTCCCCCCTTTTTAAGCACTTAACTCCGTCACTTCAGTTGTTCGTTTAAATCTTTTATTTCCACAACCACAACTGTTGCTCCCGTCTTCCTCTCCGTCTCCCCCGGCGGGAGGGGGGAATGTGCTCGCTATGGATCAGGTGGTGCTGACATGCCAGCTTTTCATCAGCCTGCCCCTGACAGAAGACAAATTTCACACCCTGTTCATTTAGTATGGGGGTCCCGGGCCGCTCCTCATTGTTACATCCCATATGTTTGGACTAGCCAGGTTCTTTTTCCTTTACGGTCTTTACAGTCGCTTGTTCACGCTGACGCGAGGTCGCCCGATGACAGAGACGGATTAGGTTTAAACGTGTTCAAAGGCTGCCAGCAAAAGACCCTGCTTGGTCTGCTCCAAGTGGTTCGTAGCGTTGTTCCGTGCTGTTGGTGGTTACTGTGCTGTGACAGAGGCTGGCTGCTTCACACATGAGGGAGCCGGGATGTATGGTAGGAATCGGTAAGGCAATCATGCAAAAGGTGCAAACCCGAAGAGGTATTGATGACTTACTTTGCATAAGATTTATGTGACTGGTTATTCTAGGGTTTGAAATGCAACCTGGTCACACTACGGATTCTAGTATTTAAGTAATTGCCTTTTGTTTGGTTTGTTACTAGAGAGCACTAGCAGACAGGTACGGTGCTGTATACGCCACTGGAGCAGCCATGTGTGCAAGTACTCCCTGCAAATGTATTTACACAGCTTACAGTATCAGTTAACACTTTTAATAATGTCTGTCTACTCCCTCTTAGGTTTTATCCTGATAGGTACCCAACGCAAGACCTGAGGGAGAACTTCTGTAGAAATCCCAACAAGGATCCTGGTGGTCCGTGGTGCTATACCACGGACCCCAACGTACGAGCCGAGGAGTGTGGCATACCACAGTGCTCAGAGGGTGAGATCCGGCCAAAATATCTCAGATTCATGTTAGTACTAAGACATCATGTACCTTTTCCAGGGGGGTGTCTTAACATTTTACAGTGTTTCTGCAAATCATTTCCTTCTTGATGTAGAAAAAAGTTAAGATAAATGTTCTTTTTTTTTTTGACAGACGTCTGTATGACATGTAATGGGGAAGATTATTGGGGCAAACAGGACCATACAGAGAGTGGCAAGGAGTGCCAGAGGTGGGATTCACCAAGGCCCCACAAACACCACTTCCAGCCCAAAAAGTAAGCCGCAAAGCTGATAATAACGAACTAACCGTCCTGCTGCACACACCCATGACAGATGCTTAAATAACTGGCCCTAATGCTCAGGAGAGGTAGACCTCATCTTGTTATGACTTACTTCTCTCCCTCCAAATTTTTCTTCCCCCTCCCCGTGTCCTCTCTGTCTCCTCTCTCAGGTATCGGCATAAAGATTTAAAGGACAACTACTGTCGTAACCCAGATAATCGTCTCCGTCCCTGGTGCTACACCATGGATCCCAAAACTCCATGGGAGTACTGCAACATCACTGTGTGTGGTAAGGCCCTAAACACTGTACATGCTTCAAGTCTGGGGCTTGAGTTTTGTGGACAACGTGTTGAACAAATCAATTGAAGATCAAGTTATTGCTTAACTGATTTTAATGCTTCCACACCGGCAATGTCCGTGGCCCGGGGGCATTGTGTTTTTGTGTGTTTCCCGTCCATCCGTCCGGTCCATTCTCATGAACGCAATACCTCAGGAACACCTGGAGGTCAAATGTCAAGTTTACTGTGACCTTGCGTCCGTCCCATTCTCATGATGTCTCAAGAACGCCTGGAGGCAATTTCCTCAAATATGGCACAAATGTCCTCCTGGACTCCAGGATGTATTGCTCAGATTTGGGTGGTCAAGAATCAAGGTCACCATGACCTCCTGTGCGTCCCACGTCCAACATGGCTGGTAGGCATGCAACCGCGAGGGGGTCATTCTAGTCAACTCTGTTGCTAGGCGCTAGTACCCTAACAACCTTAGAACAGTAAGAATAACACAGCTAGGAATCCATTATAAGATTCAGAAGTGAACACAGCATCAAGGAGCTCTTGGTTTTTGGACAGACAGACTGCGGTTGGGTATAACTAGCTATTGGTTTGAGGACGGCAGGGGGTTTGTTACTTGCAGGACTTTGGTGGTTGCGGTGAACGAGTGAGAATTCTCCTCTCACAGGGTCTAGTAAAGCGTTTGTTTGCCCGTCTGGGTGTTTCATGTGGTGCTTGGCTTCCAACCCGTCCACCTCAACAAGGAAAAGCAAAAAGGTTGTTTGTAAAGGGGGAGGGGGCCTGACTTTAGAGAGTCAGACGTGTTTTACTGAGACCACTCAAAGATGACAAGGGACTGTTATAATAGAGGCTATTAAACATCGGGATGTGTACGAACGAGTGACACATTAAAGGAAAAGTGGAGTGGAGGAACATAATGAACGCAGATGCTAACCCTAACCCACACAAAGGGCCACCGGATGGTTAAATTGGTAGCCTATGAAAATTATGTGAAGGATTTATTACGGCTCGATCGCAATCCAATTGAAAATGTATGAAAGGTTTTTGATTGACATGAGTGAAACCACTTTCTACCACCATAGTCAAAACTTTGCAATATCGCAATTTGTTTTAAACAAAAATAATAAATATAATAAAGATGAATCCCCATTTATAAATATCATGAATTGCTGCCCTGTATTTGATATGGTACCATATGGAAACATTTTTTTCGACATATTGAGGGGATTAACAACATAACCTCTCTTGAGTCATATCACATATGGAAATCTGACAGATTTGCTGTTTAGATAACTTTTGCCTTCATATGTCTTACAAAAGACAGAGGGAAAAGAAAAAGAGGTTACACCTTTTGGAGAATTGATTAATTTTTATTTTTTAAAGCACAATGAAATATCCCTCACACCCACAACCGCACAGAGCATCCCCGTCTCTGTTAGACACATACACACATGTACTTTACAGTTGCGTGTTATGATTTACAGCGGAGGTGGGGGATCTGCATTTGTCCAGATGTGCGCATCCCTCAATGCCTGCCCTCAGAAAGATAAAAACCATTGACCTGTACTATGCAGTGCACACAGACACTGGCATGCATTACATCAAGCCAAAGAATCCCTCTATTCCATCCGCCTTCTCGTTTCTTCCTCAAAACATTCCCTTTACTCCTCCATCTTCTCCCATCTCATTTGTCAAAGGCTAAAGAAACAGAGACAGAGAATCCAGAGGGGAGAAGTCGCTTCCCATGTACACTATCCCCGCTCCGCACAAAAGCAGAATTCCACCGAAAGATGTTTGGAATAGTTTTCCGGTGGATAAAGTTGCCTCCGCCAGGCCGGGGTTGGATGTGATATCTTTGGTCGGGCTGCAGTAAACAAATTCAGAAACTGGATTTCAAAGTGGAGGCAGAGATGCATTCATGAATACGATTAGGGTTTTTCTTCCAACAGCATGTGACATTGTGTGTCGTCAGCGAGTTAAATAGCTGCAACCTAATCACTTGCGGATTCCCCTACGTGCAAGAATGTAGGGCACCGGTGTTATGAATACGTAGAAAGTTTCCTATCGCAGTTGAAACAAGGGGAGGGAGTGCTACTGTTTTTGATCATCCGTCTCCCGGTTAAACATGACACATTCTTCCGCGGATTAATATCTCTCTCTCTCCCTCCTACATCTCGCCCTCCTTAGCTTTCTCATGCTTACACTCACAATTCCAATTTCTTTTTCTCTTTTTTCGCTAGATTCTGAGTCAAGCGAGTACACAGATGTCAACGTAACGACCTCCTGTGTGCAGGGAAAGGGCACGGATTACCGGGGCACGATGAACGTCACTCCAGAGGGCGTGACGTGTCAGCGCTGGGACTCCCAGTTGCCCCATAACCACTCCTTTCTCCCCCAGACCTTCAAATGCAAGTGAGTCATGTTTGGTTATTTTTTGCGCGTTTGACGATCAGAATGGAAAAAAAGTAATGTGATGAGCATGAAACATAAAGTAAATCAGCACCATCATTTAAATCGTAGTTTGTGTGTGTGCCATAGAGACCTCCGAGAGAACTACTGCCGCAACCCTGATGGCGCAGATTACCCATGGTGCTTCACTACAGACCCCAATCAGAGGATAGCCAACTGCACCCACATCCCCAGGTGTGACGCTGAGGCGACACAGAAAATAGGTAAATTACTGTACACACGTGTTCTTTCTTGTTTGTTTAATCCTCAAAGCAACAGAAAGGGACTGTTTTGCGATTGGTGCAATTGGTGAACATAAGATATAATGTGTTTGTAACAAAATCTGACAACCAGCACTGAGAAAGTTCACCGTTTCCAGATCCAACAGCTGTTTCCAGTCTTTATGTCAAGCTAAGCTAACTGCTGCTAACATATTTATCATACAGATAAGAGTGTGGCAGTTGATTTTTTCCACTCAACACAACATATATATATATATATATATATATTGTGGTTTCTGTAATTCCCCATGTCGAATTGCAAGCAGCCTGGTATTTACTACAGCCCCTCTTCTGATTCTGCTTAAGGACAGACTTTCCACCTCCAGTTACACGGGGGCCACTTTATTAAATTCATCCAAACCACAGAGAAAAGCCCAAAATCTGAACTCAATTATGTTACTGTGTTTGCATCAATGAGAGGGACAGCCGCGTGAATGGTATATGTAGTTCTTTGGGTATCGCCCCCTCACTGATTGCATTGAGGAGAACACTGCCTGGCTGAGTAATGTGCGCTCTGCTGGGAATATTTCATAACAAGATGGTCTGAAATAATAATGTCCCCTTTCTTCCTCAGAGTGTTATGAAGACAACGGAGAGACATACCGGGGCACTTTATCCATAACTCGATCTCAGATTCCCTGTGCAGACTGGTCGCATCACATTAATAGGTAACCAAAGTTGTTTATTCTTCGTGAAAGGTCAACATTCTTTTCAGCTAAGTCGAAGAGTGTCGGTGATGACAAACATCCCTTTTCATGTGAATGAAGCCAAGCAGCGTAAAAACAAACAGCAACAGGAGATCGACTAAATTAAATCAGTTTTTCATTACTGAAGCTAACAACCAGCTTCATGTTTCCGTAACATGGGATTTATTTTCATGAGGAATATTTATTATAAGATATAAAACAGTCAGACAGAATTGGTCCTATGAAATATGACATCAGTATTGTTATTGCCTCTGCTTGAGCGGTTTTGAATGATTCATGTTTAAACTTGAGGTCATGCCAGCGAAGAGCCAAGCCTATCTGTTAGCAACTACAAAAGGCTGCCTTTCTGATTTAGTTTGTATCTTCTAGTGTTGGCCATTTGTAGGAAATGACAATAATGTCCCCACTTGATAATTATTCATCTGTGTGAAGGCACAGAAATAATTTATAATAGGAAAACCAAAACACATCACACCCGCTGTTTATTTCGATTTCTTCCCTGCCTCTTGCATTCTTTTCTTTCAAGTGTTCTTTTCTTCTACCCTGTTTAGAATTAAGTTATCATTATTATTATTATTATTAATAATACCACTGTTTTTTATTCTTTGTCATGTGTTCTTTTCTTCACATGCTGTTCTCTGAACCTCATTTTTGTCCTTGTGTATTTTGTAAATCAACATCATCTGGTATTGTCTTTGTAACTGTTACTTCCATATTGTCCATATGTGTGTGCACTAACTGGTGAATAAAGAGAGAAAAAACAAACAGCAAGAGGAAATCAGGGGGTTCCTCAGGGGTCAATACCAGGCCCAATTATTATTAATCTAACTGACGAGAGGAAACCCTGGGGTGCTCTCCAAGTGACCCATCCTGACGGAAAGGTTGCCCACTCCAGGGCTGTTGCTTCATGCTTAAGTCGGGCTGTTGGAATTACTTAATTTAGAGGAATTTTAAAAGCCAAAATGGCACAGACAGATGGACATGTTCCAGAGCCGACCCCTGACCCCAGGAAGTGCTTTCTGAGGAAAGTAGATCAAAGCCAATCAGCTCCCTCGCATAGACCGCAGCCAGCTAGTCTACCCTGCTCAAGGTCAAGGGTCATCGCAGGAAAAACTGCCGAGAGCAACAGCTTGTTTAACATTCTCCTGGGAAGTGAAATTATCTTCACCTCCTGACAAATTGTCGCCCATCGCTTATCGTTATTTGTGCGAGTGTGTGTGTCCAAACTCCTACCGAGTAATTACTTTTCAGCGTCATTTTTGGACGTCTGAGGAGATTACATTCACGTTTTTTTGGAAGTAATTGGAACAGAAGACACACAATTAAATGCAAATTCCTACAAATCGGGAGCACAACCGAAAGGTTTCCTTGGAGGATCTGGCTCCTGCTGGTCTGAGCCCCACTGAATGCTTAGAGTGCATACTTTCATACTCCCAGGAGTACTCTTCACAAAAACCCTGCGTTTCCTTCTACGGGGCTCTATGCAGACTTTCCAGGCATGGTTTCTTGCACTGTGTGTGTAGTACATGCAGTGGCTACGACAAACTGAAAAGTGCATGCTCGTGTGTTTTCAGAGTGCGTGTGAAGCTTAATGAGATGTGCTCCTGTGTTAGCGCAGTTACACTGTGTGCAAAATAACAAATGGAACATGAGAATCTGTATTTGTGTGTCTTACAGTGGGGATTCTCACTCTACAGAATCCCACGTAGGGCTGGAGAGGAACTACTGCCGGAACCCGGACCGGGACAAACACGGCCCCTGGTGCTACACGAATCCAAATAACCGTCTGGCCTGGGACTACTGCAAGCTGAAGCACTGTGAGTGACTTAAATAACATTGTCACAGTCGATAACAGCAGATCGCATCTGTGTTACGTCAGACCCTCAGTGGAGTGGTTTGATGATGATTTGCTTTCCTACCGTTGGACAACATCAATGCCACTCTCATGTCTGTACGGTTAATATGTCGCAAGAGCCAGCAGCCGATTAGCCTAGCTTAGCACAAAGACTGAAAACACCTGTAAAACCACAATGTACCACAATGGACTTTACCGTTTAAAACAGAGGTCTTCAACATTGGCATTGTCCTTGGCATTTTTTCAGGCCAAGGACCCCTTGGCTTAGAGTGACCCTATAAAAGTGTGTAGCTTGTCAGTCATCTCATCTAATTATCTGCGAGGAAGCAAATAACTTCCCAAAGTTCTGAACTAATCCTTTAAGGTTCGACTGTCATTCAGAAAAAGTTCAAAAGCAATTTGTTAATTTCGCAAAAATGGCTGAAGTTAGAGCTGGAGGCTTGGTGTCAAAGTGAAGGGAGGGAAATAATGATAAAGTGGAAAAGTATTGGTACAAGTGAATTGGGAAATTGCACAAACACATTTGAATGCAACTTTTCATCACTTTGCTTGTGATGTATTTGCTTTTAAATATATATGCAGATGACAACTACCACATGTGTTGCTGTGCGCCGCCGGCGTGATTCTTCTCAGAAATTGAGACCACTTGTTTGCAATATGCAACAACTTCATGAATACTAAGAGAACGTATATAAGCATGTGAAGTAAGGTCAATAGCAGGCTCTGATTCAATGATGAAAATGGCAGGAAGCTGTTGTTGCTCAATCTTCTCCTTAAATGTCGTTATCCATACGTTGCACAAAAGTTCTCACGCAAGATATTCCGTCCTGGGACGACTTGGCCAATGCCCCTGGCTCTTCCAAGTAAACACTAAGTACATCAGCAAGTATGTGAACAATGCCGCTTGGATGCCAGCTGGGGGGGAAAAAGGAAGTTATTTCAAAGTATACAGAAGAAGAAAGTGTTGCTGTATGAGAAAAGTGCAACCATCAATCGAGTGGTTTAGCTTTTCAACCCTTGTTGACTTCAACTAAAATCTCATAACTTTATTTCATAAAACTTGGCCGGTGGCTTGTGCAATCTGTTGCATGGTTTCATCCAATTGGCAGCGAACCACAAGAAGAAACATCAAACAGATGCAGGTCTCCGCTGCCATTCTTTTATTGGAAACAACACACTCTGGAGCAGCCGGGTGTTTTAACGGCTGCAGAATAATTTCATAATGTAAAACATATCTTCCATGAAGTTGTTGAGGTCTTGAGCAAAAGTATTGGCTGCGGTTGCGGAGTGTTAAAGCGGCCCAACATTGGTTCACGTTCAGAGAAAACTCTCAATAGAGTGTCTTTTCCAATGAGGTTTCATGCTTTGTGTGTATGGTCAGTGGAATAAATGATTTCCTGCTGCTGTGGGTTGAATTCTCACCGTTGTGCTTTTCTTCACTTCTATCAGGTGAATCGGCTACAGTGGTTCCTCAACCAAACAGTGAGTATCGCTTTTGCTCATCTGTCTTCTGCCAGCCTTTTTTCCTCTTATCTCTAATCTAAACTCTTTATATCAAATCCATCTGTTGTCATGTACCTGGCTAAACAAATCATATTTCACGGTTGCCTTTTTGAAGTTCTTACGAAACATTTTCCCATTGAAGTGTATATAATACGGCCGTCTAACATGCAGCATAAAAATGTCTTCTCGTCTAGCTCTAAATGGGCCTAAGATATCATGCTTTGTGCATATAAACACCAGAATTGTTGGAGGACACCAAGTGCGAGGTATAGATGGCAGCTGGGTTGTCAGCATCCAAAGAGAGTAAGTCATTTTTACATGTGTTTTTACAAAAAAACTATTGGTATTAATGCTTTTATACCCAACGTAACAGCAAAATCGTCTTCTTAATTATTTTTTTAGAAGGGTTCATTTGTGTGGGGGTTCGTTGATCAGAGAAGACTGGGTTTTGACGGACCAACAGTGCTTCACCTCCTGGTAATAATCTCTTATCTGACAAACATTAACCTATTCTATTTGCTCTATCGCTCCTTTCTTCTTCTTGTCCTCTTTTTATTTAATTCCGTTTAAAGTGTGGATGAAAGTGACTCAGTCCCAGAGAGGCCTGACCTGAGATATGGAACAGAAAGGTTTGGTCTGCAGATCTGTTTAACTTCTGCAGTTGTCTATGTCAGAGCCAGACGTATATACATGTGGTATCTCCTCATCTGAAGTAGTGGCTCTGAAGAAAATGTCCCTATCTCTGTAGTTATGTGCCGTTCTGTGTCTTTTGCATATGGTGTACATCAGTAGCTTTCAGCTGATGTATTGTGTGTCATGACAAAACATGGTTTGAGGCATTTGCTTTGTGTCTTGCTCATATTTCTTAGGTCTTTTTGCAAAAAGGAACAACATTAGTGATTTATTATTTTTAAACTCAAATTTCTGTAATCAAGATGTTATTTTGGACTCCAAATTATTTGCAGAACCTCTTACGTAGTCTTTTATTCAACATGTATAACTGCAGTACACATTTGAGCCACACGAGGGACCCTGAGTGTTCGCATTCTGTTCATTGTGTCCACTGTATTATCAGTGAATCTAATATGAAAGGCTAGCATGTATGAAGCGTTGCACACATACGTTTGTCAACCAGATGAGAGGGGGGGAAAGCATTTATTATGAGGATTTCAATAACTTATGCATGAAAGCATAATTTATCCAGCCACTTATCCACAAGAAATATACATTTCAGTTTGTTTTTTTAAAATGGGTCCAAAAAAGCCTCTACTATGAATCAAGCTCCAATAACACTGGATCCTACCTTTCCCATGATGCAGCATCTTTCATTAGGTAACCCCTGCCTCCAAAATGCTCACCTCTTTCAGGCTTTCTGTCAAAAGTTTGAAGCTTCCCAGTTGCCCGCCCTATAAGTAGTGATGCCATAGATTTACAACTTACATCCTGGTCCTTGTGGTCATCAGCGTTCCAGACCTCAAGGATTACAGCGTGCAGGTTGGTCTGCGCCACCTCAACGAATCCTCGAGTCACCCGAGACTACGCATCTCTCGCCTGATCTGTGGCCCCGAAGGATCCAACCTTGTTATGCTGAAACTCGAAGAGTAAGTCCTCAACTACTCACATTTAACATCCTACTAAAAGAAATCAAATAACATACTTTTGTATGTTTCTTCCAGTCCTGCCCCGGTGTCCGAAGGCGCCTCCACTATTCATCTTCCAGTAAAAGAGTGTCACATCACCGAGGGCACCAACTGCACCATGTACGGATGGGGGGAAACCAAAAGTACTGCTTTTTTTCACCCACAAGCCATGCCGCCTTGCATTTGAACCACTATTCAAACAAAATGTGTAACATCTAACAATTAAAATGTGCTCCTCTGTTCAGACACGGGATACGATGAGGCACTGAACGCGTTGACCATGCCCATGGTCAACAATGACATGTGCTCCCAAATCAAAGGGGACGCCGGGGAAAGCAGGATATGCAAGCCGGCGGCAAGAGAGGAGAAGGTGTATGTGATGTAAGAACATTATTTAAAGGGTCGTTTCACTCAAATAATGTGGCACCTATCAATGCCTTTGTCAGCGTGATGTGTCATCCTCTACCTGTCTT
Source organism: Chelidonichthys spinosus (assembly GCA_029853015.1). NCBI lineage: Eukaryota > Metazoa > Chordata > Actinopteri > Perciformes > Triglidae > Chelidonichthys > Chelidonichthys spinosus. The sequence continues at coordinate 9,858,946 of CM056841.1, read as the reverse complement.
GCAGAAAGATAACGGCGGTCCGTTGGTCTGCCAGGAGCACGAGCGGAAAGTCATCATCGGCGTGAGCATCCAAAGGACAAAATGCGCCTCGTCGCAGCCGGCGCTTTTTGTTAACGTGGCCTTTTACTCCGAGTGGATATACAAGGTTTTCAAACATTACCCCAGTTTGGAGAGGAACTGATGGTGCGGTGTGAAAATCAACCCCCTTTTGCACGACTTTACCACAGCCATGCGAGAGAGGAGGGGCAGCTTTGGGTCCAACACATTCCAGGACCTCGCCTGCTCGGACCACAGTGGAGAAATGAGGGAAATCTGCTGGAAAAAGTGGTCATTTTGGAATTTTTCTGGCTGAATTTGTCATTTTTACGGAGATGACATTAGTGAAGGACCGGATAAAGGAAATGGATTCTGGAAATGTTCTTCCAATTTGCAAAACGAAGACTACCCGGTTGTTTGCCTTAATATAATTCTTACAACCAAGCCGTCTCGGGCACCTGGATGACATGCTAATTATATTTTTTGACATGTTCAGAATTTCTGAAGCCATGCGACCAAAGACGATGGGAATGACACTTATCTTCCTGGAATATACTTGAATACGGACAGAAAGCAGTTAATCTGGAGCTGACCACATGGAGGTACTCTCCTGCGACTGGGACTATTACCTCCAACTGAAAAGATGTTGGGGGATGATTGCGGTGTTCCTGAATGTCAACAAATACACTAAACTGGTCGTGCATTTTAGGATACCTACATATCACGGCAAAAATGCCAAAGAAATAATCCCCCAAAAGAAAAGCATGTGGCAATACCAAAAGGGAGGAAAAGCTTGTTAGAAACTATACATTTAGTCATACAGACTCAGAAAAATAGTGATTAGAGCCTCTAAGTCCAGCAGGGGTTCAAATTTGGCTTCAGACATACCTTTAGTATACAAAATCCACTATTGCTGCTTGAAAAGCTTCCTGCAGCAGCCTTGGCAAACCATGCAGTGTTAATTGTGTGCAGTAGCTGGACTACCTTTTCCCCAGTTAGCTGTAACGGTTCTCCCCCGTGAGAAGGTCTAAGTAGGACCGAGCGAGCTGTTCCAAAAATCTTGCGCTATTATTTGTAGCATAAGAGAGAGAAGAGCCATGCCAAATATAACATGGTTATTCGGTCTCCGGTTTGGAGGAAACTTTGGCCCCTGGTGGGCTGTGTGTGGTCAGTAGGATATTTTCTACTTCTTCTGTTTTTTATGTACATAACTGCGAATGAATTGTTTCTTCTGTGCTGTAAGATATTATAGGTCTTATAGATCTGTAGTATGTTTGGTCCACTGAGTTATGTCAGATTGGCTTCTTCATGCCTCTGATTGTGTTCGATATTTAAGGAGACTGGTAGCTTGTAAGTAGTAGTTATGTATATTTATTTAATTGTTTTTTTTTAATAAGCAGAAGACATCATCTGAAAATAATGTTGGTGTGATATTTTGTAGAGTAATTATGGCCCCCAGAATAACGGGGTTGACCAGCAGTTAATAGCTACACAAACATACGACTTGCCAGGTTACAGTATGCCAACACAAAACGGTGTAATGTGTGAAGAAGTGTATATCATAATGATGTACTTTCCACAATAAAAGCACGAAAAATTGATACATAGGCATTAAATTGAGATACAAGACATTTTTATCCACTAATTAATACAAATAAGTGAACCAATGCAGGTGATGGTAAATGAGGACATTATCTGTTGATACATGGCCACTTGCTAGTTAGTTAGACCAGAAAAAAGAAACATTAAATGTGTGTACTAGCCTGATCTGATGCCCTAAATGCCCTAAATTATAACAAAAATGACTCATTATTCTAAACTCAGTTACTTAAAAGCAGTACATTTTCTCATATTTGTGTGGAAACTATGAAACTATGCAAAAGTTCAACAATGTATTCTATTCTCAGCTTTAATATCACATGGAAAACGGTACACTGCACTAAAGGAACAATCTGTAATATATAGGGGCCTTTTGGCTTTGAGTCTTTTTGTCAGTGGTTGACTTCAAAGACCGTAACTGCATACAATGAAATGATAACTCAGACCTTAATCCCTTTATAGCCTCTCACAGGTTGAAACCAAGTTCTCTGAAATGGAAAATGAAGAAAGCTTCGTGGAAAAGCAACCGACATCCAGGCGAAAACCGAATATCACACATGTTTATGTGGCGGATCATATTATTTTATTGTAAATTGATTGTCAGCTGTGGTCTCGCGGCGTTGTAACTGTTATTTAATTTACCTTGATGTATATAGCCCAGTGCATTCTGTAAATGACACTTTGTAATTTTTTTGTAAATATCCTACTTGAGTATTTCTACTTCACGATCATTCTGTTCATATGTTTGTAAACTGTAAACTTTAAATATAACAGCTGCTATTTTGTGTTAGTGAGTTGTTTTATATCGGTGGCCTTTTTCTAAATTGTGTAGCCTTTGTATTATTCCTATTTTAATAAACAACTTGACATTATATGCAGCGTTTTCCCCGTGTTTGATATGTTTAAGGGAATATTCCGGAAGTACACTCGTCCTGCTTTGGCAGTTTACTTCCTCTATCGCTCAGAGCAACAGATTCTAGTGCATGATGAATATTCTTAAGTGGCTGAAAGCAAATGAGGTCATCAATATAACCAGCGAAGGTGATGAATAATAAGATGTCTTACAAATGTGGACGTCTCATACATCAGTGAGATACAGCTGAACTTCTGGACAAGCTTTCAGCAGCAATGAGACATCTTGGTTGCTCAATGTGAGATTGCTTAATGCCCCGAATGAAATACTTTTTTTGAAAAAACAAAATGTGTTAACCAGTGGTGCAAGAAGTACTCAGATTGTTTTATTTAAAGAAACAATAAAAATGTAAAGAATGTGTTCCAAATTCTACTTGACTTAAAAGTACAGAAGTATTATAAAAAAGAAAAGTTCTGCAAAATCTAAAAAGCCTGTTCTGCAGAAAAACAGGCTCGTGTTTGTGTTATTCTTATGTTTTATGTTGTGGCAATGTGTAAGTTGTTATTTAATACAGTTAAGTAGCGTAGTTCGTAGGAGTCGGGCCCTTCCAAATGGTCACAATATAGTCATTTATAAGCTGTAAAGCAACAAGTAACCATTATTGTTCAATAACTATAGAGAAATAAAAGAAAATGTGTAATATTTGCCCCTGAAATGGAGTGAAGTAAAAAATAGCAATACTAAAATACAAGTAGCCTCGACATAGAGAAGAAACTCATGATATCAATCCCTCAGTTAAATCGATTTAAAAGGTTTGTGGATGATTTACATTTGCGGTTTAAATCGCAACGCAAAAAGTGCACACTGTCATGTGGAGATGTAATTTACCTATCTATCATGGTGTTACATTCCGACAGGTCAGTATTTTAGCCGGTGGGCCACTTCCACGCTGCTGACCGAGCTGTTATGCCTTCTGATCTCAGCTTTTTTTTTCCCAGGTGACCAATTATCTTAGCGTCTCTTCGCTGCAGTAAAGGGATGTAAAGGAACTCGATGCCTCTGCCCTGTTTGCAGTCATAAAAGCTGATACCGAGCGGAGCAGATATTGGGTCATGTTTGGACTTTTTGAAGCTGCACTTTTATAGACGTCCCCACTGGCCTTCCCTGCAAGGAAATCTTGGAGGAGCGCCCTAACCTCCTCCTGGTCACAGCGAGCCCAAGACTACATAAAAGCGATAACCTCTATCATATCCGATGGTAACCTTAAATGATCCGTGGAGCTGTGATTTATGTCACAATGCTGTAGGGCTTTAAATTGTACTCATGTATCCAAAAATCCTTTCTGCTGGTATTCTCTATTAGCACACAATGTACCCTCAAGAAAACCCAGAGCCCATGTGCATTGGCTTAATCACACCTTTCCATATAATAGTCCATCTTATTTTCTGGAAACAAACATAAATAAAACCCATCTAAAAAAAAAGAAAACATAACTTTTCTGTTCAGCTTTATTCGGCAATTCATGTTTGACAAAGTTGAATCAACTTGATCTTCTTTGCAAGTCAGTGTAGTGGATTCATTTAAGATCCACTTGGACCAATGAAAGTTAACAGCAAGGACTTCAATATTAATTCCTATCTTACACCATATGGATTGAGGTTAACCTGATGACTGAGCTCAGTGCATTTGTGGAGGGAAAAAAGGGAGATTGTACTAATTGTAACTCCAGTCCTTTGTCGCCCCCTGCTGGTTAGAATGTGTTCCTAATGTCTTGCAATTGAGCTGCACTCAAAATTTACAAGCACGCTCACTTATGTTTGGCAACGTGGCCACACGTTTAGTCCAGGTAGCGAGTGTGGACTCGCATCCCATGGCTGCTGCGTGAATACGAGCCTCCCATCTGTTTGAAACGGGCTCACGGTGAAAGAAATCCCCTGCTGGTTCCAACACTGAGGCCCCGGCTGCTCTGTTCTCAATGTCTCGGCTGTCAGAGGGAGGGACGCCCTGGCGCCCGCGTCATGGTGGACCAATGGGAACGTCAGTCTATCTCTGTGGAGGTCCAGCGGCGTCCTGTCTGCCACGGTGTGAGCCATGGCGTTGTTAGATTGATGGAGGAGCGAGGGTGTGACGGGGATGGATGTCAGATGTGCAGAAGGTCTCAGACCTGCGTGCCACATTGACGGAATGAGTTGGTTTACTTTCTCCAAGGTTTCTGCAAAAGCAGGTGTTTTTAAATTGTATTTGTGTGAATTCTTTAACACACTTACTCTGTGTGCCGTTGCTGTGTTTGGCTTCCCTCCTCCATTTGGCCCGTCTGTTTGAAAACCAGACCTGCGAGAGGCCAGACGAGAAAAGGATTTAATATGTTGCTCTGTATCATATTGATGATAAAAAATAAAAAAAAGTGATGACTCTACCTTGATGGTGTCCTCAGGAAGTTGGATCTCAGCCGAGAGCTTCTCTCTCGTGTACATGTCCGCATACTGGCTTTGAGAGAATTCTGATCCGTGATAGAAAATATGTATTTAACTGTTGTGTTGTTAGCTTGAGACATGCGTGGTCCCTTTTATAAGATTTCAGGTCACCTTGTTCGAGTGCTGTGCTCTGCTCCTGGGTGAAGGTGGTGCGGTTCCGATGCTGGACACCTTTAGGTTTCTGGCCGCATCCCGTCTCAGACATCTCATTCATTTCTTCTCCAATCAGAGAATCAAAATCTGGACGATGGACACACATCATATCTGCAGGATGTAGATATAGATATAGAAATCATATCTCTTTGTGAGTTCACCCACATGTTGGTGTGCAGTACTTAAATCAACAGCCATACAAAAATAGTTCTTCAATTTCTGTGAAATTGCACTTTGTCCTTTGACCTTCACACGTGACTTACCCTGCTTGGTGCTGATGTGCGCATTGATCTCCATGCACATAGGTCCGTGATCCAAGTGGATCTTCCTTAAAATCCGATTTATGGACGACACCTTGCAGATCACAGCGTGCAAAAACAAAAACAAAACATCACGTGAAATGGAGGCAACGTTGTCGGTTTCACGCAAACAAAAAGTTGAATCTCACTTACGCTCGGAACTTTGAACGCTTTGCCCATCGGCGCCGCCGCGAGACGTTTTCTTATTTCCCAGGCGAAGATGGTGGGATTCTCCCTTTTGCACCCGATGATGGTGGAGATGACGCCCGGGGTGAGAAGCCGGGGTCGGCTCCCTCCGATGGTTTTGGGCTCCAGGAGTCCGGTGCGGCGGTAGCGACTCAGGATCTTGCTGACGCACCCGCTGGACACCTGGAATGCGCACTTTTATCAATGCTGACGCATAAAAGTGACGTTTTATGGTAAAACTGACCTGTCCGCGCAACACAGCCAACATTTCTTCACCTAAACCCCCCCTTGAGCCACGAAATGTGATTGTTTGCGCGTACCCGAAGTATCCTGGAGATCTGGCTCGGACGCACTCCCTCCGAGGCCAGCTCGATCATCTTCCTCCTCTTGGATTCGGGAGAGGTCTGCCGTTGAGAAACATCCCTCCCAGCTGGTTGACACTTCCACCACCTTGTCATAACACATTTAAATCACACTTACTATACGTCACAGTTGCTTATTTCACTGCAAAGTCTCTAATCTTACATTTTCGTATAATGCAATTTGTAAAATAACCTTCGTTTGGCAGGTCGTTTGTTCCGCACATCTCCTCTCTTGCTTCCAGGCTTGATGATGAAACTGACGAAAACAAAATGCGTAATGTTCCCAGAAAAAAACACACACAATTAAAAGCGTAGCGACCCCACGTCGCCTGTAGAAAGGTGATGTAACTCCGCGCGTCTCTGGCGAAGGACAGTGAGGGGAATCACGCCCTTCAGCTGACATTTATAGGCCTGCAGACCATGACGTGGTGGCCTGTTACCTGAAATGTCATTATTACCTGGAGGTGAATGTGTGGATTATGGACTCAAATGGGCTTTAGGTTTAGTGGTTCTTTAAATAAGACGTACAACAACATTCTGGTTTTCACTTCACTTGTATTTTCAGAAGTTTAGAAGTCACACTAATCGTTATTTAAATTAAATAGGTCTAAATGTGTAGCTCCATCTCGTTGTCAGCACATCAAATGTGTAGAGGAAAATAGAAATAATAAAAACAGGTGCTCTCTGCCAAATAGAGTTCTACATTTCTTGGCTTTACCACGTGATCTCAGTGCCATACAGACTTTTACATTATGTTTGATTCTGTAACCAGTAGGATACCAATTTCGTAATATTGGAGTTTGGGAATCCAGACAGCCTTCCCTTTGCGCAGTGGCCGCCTAGTCTCAATCAGACAACCCCACTTATTCCAGTGCAACACATTTCAGTCTTTAAACGTTCTGTTACACGTGTCATCCTGCAAAATGTACACATTCCATCTTTCAAAGAAGCTAAATGATCAACACTGGTATGTTTTCGACCCTTTGGGGGAAGGGGGGGACTTGTGGTCACGTGACTGGAGCATCTTTTTTTTGCAGGTTAAGTGGCTCAGATGAAAAGGATCTCTATGTCTCCTTTTCATAAAGCAAACATTTGGAAATCTGCGCCAATGACGACTGCCATATGGTGAAGTGCTTTTGATAAATCATAAATCCATCACCCAGTCTCTCTTTATTACATTTTCTTTCAAAACGTGAACAAATAGACTCGTATGTGGGCGCAAGGAGAGGGCCAATTGGGGGACCTAGTTTGTCCAGAATAGGGAGGCTAAAATAACCCTCACAGATGTTCCTTGGGCAGCCAGCAGATAAAAATGCGTTGTAAACGTTTCAAAGGGGAAATATTTGACGAGCAAATATTAGCCTACGTGAAAACCCACACAAGGCTCGTCTTTTGGTCTGTTTAATGACTAATTGAATATCATTAGTTGGGTCCACACAGATCGAAGTGCCACCGAAATAAAGGCTCAGATTTTAAAATGCCATATGGCCCAAATTATACATTAACCATGAGTTAGAGGACAATAATACTCTCTGTGTACAATCACCCGGGTTAGATAGAGGACAGCCATTTTTGGACACCATCATCACCTTGCCAACCAAGACAAAGGACAAATAAGGCAAGCCTTTTTTATTTATTACCGGGGAGTTAATGTGGTCATTGATTTATAGTACTTTATTGCACTTAGAGTGTGTGCCGAACGAGGCTGATTAAAGTACTTAGCTTGTGTTGTTAAGACTGTACCACATATTCCTGGTGCGTAAATTCTAATCTGGGCTCGCCAAAGGAGTCAGCGGAAGTTTAAGTGGCCGAATCGTGGCGCACAATAAGTGTACATTTAATGAACACATCCTAGGTGTTTATCTTGTGCATCAGTCGTGTGTATCAGTGCTTTACTGCGCCCTGACGCGTTGAGAAATGTGTGTGATTCATCCGCGTAAAAAGGTTACCAAAACATCTCCAAAGCGCACCGAGTTGCCGTGTGCGCAGCGGACCAGCCTCCCTGCTCGCTTGACTGCACAATTTCCCACCCTGTTATGAAATTCATGTATCGCCCATGTTTTCTTATTGTTATTGTTACTAAAGTGATTATTTTATGCATCCTGTTAACGCACACGTTTGTTTTGTTCTTTATTATAAACATACTTCCTTCCTGTACTGTCGTGTCCGTGGCTAAATGAGCCGTTTTCAGCAGAAGGCTTGGACACAAATCTATTAACATGCCATTCGATTTTTAGTCTTAAATGCTTTTTTTTTTTTTTAAACAAGCACACGGATGTGTCCTTAAGGTTCATAGGATAGTATTAGTTGCGTACTGCAACTCGATTACGCAGTGATGTGATGTAAATACGCGTTCCAGTGATGTTCGTGTTTTCTAAGGTATCGTTAGATTTGACAGTGAAGAAGATTTAGTCAAATGCCAATTTCTTTCCAAAAACCTTGAGCACTATAACAATATCCAGATGACATTTGAATACCTTAACACGCTTACAGAGTTGTCATGCGCATTAGCCAAAGGCACCAAACATATGTGTAGCAGCTCCAAGTTAATCTAAACATGCTGTTCAGTAACACAGAGAGGTTTCTAGTCTATTGCAGAATTACTTATTTATCTCAACAGGAAAATAGTGGGCAATGTTAATCCAACGTATTGTAGCCCATGTCAGGCTGTATGCATGATGTCATATTTCTGCATGGCGATCTTTCATGCTAATTATGCATTACGACTATGAATAAAATTCCTACATATATTTTTGTTTAAAAACAGTTCGTCATTATTTTCTGTATCTGTGTATTCATCATTTATCATGTAAATCACCTTTTCTATCTTTTTTCTTCAGGTGATATCAAGATGCCAGCTTCTCTCTTGAAACTGCTTAAATATGTAAGTGACTCATAAAACACAAATAAAAACCACTCTTGTTTTATATGTAAAGAAATAAAAATGACTAGTATAAATAAGTCGACTGGAAACTGAGTAATAAAAAGAGGATGGTGCTCAGGCTTGAATTGCCCATCTAGCTTATCCACTGAAAGACTGGATTGAACATGTAAAAGTACTAATAACATAACGCTTATACTAAAGTTAAAGTTAAAATTACAACTCCAAGCCATACACCATACCGTTTGTAACAAAACTTGATAAAATAAAATGCTTGAATAGAAAAAAAGTTCTACAGGATATGAGACTTACTCTATGCTATAAAAAAGAGCATCTTCTTGGTTAAATTGACATCTTTCCTGTTAGAGTTCAGTGCAAATGCAGGGATACAAAACAATGTGCCTTGGAAAAACAGTTCAGCAGATCTACAGACAGGTAACAATTAAAGCACTAACAGGGCACAAGAGATCAGTAAATGGTTGAATGTGTATGAAAAACGAGGTGAACCATATGATGTGGCCTACATAGTTTCCAAGACTCAACCCAACTAAACACCGATGGGAGATTTTGAACCACCAGAGAGTTTCGAATCTATGCCAAGGGGGCAATTTGTCTGCGTGTCTTGCTCTCTGTCACACACAGTTCATAGTAGTCACGAGTGACTCCTTTTGGGAATAAATGTCAGAGCATTAAAAGAGTCATAAAAAAAATCTCAAGGTATTTAGCCTGTAAACATTTAGAGTAGGTCCCATGAGCATTAGTGTTCTTTTCCCGTAATGCCCTGCTTCCCACTCACACAGTTACTCACATCACATCTGTGAGTGGCGTTGTAGAAATTTTGTATGAAACAAGCACAGAAAATAAAAAAATGGTTTGATTATATTACCACAATATTGATGGTGACACTATCCATTACTTACTATTTAACCATCACTTATTATTTTTAATTATCAGATGTAGTCTTGTGCCATGTTAATAAAAAAAACCTTATTAGAGTTTAAATTGACAGACATTCTCCTATCAATGCAAAGGTGTTAGTATTAACAATGGCTTCATTCCAGTAAGTGTCACAGTAAACCATACAGTGATTGAGTATGCACTGTATGGAATGCAGCCATCATTCATGTCATTAATTCCAATTGTGCTTTTCCTGCCTTGCCCAAGTGGTGAAAATGTCCCACTGGTTAATGAACTGTCCTGTTCCATTGGAAGGATATTTTAAATCATATTTGGCCTTTAATATTCATCCATACTAGGTTGTGAGTATATATGTATGTGTGTGTCATCCTGTTAAATTTAATTGTGAAATTATATTAAATTAAATAATGACATGTAATAGAGTCCCATAACTATTGTGTTATTAACATTTACTGCAGGATACACGTTTTAAACATAGCTAATTAGACGTCTTCTATGCTGCCCAAAACTCTAACATCTGTTTTTCTTTTTGACAACTGTTACAACATTTAGGCAATAGCATAGTTAATTTGTCATTTTATAGAGTCGTTTCTGTGAAGCCACGATGGAAAGTACGCTTTCCGACAGACCCTGAAGGCAGCATTTGCTGGGTTAACACTATGCTGACGTGTCGCACCTCTTGCACCGGAAGACTTTATTTCAATTTGCTTATGCGATCGAGGATCGGCTCCATTCGCTCCAATTCATTCTGCTCCCCAGACCCGGAAATATTTTGACGTGTGTGTATGCATGGCAGAGTGTGTTTCCGGTATAACGTGTGTGTTGATCGGCGTTCAGCCTTTTTCTCTTGGCTTTCAGTAGAAGAGTCCCTCACTTCAGAGTCCCAGCTCCCTCACCTGGTCCCCCATAACGACGCTATATCTCAAACCGGTGGACATGGCATCTGTTTCGGCACCAGCTCAGGCAGCCCCTTCTGCAGCTGCTTCTCTGCAAAGAGGAATTGTGAAAATGGTACGAAACCTAACGTATGCATTTGTGAGCACACTCCGTGAGTCTAGCGATACAGCTAGTTAGCTAAGTGAGCCAATGGCTCATGAAGGCTGACGTTAAACTTAAGTATCTGTTGTCATGCAACTTTAATTGAACTTATTTGGCGATATGAATATAACGGTCTGTTAAATGCCAGTGTTGCTAATGTGTCGCTAACAACTGTCACCAACATCTAGCTCACCTGGCTGCGGCAGCATGACAGCTAACATTAGCTCGTTGGCTAAAATGCTAGCCTGCTAATAAGCTGAAGGCAATTGACGTTAGCACATGTTTGCTATCTTGCTAGTTAGCTGTAACTTCAACTAAGTGTTTTCGGTGGAAATGTAAAGTGAATCGACAAACATTAAGTTGTCATTAGTCCATTGCCATGGGACAGTGTCGCTTAAACGTGCATGTACTGACGTTAACGGCTAAGCTGGACGGAAACTGTCATTTAGTAACTTAACAGATGTTTAGTTTCCCAGCTATCGGCTAAGGTAAGCTAATTGGCTTTAACGGTCCAGCAAGTGTGGATTTATGAATAAAGTTCGTAGTCTGCGGTGCCACTGAGCATGGAGTTTCCAACGTTTACGCAAATGTATCTTATCGGCCAGTTGTAAATGGGTAGTTAGCCATGTAGCATGCAAGCTAACGCTCTAAGCTTCTGCTCTATACCGTTTCATCAATGCCCCTCTCAACATTTCCTATACATGTGTCATATTTCAGGGCTTGAACTAACGCTAGCGGTTATTCACGATAGGAAATCTCACGATGTGCTGCTTAATGTGTTTCGACACTTTAAAAGTCCCAGACAGGGCATTTCCCCCGTGCGCTGTTTAAAAAGCCAACCACGGGAAACTGACACGTAGCTATAGCTTTCTTGCCCCTATAATCTCCCACTCATCCTGGTGGTTGTGTGTAACGTTGGTCTCTGTCCGTATGCGACTTCACCTTCTTTAACTTTTTATTTTCAGGCACTGGCACTTTGCTGATGATCTTTTTAAGTTACTTATCTAGTTTAAGTCAACATATTTTCACAATGAATGACTTGCGTAGTTCCATAGTTTGACCTGTGGAAAATGCCCTGTAGATTTACAGCCTAACAAGTGTCCTGGAGCAAACAGTATCTTATGGGTTATCTTGTTTTACATGATAGTATACGTATGAAAAGGTCACTCATGCTGCTTTATTACAGAGAGATATTCAACACCTAATAACACCCGTCTCCTGGTTGGAGGAAGGGCTGTTTATTTATAACTGTGGTAACAACTGTAAACAGGTAACCACTGGTGTCTCCCCTGGGTGGAGGGAGTGTGTGAGTAGGTTACACTCTTGTGGGTTTATTATAAGGAATCGCGTTTTGTGCACTAGAGTCTGAGTAGTTGGTTTGAAATGATTTCAGTAAGAAATTAACTTCAAATCAACTCTAGCTTTAACTTTCACCAGTTTTGTCTTTTATTCATTATGCACGTGGTAGTAGACAGAATTTAAGTTTGTAGTAGAATCGTCATTAATGGCCCTTATCTAATACAATCAACTCTGTGCCTTGAGAAAGATGGTCAGCCAGTACAGCAAAGTTGTGTAGTGCATTCCAAGTGGAACTTGTCCCTTTTGTAAATAAAGAACGGGGGAGGACAGTGCCTCTTTTTTCCATGCCTGGTCACTGTATGAAAATTACAACTGCTCTTCTGCTTAGCCTGTACTTGGAGGGGCTGGGTCCGATAGTGGGAATGGTGGTGATTTGATGAAAGACTTTATCTAGCCCACATCTTAGATCAACAGCCCCCGGTGATGCTCCCCGCAGACACACTGGAGAGTCCGTAGATAAAAGATGTTTGCTCGGATTCGTGTAAATGCCATGGTTGTCAAACCCAAGAGTGCGTTATCTTTTTTTTTTTTATTATTATTTAGCTACGTTATCAGATGGTGTGATCTCACCTTGTGTTAGAATGGCTGACCGTCTCCGTGGTAACCTGAAGTTGCTTTCTGGCTCTATAATAGTTTTGAAGGCCCCTGTAACATCTTTTAAGATTTTGCTAATTTAAAGATACTGCGATTTATGTGAATTGGCATGTGATTTTACATCCACACCATGGCTTTAACACGAGCTAGGATCTAAATCATTAACTTAGTTTATGCGTTTATACGACACCAGTTTCAAACCCTTCAAGACCCTCCCATAGTGCTTATCAGATTGACACTTGCTGCAATGAAATGCAAATATAACGGTTTATGAATGAATCAGAGTGCATGTATTGCCTGGAAGGAAATAGAAACTGAAACGACCTGATATTTCTTCTTTCCACACAGGTTTATTAGTCTGGTATTTGTTCCTGGTGTTCCTGGCCTGTGAATTGCAACATTTTTTTTGTGATGAATAGATATTAAGAAGCAAGAAGAGAGTGTTTTGAAGATTATATCTGCATTTGCCAGATGAAACGGTTGCCAATACATTTTACTCTTGATTTGATGTCCTCCAGTTAACATTTATTTTTGTGATCACTCCAGGTCTTGTCAGGCTGTGCCATCATTGTTCGGGGCCAGCCTCGAGGTGGACCACCCCCGGAGCGTCAGATCAATCTCAGTAATATCCGAGCGGGAACCATGGCCCGTCGAGCCGCTCAGGCCCAACCCGACACCAAGGACACCCCTGATGAGGTGAGCAGATATATCCTGTTGTGTTTGTTTGTGTGTGTTTGGCAAAGGCAAAAGCAGAGTCAAGGTCTTGCTAAGCTGCCCTACAGCACACACTATCGTATTCCAATTTGTGTGTCTTTGTTTTCATTGTAGGGAGAAGGTTTTGCTTTTGTGATCCTCATATCCATCAAGCCATTAAAAGGATTGTTTTGTTATTCATACCATGCTTGATTGTATAAGTGATGATGTAGCCCAGAGATGAACCAGTCAAGTCTCAAATGAACGCAAGGATTTAATACACCAGTGATGTCTTAATTTCCTCTTCACACTTTTTAAAAGTCCATCAAATTATTTATCACAGCCAGATGTTTCAATTGTCTGTTCTCCTGGCTGTTTTATAATAAAATGCAGAAATTTCACTCTTGCAAAATTTAGATACCAATGCAAGAAAAGGTTTATATAAATACCAAAGAGGAAAAAGATCAATGTATCTTGCAGAGATGGTTTGCTTTAACAAGATAATATTATAAATAATAAGCCACTTTTGCTAACATGATTATTTGGCTACTGATTATTGTGTTTAGTGCATAGTATTTCACTTTATTACTGTGGACTGTTGCGTGTGTCTGTCTGGTGGCCCTGAAGAGGCAAAAGGAAACAACCTGCCGTAGGGGCAGCCGACTGTGATAATAGACAGAAAATAGTACAATGCTAATTTTATTTTTAAATTAAGGGATTCAAGGATTTGTCATTGTACAACACTGGCAGGCATTATGAAATGCAGTTGTAGCCCATTTTCCACACAACATTGCAAAAAAGTGTAGTGCCTTTCAACAACAAAAAACAATTCTCTGGGCAGATAACACAGCTAAAATCTGAACATTTTAAATTTGACTTCAGGGAAACATCACACAACATTTGATTTGATCTATGAGAGTAAATTAATATTCTCTGTATAATATCTGTATTCCAGCCATGGGCCTTTCAAGCCAGAGAGTTCCTGCGTAAGAAGCTAATCGGCAAAGAAGTGTGCTTTACTGTGGAAATCAAGACCGCTTTGGGCAGAGAGTACGGCATGGTCTACCTTGGAAGAGGTGAGTAGTCTGTTGCATCAAATCACAAACTGGTCTGAGCAAAGTCCACATTGGTACAAATACTCTTTACACCTTTTTTTTTTTTTCAGCATTTTATTTTTTGAAGAATAAAGCAAATTATATTAGATGGGCCATGTACAGAATTCATTTAGTTGTTATTGCAGCTCGGGGGCTCTCCAAAATTCTGCTATCAACATGTCGTGTATGTATTTAGTGCTAAAATGCCACTAGAATTATTTAAAGACCCTGTTTTTCAAATAGTTTGATGGTAGTTCAGTACGGCTGACATATTTTAAGGGAAATTCTACCTGCTGCTAGATGATGAGCTGCAATCAGCACACCTGCAAAAGAAAAATTGTCCCCCCCCCCCTTTTTTTTCCTAAATGTCAGCACTCATGATTACCTCTTGTCCAAGCAAATTACCCAACCAGAACTAACTGCTGTGTAATTTTAATCATACTGAGCTCCAAAAAATCCCCCAAATTGTTTTCTCATTTTAGACACAACAGGCGAGAACATTGCTGACTCTCTGGTGAATGAGGGCCTTGCCACAGTCCGCAGGGAAGGCATCAGGGGGAACAAGTAAGATTTCTGCTTTTCTGCTTCTCTGCTTCTTGTAATGTACTGTTTACTCACATGAATGGTTTATATGTAGGTACATGGGCACGACATATGCGTGCTGTACAGTTCCAAGTGCTTGATATAGTTTTAGCTGCAGTTAAACACTCACTATTAGAACATTTAGGCATCAGCATGAAACTCGTACTTGTTCTGGAAAAGGTTAGGTTTTCATTCCCTCTCTTTCTACGTTTTGATAATAATAATAATATAATAAAATATAATATAGCATATTTAGATTAAATGTTTTGCCCCATTACTATTTTATCCAATATCCCCAGGCAATATGTGACTGTACCATAGGTCATAATTTCTCTTTGGGTGAATATCTGATTATTGCATATTAGATTCTGTGGTGTATATATTATATATGTTATCATGCATGGTCATCAGCATGTGCACGGGTTACCTTGAGGGTGTCATTGTACAAGAGACTGATATCATTAGTGCTTTCCCTCCAAAACACTCAGTGTATTTGAAGCAATGTCGGACCTCAAAGTTGCTACAAGTTTGCAACTCTACACTTTACAGAATTAGAAGGAAAATAATTTTTGAGAAACATAATGTAATCTTCGTATAGCAGCACAACCCTGGTAAATCTGTGGGAGTTACACATGCAAGTCCTCAAATAGCCGACTGTAGAGTATTGAGATGGATCCGTTGTGTCCCAGATGGTGGCAGTATTGCCCTGCTGCTACAGTGTCCCACTGAAACCTTTTTCTGCCACATTGCCCTTACAGAGTAATCCCCTAAATACACTTGCACACCCAGTGCTATATGACAAAGCACTGTATATCCCCCCCAGTGGCAGTATTTGCACATTACACACATTACAAGCAATTTGACTCATGCTGCTACATTTGTATCTTCCAACATGAACGGAGATGATGTGAATATTCTGCCACTAATGACCCATTTGAAGCATTCTGTGCAATGGCCCAGAACGAGCGCTAATGTAAATGATCCTTAAAGTGTAAGTGGGCATCATTTGGCCAAAGGGGAGGCACATTACTCATTGAGGACTTAGGGCCTTTGTTTTTCCCTCGGTGCGATAGCCTCCAATATCATTACCCCTTGTGACTGGCTACGTTGATCACACTAACTATGATGTGATCATAATTACGGAGGCTTTTATAACGATGATGGCTTCGGACATTGCAGTGA
Source organism: Chelidonichthys spinosus (assembly GCA_029853015.1). Taxonomy (NCBI): domain Eukaryota; kingdom Metazoa; phylum Chordata; class Actinopteri; order Perciformes; family Triglidae; genus Chelidonichthys; species Chelidonichthys spinosus. Next base: position 9,842,643 of record CM056841.1, on the reverse strand, counting down.
AACGTGTTCAGAAGCGTTTTTTTGGCTCGGGGTGACGGTCAGCCAATTCCCAGATTGAAGGGCTGGAATATGTTTGAAATAATGGAATACATAACAATCATGTGTTTTGAACACAGCTAACTACTTTTTTGTACACAAATCCCATTTTCTGTAGTGGTACTTAACCCGTTTTGTACAAATTAATTCACATTGAAGTGCTACAATGGAGGATTGTTCAATGTTCAGTAAACACTGTTGTTTGGAATGGCATTTCACATTGTCTTTTATGTTTGCAATCCCATAGTCCCTTAAAGGCTTTGGTTTAGTGCAACTCAATAGAATGTATGGTTTTCCTCCAGGTCATCACAGAGCCATCAACACGGTTGTTGAGTGGTTAGTTGTCTGCTTTTGATCTTGGGTGTTGTGAAAAACCGTGTTTAGTTGTTCCAGCAAAACTTTCTCCATACTCATACAAGATGTTTTCCCCTGAAAGCATCTATTCAAACACATGGTTTCCTTTCCACTTATTTGTTACACTGTATGCAACTCTTTTGGCCAACAAAGTCATAATCCTTTAATGTATTAATTGCAATCGTAACTATTTTTGACTAGTGCAACAAAAATATTCTAGTCTAATCTCTAACTTGAAAGTTTTTCATTATCTAATGAATCCTGCAATTTATCTTCTCCGTCAGCTTCAGCTTTGTGCAACATATTGCGGCTGACAGTGTCGGGACAGATTTATATTTATTAAAATCACACGGATGAGTCTTTTGGTTTGCTGGTCTGCTGAGTCTTCATCATTTGACTGAGTGTCACTTGAACTTGATCAGGCATAAAAAATGCAGCCCATGGTGCTCAGTCATACAGTTATTGGTACAGACTCGTTCATCAATCTACTGTGCTCAGACTTTCATCTCGGCCTCCGTCACTCACTCAAACAAAAAATGCTTTATCCATTCACTGAGGTGAGTAGAGCCTGAAAATTGGTCCGATTCCATAGCAATATACTTTCCTTTTGAAAAATTAAAGCCGCAGGCGGGGGGTTTAACTGATTGATTTATAAAATGCAGAAGGGAGCTACGTTAACATGGACTGACTGTGCGTTATGATCCACCATTGCCTGTTTTATCTGGAGCCCCAGAGGAGTTCTTGTTGAGGGGTGTAAACGTAAGGGGGGGATGACCTGTGGTCATTTGGACCTCGCTGCTCACTAGGAGTGGAACTCCTCCAGTCATGTACGCGAGAAAACATGACTTCCTACACCCTCTTAAAACTGTAAGACAACAGGGAGCTGGAAAACTGCTGGCTAAAGTTCAACATTTTGAATCTATTTAAAGTATTTTTGCTTACACAAGGGAGCCACATGGAGATGAAAGATATAGCCTCCAGTGTGTTCAAATATAAGGGAATTGAAACGTTAGGTTTTTTTTCTCTGGTCCTTGTTCCTTCGGTTGCCTTGCTCAATGTTGCACTTTCTCACCCATCAATATCCGTTTTGATTTCAAGCAATGTGCTGGTTGGAAGGAGTTGCTGACCTATAAAGAAGCCAGTCTATTTAGAGACATGGATAAGTTCACTATCATCTGCCTCCACACATGAAGTTATTTCTATATCTTAAACAGTCTCTGCGTGTGTGTTGCTTTCCATTTATTGCTGTGGCTTTACATTATGTCTGCTTTCCTAGATTTCATTGTTTGTTTCTCTCTCTATCTTTCCAGCTTTCTGTTCCTGTTTAGTGCTTAAATTCTAAGTAGCTTAAACACAATTGACTTCTTACAGAAAGTTTCACGATTGTTGCACAGTAAGCAAGAAACTGTTTCGATTCAATTTTTCGTTAGTAGCTAAATCAGTGGCGAGGGGAAAGGGAAGTGGACTGCTTATGGGCAGGAGTCCAAAAGTCCAATTAGGAACACACAGTGAGAGAACAGGCGACATGTGTTTATGTGTGTGGCATTTTAATCGAGAGCCACTTAGTTGCTTTTCCAAAGTGAACAATGTGTTTTAGACGGCAAGATGTGAAAAATTGGGTTTGTGCACTGTTCCTTTATTAAAAAGCTACTGCCATATCAACCGGGCAGCTTTTGATTCTAAACAAAAGCCTGTTGGCCATTTGAAGTAATGAATATAATTAAAGGGCCCTCAAAAAGCATTAGGCTACACAATTTAAAGAGCCAGCATGGAATTAATTGTGGCATTTGTAGCCAGCTGCGTGGTTGCCTTTGAAGGAGCTGTCAAACACTGTTATTGTCTCTTCACAAAATGCTCGGATACAATTTTTTTTTTTTTTTTTTTTTTTTTTTTAAGCAGTTATTTTCTGGTCATCAGCTGGTTGCCAATACAGTGCAGATCAGGTCAGGAACAGCACTTCAACAAAGCTTGAGCCTTAGCAAACCCATACACATGCAGTCCTAGAATTTTAATGAGAACGTTGAAGCTAAGAACAATGTTTCAGTGCAATGTTTTGTTGCACTGAAAAAATGCTGCTGTATTTTCATGAATTGTAATGAATCCACCACGATAAAGGTTAAAAGACCTTTAGCATTGTCTACAAGTTGTAGTTCTTGTAATGTATTTGCGTAGCCCATGTTTTTACACAGCCTGGATACTAGTAATAAGGACATGTTGATGTTGACAAGGGGTGAACTCTACAATCAAAACCTTTTCTGCTTGTTAGCCACGGTGACTTTCCATTTCTGACTGGTGTGAAATTAACAGGCTTTTTTTTCCCAGGCAGGTTGTCAAAGGGGTTTTATGGTTCTCAAAGACCCTCTGATCTTTTATAGATGCGTTTGTAACCTACTTAATAGCAATATATTAACTTGAGCTGTCACATCTTTGATACAGCAGTGTGATTTAACATAATTTTAATTTTTCATGGCAAGAAGCCATCTGTGAAAGTTTCAATATGAGCTTCACTCAGCCGCAGGTTTCGGTTGCATGTCAGGTTGCATGCTGGGCTAATTGAAGTACATTTTAAAACGTGGCTGTGGAGATTTCATAGGTTTATATCTAAAAAGAGCCATTTGTGTGAAACGCATATATTTGCACATTAACAGCAGTCCAGAATATGATGTTGGTGTTCCTATTTAACTTTCCTTTTTTGTGTGTTTGACCAGTCCAGACCAGGCCAGACTCTGTGAACTGGAGGACCAGTCTAAGGCTTCCAAGAAGGGCATGTGGAGCGAGGGTGGCGGCACACACACCATCCGCGACCTCAAGTACACCATAGAGAATCCCCGCAACTTCGTTGACTCTTTGCACCAGAAACCTATTAATGGTAATGCATTTGGGAGCGGCATGCAAACATCCACACTGACACATTCCTACAGATGAAGCGTGGCCTCGGAAGCAAAGACACATGGCATATAAAAGCACAGTATTGCATAAGCCTCCATTTCCCCATAAAAGCTACATTTGCAGGCTTTGTGGGAAAATTAACTATTTTGGTTGGTTGGCTTGGTTGAAGATATTCTGTTCTAAATAGCCACTTCAGGGCATGTAACGGCACATGCTATATCACCCTTCACCGGCTCTCTCCTCCAGCCTCTCATCTCTGACCCTTCCCGAGGTGTAATATGCCACTCGATTCATTTCCAGGCGACTGCCGTTAACAGTGGCTCAGCTCATTTCACTACACTTTAATTGAATGAGAAATGAACAGGGGAAGGCTTATGCGTTCCTTTATTTCTCGTTCTTACCATTCATGAGAGACAGTCGACGGTTGTTTTTAAATTGGAAGCAGCAATCCAGCCGAAGCGCTTTAAATGTGCGCCGAGTTGCTGTGGTTGAAAATACCAATTTCTGTCTCATCTGCTTATGTGGCAGCACGTATACAGGCAAACAAGATCTACAAAGAAAGAAGGCATAGAGGCTGAGAGAACCAACCATCAAAATACTATTTAAGATTGAAATGCCTCTCGCAAGTGACTCACATCCTGTCCAATTTCTTAAATCACTTTCATCAACTGAGTGATATGATTTTGGTGAAAAATATATTGTAATACCTCCAAAAAGCTTTTCAAATAAATTGAAGCCATGATATGTTGCATATAACATTGTTTTGGCAAAAGAGAATACATGCTCTGACTGCAGAGGGTTATGTAGCTCCCTGCCTGACAACCTAGACTTAGTTTCACTTTCCGACTATTTTTCCACTGCTTATTCTTTATTCTTATTATTTAAGTCTACCATAATAACCCTTCATTGGACACGCTCTCCTCTCCCTCGACCACTTTTACATTGTGTTTTCCTTCCTCCCTCCAGCTATCATCGAGCATGTGCGAGACGGCAGTGTTGTTCGTGCCTTGCTGCTCCCTGACCACTACCTGGTCACCGTCATGCTTTCTGGAGTAAAGGTAACCACCACTCGGTTGCTGCACTTACAGATGTGGTTAGATGTGTGCCGATCTAAATTACTTCAGTAATAAGTAGTAGTAAGAAATAAGATAAGATATAGCATGACTAGCTAACCACATGTCAATGGATTGCTGAGGTTTGACACCCATGTCTTGACTCACTTTAATGTCACAAACTAAAAGAAGTAATGCCTCTCCTTTTAGTCTGTGTATGATCTATCAGTGTTGTATTCCCTCCACTAAATTTCCCCATCAATCTCTTTCACCAAGCCCAGATTTGCTGATGGACCACTCAAGTTAACTAATCTTTTTCATCTCCCACTTTGAAGATATTCCATCCATTTTAAAGGTTTTTTCTTTGTCTGGTTGTTCAAAGGCTCCCTTTGTGTTTATCTGTCTGGTATTTTGCTGCGCTGAAAGGAGAATACAGATAGCATGTACAGCAAGGTGACACCGGTTAAAAGTGGATAAGAGTAGTACACGGAAAAGAAACGATTATATCAAAAGAATGTTTGCACAAAAAGCTCCTAGAGGCACCGGTTGACTGCTGGGGAATTTCAGTCGACACAATGTGTGCTTCTCTGGTGATTTGATCAAATCAGGCACGTTTTAACACATTTCCTTTAGCTCACAAATTACCTATCGGCATGACTTTTATTGTGTTAATGTGTGTTCCTTCTCTCCAGTGCCCCACGTTCAAGCGGGAAGCGGATGGCACAGAGTCACCGGAGGCATTCGCAGCAGAGGCCAAATTCTTCACCGAATCCCGTCTTCTGCAGAGAGACGTTCAGATCATCTTGGAGAGCTGCCCCAACCAGATCATACTGGGCACCATCCTTCACCCGGTGAGATGCAGGAGTTGCCGCCCGGTGGTGGAAGTGTCATTAAAATTCAGGCTTTCGCTCTCATTAATTGCTCTTTTGTCTCTCCCTCATTTCTTGTCGTCTCAGAACGGTAACATCACAGAACTCCTACTGAAAGAAGGCTTCGCTCGCTGTGTAGACTGGTCGATGGCGGTCTACACTCAGGGAGCTGAGAAACTCAGAGCTGCTGAACGGTACGAAATTAGTCGACATAAGAAAAGAGCATTTTTATGGAATGAGATTGTTTGTCAGATGTTTTTATTGAAGGCAGTACACGGGCAAGTTTAGGGCATTTCTTCTTCTTCGTCTTATTATTATTAAGCATTTTATTCTGTTGATTGGACACAGATTTTTGAGTTAATAACATAATTGTGTAAATTGGTATGCAAACGTGTGCCACCACTACTTGAGATGAACAAGCTCACTCTATTCTGCTTCAATGACATTCATTCCCGACAATAAATCACAAAAGCAATGACTATGGGCTAATCATCTTGGAATTTTTGCTCTTTAATAAGCTTTTGTAGCTCTTTTCCGCCAAATGGATAATCGTTATTCACTTGATTAAGCCCTTTATGTCCCATGTATTTCTGGCTGATATTGAGGACACCACTGATGATGATTATGTGACTTCATTTCTTGGCCAGATCTGCTAAAGAGCGTAAGGTACGCATCTGGAAGGACTACGTGGCACCCACAGCCAACTTGGACCAGAAGGACAGACAATTTGTCGCCAAGGTGAGGTCCTCAAAGAGCTTTTATAAGCCGTGTCCCATTGGCCAGGGTGTGTGTCTCTAATCTGCACTTTTTCTTTGGCCCCCAACATAATGTCTTTCAATTTGGATCATCTTGCTTCCATTGATAGTCCTCACTTATCTTTGAACTACAGAGAAAAAGCAGCAGCAAGGTATAAAATGTTCAGCGTGACATAGCGACGTTATTCAGCATGAATAAGATTGGACTTCAGTGCTAAGGGGAAGCCGGTTGTTTCCCCTGCTTCCACCTCTTGATGTCTACTGTGCCATTTCCAATTTTCTCCAGAGAGAAGCAGAGAGAAGCAGAGCCACTTCTAACAAACGATATACTCTTGACACCTCTTTATTCTCACATTTGCACCCCCCCCCCCCCACAGAATAAAAATACAAAATAAAAAAATCCCTCACTTAAGGCACTAGGAGGAATGCTTCACAGCAACCTTGAAGCACTCCCCAGTCAAATTAGGGCCAAATTGCTGGCGCATGCTGCAGCAAAGGCACAGAATGATCCCCAAACGCAAAGAAGTACAGATATTGGCTTTGGAGGTTATTGGCCCGGGCCTCATGAGAAAAGAAGTGTCCTTTAATATCAAGTACACAGGAGTGAGCCCCCCTCCTAGTTGTCATCACACATTAGTTCAAATCAAGTGAGATGGACTCCCTGATTCATTTTGGTAATACAGATGATCTATGTGCTGACATATTATAGTGTCAGACTTGGAGTATTAATGTAGTAAAGCAACTCCGGTCTTAAAATACCAGCTTTCAGTCCTGTTTTGATGTTGAAGTGCGCTCCACCCTTCTCTGTTGTTGATATATTTTTCTCTAGGAATGGTGACAAGAAGTTTAATACTTTCTAAAGTTTTGCTTTTGTCTGGGTTTGCTCCCTTCAGACCCTGAACTTTTAAGACCCTGAAAAGATTCATGGCTAGCCTCAGGGTTACATAAAAGCTGTTGCTTTGGAAATCTGCTTACAGAATGAATTTGATAAACTGCACACGCCGTAAAGCAGGCGCAAAAAAAGGAACTATGTGTATGTATATTTTTTTCCTGAGTCAGAAGGAAGAGGCTTGAGAAAGGATAAAACATTTATATTATCAGTGTGAGCTGCTCTCAGATCTCTCAATAAAAAGAGGGTAAGATGGGGCCAGTGGGGGGGAGGGTACATTTGGTGGTGAGCTCCGGAGGGTGTATGAAAGAGGCAGAAAAGAAAGGTAGAGCGTTGAATAAGTATTTGAAAGTGTGAGTTTGTGCTGAGAGAATAGGGGGAAGAAGGATAGAAAAAATGAGAAGTGAAAGTTGGTGAATTATCAAGATCCCTGGGACTATGCATGTCCTCTGTCTGGTATAATGGTGCATTTTTTTTTTTTTTTTACGGCTACAGTACTGCACTACTGATTCCCCCCCTGCTTCGGGGTACTTTTTGATCTCTGTAGGACTTTTCTCTATCCTCTTTCCCATACTTTCCCCCCAAAAGAGCCACAGAGGAGACTTGATCCATGTCAGCTGCTGCTGTGTTAGTTTTTTTTCTTTAGGGAATAGAAAGCCATCAGCAGCTCTTGCACGTCATGCATTGTGCAAGAAACGTCTCCAGATCATCATGTTAAAAAGTTAATGTGGGTTAACCTAAAGCTATTTTAACATGGTTGTGATCTAAGATGGCTTGAAAAGTTGCAGTAGGACCGTGGGTCTCTACCAACTTTTTGTTAAAATTGACAGTTGTGTAAGAAAACGTCAAGCTGACATTGCAACTGCTTGAGCCATTTTAAAGCCGAGTACATATTGGACAGGCTAAGGTTACTCAGGCCTGTCATTGCCCTCCGTGCTTGTCCCTATGACATTTGTCGGCACCTAATACTGCAATGCACCGACTCTCCCAGGGACGCATCTATCCATCAATCCCATCATCATACACTCCTCTCCTCTTCTCGTCCACTCTACTTTTCACTTCTTATTATCTGAGTGATGGATGGAGCGGAGAGGCAGAGCGGGTCCAATCCCCACAAGTCAATCCTGCTGATGCATCTTCCTTTTGGACTGTCTCGCCTCTCTCCTCCCACCTCCACTGGGATCGTAGAAGTGGATGTAGGCCATGCCCCAATAGTCTCCCCCCCCATTTCCTTTCCCTTCTCCTCCTCTCCCCTGGGTACCCATCGACCTGCGAGGTGATGGATAAAAGGTGACGTGGTGTAAACCCCTTAACCAGCCTCTCATCACTAGCTTGTCAGGAACAGCCACTTGCTTGTAGGTCGGCCAAATCCATAAGAATATTGTAGTAAAAATCCCAAGCTAGTGTCTATTTGTGATGTCTGTGGAATATATGAAAAGTAGCAGTGTGTTTGGCTGTAGTATAGATTTTTTTTTTGTGTGTGTGTGAAACGCATAACAGTTCTCAAATATTTCCCCATTGATATAAAACGCTGCAGGAATGAGTCTTAAACCTGGAAATGAGTTCGCTTTTATGTGCTTCAGGATCCCTCGTCTGGAAGTTGATGGGTTTTTTGAAGCATGAATCTGTTCTTCTTTGGGAACCAATTGACTGGTGCATAAGAGCAATTGAATATCTTGTTGGAAAGAGAGAGAAAAGTACACTTGGACAATGGTTACAAGGGAAAGAGAAGGCATGAGGACCTACTAGCTATACTTAATGCCCCGGTAACAAAAAGTCGAGACAGAATGGGTTCAAGGTCAGACAGCTTCTTCAAGAAATTCAAGTCACTTTCAGGGATGATAATGAGAAAAGGTTATATTGTTTTGTGCTCCACTTGAAATCAGTCAAGTGAAGAAGGCCAGCCAGAAGGTCTCTCGAGCTTATTGGTACCTGTCCCAGAATAATGTATTCACAAAGTATTACATATTAATCAGCCCCCTTTGTTTCAACAGCACCCAGGGGCAACATGCCAACTTAAGGTGTTAATAATAGAATCACACACGCCACTAGTTTATTTGAAATCCTGTCATTTGGGTGACAAGTCGTCTCCACTGGCAGCAACACTGAAAGACGGTGCCATAGGTGTTGCTTGGGAGGGAGATGATCTGACACGAGTAATGAGTAAGTCCTGGCTGAGCCCTTGCTCGGCCCTGTGGTTAAAACCAACTTAATGGAATTGACTGACAACCAACACAGTTCCCTGACAGTAGCCAAGATCCTCCTTTTGCCATGACTAATCTTGGCCACTGCAGATGTCATGTCAGCCACGGGCAGAGGGTGGCAGTAGATCCCCACCTCTCAAGTATCAGATGAGTCCAGTGAGTCATGCTGCCCGCCTATTTGTCTTCTCTGCCTGTTCATTCGACCCTCATGGCAGCTACTTTGCAAAGACTTTTTTTTTTTTGCTCTATTTTTCTATCTATCCTCCATCTTTTCCCCCCTCCGCCTCTGTTCTTGTGATATTTGCAGAGAGATTACACTCCGTCTTTTTGGCTCGCTCCATCTTTCTGTTCCTCTGTCTTGGTGTGTTGATCCGTCATCCTTCGCCTCTCTCGTCTCGCCTCCTCCGGCTGATAATTAGCCAGTAAATGCTGAGCCATTTTCCTCTGCTCCTGCCACATTCCCTCTCTTGCACTTTATTTACATGGGCAGGCCACAAAGTGACCTTGCTACAGTGTGAATTTGTGTAGGCTGTGTGTATGTCGCCGTGTGCATGCGTGCTCCCCCTCACACTTACTCATTGCACCTCTCCCTCACCCTCTCTTTCCCTCCTGCTCCCTATGTCTCTCTAGCTCTCCCACTCGGCTCAGTGATTAGTATATGATGTATTTTGTCTGCTGTTGTGGGCAGCCTATTTAGCATGTGGGCTGGTCTAATTTCTGTTCTCTGGTGGCAAATGGAATGGCAGTCTGATTTGTTTTCATGGAATAATGAATCTCCCAAATAGCCTAATACACCTGGAATTGTGTCTGCCGTACACACTATAAAAAGATTCAAATCAATCTCAGTAACTCAAAAAGGAGTGTTGGTGTTTTATGTGATGGAAAACCAAAGTAACCAGCCACACAAACGCCCACACAGTCCAAATTGTGTTTGAAACGCAGCTCAGACCTGCATCTCTCTCTTTAAAGGCTTTAGCGGGAGCACAGCCTACATATGAACCACAGTTTGAGTGATGAAGGGGCCATTTAATGCACATGTGGGTGGCAACATGTGTAGGGCGATTGATTTCTCAGTCTCTTGCAAGCGGCCTACTTAAAGGCTCTGGGTTTGGATGCCTCCTCCATCTCGGTCACATTATACCCCCAATCTGTCTTTTTACTTGGAAGTGCTGAGGCACATAGACTGGCACATAAGTACACACGATTGGGTTGAGTCTCTGATATTTCGGTGCTCTTCTTCATTGGGAACCAACGCTTTTAATGAGCTGTAATTTTCCAGATGGTAGCTTTGAACATCCGCATATTCTTCTGAATCGTACTCACCATAAATTGCGGTTGCCTCCTTTAGTACACAGAGAAATAACATCAAAATGCCAGACATAATTTAGTCTGTGTCTTTTAGTTACACTTGTAAAGGTCTCTGAAACAAAGTGCTGCCAGCCAGTTGTTGGGCAGAGGGCTGTGTAATGCTCTACCGGTCTATCTTTAACAGGATGTTTGTGTTTTAAAAGCTGTTTCTCTTGCACTCTGTCGCTTTCTTCCTGCCCCCCCACCTTCCCCCCCCCTTCCTGGTGCCAATCCCCCAGATAGCAAAACGTCCTCGCTCTGTCCTCCAAACCTTGCCGGCCTGCCGGGACGCCTTAGCTCGCTTACTTACTCAGTCACTCAAGGATCACTCTTTCTTGCCTCGCTCTCAGTGCCTTCTGCTCGTGACAGCACACGATCTGCACTGTCACTCTTCTTCCACCTTTGAATAGATCTCTTCCTCTCCATTTATCCTTTACCTGCTCCTTCACTTCCCATCTTTCTTTCAGTCTATCAGCTCTCCTCACTCTCCAAAATGCAATACCAGTCTTTCTGCTCCAGCACTCCCCCCTCCATCCTGCGGGGGTGTAATTTTCTTTTTTTTTTCCCCCTCTGGGATTTACATGTTGTTTTGGACCCTTAAATTATTTTCTTATTGAGTTTCTTGTCTTCCTTTTAGTGCTTTGTTCATCCGGCAATGTTTTCCCTTTGTTTTTGTTTTTTTTACTCAATTCCTCTCTTCTGTTGTCCCCTTTTAGGTGATGCAGGTAGTCAACGCTGATGCCATGGTGGTGAAGCTCAACTCCGGAGAACTCAAGACCATCCACCTGTCCAGCATTCGCCCCCCTAGAATCGAGGGAGAGGTATAACCAAACTTATGTCTGCTTATGTGTGTACCATAGAAATGGAATAGGAATAGATCTTGCTTGTTCAAATGAAAGCGGCGTGCTGAATTGAGACACGCAGCCCATGTCAAGGCACACCCAACATGGCCTACGCTCGAAGCCAACGCTCTTGATTGTTACAAGAGGTAGCACGTCGAATGGCCGCCACTCCGACGATCCTGCTACGTTGATTAGAATGGGAATGTTGGTTGTATTCCCATTCTATTTCTATGGTGAGGACGCAGCTTTGCACGGAGTGAGTGGCCACTTGTGTGTGAATAAGTGACTAAATGCGGTCATATGTGGGAGAGCTTGTGGCCTTGCATGGCCAGCCAATTAGTTAGCAGCTCCACAGGGACGACCCGTGTCACTGCTGTCTCTGATGTCTGGACAGAGTTGGTTAATTTCCATTGGAAGCCACACAGAAGCTGTTGACAGCTCCCTCCGCATATTCCTGAATAGTGAACTCTCTGCTTGCCTCTCGTTCATGCCCTCTTCTCTTCCCTTGCACATTCGTCTCGTCTCTCTAAATGACCGTGGGAATAATTTTGACCACTTGATGGCGCCCCTGCAGTTGGGGCACATGAAAACACAGTGAGACACACACCCAGTGGTTGCAGCACTGCAGAGAGTGAGGCAGATCGATCTTTTTCTCTCTCCTTTCCCCTCCACACTCAACCTTTTACCTCCAGAATTGCTTGAGGACTGAAAACATACACGGATACATGCTCACATAAGCATACCTAGTCGCAACAATGGAGACCTGTAATTGGGCCACACAATAGGCGATGTTTTAAAAACAACAACACTGCGTGTAGTGACACTGAGACACAGAAGTCTGCTGTGCTCGAAGTGTCACTCAACTGCCAGCTCTGTTTATCGAGGCATTTAGTGGTTGAAATGAAGCCCTTTTCATCACTAGACAACAGAAACGTACACAGATTTAGAATCATTTCAACTCCATGTATTTATAGTTGAAAAATGAGCAATCAATTTTATTTCTCAATTACCACTGGCGGTGGATTCCTATCATTTTCTAAATAACAGGCTCAAGATGTCTACAAATGTCACTCCCATTAATTAGAATGTTTCAGCGTCACAACAGCAGCGATTCCTCTTTTTTTTTTGTCAGTTCCATACTTCCAGTGAAACTCTTTTCTCTCTCTCTCTCTCTCTTTGTATAACATGTCAGAAGCTGTTTGACAACCATTCCTGTTATTATTTCTTGTTATATGTTATATCTAATATTTGTGGTCAAGTCATGTCTCTCGTGTTTCGCTGTACTTCTGTCCAGGAAAAGTGTTGTAAAAGTCAGATTGTGTAATGTCTGCAACAGCCCTTTATTTTTCCTGTTTGATTGTTTTTGTTTTATTGACTCCTCTACGCTTGTTTTGTCATTTTATGGTTTATCTTTTCCTCTTTACTGTTGTCTAGGTTTTATACTCTCCCTCCATCCTCGTCTCCCTCTCTCCCCTGGTGTCGTTAGTGCCTCGCATCATTAACAGACTCTTTTGTATCTCTCTCTCTCCTTCCCTCGCTCCTTCTGTTCTCTCCTCCTCTCCCTTCTCCACGGTCACTTTCTCCTGCCTTCCTTTCCCCTCCGGGTGCGAGAGCTGTGGTCAGATTGTTGACCTGCACCGTTGCCCTTTGTGTGTGTTTATTCTCCTTAGCTCTCTCTGTGGTTGTAACAAGCTTGTGGGCAAAAACATCTCGATTTTTGTCTCCCTGCCCTTTTCTTCTGTTCCTTGCAGTCCATAGCATTGGCTCCCAACTCTTTTCTGACTTGCTCTTAGCTTTTTTTTTTTTTTTAAGAGATGATTTCTTTCTCCCACATTACTTTTCCTGTTTTACTTTCCCACTTTTTCTGCTTCCTTGCATCCTTAGATGTCCACTCTTGTCTCCCCATCTTTCTGTCTTTCAGTGCCTGTCTGTATTCTGCCTGTCACTCGGTATGCTTTACTGCATGTTACAGGGAGTCCAGATGTGAATCTTTGTGTATTGCATTGGCGTTCTATTAGCACAGTTTCTGCTGCCATACACTGCGCTTCATGCATACTTAATTGCTCTTGTCCTGATGTGTTTGATTTTAACTGAGCAAGTAGAGTGATATTTGTGGTAGCGTGGATAAAACTTAAATATTAGGACCCCGATAATATACTATCCATTTTCAACTAGGAGGATCATGTTCAAATATACTTACTTAAGTAACATTGTCCTTTTTGTTACTAGTTGTCAGTGTAGCTTTTTTATTGCATAACTGAAGTTAAGGGGCAAGGCAGATAAGGCACGAACAGTAATTATGCAGGTGCATAATATCATTTAATTTAAAACATATCAGACAGAAGATATCTGCTTTCTAAAGGTATCTATTGTGACTTTTGAAACTGTGTTTCTTTTCTGTTTTAGAGGCGCTCTTGCATTAAAAAAACTGTTGCTGCATTTTGTGTTTTGATGAGATTTGTTCATGCTGCTGCTGCTGGTGCTGTTTGTTAGCTAGTTATTTCTGTCTGTGAGCTAAAGAGCTGCCTGCCTCTGTAATGCTGTTGGCTCGGCTTTGAGTGTTGTCGCTATGGCAGCAATGCAGACTTGTGATACATTTACTGAAGCTATAATGAGCCTTTGGACTGTAAGGTTGAATAAAGGCAGCTGATGGAGAAAAGCCTTTCTCTGATAGAATATATTATTTGTTATATGTCAGATGTCACATGTGAACATGTACATTTTTTATCATGGCGCATAGGTCATAATTCGTATTATATCAAATAATGACACGTTCTATTATTTGCCTTTACCCACTTAGTCATTATATCGACATTACTGTTGAGAATTTATTTCATTTTTTATTATGTAAATATTTGTAGTCAACAATTGTCAACCCTTCAACATCGTCCCAACATCGGTATTGTGATGTTTGATTTACTCCATATCACCCGTGGGTAAAAGCTGTGGGTTTTCTCAATCATGCCTCATGAAATATACAGTTAGTGCACATGTAAGAAACATGCATGCAGAAACGGCACACGCAAACGGCACACGCAAACATGCTTTCTGTGGGGTTTAAAGCAGCATTCCTACCTCAGAGGTCACAGCAGGTATCTCTCAGCCACAAGCGCTACACACACTGACATCATGTTGGCTAACACTGTCACGAGTGAGCTGGCTCCTTGCTTACAATGCAGCAGACAGACACAAAGACGTTGTCACGGTTTGCAGCGCAGCTCTTTCTCACACAAACACACACACACACACACACAGCGACATGCTTGGTTAAGCTGCATTAGCCTATGTCAGGAGACATCTGGGAAATTGGCGTCAGCATGTGCACAAACAGGGATTACACACACATGTGCTGTATGTGTGTATATGGAGCCACTCCAGATGTGTGCATGCTAGCACTGTAGCCTATCTATGCACCATGGCGATCTCCAGGGGAAACAAACTCTGATTTGGTATTGTGACAGATGTGTGTGTAGTGTTCTCTAGAGGTCTGTAGGGATATTCTTGTGCCAGTTGTCATTATTATCCCTGTCTGTCTGTATACATTTGTGCACTGTTTGTCCGTGCATTCTGCAAGCAATGCCATTTGTGTTTGCGTGTCTGGGCGTGTGTACTTTTTTCGGGAGGGGAACCAAGGCCAGATGCAAGTACCAGTGCACTGATGAACTGTGACCGTCCCTGCCATCCCCATCTCCTCCTCCTCCCATCTCCTCTGGTTCCCTTTTAGTCTCCTAACACCCCCCCCCCCCCCCTCTCGTGACTATTCTTATTGTGCTCAGACTGAAGGATTGGTAGACCAATGTTGTCTGGCTGCAGCAAAACATAGGACAGAAATTTCCTCACTTGCTCTCCCTCTGTTTCCCTCTCATTTCGGCTCCACTCCTCCCCAGTGTTACTGCTGTGGCATATCTTCAGATGTGAGTTATTTTAAGCTTGGGAGTTGAAGTCAGCTTCTCTCTTTCTCTCTCTCACTGTCTCTCTCTCTCCCTCCCTCCCTTCCCTCCCCTCTCTTCTCTTCTTCCCCCATTTTTGTGCTCTCTTTCTCCATTTTTTCCCATTTCTCTCACATGTGAATCAGGACAAGCCCGGCGTAAACACGAGCGGGGAGAGATCTCTATGCCACTCAGTGACTCACTGTTACACCTACTCACTCACAATCGGCGTTTTTGGATGCGTTTGTGTGTGTCTTACTTCGACAATGTCTCGTGTGTGTGTGTGTGTGTGTGTGTGTGTGTGTGTGTGTGTGTGTGTGTGTGTGTGTGTGTGTGTGTGTGTGTGTGTGTGTGTGTGTGTGTGTGTGTGTGTGTGTGTGTGTGTGTGTGTGTGTGTGTGTGTGTGTGTGTGTGTGTGTGTGTGTGTGTGTGTCTTCATGCATTGTAATGCATGTTTGCTTATGTGGTTTAAGTAGGGTTAAGGACAGTGCTGCACATCGGAGAGGCCATCTCACTGTCCTTTATATAAGGCAGCACAATGACTATGGCTCATCCCCACGCTATACCATACAGCTCTGTCTACCTTTATAACCTCTCTACATGATTTTGTCTCGCTCTGTCCATCCAGCCGCTGCTTCCCATAAACCACCTGTCTATCCCCTTGCCTCTCTTCACCCCCTCCGTCTTCTCTTCTGCCTCCTCGGTTTTTTCACTCTCAGATTATCAGGTTTATTTTTATTCTGGAACACTGCACACTGATTAGCATTTCTGTAAATACGGCAGGTAAAAAAAGTAGGAGTGTGGGCAGAATTCCGCAATATCCACATCTTCATAACTATGAAGTACATCAGATTGTGTAGACCGCGACTACATTTTTTCGTTGTTGCACAGCTGCTGTTTCATATATTGTTATTTCGAACAAATGCTATGCAGTAGTATGTTTTTTTTTTTCATTTATCGCTTGTGCCTGTATGATAATGAATTCAATTTCACGTCCACAATTGCAGTCAAGACATCAAGGTCAAGACGTGGTAGAATATGGAAATAAAAATGTGTTGTAATGCTGCTGCAGCCAGTCAAGTAATTAGCAAATGTAGCGTAGGGCAGGAATACATGCAAATACAATTATAACGGAAAGAAATCACCTAAAATGCTGTCAAATTGGAAATTGACTCAAAACAACAAACCAACTAAACAAAACAGCAATGCAGTATTTGTGTTTACTTCCAGGTGCTTTTCAGAGCAGAATCAGCCCACTTTCATCATGAAAATGTCACTGTCAGAATATAATGATTCAAGTTGAATACTACTTGTTTGTGTTCACTCGGAATGTGTAAAAACTTGAAGGGATGTAGTTTTGTGACAGTATTTTAGCTGAGGGATTCATCTGCTCCCTGCTCTTTATTTGCAACCGTGGATTGCTTCTCTACCCTCCCTCCCTCCCTCCCTCCCTCCTCACTTCTGTCCCCATCCTCCAAATCTTATGTCAGGCCATGCGTGTGCCCTCAGCATGCCCCTAGCCTGACATCGCATGCTTTGACCTCAAGTTTCAGAGGGCGATGACGAGGGAGGTGGGTCGTCCACTTGGTGATTCATTTCTGCGCTGTTGGCTGGGCGAGCCAGATTGGTAGCCAGTATCCTTCCTCACTACTGGGTGAATATGTTTTTGGCCAATTGCACTATTTGGCTGACACTGTTGAAATAGCAAGGGCTTGGCTTTGCTTGTGTTTGCGTTGTTCAAGGGGAGGAAGTTACAAAGGGTTACATTAGAAGGTAATTTGACTGTTACACTAGTGTTAACAGAATTAGCTTTGATACATTCAAAATGGGCGCTTTGTGTTTGAGATGGCTGTAATATGTGCGATGTTATCCAGTGTAAGCTATTTAAATTCACTCTGTGCTTTGAATAGTTGAACATATTCAGCAGTATTGGAGCCTTTTTTTTTTTTTTTTAAGCAGGCACTGCTGCAGTTAGTCTAGCACTGCATGCCTGTGTCTGTCTGCAGGGTCGGCCTGACCGTCTGTCTAGTCCAAAAATTAAAAACCGTGTACATATTGAATCGCAGCGTAGCTGCCTTGCTCACTGCTTAGGTCCCATTTTTTTTTTTTTATCTTGCATGACTTATTTATGACTGCAAAATCAGAACATGCAACCTGTCCTAGCTGTCCCAGTGCCTTAACCTGTACCTATGGTTGCAGCTAATCATGAATTGAGTGACTATTTGTTGTACTGCAGGAAATGTCATTCTGAAATCCAGGTTCTCTCTTGAGCCCGTTGTGGGATCAGTTCTACTCGGTGTCGTTTAATGACTAATTTGTATTCTGGTGTACGGACAATAACGCCGTGAATATAATGGTATTAGATTAGGGGTATTAGATTTTGTATTGTCGTACCATAACCGGCTACATCCGTCATGCTCTTTGCGTCAGGAAGTGTATGCCTTCTCTCTGCGTCTTCCTCTCCCGCTTGCATCGTCTCCCTCTCTTCAGCCCTCTGCAGCTATTTAATGTGTATGCATGCACAATTGAGTAATGTTGTTCGACATACAGTTGTAAATGTTGACTGTTTAAGGCTCCCAGTGCGCTGCTTAATCGGAAAATAATGTCCACTTTGTCTGGGACAAACACACACACACCTGCTTTATTTCTCTCAAAATATCAGCTGCACACAAAATAGCATGCCCTTCTCAATCGGTTAAATGCAAAACTCCGGCCCCAATACTGTACACTCCCTCAGCTCCAGCGCTACACATCAGAAAGCATGACGTACTCCTGAGTCATGATTTCACCCTTGAAGTTCCAGAAGCTCCAAAAGCTTGCAGCAGTAGGATCCACACATTTGCAGCCCCAGCGACACTGTACAATCCAGCTAGCGTCATGCCTCTGCAATAGTCAAAGATGATTCCTGAGCTTTAGCTGGTAATTTGGAACGAAGGGAATTTACCCTAAATAGAACAGAACTCCCCCTGAGGATAGTGAGAGCAAACTGTTGTTATTGGGTCACGGTTGAGACATCGCAGTGACTCTCCTCTTTCTGTAACCTTCCTGCAACTGCATAATAACAGTTTAAGGATGGTGTGCACAGTTTTTCTTGTCTGAGGGATTTAATGATACTAATATTCTGTTTTATCTCAGTCTGAATACCGAATTTGAAATTGGCCACAGATAATTAGAGTTTGGTTTAGGAGTGGGGCACATTCATTTAACAGTTTAAAATGCAGGAAATGCTTGATGTCCCCCTTTGAATAGCACTACAACTGATGTGGACTCCCTTGTAACTTGAACACAAAGTGGACCAGGCCCATTGTGAAATATGGAGTTGCTGCAATTGATTCCTATGACTACCTGTTTTAGTTGTAACATTTCCTCTCATTGTCTCATTTTCTGACTCGTTCCCCGTAGACCTTCTAAAGGATGGAGAAGTACCTTTTGTTCCCTTGTCTGCTTCTCCACTCCTTGTGCCTAATTGGCATAGAGTGCTGACATTTAAACTCTTTGCCCGAAGTGACATGGCTCCATTTCTACTGTGAAACGGCTTACTAGTTAAATTTTTGTCTTTCACGCTCCTCTTGGGTTCATTCTTTACTTTCCCCTGTTGAAGCAGTGCTATTGTGGTATTTCTATTGTAAATCCAATCAAATACTTTGTTAAATTCATCAAATATTTTCACTAGCTGTCTGTTCTGTGTGCCTGCTGAAAATAAATCCAGTATTTTGGCAAATTAATAAGCAAAGTGAATCGGACAGAGCAAACAGTGCTGTTGAAAAAGTCACTTTTTTTGACATTCAAAGCGTCTTTTAAGGTTTTTGAATGCAGCTTCTGATGTCTGGCGTGCGCGCGTTGTGACCGCAGTGAAAATGCTGTTTTGAAAAGGTTACACACCAACAAATATGGATTGAACACACTGTGCAGCATGCATTCTTAAACAATTAAGAAATCGTGTGAAACAAGCTTACTGACTTAGCATTTATCAGGGCATGGAGACAATAGACAGAACAGAGACACCGACTATGTGGTCACTTTTCATGTCAACAAACCCCAAACAGAGGATTTTATTTTTCCGTATTATCTTCAGACAAACTACTTCTCATGTCCATTTTTATTTTGTCCTGAATGCTGAACCCGCACTCTGCTGCCACACTGGAGACCGGGCTTATCAGACTCTCTGAATGTGGGATTTCTATACCGGTAGGAAATCCTGCAGCTAGCACGCCATGTGCACCAGTGGCGCAGATGCTCCGGCACTGCTCTGTGACCCGTGGTGCTCACAGACGCACTCCAGAGTCTCCAGTCCAACATAATGACAGTCTCTTCAGATTATTCTGTCATTCTTTAGAAAGATCCGCTCAATGATTTTTATGGTTAATGCCAGCTCTGCTACCCTGAATGGAATGTGACTGTACGTAAAAGGCCCTCAGGACGCAAACGCCATCATGCAGTGTCTGGAATTCGTCTTAACTCGAGCAAATCCCCGCTTGGTAAAAGTCACCCTCGGCCCAGCAGTGGACGGTTAAGTCTGCAGCTCAGGCACAAAATGCAGGATTCCTGGTTGGCAGTGCTCCTAAAAGGCCCCATCATCCCACCGCAACTGACTTGGTAGGGATGAAAGACCCCGACAATAAGCCCCGGCTGACACAAAATGGAGGACATCGGCTCTTTGCTGAGCGGTCGGGGATTTTCACTGGCCATGTGTGAGATTAACTCACCTCTGCGGTTCCATGCTGTGCTGCTGACTCCGCTAGCGAAAGTGGAGAAGGATGCAATGAGGGAGTAAGAAAAGAGAGCTAGAAAGCTATTAAACTCGGAGGTTACTACATTCCTGCCAAGGTTAAAGGAACTGGCTGGTAGATTTGGCAGTTTCCAGAGCTCCCTTACTAGGGCCAATCCAACAGGCCTTCTGTGCACTGTCGAGATTTACCCACAATATTAATAATTTGGAATGAAAAATTGTCACTGAAACATTGCTGGGCGTAGGATTTTTCCCGGTTGACCTGTGGAGTTAGTCCCCACAAGATTTATCGCTAAGCCCCAAACGGAGCTACAAGCACACATCCTTGAACACACAAACACATGCTCGCACATCCTTCGCTCCCCATGTGTTCCTCTCCACAGCCATCAGCCCAGCTGTGTGCCACACCTGGCAGCTCTGAACAACTGGAGAGGCATTAAAAATGAATGAAACCCCATTGAAGAGAAGAGGAAATGAGGAACTAATCCAACCCCGTGTGTTCATTTGGAAGAGTGTTACTTCTGTTTGTATGACAGATAATGACGGCGCTCATAGAAGAGTGGGAGCGGCTGTGGTGGCGAGCACACTGGTATTGTCATTCATAGCTTTATTCCTCCTGTTAGCGCCTGTCGTTTATTTTCCCACTGCGTTATTGTCATTTGCTGTATTCATTTTTTTATCATGCCCCTACAAAAATGGCACCTGTCTGTGTAGCACAAAACCTCAGTCTCGTTTTGAAAATGCAAATAGGATCTATTTGTGGTGCGCTCCTGTCGGAGAGTGGGTGAGCGTATTGAGGGAAGTTTTTTTTTTTTTTTTTTGTGTGCAGCTGTGCGAGCCTCGGTGTGGCTACATCTGTGTATGCACATAGTGTGAACTCGCCTTTGTGCATCAGTGTAACAGTTTAAAGCGTCTTTGCCTTGGCTGTTTGCATCCATGTCCTTTGGAACTGTGTACTCTGATTTTTTTTTTTTTTTTTTTGGTTTCATTTGTCAGGAATGACTGCTACAGTGTTTGAGGACGGTTTGTTTGCGTGACTGTGTGTGTGTGAAATGCTGCTGTACACATTAAAATCCCTCAGTGAGGTTGAGTCCAGATCCTCCCCGTCACAGGACTGAAGTAGAGGGAACAAACAAGTTGACTGTGTGCGACTCTGTGTGTCTGTGTTTGTGTCACACTGCTTTGAAAGTGCCATGTGAATAATCTTTCTCTTCCCCTTCTGTCTTCTCCCCCCACACATCCTCTTCCCGATTTCTCCTCCCGTCCTTCCTCGATCTCTATTCAGGAGAAGAACAAGGACAAAGACAAACGTTTCCGTCCACTCTACGACATCCCCTACATGTTTGAGGCCCGCGAGTTCCTGAGGAAGAAGCTCATTGGTAAAAAGGTAAGAACCAGCGACCGAAATAGAAAGTTCTGTGTTAGCGAGTATATGAATCAACTTGATTTTCCTTCTAATCAGCTTTTGATAAATTAAACAATCTCTCTAAACGGGGATCCCCATACGGCTGTATATAAGATCCAACACTCTTCCACCACCTCACCAGTAGCCAAACACATTTCTGAGGCCCTGAGCTAGAGATCGTTTTCTCTCCCTCTCTCAGTTTGAATACCAAGAACTCTCCGTAGATGCCCTGGGGCTTGGTATTGGCCTGGTCGCACCCTTTAAACAAGCAGTGTTGATTTCCCCCTCTTGTGTCTATTGATCTACCGAGTCTGTACACCTAGGGGGCTGCTATGATTTACACACATCTGACCCAGCAGAACCCAGCACTACGCTTGAGAGCACCAGAGACACAAACCACCGCTTGAACATCCGCTTTTTTAAAAATTTCAATACGTGAGCTGTTAATGGAGGTTGGTTGTCTGAGAGAAAAAGAAACTATAGTGTTACTATTCTGAGGGACTTGCCTCACATTTCAAAATAAAGTTTTCAGCACACACAGTAGATTGCTTTTACTCCAGTAAATCAGTAAAATGATGCCTACATTGTTGTCATTGAACGTACAGTGGCAGTAATGGCACCGGGAGAGAAGGCGGCAGTTGCTCACAGGCATGCCTAGAGCTGTTGTCCACTGCCTGAGTTGAATGATGGTTTATGTCTTTCCAAATGGCCAACTCTTAACACTTGTCAGGCTCCGAGGCGCCACATTATGATGGGAACCATGCTCGAAATAACATTGGAATCTTTCTTTGCAAAAACTCTGCATTTATGTCATTTTGTCATTGACAAAATGACTTCCCTAGTCAGAATCTATCACACAAATTCAATACTGTTTTGGCAGCTGGCTTCAGAGTTACAGATTTTGGAGTTTAAACCTCCACAAATCTATTCTTATCGTGCTTATTTTAATGTCAACCCATATTTCTGTTGGGCTGAGAAAGTACCAGGGGTTTGAACTACAGCACCCAGACGATGGATGGAACAGTCATTCTCATCTCACACCCTTTCATAAATGCACACAATTAAAAAGAAAAGAACACAAACAAACCAACATTTGCAGTACATCCTGAAAGCCGAAAGGCAAGAGAGTTCTTTTTGGTATTCAGTACAAAAGTGAGATTCATATCCTCAGCCCAGCCTCTCATCGCAATCATCTTAATCATCCTCATTAATGCTTTTTTAATGACAGAAAATTCCGCCGTGAGCTGGCATTTGACGAGTGAAGCGGGAATGATGATTCTGCTGTTTATTTGTGGTGTTTGTGTTGGGAGGTAGTGTGTGGGTGTGTGGTGGGAATAGGGAACCTATAGGTATAAGGTTTTAAAATACATACAAAATATGCCGAAAAAATGTGCACCAAGCCATATAATATGTGGAAAGTACAGTTTTGGCCTTGTGTGTAGAACTGAAATCACAAGCAGTCTGTATGTACTTGCATCTAGACAAACTTAAAATACATATTTATACACGCATGCAAATCCACATCTGTCGACAGTGACCATTAGCTATTTACTAAAGCAAGAACTAATGGCATGCAACACAAAGAAAGGGAACAATAAAAATGGAGTTGAATAATAATCAGGGAATCACTGCAAGGTGCAACATGCCTAATCCATACCATAATAAGTGTTGTCCTCAACACACACATACATAAGAGTGATGAAAGTATGCACATTTATATGAGGGTGTGTCAGTAGCCCTGTATTGAAATGCATCCTGGACCACTCAATCATGTGAATGACTTTAAACGCAGGTGGGAGTGCACTCCATGACGCTTTGAGAGATTTTATGACTGGGGCTCCGGTTGGAGGTGGTGGTGGTGGTCATCAGGGATCTATTTGACCACACGGCGAACGGTGTGAATACAAATGGCAGCTAATCAGTGTCGTAATATGTGAACGGCAAACGAACCTTCAAAGCACAGTGTTCTCCACCTCTCTTTATTTCCAAGATGTGGACAGCTGTGGTGTCACTCTGCCCTGCGTACGTACAGTATGTGCCACTGTGTTCCTCTGCAGTTTATTAGTGTTGAGATTGGGTCCCCCAAAGGTGTGCTTATAGGCTCTCCAAAGTGAGTTAGGTTTAAGTGGAAAGCTCTCGCCAGTTTGCCAGCAGCACACCGTTGTCCTTCCTCAATCAGCGGAATCAATAACGGAAGAGCTCCGGAACGTCGCCTCCTTCCCATCCCTTTATTGTTGCAAAGACACAAGGATAAAGCTCTGAATTAAACCCCCTGTCACTCTATGTATCCTGTTTTCAAAAAAAGAAGCCCTAAAAAACGTCGGGGTTTTTTGAATGTACAAGCACCACCCTTCAGCTATCTGGCAAACAAGACAGAATCATTTTGGATGACATGATCACCGGCTCTCTATGGGCAAGTGTTTATTTGCAAGCTCAAATACTTAACCTTCAAGGTTTTAATGTTAATCTTCGCTACCGTGTCCTACTCGAGTTGTCAAGTTGGATGCAGGTAGGTGTACAGATGCATGTTGCACTCCAACAAGGAGAGGAGTTTAGTCGACCCACTTACTGTCATCCTGTCTCTGAACACTAAGCTCTATAGAGACAGATTTGGAGCAGTAAGCATTGGTAGAAGACTCCAAGACCACTGCGTTCCTCGAAATTCTGCTCCAGAGAGCTCCCCTTTTATGTTCTTTTTTTTTTTTTCTTTTCCTTTTCCTCCCGACACAAACGGAGACAAAAGATTTACTTGAACAGTGGGCTAATTGGACCTTGACCCGGTGGATTTAAAAGGGAATACTCTGTCTGGTCTGGGTCTTCGCTAAAAAAAAAAAAAAAGGAACAAGTACCTGAGTCTCATGCAGAGGTGTGACTGCTGTTCTTGTGTCCGATCACAAAAGGTGAATCTTTGCGTCATCTAGCTCAAACTGGATTTGACCAAAGCTAATTACTCTGTCCATTCACAGGGTTCAGTTATCAGACTGACCTACAGGTATCCCCCCTTGACAATATTCTATTTAAAAGCTCAGACTGCCTAAGAGTGCAATGCCTTGCATGAATTGGGAAACAAGCAGATTTTCACCCTGACTAAACCTTCTAGGACGTGACTAAGCATTAACTATGAGTCTCAGCATGCTGAGCAAAAGCTCAAAGCCCTAATGCCACCGCTCAGCTTTGGGGGAATAAAGCTACATTAAATGCTTTTTTTCTCCCTCTATTAACCCCCCATTCCTCATCTCTATGAGGAGAGTATGGTGCTTTTGATCTTTTATAAAACGTATCTAATATCCATATTCAAATAACTTTTCTTTTAGGCCAAGCAGAGTCTATATTTGATGGCAGAAAGAAATTGGTGCCATACCTGGGGCCTGTACTACAAAACGATTACCCAGGGTATCTTTTCATTATCTGGCTTAATTAACCCCAACAACTGTGATCCCGCCAAGCAGCAAGGAAAGGCTCAGGCTTTCTCAATCTGGCTATGAGTGCGTTCACATTAAAAGGGCTGTGTTTGCAGCATATGATCGACAAACATAGATAAGTGCGGCATATTTTACAAAAGAGCAAACTATAATATTAGACAAATACAAGTAAATTGAACACATAATCCAGGCTAATAGCAGTACAGTTGGAGCTGCCAAACACAGGAAGAACCTTCCTCGATGGGCTGTTGATTCTCATTATGAATTCCTAATTTTTTGACAGCCAAAGGGCTACGTGAGACATAAAACAAATTATATAAAGTTAATTATCACTTGGGGTAATTAAGTGATGGTTAGGATATACGTTTTTATTTGACATAAGTTTACATTTAGAGGTCGCCATAACCGAGTAAGTCATTCCGTATTATGTAAAAAAAAAAAAAAAAAACTTCTGAACTATCCATTTCAGGTAGGCTAAATGTGCTCTGAGGCATTTTCCCTTTTTCTCCTTTCTGTCACTGTACGGCTGTCTGTCTCCCCCTCTTTCTCACGTCGATCCCCACCCCCATTGAAATGGCAGCGTTTGCATGGTGACATAATCCCAAAAAGCTCGATTTGGCTAACTTTATAAGTAGTGCTTCTTGTGCGCCTGGGTCTCAGCCTCAGCAGAAAAAAAAAGTCCAATGGAAATGTTGCATTAAGCCACTTATCAGGGTTGAGCACATTCGGATAATCCTGCGTGCTCAAAGTGGCTCCTGTTATGCAGCTGCTTGTGTTGTACTGTTAGCACCCGAGTTTTCCCCTCTTATTAGTGTGCATGCGAGCGCGTGTTTGCACTGAGAATGCCGTGTGTGCAGTGTGGTATTTGATGTGGTGTGTGTTTTGGAGAATGAGACTTGACGTGGGGCAAAGCTTCAGGTGTGTGTGTTCAAGCGGACGGAAAGCATGTAGACCAAAGCGTCACTGGGGTCCCATGGTTGAAAATCCAGATGGGGCTCCCCCTTCTTCCTCCTTGCCTCTTTTCTTCCTCTGACCCAGCCTGAGGCTGTTTTTCCTTCCAGCACTGCTCGACACAGCTAGCTGCAATTACAGCCTGCTAAAAACGCAGCAGCAACTTAAGCACCTCTCTTTCACTTTTTTTATTTATTTTTTATTCAAACCCACTGTGATTTGCGATATGCCCGCATGTCTAATATCCCGTTTTCACTGGTTCAGTAATGCAGCCTGAACTGTGATCCTATGCGTTTCTATGGAGAACGCTACAGGAGTTAAATATTTCTGTTTGATTACACATTGTTCTGCACCATTATATCTTTTTTTCTTTTTTTTTTTTTTCCTCCTCTGGCTTAATTTAAGTAATCCGAGACAGATGGCTAACGTTAGCATTGTCAACAATTGCCAAACAATGACGACAGGTTTGCCAACATAGCAAGCTGAGATGCTGACCTGCACAGCATTAACTCACTAGGCTACTACAGCTATTTTAAGAAGTTTGATTTAGCAAACCAAACAAATTCCGATGGCCAATCAGCTTTCAAGGGTGGCACATGCACCCATGACCACTCCCTGAACACGCCCCTTATATGAGCATGTCAATTTATGCTCTTGTTTACAAGCAAAAAGTCTTAACAGATGCTGCCCTCCTCCTCATTCCCCCATTTTCTAATCCCTCCACTGCCTCCCAGTCTCCTCTGAGGGACTCTTATAGATAGCTTTGCCTTATCAGGAGATCGGTTAGATGGCCCGTGGAGAATGGGCCTGCAACCTGCTAATCTAACATTGCTTGGTCAAAGTTTCTAATCTGTCATCACCTTGCCTAATGGGGAACCACTGGTTCCACATGACATCCTGCATGATATTATACCTGTGCGTTTCAATCTCCTCCTCAAAATTCTCTCTTTTCTTGGGTTTTGCTCTTCCATTTTTTTTGTTTCATTTTATTTTTGTCCTCCCTAGCAAACATGAAGGCTTCCGGTTTTTCATTGCTTTGTTTGTCCTCTATTCTTCAATTCTGGCAGTGCTTTGCCATTTAACAGAAAGGTACACACCACAACGTGCTCCATTTGAGTGACTTCTTTTTTCTATTTAGCTGAAGAGACATTAGACTCATGTTTGGGCTATCAGGCAATGTTGAGCTTGGATATGGATAACACTTCCTACAAGACAATATGACTGGGCTATTTGCATGGTTAAAATTAATGGAATTGGGGATTTTTTTTTGCATAATCTGTGGCTGAGAATATCACAAACCAATTCTGTTAGTGATGGTACGACTGGGTGTGTGTGTGAGGAGATGGTTATTACTATGTAGTAATGGATTAGCTTGATTACCAGACGCTGCTAGTGTTTTCACCTCATGAGTCTTAACTTTGGCTTTTGTTGCATTTGCAACATATAGCAGTTTCAGCTAACACACTCTTTTGTATGTAGGGGTGCAGCCACTGTGGCCTCCAAAAAACACCATAATCCATCTTGTGGTACCCTTATTATTTTCTATCTGCCCCCCCTCACACTGGTTGACACATGGCTCTTTAAACTGCTGATTTGTGTGTAGAGGTACAGCTGCATCCCTGCTGTGTCTTCCTGTGTGCAAAGCAGGCTTTCCCCGTCACATGACCGTGGACAGACACACACACACACACACACACACATGCACACAAAACACAGCTGAGTGACAAAATTGTATTTTCAGGGTGGGTGGATTGGAGTTTGTCCCAAGGGAGCTGTTTTGAGTGTAGAATGATTTGGGCTCTATGACTGTGTGTGTGGGTGTGTGTCTGTGTGTGCACGTGTGCATTGTCCCAAGCACCCATAGTGATTTAATACTGCTCCCCCGAGGAGATCTACAGTGCTGCCTGATGTGATTCACATTGACTGGGGGTGACCTTGAGAACTGGGACACACAGACCCACTCGTGCACACACACACACACACACACACACACACACACACACACAGACACACACACACACACACGTCTGATCACTCCCTACACTAATTCTTACCTTAACTGGTGTTGCTCTGAGTTTGTCTCTGTACTTGGTGTTGTTTCTGACCCCTTCTCTTGCTTCGCCCCATTAGGTCAATGTGACAGTTGACTACATCCGAGCAGCTACCGGTCCAGGAGAAAGCACACCCGCATTCTCAGAACGCACCTGTGCTACAGTCACGATTGGCGGCATGTAAGTAACAATAGTCAACATTGGTTTTCGGTCTGTTCTCTTCAGGTTCATTCTCCTACTGTTGATACAGTTTAACAGGTAAGTCAAGCTGGCTGCATGAATGAAACATGCTCTCTTATTTCTGTATTTGTATCTTAAAGTGGAAAGGACATAGTCAAACAAGTTAAGCTGACATATTAAAAGGTGTTCCACTCTCAGCAATTATATAACAAACATTCCAAACAATAATCCATAATCCGAAGACGAAAGAAGCCGCAAGAGCATCCCCATGTTGTGCTTGACTTGGCTCAGTTCAACACATACAAAGGACAAAGACTGAGGGGTTACAGGACAGATGGCCAAAAGAAAGCCTCTATTGTGGAGCACCTTTTTTAAGAATTAGTTTTACAAGAGTAAAGCCAAGGTCAGTTTTCATAAACTGATGCTGAAATGGTGAATACTGCTGTAGCACTGGCTAGCAGCACAGAGGAGAAATAACCCTCCAATAGGTGCTGACTCGATCGCCTGTGCTCTCCCCTCTCACTCGTCTCTCTCCTCGACTGCCGTCTCATTCAGACCAAAGAAAGACCGGGTCACTAGGAAATATAAAGCCCAAAAGCACTACTTTAATCTGAAGCCCATGTCATTGCCTTTTGTTTTGTTGCCGTGTTCCCACTGGCTCAACATTATCATACCGAAACCACTGTCACAAATGACATATGCATAATGTCACTCCAGAATGGCAGCTTTCTAGCAAAATTGCTAAATTAATACATTTGAATATACTTGGGCTTTACCTGTGAAGATACATGCACGTTTTAATGTCCTCTTTTTACATTCCAGTAGGAATTTGTTACAAATGAGCGGGCCTTAGCGACAGATCACACAGTATATCATTAATCAGTCTCAGGAGCTTCACAAGCTATCATTTTATTGCATCAGCAGTCTCTGTTTAAAGCTTTCAGAGTTAGGTTCACCTGACACAGAATAATAATTTGTTAAAGCTTAGAATTTGCAATCACAACATAGATCACACAGAAACCCGAAAGTGCTTCTTTGTATTTTAATTTAAGGGTCGCCTCGGTGCAAGCAATTATTTTCTATCTACAAACACCTCTTTGATGAGATTTCGATTATCAGTTTGAAACATGTATTTTCTACAGTACTGCAGATATAGATATTAAACTACTCTGCGGTTCAAATTGAATCAAAGCAGGATAGAGGAGCTTTAATGCTTCATGATTTGAAACCATCAGAGGTCTGTTGTTACCCACAAAAATCAATTCTAAGCCACGCTTATCTTCTATTTTTCTATGTCTGTTTAATGCCGGGCTTCATAGCACAAAGCACAGTAACATGCACACATGGAACTGGGGACAACAAGGTCTGTAATATTCAGTTAGTAAGCCTGCGCTGCAACACGGGGACATGCACACTCAATGACACAAGCTCAGTTCTGAAGAGTTTACCTCCTGTCCTTTTATTTCTTTCTCCCACACGTTAACCAGAACACTGATGTCCAAGGGCTAGTAGCCACTAAGTGCTGCATTAAGAACAACAATACTCCCCTCTTTCCGCCCTTCTTCCTCTCTTCAGTACATCTGTAACACAGCGAGGAAGTGGTTAGTCAAGTGTGCAATGTCAACATTTACGTGACCTTTTTTCCTTTGCAACGTCACCTTTTGGATTCATCGTGACCTTTTTTTTTTTGTTAGATATCTGTGAAGCCAAAGTTGTTGTTTTTTGTATCTTTGTTTTATAATTAAATAATTTCTCTCCTTCTCTCCACCCTTTCTGCCAGTAACATAGCAGAGGCTCTGGTCAGTAAGGGCCTGGCCACAGTCATCAGATACAGACAGGATGACGACCAACGCTCCTCCCACTACGACGAGCTGCTTGCCGCGGAGGCTCGGTGAGGAACGCGCACATTCTTCTCGTTCCACGTTCACGCCTTCCGTCTCCCTTTTACCTGAGCCTACACACTCGACACAATGAGTCTTTCAAATGTGTCTTCATTCTCATAAAGGCAAAACATCTTTTACGCAAACCCTTTTTACACAGGCGCTCACACGCTGTCCGCTGCCATCCACGAGTTGTGTATGACCTTGACAAATTTTTCTCATCGAAAAGAGGAAAAAAGTTGAATATGACCTTGAGGCTTTTTTTCTCTTTTTTCTTTTAACAAATAGCTTTTACATTTACCGTTACTTCCAACATGGCAAAGTTGAAAGATTCACTAAATTATTTTTCACCATTTATGTTTGCACTGCTAAACAGAAATATTTTTTTAATATACAGGTACATACATACTTGTACACACAGATCTTCGTGAGTGCTGGACGTTAAATCAGAGGCTCTCTTTACACAGGCCCTATGAATATAATTATATGGAGGTGCAGTGGAGAGATTTAGTACGAGCTTTATTACTCTGCTATAGATTAAGATCTGCTGGCTATAGGTAGAGCAGATGAAGCCACAGCCTCCTTTTATAGGACTAACGCTTTCACACTCCTTTCTCTGATGCACTGTCATTGCCCACCTGACATCCTTTTCTGCTCTCTCCTTCTTCTGTTTTCCTTCTTCTTTTGCACATTTTGTCCTTATTTCTCCACCTTAGCAGTTTTCCTTTTTGTCCTTTGGCCTTGCTCTTCTTTGTCTTTTTTTCTCCTCTCCCTCTCTCCCTCCCCCTCTCTCTCTCCCTCTCCCTCTCTCTCTGTCCCTGGCGGGGTCTTATTAGAGTTTGATGAGGGGTTTCTGTCCATAGCCTAGGTTTTATTTTTAGTTCCCACTGCACGAGGCCAATGGCCTGAAGCCTTTGAAAACCTCCCCCAGGCCATTCGACGCACATATATACATGCTTGCATAAATGGACTCGCTCCATCTTCGAGGCAATGGCCTGCTTCCCCCGTGACCCATAGGTGACATTCGACCCCATAGCCACAACCGCAGTGGTCTTCATCTCATTTGGCCCTAGAGGCTGTTTAAAGCGGCGATCACTAGCACCGGTCATCATCACTAAAGCCCTCGCTGGCACTAAAGGAGCAACCCTTGTCTCTCCATTTCCCCGCCTTCCCTCCATTCTAACAATAATTTCTCTACCATTACCATTTCTCTGCCACCATTTCCACTTTTCATCTCGAGCCTATAGATTATCTGGGTGGGGGGGATCCTGCCTCTAGGGCTTCCAGTTGAGCTGTAATGGCATTTCAGGGAAGAGAAAAATGGTACGAATTTACGTCCTCCTTCACAAAGCCACAATGGCTCCCTTTTTGTATCCACAGTGATTATTAAAAGAGCTGCCATTTCATCAGGTCTATAAAGCCTCCAGCTTATGTCTTGTGATGTGCTCGAGCTGTGTTTGTGTTTGTGGTTTGACTGACCTTAGGGCCGTGAAGAATGGGAAAGGGCTGCACAGCAAGAAGGAGGTTCCCATCCACAGAGTGGCTGACATCTCCGGGGTATGTCTTTTTGAATATGTATACACGTTTTATTGTACTCTGAATGAAAGCCTTTTCCATGATGTGTTCTAGGACAAGTGTCTCTCAAAATGCACTGTATTTTCAACTGTGGACACACAACCCACAAGTGACTGATTTCCACCACACGCTGTAATCTCCCCCACCCATCCCTGATCCCCGCAGCTGGTTCCTTCTTCATCTTCAAGAAATCAAGCGGCCCCTAAAAATAATCAGTGCCATTAATAAAACTATCAGTGGTGCTTGGTCCTAGCTTGTTTACGTGTGCCCAGGGGCTTGATGGAGGCATCATTTGGCTAATGAAGCCTGATTGGGAGTGCTCACCAAATGAACATAAGCGCGGGGAGCCCATAAAATCTCTCAGTAACACGTAATGGGTGATTGGTACACATTGTTTTAAGCATGTGTTTTTGTTCGCGAGACCCTGGAAGCTGGTTTTAAAGCCTGATCCCCATGTGTTTTCTGTTCACCATGCTTGCTCCCTTCTTCAATCTGTAATTCTTGTTTCAGTTCCATTATTAATTCTAGACACACTACTGAGGAATCTTTATTTCTAAAGGGATATTTCTTTTTACCGTCTTAGTTTCACAACAGCTGTAGTCCTACATGACCAGAGGTTGTCACAGTGCACTTCTATACCCAAGTGTGGTCTTCATTAAGTCTCTATACGCTTTCCAAAGTTGTCAGCCTGAGTGGCTGGGTTAGATGAGCTCACATGGAGAGCAGAGCAGTGGAAAGTGTACTGATGGCACTCACACAGACATTAAATGCAGCGCTACAATGGGTCATTGTCGCTTGCCAGTCACTGTTCTCGCCGTTGCTATTCTCACACAGCAGCACCCAAGAGGGAAATTGAGGTCAGTCAGTCAGGTGGTGGACGAGTCACCCTTTTTGTAGGTAGATGATATTAAAATGTGATGTGAAAATATTTTTAACTTTTCTTTTTATTTAAAAAAACGGTTCTGTCTTCTCCAATTTGGAAACACTAAGTTCCAGGTTATTATGACCTTTCTCTTCTGCCAGCTATTTGGGCTGGCTGGGGGAATATGGGGACAGCTATGTTTTTTTCTTTTATTTCATTTTATTTTTAATGTAAGATTTGCCACATGACAGTGACGAGGCATTCTCCCCTGTATGAATGACCTCAGCGTGGTGGTCGATGGACCCAGCTGTCACCTATACAACTTGGTAGCTTTTTCTTTACATTTTTTTTATCTCGCAACTCAAAATGCTATCAATCATTATCATAAATGGTAATAAAGGCTATAATATTCTTTTATTCAGAGTCCTCCAAGCTCTTTATGTAAATCTGTACTTGTCGACCAGCCATCGCCTTATACATTTTCATAAACCACTACATGGTCCACTGTGAAAGATTCAAAATTGAACTTCAGAGCCATTAGCATCTCATTGTCCCTCTCACACAAGCTCTCTTGTAGTACTTGAACTCGTAGGCTCTAAAGAGACATTTGGTTAATATAATCAGGTGCTCTTTTTCTGTATTAGTCTGTTTTTTTTTTAATTTTTAGTTCAGAGGCTTCCACCAGAACTGGGCGTCATGTACAAGTTGTTCACATGCAAGGTGATGGCACATTAAACAGCAGAGGCACTGAGCCAAGTTATTGGAGCTCTTTAACACCAGCAGGACTTTAGTGTCAGGCCAATAAGTCCGACATTGCTCTGCATAACTGCTCTCAAATGTTATGGCGTTCCACATTGTCATCATCGTAACCTCCCTATGTCTTATTGTGTCAGCAAGACAGATAAATTACTGGACCCTGTAAAAATAATTATGACAGGGAATTGTTGTGCTGACTGAGCAACCCTGGGCTATTTCATCAGGGCTTTAAGTGCATTTTATACTTATAAACCCACTGAACTCAAAAGGCTGAATTGATCATTCCACGTGCAGCAATGGCTTGGGAGTATTTTCGCTGGGAGGTGCTCAATAATTAATTTACTTTAATAACGGGAAAAAGCAATATATGCCACACCCTGCTTCCAACTGGAGATTTCACACATCTCACTCATTAAAAAAACGTCCGGTAACCCAGCGCAGGCTATGGACAGCTTTACGTCTTAACGCGATTGTGCTGTGTCGAGTGTTTTGTGTGTGACATCAGCACAGCGAAGCCCTTCTAAACTCCCCCTTATTAGTGCCACCCTGTCAGTGGTTTAGGTCAGTGCCATTATATGCAGCTGCAACTCCTCCCCTCCCTCAGCGATTCCAGTAGGACACACACACACACACAGGATTTTGCAGCACAGTTCCAGGATTGTTGCCCAGTCAGTGCCAGTAGGCGTGTGTGCAGGCGCATGCACCAGTTGTTTGGCTAGGCTAATGTAATGAGCATTCTGAAGGACCAAAAATAGCGCATCCTTCCCCTCCCTTTTCCTCTTGTCTTTTCCCTTTTCTCCTGTGCGCTCCACGCCCACACACAGCTGCACACGTGCACAGGCGCTCCCCCACATGCAAATACACACTCCCCTACGTCAGCATCCTTTAGCTCGCCGCTAAGGGTTCGCTGAAAAGGGATTATTTACATTGAGTGGGATGCAGTCATAAATAGAGCAAAGATAGGTTTATAAACGTAGAGTGTAGGAGATGAACACTGGGGGGTGGGAGGAGTGTGGATAAAGCACTTGACTCACCTTGTACCTCTTAAGGTTGCATAATGAGTGCCTCTCCTCTCATGTCTCTTCCTTTTTCTTTTTTTCCCTTAACCAAGTTAGACTGCACATCCCACTCACTGCAGGTGCTGTGTTTGTGTGAACAGCAGAATGTTTGGTGCTGTTGTCTCCCACTCAAGGGGCTATTTTGGACTAGAGTGGGTGGAGTTTATGCAGTGCATCTCGTGGCTAAAGCACCTACCCTTTTACTCCCAACGTCGTGAGTTCGAGTCTCACTGTCCCGCTCGTCTATTACTGCCCTTCTGTGTTGTGTGCCAATCCCCCAAAACAGGAAAGGAAACATCAACATGTCCTATCAATGATTTTTGAATTTGAAACACACACACTAATGACTGATAGTTATGCCTACATGCTCATGCCTGAGGTAGGCACATATTCCATTTTTTTTTTTTTTTTTTTTTTATGGTTTATGAATCTGCCACTGCATCACCAGCCCTGCCTCGAATACGCATGATTTAGCTCCGCTTGTAATTTTGGCGCGGGCACAACAATAAGCTTGTGACTCACCCTTGCAGACAGAGATGGGAGCAGGAGCGGAGTGAATTATTTCTGATTGCACGAGTTACCAGACGTGTCACAGAGAGCAGAGCGGACTTCGTTGAGTCAGATTTAGAGAGATCTGGAAAAAGCCCACAGAGTCAGTCATCGATGAACCTGTGTAGTCTGTCTCGTCTATACTGCTTGCTTTTCAATTGGCTGAGTTGTGCTGTGGATGCTGTTTCCAAATTGATTATGTCACACTGTATCAAACATTTCAATTTTCCATTTGCAACTCAATAACTTGAAATACAACTTGAAAGCGTTTTGTTCTTTGATAAATAATTAATGAAAAGGGTATAAAGTGTTTTTAAAAAAAAGTGTTAACAACAATATAGATGGTGTTGTATACTTTTTTCCATCCTAAGATTTGGCTCAATTAACATGTTTAAGAAAGTTGCATAGCTTATGAAATGGCTCTTGCTTCACGTATTATCTAACATCCTTTATCTTTCTTTTTGCCCATTAGGAGACACAGAAAGCCAAGCAGTTTTTGCCCTTCCTGCAGAGGGCTGGCCGTTCAGAAGCTGTGGTAGAATACGTCTTCAGTGGCTCCCGCCTCAAGCTGTACATGCCGAAAGAAACCTGCCTCATCACATTCCTCCTTGCCGGTGGGTCGAGTTCTTTTAAATGCTTGGTTCCAAGGTCATTACCTTTAAAGCCCCTCTAAACTGCTCGCTTAATCTGCACAGGCATTAGTTGCCGCCATGTGAAAGTTTGTTGACCGTATTAAAAAAAAAAGTGTATCGGAACAAATGCATACAAATTGAGAATTCTGCCAGCTCAAATATCAGAGTTCAAGCTCTCCCCGGATCTCTCAGCTGGCAAGCCTGGCAGGGCAAAGGGGGTAGCTCTGTGCCGTAACCCACCAGGGTTGGTGTGCAGCATGTGTCCCCTTTGACCTCACCCTCCCTCCTCTCTGGCTCTCTGCCACGTTTGAAATTTCGACTTCTCTGCTCCTGTCTTTTCTGTTTTACCGGCGCTGTGTAAGCTTGGTGAAAAGGAAAAATATTGATATAAAAGTATAATTTTTTTTCCTTAGTTTGTATTCGTCCCCTACTTGTCGAGCAGTATGTGGGCAGATAATAAATGGGAAGTCATATGGCTGCAGTTGATTAATGCAATAATTCAGTTGATTACATCACCATATGTTATTTCATATTATGACATTTTCCTCTATTTACTGACATTATAGACGAAGATTGAATCAGCAAATTAATAGAAAATTAAAATAATGAATCCAAGAATGAGTCCAATACTTCAGCGTTATCCATCTTGTTTTCAGTGTGTGAAAACAACAGTAGTTTAGGGCATGATGCAGATAGGATGAAATACAGACTGTTTGATAGGAGGTCTGGTCATATATTTTAGCTCCTCGACCGCCTTGACAGTTTGCGCTAGTAATAAAAACACTGAGACTGTATCTTTGGCAGCCAACAATGATTTGCACATCCTCACAGATCATGGGAAGGGTGAGAATGCTTATCCCCTCCACAACGAATGATGCTCTTTGTTATAGTCGCAATAAAAATCCCATTCGATCCATCTCCATTTCAGCCATACAGTTCCTCTCCACTTCCAGTCGGACAAACGCTGTATATTTCTGACGAACCCTCAGTTTAATTATGCACGGCTGAATTGTCGATGAATTAATTAATTTTGTAATTTGCTCCTGATTGTCTTCACTGACGGTTTTGGTAATTGCATTTTTCAGTCCGCTGTCACTACAAGATGTATTGACATGACCCCTGCCAATAAGCAGTTTGCAACAAAAAAAAGCACCATGTGAGATTTTCCTTTTTTTTTTTTTTTTTTTTTTTTAGCACCAGTTTGTGTCTAACAATTTCCTGTTTAATGAGAGTGCTTAGTGAAAATGTCAGGTGTGTGTGTGAGATGGTGTTTACATAGCCGGGCTACTTTTTGGAATTATTTTATTCAATCATAGCTTATTAGAAAATTGCAAGGAGCACATTAGCGCTGATGGCCCTTGAGAGTATTTGATTATGGTCGTCCCCAGAAGAAAGGATTCATCTGCTGAAAATGCGACGACACATTGTCTTTAATATACACATTAGGCTGGATTAGCCCTGATTGATACAAATGACACCCTATCCTAGTTTGTGTATTTTAACCTCTATTCCAATGAGACTTCTCTGTATCGCTCGTGTGTCTCACTGTAAGTCTGTGAGTGCTTTGTCTTGTCATCTCATTATCACCTATTTTTTCTCCTTCATCTTGTTGTTTTCTTCTTCTTTTAGAGATGGGATATTTATGAGATGCAGTATTATGTGTGGTGGGTTGTGGCCCCAGTGTTTCTGTGCATGCATGTTGTTGTATGCATGGATTTCTTTATCTGATAACCGCTGTTAAGCCATACATGAAATGAAGCCCTTAGGCACAAAACGCCCCATATTATCTCCCTACCTCTAATCTCCAAGCCCTTGCTATCTCCTTCCACTTTCTCGTTCCTGTCAAAGTTATCTTCCCGTGTTTTATTCGGCCATCTGCACCATGGGCTGTGTTCGAAATGACACATAGTTGATAAATTGGCTGCCCGGAGCCTCGTGTTGATCTGCGTTTGCAACGGCAGAAGCCCCTTTGACCTTTTCTCTTTCAACTATCGCACATCCTTGACAAATAATGAGGTGTGTTGGGAGCAGATCTTAGTTATGCATGTTTCATGTGCTCAGTATTTAAAAGTTAAATAGGCCTCTCATCAGTGGAGTATTTTACCCTATTCAGTTTCCTCAAGTTATATAGTTATTGAAGTGAATGCAATTGCATTTATATGCTTGCAACGTTTCCATTGAAGGAATGGCAAATTAAAGATACCCTTCCGACACAGAATAGACTTGTCTTATAGATTGCTGCAGGGGTTTTGTTGTAGCCCAATGGAAAATTACCATACTGCAAACTTAATTCATCTTCTTTAATTAAGGATTTGTGAGTTTATGAATGCAATCCACAGAAGTAAAAACAACATTAGAAATAAAACCATTGGCTTTGACATAAGGGAACCAGTGCAACAATGTAAACTCAATGCCGACGTTGCACACTTATTCCTGAAACACTCTTTAACCATAGTCGTAAAGGTATGACCTGAATACTTTTATAAGATCCAGCATCACAATAACTTGTTATTGCACCTTGTCATTTTGTATTAAAGGCCATAAGCTGAGCTTCATAATTGTAAGTTGCTCTGAGTAAATATCGTTTTTTTGTTTCAAATTTTTATAATGTTTATGTTTTGTGTTTTCAACTGTATATTTGATACTGTTGGACCCCAGGAAGAATAGCTGTGGCTTTGCTGCAGCTAATGGGGATCTTAATAAACAAATAAACAAATAAACCCGCAGACGAATGGAGAGTATACTGAAAGCGTGTTGCTGTCAAAACAAGTCTTGCATTAGTCATCGGTTTCATTAGCCCTGTTCTCTTCATCCTGTTTTCATCACGGCCAGATTTTTTATTCATTTACAATGTCGTGGGAGGCCATTGAAGAACAAACTGTTTACAGTAGATGATCCTGAGGCACTGAGTGTTGTAGCGCAGCAATACAAAATTATAATACCAAACACAGTACGTTGATCTTGAATATGAACTACCATCTTGTTTATCGCCAGCGGCGTTTTTTCCTCCCTTTTTTTCTGTATTATTTGTCCTGATTAAATTCTCAACCCCATTCATTTCTTGTTTCCAGTGAGGCACCTCAAAGCCTCTCCAGAGTTTACCTTGATGGACAAAGATGGTGCTTTTAGAAAAAACGTGGGGTGGAAAAACAAAGGGTACTCAGAGAAGCCCACGCTTCAAAGAGGGCCGGAGGTCTGCTCCGGGAGTTGAAGGGAAGTTCCCTCTCCTCTCCTCCCACGTCGCCTCTCCTTTCTTCTCCTCCCGCTCGCTGGCCTGCGTGGTTTCACTTCCGTATACAAGTTTGATAAAGGGCAAAGGAGTCATCCTGTTTCCGAAAAGGGAAAGGGCTTCTATGCAGGAAAAGGCTTTTGAGAAAGTGGTGGAGGGGTGTTTAAGAATGATGAAAGGAGGGGAGGAGGTAGAGTAAGAGTTGGATAAAGGGCTGACAAAAAAGTACAATTGATGTGGAGTATGTGGGTCTAAAGACCTGATGAAGCCATGGGAGACCAAGCAGTGATAAGGCCATAAAAGTTTACTGGCTTCAATAGCTTTTTGAGTTTCCAATGGAGGCCAGAGCAGGTGAAGCGTACTTTCAGAGTTACTCAGAAAGGTATGTTGAGCAGCAGTCTGTCAAAAAGATGGAACACCCATCACTCGGACACAAAGATTTACAGTGTCAGCAAGAAGCATTAGCCCTCACAGTGTGTGGCTTTGTGCCATTTGTCTGAGTTTTGATATCTGTGTGTGTGTATGTGTGCGTGTATGTGCTGGGACACTTCCTGCACTGTGTGAGTGCGGGAGATGGAAAGATGGTGGAGAAGTGGAGCAGAAAATGTGTAGGCTTGTTTCCTAAAAAGATGTCTGTGTGCAAAAAAGAAAAAAGTTTAGTGTAGTAGTCAAGTCAGGAAAAGTCTGCAAATAAAATATTTCTTACTCTTGCTATGACCTCCTCAGATCCTCAGTGTCCTTGCATGCGACTGCGACACTGCATCTCACTAAGATTCACAGCGCTTACAGAGACGCATTTTAAGACCCGTCTGAAAGGCGACTTGAACATAAATGTGAGCTGCATCAGCCGACAACAAATCAATCATCCGCCATATGTGGCGCTCATGATGCACCAGCAGCTAATATTTAATACCTAAATGAATAACAAATTGAGTTTGGTATGCATGAACAACAACTAAATATTTAATGTCATTATAGATTATTATGCTTGTGTCTAGTGAAGGTGAAATCTGATGTGTGCTTCTGTGCATTGGGGCCTGCAAGAAAACAATATTTGTTTTCTATGCATTGAGCGTCCAACCTGCTCTTTCACCCACAGCTGAACTCCCTGTGCGGAGCTCACTTGTACCGAGGCAGAAGGAGCTGTTTACAGGGAAGGATTAGTAAGGAAAGCTTAATAAGATGGAATGATTGTCATATGGGTGATGGAAGGAAGAAGACTTGAAATAACACTCAAATGTGCACACTCTCACATCCCCCCAGCTTTTAGGTCCTTGTTTGTTTGCCTGTCGCAGTGCTAATTATGTCCTGTCAACAGCTTGTCAAAAATCACAAATTAGTAACTTAATAACATTAAAAAGATGGACACTAATGGGATGCATACTGAGCGGACTGTGTCTTGTAAGTACGCATTTATACCTGCAGACATGCCAAGGGAGAGTGCAGAGCTTCGAGCAGGTTATGAGCAAAAAGTCTTCATTTATATGCGCACTATTAGTATAGGAATTTTGCGACATGATGTATGTGTGTATAAATTGCAGCGATGACACTAATGACACGGCACGCAGTACATTACTCCCTCCAGACCCGTTTCTACAAGATGAAAGCTCATTATCTTGGCTTGGTTAGTAGAGGAAGAGAGGTCGACTCGATCCTGTTCCTGCTGCATGCCGGGTCACCTGAAAACCCACTCCGTTACAGGGTGTAAAACGTACATTAGAAAAGAAAATGACTTAATATGAATTCATCCGATTAGTTTTGGCTTCTGACAACTCGAATGAAGACCATCCTTTTTATTAAATGAAACCATCGCTTGTCATCTTTTAGGAGTTGCAGAATTTGGGGACGACACAACCTGCCTCTTTAATCTGTTCATTCAGTGTGCGCACTCAGTTCTGTCACTAAATTCTGACATTTTAAAAATACGCATCATCCTGGTCTTACAGACCTGACTTCGGGTTTATTTGAGAAGGGACAGATACGAAAACATAAATAAAGAATTGAACAGACACCTGATGTATGCATCATAGTCTTTTAGCCAAAGATAATTCACGACACTTGTCCCTAGAAGGGCAATAATAATAATAGTTATTGATGATGTTTGTACATTTTGGGTACACTTATTGAAAGTTGCTTTTAATAAGAGCATCAACTAAATTAATGTAATGTAAAATGTTCTTTTTTCGATGGATTATTTTAGAAAATCACTTTTTCAGGTCTTCATAGCTTCGGCAAACACCAACTTTTGCAAATTGTGTGCAGTATTTAGCCTCCCCCATTCTTTCCTCTCGTTTTCCCTTTCTTTACGCTGCATCCCCCATCCGTCCTCTTCTCTTTATTCTGGCACCATCGTAGCCAAGGTGTCCCACGTGGAAGCCCTGTCCTGGTCTACTTCTATAAATATGTTCAGATGATCTTGGCCAACAGTGTCTCCTCTTCCTCCTCCTCCTCCTCCTCCTTTGCTCTTAAGGAGGCTTTCCTATTGTATTTTATTAAATGTTTGCATGTAGGTAATGTAATACCCATGGAGACAAAGAGATATAGAGCACAGACTAAAGTTTACACTAACTTTTTCTGAACATGTTTAGTTTGACTTTATAAACAACGCTTCAGAAATTTCAGTGTGTTATTGTGAGACATGTTAACCTCTCTCATTTTCTTTACTCCTTACTTTTATTTTTTTTTGTTATGCCTACTTGTCATTTAAAGCACAATTGCTGATTTTATCACAGTAAGATGTTCATGTGAAATTGGTTTTAATGCTCCCTGCTGTATACTGAAGACATTTATATCTTACAAAAGGTTGACTAAACAGTTCTTAGTTTGGTGCTGACTGTCCTTTGGCCTTTTTTTGCTTATTTTTCTTTTTTTTTAATACACTGATGTGTCCTGTTCTTGTTCTCATGAATGGGACAGAAAGTACCAAACAAAACAAAAGGCTTGTAGGTAGTTAGAAAATCAGCTCGGAAACCAATTTTGCATGTTTTTCAGTAAAAAAAAAAAAAAAAAAAAAGGGAATAATAATACTACAAATGTGCCTTGTATAACAGATCTTAACATATTTCCCTTTGATAGCATTTTACAGAGACAACAGCAGCAAAGGTTTAGATGCACATAGGTACACAGTGTCCCAGATTATTGTCGCTATTGAGCACTGTTATATTCAAACACTTTAAGATACAAGTACCAATGCTATGTGTATTCTAATTTGGGGAGGGGGGATTCAACTTTAAATCTCTGTAATGTCATCCCTCCAATCTATGAAACAAATCAACAAATTATTTCTTAGGCACATGCGTTTTATTTTCCCCATCACTGTCGCAACGAAGCAGCATTCTCTCCAGCAAAAAAGTGGGAAATACTCCTTTATAAGAATCCATCAGCAGTCAAAAGAAACCCATGGGATTGGGAGAGAGCGTGCCAAACTTGCATTGAAAAGAAGTCTGTCAGAGCCAAAGTTGTGTTACTGTGAAGTGACCACTGCCCTCATACATCTGAGCTTACCTCCATACATATGGATATCATGAACGTATAGTATAGCAAACCCATAAGGGATTCAAGAGACAAAAGAAGCGAACCTCAATTGAAGCTTGCTATGCTGCTGCAACAGTGCTGTACAAGCCTTTGGACTAAACTTAAACTTTCTGTAAGGGTGAGATCAACACTCGTTCTCTCCGCCTTACAGTCGATCTTCAAACACAGAAATTCTCTCTTATGTGTATACCCTTCTTGCATACACCTCCTTTTATCACACTACATTCTTTTAAACAGGGTGAATATGAAATGATAGTCTCACAGCGCCTTTTATACCCACTCATACCCCCCCCCCCCCCACACACACACTCACACACCTCTGCCCTGAAGCTTATCCATTCCTACCTGAACTCGACACAAAAGCATCTGAAAATCACGCAGGGTTGACATCGACAGGTTCCAAAGAAGCCCATTCCGACAAGGCTGTATTTCAGTTGAAACTGCTCGTACAATAGCACTTTAAGTACTCTGAGTTGACCCCTAAGTGACCAATTAGCCAGTGAGCGCTGATGATAGTGATGCTGGTTAATCTGTGCTGTGTCACAGACGTACCTTTTTGAAATGGTGCGGCTCAGCAGTTTTGATCTTGACCTATTAAGAGGGATCAGACGGATGCATGACGTGGCATCAGTTGTACGGAGGACCAGGTCCCGAAAACCGTTTTTTTTTTTTTTTTTTTGACAAATAGATGGAGTCATGTCTCCTGGTCTTTTCCAGACTTATCAAGCCCACTAATGTTGAAACTACTCGGGACATCCTGTTGTTCTTTTGATTAGCTGCTGTGCTGACCTTTAACTCTAATGCAATTGTGTTGTCTTTGTCCAGGTATTGAATGTCCACGCAGTTCCCGGAATACGCCTGGAGGGATGCTGGTGGCTGAACCCTTCAGTGATGAGGCCATGCAGTTCACCAAAGAGCTGGTGCTGCAACGGGAGGTAAGCAGTAATGCGGGATATTCTGCTCGTGGTTTAATCAATTCTGAGTACTTCAATGCCCATTCCCTTGTTGCAAACTCTCGGTGTTGCGCTGTTTTGGCACCCCATTGCTCCATTTTTATTTTCCCAGTCCAAGTTGAGTCTGCTTTGTTCAGATATGTGAGAAGAATAATGTCTATTATACTTACTGCTTTGGCTTGAAAGCAAAGTTCCATCAGGCATTCTTGTTTTGTTTTGCACGATTTATCCAAGCCCATTTTATTGGAGCAACACATATTAAAAGTCTTCCATTGAATTTGTTTGTTAAACAATTAGAGTCTAATTGTATTGATGACACAAATAAACACACATTTTTAGAAGACCACATTTAAAGTCATGTTGAAATGCTCAAAGACGGAATGTTTCTCGATTGGATGATTTTTACAAAAACATCAAGGACATCCACATCTTTCAAACAAATATCCCATTAACCCCCCGATGAGTAAGCTAGTAAATTTGAATAATAACAAAACGGTTTGAACAGTGTGTTAAGTTCTATCACTTTAGTAATACAGCTTTTCAAACCAGAAAAAGACACACAGTATCCAAAATCTAAGACGATCTCGTTCTATATCATGAGCGCAGTAAAAAGTTTACTCCCACTGATCTTTATTACAGCATTTAAAGCACTGTACTTGTACCTTGAGTGCTGTCAAATCTCAACAAAAATCCACACACAAGTACCTAAAATAAAGTCGACTAAACCCAAAACACACACACACCATCCTACCGTGCTTACTCCCAGTTTATGGAAAGCTTACCTGATAGTGGATCAGTGCTGCTGGGCTTTAGAAAACTCCACTGTGTGCCTGTTCATTCACATGCTAATACGTTTTTATAAGAAGCAGTGAACGGACCAAAACCATAATGGAACTAGCTATAATCCTGCCACCATTTATCCAGACCACACGCCCCCTCTCTTTTGCTCCCCTCCTTTGCTATCGCTGTTTAAAGGGCCTTTTTTTGCGTAGGGTGGCTGTCTCCTCTGTCCTCTGGTGTTTAATTGTCATGGAAATGTAGCCTGTGTGTGCATGTGTGTCACGAGCCAGTGGTATAGGATGGATCTAAGAAACTTACCATGAAATAATTGATGCAGGCAACTGGGGATTTTGATTGACAGGGATGCAAACTTCCTCCCCCCGTGAGTCAGTGCAGTGCAGAGGTTCTCTTGCACTGACATGTCAGTATGGATATTTATTATTCCTACAGATGCATGTATAACCACAAATGCATAATGAATCAGAATAACACTTGTGTACATGCTTTGCCACACTTTCCTCAGTCTCTCTGATACGCGCACATATTAAATTAAGTCATCATACACATAACCTCTTCCTCGCCATACACACTCTGACGCACGCGGCTTCTCACACATTTTCTCCCTTGCTTATTCATCGGTGGTGTCAGCAAGTTTTT
Organism: Chelidonichthys spinosus; assembly: GCA_029853015.1. Classification (NCBI taxonomy): domain Eukaryota; kingdom Metazoa; phylum Chordata; class Actinopteri; order Perciformes; family Triglidae; genus Chelidonichthys; species Chelidonichthys spinosus. The sequence goes on along the minus strand of CM056841.1, from coordinate 9,798,274 downwards.
CACAGGTAGGTGTCAGCTAGCAGGCACTGGCAGGAGAGAGCCATATAATGAGTCCAGAGCCCAGTGCGGGGGCTGGTTGGCAGGCTGCACTGACCTGCTGTTATGGGCTAATATGAACACAAACACACTCACTCTCAAATGGACACATTCAAGTCGGTGACAACACAGTTAAGCGGTCAGAGGGAGCTGTCACTTTTCCCCCCAAAAAAGACCAGAAATCATTCACTAAAAGAAAGTATCAGGTTGAAAATCCCTGTGTTGAAAATCAGTTTGGTCTCCTCTCCTGCTTCACCGGCTTTACCAAGGAGGCAAGGGGGGGAAAGCAATAAGTGACGGCTTTAAAATGCACACACATCTAGCTGGAAAAGACTCAAATTATAGTGAAATGTTATGCAATACCTGCCATTGAAACGGCAGCTAGTTGCATGCGACGGAGAGCCAGAGTGAAAGGTGTGAGGAGGCACAGAAGCTCTCACGAGAGACGAGTAAGTAGCAGCAGAATAAAAGACCCGATGTAGGATGGAGAGGAAATGGTCTGTTCCCTTCATCCATCTCATGTCTCCGTCTCTCCTCTGCCTGTACAGCACGGCAAGTAACAGGTTATTAAGGTGTTTCGCACTCCAGCATGAATATGGATCGTTTGGTTCCATTTGCATAATCTTCTGCTGTTGATTCCTCTCTGAATAGCATCTGATTGCAGGAGCTTTTTAAGATGTTCTGAAGACGGCCTCACGTGAATACCATTTGATTTGGGTTTCGTACGTTTATTTATTTGCATTCATAAAAATATTTTTCTAGCTTACGCTGCTCGACAGCCATTTTGTGTTTTGTAGGGTTTTGTTACTTTGGTGACATGTTGATTCAACGGCCTCTATTTCGCGCTTCTGTGTTTCACTACTCTGTAATTAGCTGTTCCCTTTTTTTCCCTCCTTTTGGAAAGTGCGTTTGGGTGAAGGCTTGCACCGTTTTTCTCTTTTTCCACTCGTGCCTCACTCTCGCCTCCTTCGTCGTCTTTGGCGTCCAGTTTTAAAGCTCTGAGTGACATTTGCTCTTAGCTCTATCTCCCCCCTTGCCTGCCATTTGTGCTCGATCCCCTCCTTCCCCAATTTCTCTCTCTAAACTGCCACACAGCCATGTCTTAATTTCTCCTGATGCAGACCCGCATAATTAATGTGGCATCCAGTGAAGGGAGAGGCCCTGGTTTCTGTCTCCTCTATTTATAACCCCCCCTAACCCAACCCACCACCACCACCACCCCCTCTGTGTCTCTCTGGTGATTCGCTTTTTTATTTTTTTAAACATTTCTTTCGCCTTTAGACTCCCTCTTTTAAAAAAAAATCACTTTTGTGTTTATCTGCTCTGTCTCCCTTTATCCTTCCCTCCCTTCTTTCCTCTCTTTTAATGTCTGTCTGCCTCCCTCTCTTTCCGCTCCCTCTGCGTTGTGTTAATCTCTGACAGACACTGCTCCCGTTCCCAGTGTGGAACCGAAACAGCAGCACAGAATTCTGAGGGGGGGTAAAAAAACACACGGTAAACACCACTCCCTAGACATTTCCCTTTTCTGTTTTGATGTCTTCCATTTAATTTCTCTCACCTCCCACCTTTCCATTGACAAAAAAAAAACATCCATTCAGAGTCTGACTCGCTGTGGCTCTCTGTGGATTTCTTCTTTTCACTTTTTTCGGTGGCAACTTCAAACACGGAGCTGAACCAGGAGGGAGGAGGGCGCAAAGATTTTACCGCATTGGCATGTTTATCCGGGATGAGTCGGCTACAGACAGGACATGATAAATCGTGTATTCTTAATAAAATGACACAAGTAACAATATTTAAACTGTTGCCAATTTATCGTTAGAATAATGTGTCTCTTAATAGGAGTCATTCTAAACTGAGAGGGCTGTAATTTCATAAATGTAGTGATAATAAAGTAATGTTTCTGTCAGTTTTTATGTAGTTTCACATTTTGCAAATTCAGTTACCAGTTGCATCTACTTGGCGGTGTTTCCACTGTTTTCTTAGAAAAAATGTTTTGGACTCGACAGCTAAGAAACTTTTTTGTATTAATCATCACAGAGCAGAGCGTTGATTGGAACCGCCGTTTCTATAAATTTATAGCAAATATATACACCCAGGCGGGAGAGGAGGCGAGAATAAGAACAGAGGGTGACGCAGAGATGGAGTGGTTGATTGAGCAGGTACAAGAGCAGGCTAAGTGGACAGTAATATGCAATGTACTGATCCACCTACGTAAACCGTCAGCCCTGTTGACCTCATTGAGTCTGGGTGGTCCCTCATCTGCTGTACTGCCCGACTGCCTACTCACTTACAAATGCTCTTTCTCACACAGAGAGGACTTTCTCTCCTCTTGGCACTTAAAGATAAACATGCACATACAATATATGATGAGGGCCTTTATCTCTGTATGTCAATGTGTTATAAAAATACACCAGATGGGAAATGTATGTTTGAAGTTCAGAAAGTTTGATTCCAACAATGTTTGTTCCAAGAAACTAAACTGTATAAAAAGCCCTTGTGATGAACTAATCTACCAGGCTATGAAATTACGTCAACAGTCTATTTAGTAGGAAATTATGTTTAAGAGCAGCCACGGTCTAGTTACTATTTTATTTAGCTATTTCACAGATCGTTTGTAGTGCGTGTCATCTTTTGGAACCATTTAGAAACACTTCATTTCACCTCAAATTCCAGCTGTAGTTGCAAAGAAATAACACGGTAATAATAAATGCTAATGGCGGTAATTGTGCAAAAAAAATGGAAAGTAATCGAATTAACATTTTAACATAATTGCTCTTACACACACAGAGGCACTTACCTTTTGTCTCTCTGCAGAGTCATATTTTTCTGTATCACGGGGCTTCCAGGTGGCTCTTAAAGTGGGTCCCCTGAACCCACCTAACTCCCCTTTAATTGTGACGTGAACACTGTCCACCAGGCTGCCATAGGTGGGGGTTGGCACAGGCTGCCTTCAGACCTGCAGGAGGCTGTGTTGATGAGTCACTGAGCTAATGCCTGCCTCGACACATCTTCCAGCGCTCCGCTTTTAATAACTGTTCTTGGTGAGCAATTTTAATTAAATCCTAATACATCCTGCACCTTTTGTAATATCAAGAGGACTTTGCTTCCTGTTCTCTGTATGCTAAGTCTTATAGTACTACTGCCACCACTGTAAGTAGGCACAATGTGGCAATAGGATAATTGAAGTGTAATCTAGTTGCCTTTTGTCCCTTCTGCCTTAAAGCGCAACTGTGGTCAGCGCAGCTCCAATCAATGCATTTAGCATTCTATACACACACACACACACACACACACACACGCACAGGCACAGGCACACAGAATGCATCCTTCATGCATCTGAGGCTCCTTTTTACACGTCTTATTTTGCCTATCAGGACCACAGGACAGCATTGGATTTCTCCACCGTTTCCATGCTCTCACATTGATTTCCGATCACGCTTGAATTATTTTGGCACGAGGCCGATCATACAAGCGATGCTCTAACTATGTACCCCCCCCACCCCCTTATCCCCCTTTCATTCTGTCGTTCCTATTGGCCTGTTATTGTCAACATGCATGTGTCATTTTTGCATCTATGTATTTCTGTGCAAAATGTGCCAGTGTATGTGAGAGGGAGGAATAGAGGGGGGATACGAGTACACATAATGAATAATGCATGGTGTGGTTTCCTGGTCAACGAGACAGACGGTGGGGACGCTCAACTGCCCCTCCGGTCCTTTTTTCCCACCACATACTGTAGTTAAACAAACCACAAGTGCAGAAGGCAGCCCAATATCCAGATTATACTGCTGCTTTATAGCCATAGACAGGATCTGTCCCCGTCCATTCATAACTGCTGCAGCAGCCATACCGGAATTATTTCGCTCTTTTTACCATCATATTATAGCTAATTATTCTGACCGTGTTACCAACAATAACGTACAATTCTGTTCTTTTATTTGAGGGATATTACACAGATGGGGCTTTTAATGATATCCACATTGTACTAGAATAAATCCTCATTGGCGGATAAAGATATTTGTACGTCTTTTTTTGTTGTCAGTTGGGGAAAACAATAAAGTTGTGCACTAATCTCTGCATTTAGCATTATTTATGTTACAAACCTGAGTAGAAACCCTGGTTTATTGATGTAAGACTATTATCCCGGCCACAAGCCAGTATTGGAGCAGTCATTTTGGTGTTTCTGCATCGATGGTGGATGCGTGCCACTCGGTGACATAGAGACTGTTCGTTTTTAATTTAAACAGAGATAAAAATTTGTAATTTAAAGTTTGACCTTGAAACCCACCTTGCGAACCTAATGCCACTAATAGTAGTTTTTCATCATCGAGTACCGGCCGTAAATTCCGACGCCCACAATAGGCCGTCTGCATTACCGTCGACTAATTGGTGTCACAGGTGAAGTTTGGCTTCTGCGGCGGTTCGCAAATAAACTCCCGCACGGCTAGTTTGCGCGTGCCGGTGTCGCAGTCGGGCGGATTTGTTCCTTGAAAGTCATGAATTATAGCCTGAAGGTGAGCAGAGTGACCCACATACACATTCATAGCGTCGCGGTGAAGGAGAGATAGATGGCCCTGAATAGAGATGGAGAGATGAGGGGAAGGGAGGAACCTGCTCGCCACTTTAATGCCCCACCCCCTTTACGAGTGTGTGCGTGTGTGTCTGTGTGTGTGTGTGTGTGTGTGTGATGGAGTTGCAACTTCGCCGTCCACCCTGATAAGCACACCCTGGGAACGGTGCAAAGACACAGGCGCACACTGCTCGGGGACCAGCTGAATCCTCTTAGCCCTTTCCTCTACATGAAGGACACTGCAGCACTCTTCCACATCAATGAGGGCAATAGTATAATACCCTCACACACTCTCACTGGACTGTCTCACACTATATCACTCACTGTATTCATCTCATCTTTAATTCTCTTTCTGCGTTTTTCCCTTTCATTTGCTCTCTGCTCCCCCCCCCCCCCACCCCATTCAGTCTACATTTCAGCTCCTTTTCTTCTAGATTGTCAGGACAAAACTTGCTCTTAGAGAGAGCAGAAGGAAGGTAAAGGGCATCGATGTGTGCTCACATTCCCAGACAAACAGATTTCTGAAATTATTGCTGAACCCGAGGCCAGAAGACTGAATGTTTCATTATTAAGGCAGCAGGAAAAGGGAGAAGAGGCTTCTATTGTCTCTGCTGCGTCTTTGTTTGCCCTTCTGTTTGCCTTTTCTCCGGTAAACTCGGATCTCCTACATTTTTTTAAAATAAAATGGCCAAACTATATATTGAATACTGGTCTGTCTGAGAATACTGCAGGCGTCCAGCCAGATAGCCAGCCGCTGTCTCAACAGACACGTCATTACCTGTCTCATTATTTGCCTTCTGTACTTATTTCTCCTTTTTTTGGTTGCCTTCTCTCTACCAGTCTATTGTTTCACTAAACAACTGTTTTGTCTGCACTTTGTTTGTGTTTCTTACTTCAGTCGGCAAAATCCAGCCTGTAATTGCCAGAGATGACAAATGGAAGACAAAGAAAGTTGAGACAAATAGTACAAATGTTGAATTGAGAGTTTCTGTTGGAATAATGATAATAGAACGCGGCCTGTCTGGACCCATTTTATTCTTGTTCAGGCTTTTTCTAATCACAAACGAGGATGTTATATCAATTTCCCCGATAGTCATTAGATTTAAGTCGACCTCTTGGAAATCTATCTCCTTTTGTAATTAAAGATGAGATAAAAACAAATGCAGTGAAAAGTTTGACTTTGATGATTAATTGCCATTTTAAACATGAGACAAGTATTCTGTGTTACCTATGAAAATAATGAAATGATGGGACTGAGAAGTCTAAGGACGAGTCAGAAAAAGAGTTTTTATTCTCCAGGCGTCGTGTGTTAATCCTCCTCTGGTCAGCCAACTCTCCCTCATCTCTTGTTCCGCCCCATGAGGCAGCTTCATATTTATTGCTTATCTCTTAATTTACTATTATCGCCGTCTCGCCTCACCATTCTTTTCACTTGACCGCCATTTTATGTCCCTCTCTAAATTAATGTTAGTATTTGCACGCACGCTTCTGTTCTCCTTTTTTGTGTAGTCACCGTTGTCTTTCATTACCCGGACGTCCGCCCTTGTAGTGATTTTTTTGTTTTGTGTACACGTGTTACTTTCACTAACCTCTTTTCATCCTGACCCACAAAACGCACAAACACACACATACATACTCCGAAGCCCCTGCTGCGTCTGCTTCTGAGCCGCTGGCTGCTAGGTGTTTATCTTAAACATGAACACTGTTTGACACTGTAACAAAAATGGCATGCCATTGGCTTAAGAGGCACTCTGCTTAAACGAATTAATTGTAAAAACTGCCCTTATCTGAACACAAAGCTATTTAGTTTTTGGTATAATAACACCCGAGCGTTCACTGTTGCAGGCTGACCTAGAATAGTGCACCGTACTAGAAACGCTATGTAGTCGATATCACCATATGTCAGTTGAATTTGTGATGAGCCTGCCTGAGGAAATGGCTCTAGGTCTCTATGCTTTATTGATGCTTCCATTGATCCTATTCCGTTGATGACTGTGACACAACAGTGCAACATATTGACAGCTTTGACGGACCAATATACATTTATCTATCTTTTGTTGCTCCACCATGCTGGCATCTAATACATGGATGTAGTCGATGTAGGGAAGCATTGTTTGCATTGCAGCAGGCGTCAGCTGTAGCTCTACTTGTAGCTTCTTACACTGTGGGATCTAGGACCTCTGCAGAGGAATTCTTTTCTCGGTCATCACTAACATACATGCAAGAGGTTTGACGTGTGTGTGTGTGTGTGTGTGTGTGTGTGTGTGTGTGTGTGTGTGTGTGTGTGTGTGTGTGTGTGTGTGTGTGTGTGTGTGTGTGTGTGTGTGTGTGTGTGTGTGTGTGCGCACACAGGCAAGCGCAGAGCAGATACCAGGCTTTCATCCTGCTAATGGTTCCCTTGACAACACAGTGGTTGCTACACATCCACGTAGTGTTGGCTGTAGGGTTTAAAACGCATACCACAAAGTCACACACACAGACACTCCGGCTTGCACACGCAGTATTCAGTTGTCCTGATAAAAAATAGAGCCCACCCGTCTCTGCGCATCTCCAGCTCCCGGTCTCTACTCCTTTCCTAGGAAGGCAGAATTAACACGAGGCTGACTCCCTGCTGTTCATGCAGACCGGCTTCACATTTTCCCCCCATCCGACATCTTCTTTCACGTCCGTCCGCCGTTACGTAATGGAGGGCACACCTACCCTGACCTCCCCTCTTTGCTCGTCCTTTTCTTTCTCCTCTCAACTTCTCCTCTGCTTTCACTTCTCTTCTTTCTCTTCTTTTTTTATCCGTGCATGTGTGTGTACCTGGCGATAGCAGGAATAGAACCCCAAAGACGTGAATGAATAAAGGCCAAAAAAGAGGAGAGATTTGAAGCGGTAATCCTTGGGCAGCTTACCCCAGCATAACGTCCTCGCTCGCGCCTGTACCCTTATCCCCATCTCAGCATCAACTTCCATCTCCCCTTTCGCTCATTCCGTTTCTTTATATCCCCTACCAACAAGAGAGAGGCTATCTCAGCGGCTGTGTCAGCGATCAGCACCCCCCCCACCACCACCACCACCTCTTTTTTCTGTTTTCCCAGAGGAGAGTCGGGGGCATAAAGGAAAGAACAAGCCTGGCAAAATCTTTTCAAAAAAACCAACAGGGATTGGGCTCCCAGCTTTGAATTCAGACGGATAAAGCTAATGGCAGAAGTGGGCGACAGGCAAGGCAGCTGTGTATATGTGCGCGAGCATAGCTTCAATTGAGGCCAGCTATAGAAATGTAGTTTCTTTAAACCCCTTTGCTGAATCTCTCTCTCTGAATGTGCAGGGGTGTATGCAGGGGAAGTTCCAAGAAAGGCTGGCCGGGGCACTGCGGTTGCTTAAAACGCTTTCGTTGCCAGCTGAACGTCTCTTAAAGTGAGAGCTGCCGTGTAAGAGTGTTCAGTTCGGGAATCAATACTTTAGTGGTGCTCTACATGTCATTACCCTCGATTCTGTCCGTATATACTTTGCCATTCTAACGAGGATTTTGTTTTGATAGCCTGTCCCCCCTTGTTGCAAAACCTCATGGAAGCTGTAATTTCCATGACCTGTTTTGTTGTTGTCACCATGGCCTCTGGTGTTTTCTATATTGCTGACATTTAGCACACAAGTCTGGCACACCTACAGACAAGCGCTTGCTTCCTCGTGCATTTTCTGGCTGCTCCATGTTGTTTCGTCTGCCACATTATAGCGACACGTTTTCCGCCTTTGGCTTCACATTGACACTCAAACACGCATGTATATCCACACGCACACCACACACACACACACACACACACACACCAAGTTATTATCTCCTGGAACAATACTAATAGATGCATGTACTGCTGTGAGCAAACAGTTTGTGCCTCTGCTGCCAACAGAGTGGGAGGGTGAATGCCTGCCAAGTCTCCTCTACCCTGAGCCTCCTCCATTTCTCTCCTTATCATTAAACTTTTCTTTGTCTTCCCTTTTCTGTATTTTCCTTCCTTTTCTTTGATCATTTCCCTTTTTCTGCTTACTCGCAACACTCATCCCATAAGCTGCAGCCACATTTCTCCTCTTGGTAGTATTAAACTCCCACCAGAGTAGTAACTGTAGGTTTTCTGCATCTCATATCGCTGCCGCATGATACCACCTACTTGCATGGTTTCCCGCTCACTTGTGGCACTAATCCCTCATGTTTACACTCTCGCAGTACACCCCTAGCTACGGCTCACGACTTGGGTTTGAAGTAATTTTGGTGCAACAACAACAACAAAACTGTAATTGATGGACAAACACAAGCCCGCATGCACACGCGCGTCTTTGATGTGTCGCTCACTCCGGCTAATTAAACACGACCAGAGACTGGTCGAAAAGAAGTCTAATTATTGGCTCCCAGTTGGGCAGGTACTCTTATATCATCCAGGCTGATGAGGTCACGCTCAGCTTGGGGGGCTCTGATTCAACCCTTGTTGAAAAGTTCTCTGTTCAGAAGTGACGAACACTTTTGGAATAAGACATATTAAAGTAAATCATCCCTGATGCCCACACCACTAGGCATATGTAACTGTAAACATGCTGGCACTTGGTGTGTTGTGATAAAGGATCAGTCCTGACCCCTAATCGGTTTATCGCAATTATGTTGTCAGACATTTTTCAATTTATTTTCTTCCGAGGCTTATTTATATCTAAATGTGCAAGTTTAAAAGTTCCGACTACATCTTCATATTTCTAATTTTTCCTCCGTCTCCAGTGACTCGTCCCAGTGCAGGATCTCATAAAGCAAGTGTTGTCTGACATTGATAAGCAGCTACTGGATTAAAATGCTCTTTGCTGTCTTTTTTTCTGGGTTGGCATACGCTTTGATCTTTTTTTTTTTTTTTTTTTTGCTGCGGAGGTGGCATAGTTAGACTTGCACAAGTTTACCTGCAGCGATTCCAACACAAACTCTTTTTCATAGACAGCCCGCTTTCACACACATGAAGACCTGTCGAAAAAAACACTGGGCAGTTACTTAACCGCATGTATGTAAATGAACATGATCTTTTTAGGGGGAATTAGAATTCAAACATGTCTCCTACTTCACACACATACGGACCACTTCACAGCGAATCTTCTCCTCTTCATGCTCAATTCCAACCAGATTTATTTGAAGTCCAAATTAAAGGAAATGGGCTAAATGTTTACAAACGGCCCCACTGTTTCCCTGCCGCTTTAGATCTGCCAGCAAAGCTGCATCCGTTTCTATTAAGTAAGAACTGCATTTTGTTTTTAGAGAAACACTTTTGGCGAAGCCATTAATTTTAGGATCCATTAAAACTTGTGCCGGGGATCAGTGCTTGGACCCCGCCGCCTCATAAAAAAAACACTTACCCTCCCTTTCAGGTTTGAGTGTAATTGAGTTGCATCTTATTCCGCTTAGATAATAAAGTATGACACATTTCCAAATGCTCTCTCCCAGCTAAATAATAAAAACAAGTGGGGGGGTAGTAAGACTTCGACACCCAGAATTCAGCGGGGCTTTGCTTGCCCACCACAAACGGAGGTCGTCTATTGATCAGTTTGATCTTTAAAGATCAGCGCTGACCCACCTGCGCACACACCGTTAAACACACAAAAGCATTTTACTGCAGCTGCTGAATAATTCCGCCGCCGCATGAAAACTGTTTCAAACCGGCGGATGCTTGATGCGGCTCGTCAGAGCTTTCATCTCCGTGTTGCTTTCATGTGCCATTCAGTGCTCTGCGGTGCACGTTTTCTCAGCTACTCTTTGACATCGGCACACTGCTTGTCATCGGGAAGTCCGCATCGGTGTAAATTCCTGATCCTACAGAGCTCCAGAGCGAATGCTGAGCTCTCTCCACAATGTGTCAGATAGTTGCTCCTTATCTATGGCAATCACTGTTTCAATTCAGCTCTTGCTTGTTCCCCATCCTTGCCCCTTGTCTCCCTTTCTTCACTCCCCCTTTCTTAACCCACTTCTCACTCTCTCTCCATGTGTCCTTTTTCAATCTCGCACTGCCATCCTCTGACACACTAAATCAGGGTGTCATAGATAATGTGTCGCCCTCACTATCCACCTGAGTTAATTATCTTGGGCTTGTCTTGTCTTCTTCCTCTGCCTCCTTACTTCTGCGTCTTCAGCAATGCAGGAGGCCATTTTGTCACCCCAATTCCACCCCTCCACAATCAAAATGTCTACACCCAGATGCACATTCTCATCCTAGAAAAAGATGAAATCGAGCACACTCTCTGTAACCCCCAAGCTTGTTTTTTTTCCTTCTTCTTTCCCCCATGTAACACCATTCAGCAGGGTTGTGAGAAAACATCTTTTATCCTCACTTCTTTCCTCTGACTGTACATGCAGCATAAACCCACAGATAGTCTTATCAGCACACTGCATAAGTCGTTTTTCTCATCTTTCTCTTATTTCTTCAGAACACATACAGACCTCTCCGACTGTATGGCGTGTCTTTTTGATGGTGAGCACAGTTGCCTCCCTTCGAGCCTGCTAATGAACTGCATCAAAAGTTGTATCAGACGGAAGCGGGGACCTGGGAGCTTGTGCTTATTTCCGTTATACGTGATCAGAAACAACACGCGGCCTGAATTGTTGGACTGTGTTTCTGCGACCGCAGGCTGATCCTGAGCACAGCATCCATCGCTGCACCTGTGATAATTTCTCTCTAGGCTGTAAATCTCAACAAAAGCAGTGAAATGAATGGTCAATAACTTAATCTTGCTTTGCTCCGTGTGTATGTGCATGCTTGCGCGTGTGGGTTTTTGTTTCTTTTTGTGTGCACACAGAAAAACACCTTGTTCATATGTCTCAGTAGACTCGATTTATTACACACACACCTCAGCCTCAACTGCTGGACGGCGTCATAAAAGTAAGGCTTCATCGTCGTTGGCTGCTCAGTAAAAACAGGGATGTTTTTCACCCACCAAAAGGGTAATAAACTGTCTCCCAGGGACTAGCAGACTGGAACGGTCCTCTACATGGCAGAAACGGTTCACCCACCTGCCTTTCAGTCTCCGTTTGAGCGATGTAATCTGTGTAAATTCAACCAGGGTACATATCAAATCAAAAATCTGCTGGCATGCACCTATTCAACACTACAGCCTTGACTGCACTGGGCTGATTGCCAGCAGTATCTTGTGATGGGGGGGAGAAAAAATTCTTCTGCTTCTGTTGACCTCAGTTACAACAAATCATACCACCATCTGGTCACTGAATATGGCTCTTTACATCAGTTTTCACACCATCACACCAGCAAAAGTAACCTTGCCTTTCACCATATCAGCTTTCACAACGTTACCTTCTTGCTTTATGTAGAAAATTCAAATTTATAGAATACTTTTAATTATAAAAGACCATGTGACAAAGCCAAATATTAAAAGTAGGGTGAGGTAGTTTCCTTCTTCACCTGCCTCAGTTTCCCTTTTGTCATAAGAAGCCCTTTGACCCCACATGACATCCAGTCACTTTATTTGACATTAGGACCGAACGACTCTCTGGCCCTGACTCATGTTGACTCACAAGGCAGCACACTCCTGGGCCGGCTTAGAATAGCCTCCTGTCTGCTCCACTAGCACACTGGCTAGTGCTCACACAAAAGTCCTTGCGCACACACACACACTAGCATAAACTAGGAATGCAGATTTCAGGTCGCTTCTGTAATCAATCGTCCGCTACAGTATGTTAATTATCAATCAGTCAAAAGCTTTTAAAATACAAACTCATGAAAATCCAATTGACACAATTTGCATGGGCGTTTGTAGCTGATATTCAGCAAATAATGAAACAAATTTCCATCATTATAATTATACAAGCTTTTCTGTGGAAAAAAACAAAATAAAAACAAATGACAAACATGCAAAGTGCTTCTTCTTTAACGAGTGGGAATCCTAAAAATGATGCCTTTATCAAGCAGAAATACACATCTTTTCCTCGTTGTTCCTGTATATAGATCCTCTGTTCCCTTGTGTACCTGTGTTAAGCCCTCATCACAGGCTCTGATCAAAGATGGTGTAGTAATCCTAATTGTATGGAAATGCAGCATTAACTTCAGCCCATAAAACCCCTGCATTTGAGGAAGCAATGTGCCGACATATTTCCATAATCTGTTTGAATATTCCAGCATCTTTTTATATACATGCATTTTAGCAGACACTGATGGAAAACAATGCAGCCTCTTTAACAGAAGTAGAATATGTTTCAAGGAGGATGTTCTTGTTGCTCTACTGACATGATTGAGTGAGGAGCTTTAGTTGATAAATGGCTGATGCAATTGAGATTGCCTACTGGTCTTGGTCATTTTAATGGAATAAAACTTTATTACAGCCATCTTCTGCGCCTCAATGCATAATAATTTGGAATGAGGGCAAAAAAAATCTAATTAAGAGATAGCATCAAAATAATTGGGTTTCAAAATTCACTACAAACCCTTTTAAGTTTGGAATGAGCTCCTTCCTTAAATTGAATGGAAATTAAAGTATATTGTTTTGTTTTTTTTGTTTTTTTTTGCCACTGGTTTAAAGGCTTTAACGTGTTATATTCTTGAAATAACTGGAAACACGTACGTGTGCACATGGGTGCACTCTGGCAGCCATCGTCCCTACAGTTTCATTTGTGCTGACCTCTTGATCCTCCCATCCTGTAACCAGTACCCCCAGCGGTCAAGTCCATTACTGGTATCAGCACTTCTTATCTGCTGCACTGTGCTTATCACACGCAATCCCCCCCCCCCCCACCACCACCACACCCCTTGTGCAGTCCAGGCCATTCACCAATCATGCAGGAGCCATGATGGCCAGGCTATATATCCCCCATTCCATCTGTAGCTGGCACTCTTGCATCACATTTGCTCTGCTTACTCCTTCACCGAGCGCCTTTGCTCTCTCCTCCTCTCACTGCTTTGCTTTCCCCTCTGTTAGTAGCTATGCCACCTCATCCTTTTCTCTCATTTTCATTCCAGTTTAATTCAATTTTAATATTTCTGTCGTTTTTTTCCCTCTCTTTCTGTTTTTGCTTCTTCCCTCACATGTTTTCATAGTTGTCAGATTCTCCCTTAATTCCCATCCCCTTCACCTCCCATTTCTCCCTCTCATGTTTATTCCTTTTAGTCTCTCAGAAACACTCCTCTGTACAATCAGCCACCTTATCCAGTCCTGACATATTTCTGTGTATGTATTTTCTCTTGCTATCTGCTTTTTACTTCTTAGATCCCTTTTCTGACCCCATTTTCTGTTTTGGTTAAATTTCTTGTTTTTGCTTTCCCTCTTATAACTTCTTTCTAGCAATCTGCAGTGCTTTCCCTTTTACTCAAATGTTCTCTCCTATATCTAAATGTCTACACCACTACATCTTGTTCCTCCTCTCTTCTCCCTTCTCTATCTCTAATCTCTCATCCCCTCCCCAGGCTCTGTGAGCTGTGGGTAAATAGGTGCATCTTGCCTTGCTTCCTCTTTCAAATGGCTTCATGATTGCTAATGAAGCACACAGACAGAAAAAAAAAAAAGAAAATGACTCCTCTGAGGAGGAAGGGACGGAGGGAAGGAGTGTTTCCCATGGAGACGAGCCCTTCAGTGGCTGCCGAGCTGATTGGCTGATTGATGACCCTGTAGCCATGTTGACTGATTAGTATGACAGAGCCTTTTATAGCACAGCGTGGCTTAATACGGGACCACATAGCACAACATACTTCAGTATTAAACAGTATGGTGTAGCATAAGCCCCATCCTGCTATAGCATACTGAGACATACAAAATGCAATACAGCTCACGATGGAATGCCATAACAATGCTTAAGCTTAATGCTTAATACGGCGCTCACATCTGTTCCTACAACTGCTCACGATCCATCTAACCCATTTACTCCATCCATTTAGATACAACACATGGATACGTACTTGTTTGAACAGTCCCCTCACATGCTTCCTGTAAGAGACAATTGGAAAGCCATTGTTTGGCTTTGCATAGCTATGATATTAAAAAATATTACAAGTGAATGACAGGAGTGGGAGATGAAGGCATCCTGTCTGAGATATGAGTCAGCGTAGTGAAAAATTGTCAGTATGGGTGGGTTTGCTCGTGTGTTTTTTTTGGCACCTTGCCTTCATCGGAAAGGCGATGGTAGAGGAGCAGGCAGGAGGGGGGGGATGTGGTATACGCCACCATTTGGCTAGCGGGGCACACTGAAATGGCCATATGAAATTTAGATGAATCATTCTGCTTTCTCTCATACTTTTTAATCTCTCTCCATTCCCTTTTTTTCCTCTCCTGCACTGCGCAACTCCTATTATTTCTATGCTCCTTGTTGGAAGAAGCCCAACACAGAACACATAGCTGATGCAAGAGACACAAGCACACAGTGACAAATACAGACAGACTTGCATGTCTAATCTTTCTAGCTCATTTTTGCACCTGCAGAAAATGTTCAATATTTAAAATGCAGGCTGAGTCATCAACAGACATCGCAAGAGGACAGCAAGAGCTTATAGTAGATTTGATGATGTATTATTTTAACTAAGTGAACTGTTTTGACAGCCCTAGATAACCTGCAGCAGGTTATTTTTACCCCAATTTAGTGATAGTCGGTAGTGGATATTAAAATTCTCTTTTTGGGGAAATGACATTGATGTGGTTGTGAGCACTTTGTATGTAACCACATCTTTATCTGGACCTTAAACTGCTGTTCACACACCGTCCAGTGTGCTCCCTCTAAATATGTTTTTCACAAAGAAAATATAATGCTTTCTTTTTGGATCCATTTTTTCCCCTGCAATGTATTTTTCTGCTGCACTGCACACTTTTGCCATCGATGTTTTTACTCCAAACATAATCTCTGCTCATTTAGATCACCATATCCATCCCAGCCTCGTAATGTAACGCAATGTTGGAGGACATTTAAATTATACATTTACAAGAAATGGGGTCTTACTCTACAGCGTGTCTTTCCAAGCGCAAGATATCCTAACAACTAAATGTAAAAAAAACAAAAAAAAAACCTGACACGATATGCTCACTTACCCTCTTCAGTTGTCCTCTTTAACCTCCATGTCTACTCTATCTATCTCACACAACTGTCTCCCTCACAAACATACATATCACTCTCCTCTTCTGACAGGCTCTACCACAGGTTAAACATGTCACAAACCCTCAGCTAACCACTACACTGGTTTTGTGATGCGCCATGTCAACTCCCTTCTCTCTCATTTATGTTCTAACATTTTTGTTTTTTAAGTCCTGTCTCAAATGTCCAATTGCTATATTCTTGGAGAGAGATCCTGATATTTTTGCCGTAGCCCTTACAGGTACTCTGCCCAACCAGGTCTCCTTTTGCCACACTTTTTACTGGTTATGCAAACTGTTGTTTTCATCTAGAACACTTTGCCTGCAAGCACAGGCCTGTGACAGTGGGTGTGATAAGAGGCTAGTTATTGTCTTCTTTGTTTCCTGTTAGTTTACTCTTGACTGTACAGCTTTATAAGAGTTGATGTGAAGGTCGTATCTGTATTGAATGTGAAGATTATGGTCCACAGCTTGCAGTCACTCCCCTGGCGTTCTTTTGTAGTATTCTTTATCATGTCTCACCCTCATGTTGCCCACTCTGTTCTTTTTTTCTTTTCTTTTTTTTTGATCTGATATGTGCTCTCAGGGTAGTTTACACCACCTTTCCCTTTCTACTGTCATTCTATCTCTTCTTCAACACTGTCTCCAGTTTTGTCATTGAGTAAGAGGTACTAGCAGAAAGAATGGCAACAGCACTGCTTGGTCTTCAAACCCACACAGCATGGTTTCCAAAAACACACACAGGCTCACCTGTCTTACAACATGCGTCCTAGCCATTTTGTGTGTTGTATGTTATCTTTCTTTGTTAGGCAGGGAACCGCAGGGCTATATGATGATTGAGAGGGGTGATATTGTTGAAGATGAAAAATGCAGTTAACAGCGAGACCCAAATGCATTTGTCACCATAAAAAGCCCCCATACTGATTGATGAAGGCACAACAGCTGGCAATGCAATGAAAGGTGAAATGAAGATCTATATTTTTTGGCAAAGTGCAAGACAGTCTCAACATCCAAACAGTACTTCACCTTAATTTATCGCCCTTTTTCACTCATTAGAGACACGATTAATAATCCCAGTTTTCCATGTAGATAATGAGACGCGTTACACAATCTGTGTGCATCGTTGAAAAACATTAATATGTAATGAGAAGTTCAATTAACATTAGATGTTATGAGAGCACTGCTATACCTGTCTGTGGCTACGTCATCTAACATAAAACACGTACGTACAATTTAATAACTTGGAGTAAATACATGCTTTTGATCAGTCACACCTTGAAGAAGCACCATGAAAAATAGAAACCGAACAAACACTTTTGTTTCATGAAAAGAATAAAATCATAGAAGATGTTGAGAGATTAAAAAACAAATTCCATCCACTTCTGCACCATGATTCATTTTGCCTGAGCCCTCAGCACACGTAGGGTTAAAGTATAGCTGCAGCGTCTTACTGCAGTGTCTAAAGCATTTGGCTGATCGTTACAGTATACACCAGGAAGGGGGGAAAAAAACATCTCTCTCTAATAATCTCTTTTTTTTTTCTTCCAAAAATCCTTTTTATTGCATTTATAACATTTGGCACAGTACAAATTCTTGGTGCTTTTACAAGATAAACCTGTAAAGATCGACACTGACCTTTTTTCGGTTTTTGTTAAAGAAAGTCTTTTCAGTATAAATATTTTTTTCTTATCACTGCATTCTCTGTAGCATGGTGTAAAAATCACACAGAATGCCCCCTTTTTTAAAACAAGACTACCCTCATTTGTCAAAGTCAAGACAGCATCTTAAACAACTCAATGTTTTAAATAGAAGTTACAAGTTAGAAAATAGTTTCAATTTCTTTTTAATATATGTTTCTCTATCACCAGCCCATGGTAGTTTCAATTTGTCCATATATATATTTATTTATAAGCATGTACAACAAGAAATCGTCAGTCTTTTTAAGTTTGCACTCTGTACAAAAAAGTAGTTCCTGTCCTTTTTTTTTCTCTCCGTTGTGCATTCTATTGCATGATTTTATGATGACATGACGAAAGGAGCTGGGGAAAGGGATGGGTGGGAGCTAGGAACCTAGGGTAAGGAGTGGGGGGGGCTTTTCAAATCTGAGTCTCCTGCACCTTCTCCTTGGTGTGAGTTTTTATGACAAAGGGCTCAGCCAATGCTGTGATGGTACTCGGCAAGGTTCGAGGCAAAGAGTTCCCAACATTGTTGTCTGTCCATTTAGCCCCATGGCCAGTTGGTTTATAGGTGTTGTATTTGGGCTTTAGAGTGCTGTAGTCCACTTTATGGGGGCTGTAGTCCACTTTGTGGGGGCTGTAGTCCACTTTGTGGGGGCTGTAATCTAGTTTAGGTCTCTGAGTGTGTGGACTGAAGTCAGACTTGAAGGCGCTGTAATCCGCTTTGTGGGGGCTGAAGTCACTCTTGAAGGCGCTGTAATCTGTTGCAGTCTTGTGGGTGGAGTAAGGGTCCTTGGGTCTGTAGGTACTGTCCGTTGTAGATCTCTGGGCATTGTAGTCTGTTTTGGGCTTAGGCTGAGTGTTGTAGTCGGGCTTAAATGGGCTGTATTCAGGTTTAGGTCTTGGATGTGTGCCAAAGTCCGGCTTGAATGGACTGTATTCGGCCTTAGGTTTATGGTGTGGGTTGTAGTCCGATTTCAATGGGCTGTAGTCATGTTTAGGTTTTGGTTGGGTGCTGTAATCTCGTTTGAATGGGCTAATGTCAGTTTTCTGCCTCGGATGAGTGCCATAATCCGGTTTGAACGGGCTGTAGTCTGTTTTTGTCTTTGGGTGAGTTCCAAAGTCTGGTTTGAATGGGCTGTATTCCGCTTTTGTTTTGTGGGTGCTATAGTCCTGTCTAAATGGGCTGTAGTCAGGCTTTGGTCTATGAAGGCTAAAATCTGGTGTAGATTTGTGAGTGCTGTAATCCGGGATGAATTTGTGGCTACTGAAGTCCATATTTGGCTTGTATGTGGTATACTCAGCCTTTGGCTTATGGAGGGTAAAATCCGGCTGGGGTTTGTATTCGGCCTTGGGTTTTTGAAAGCCGTAGTCAGACTTGTGGCTGATAAAGTCCAGTTTGTGAATGCTGTTATGGTCCCGGATTTCAGGCAATGTGAGAACTGTCTCTTGAGCTGCAGATGCTGGTGGAGGAAGGTCCTCCTCATCCACCTGGATAATCTCCACAGTGCGGGCAGCAGCCACTGTGCTCCTCTGCTGGTGGCGCTTTCTCAATTTGTAGAAGGCGATGAGCATGATGGCAGCTAACAGTGTCACCGCTACAAAGCAACCTATTATGATCTTGGTGGTCTTCATCACTTCATCCAGGCTAGGGCCAGACTTGCCTGGCTTGCTGGTTGCACCTTGGAGTCCTGGCGGCACAGATGTCTTAGCTGCGCCTGGTGTGCTTTGTAGCAGCACAGTTGGAGTGGAGATGAAGACTGGCTGAAAGACGGAAGGAGAGGCAGTTGTAGTTGTTGTCACGAGGCCTACCCCTCCTCCTCCAGCTACCCCAGTCCCTGCTGCTGCAGCTGTGGTCGTGGTGGTTTTAGGTTTGGGCATCTCAGTGGTCGGCCCCAACACCTCCACAGTCACTGTGGTAAAGTAACTCAAGTTGGATGTATTAAGCTCAGCTGCACTCACATTGAGGTAGGCCGAGGCGTTGGAGTTCCCAGCTGCATTGGACACCATGCAGGTGTAAGTCCCTGTGTCTACAGCCAAAACATTTGAGAAATTAAGGGTGCCATCATTGAGGATTGATATTCTTGGGTGACTAGAGGCATGTGTCAGGACAGTGCCATTAGGTAGGAGCCAGCGCACTGAAGACATTGGGGCTGTGCGGCAACGAACCTCAGCCACTCTCCCTGCTGAAATGTTCAAGTCCCTTGGTGCATCAGCGATGAATGGTGCAGAACATTGGGTTGCTGCACCCTCACCTCGGTCCACCTCAACCAACTGTCTCCCCCTCATGCTGGCAGGTGAGTGACAACGTCCGCAGCAAGTTGAGTTAGTAGGGATGTACTCCCTTAGCCAGCGCGCTAACCACACAGCCTCACAGCCACAGTTCCAAGGGTTATGGTGGAGATGGAGCTCCACCAGGTACCTGAGCGGGGAGAACAGATCGTGTGGCACAGCGCTCAGATTATTATGGGCAAGATTAAGCTCCACCAGTGAAGATAAGTCATCAAAACCATTGCGCTCTATCACTGTGATTTGCGAGTTCATCACCCATAGCTTTTTCAGTGAGCGCAGGCCTTTGAAGGAGCCTGGCTTTATCTCGGGGAAGTGATTTTCAGAGATCTCCAACTCCTCCAGGCCCTTGAGTGGACTTAGGTTTGGCATATCACCCCTAATGTTGCACATGCCCAGGTTGAGGTACTTGAGGTTTTGTAGGCCCTCAAAAGCTCCTTCTGAGATGTACTCCAGTTTCCGCAACTCCCCCAGATCCAAACGCATTAGGGAGGGCACCCGGTTGAAGGCGTAGGAGGGGATACTTTCAATGGGGTTGTTCCTCAGCCACAGTTCTCTTAGTTTAGACAGGTACTCAAAGGCCCCACTCGGCACCACTGTCAACCGGTTGTCAAAGAGTTCCAGTGTGTTGAGACTGGTGAGTCCATTAAACGCGCCCACCTCAATCTGCCGTATGGCATTTCGCCCAAGCTGGAGCACCTCGAGGTGGTGCAGGTGGCGGAAGGAGTCAGCCTGCACCGCCTCGATGGCGTTTTCCATTAGATTGAGGTGTCGCGTGTTGGCAGGAATGCCAGGGGGCACACGGGTGAGGCCACGTCGGGTGCACACCACCTTCCCCTGCTGATTACTACAGGAACACTGTGGTGGACAGCCCTGGGGTCCCTGAGACGCCGCCCCTGCCAAGGCCAGGGAGGCGCTGCTCCACGCTCGTGCCATCAGGAAGACTACACAGAGCAGGGTGGCTTTCCTGGCACGATGCGCAGCTACCCGCCCCAGGAGACTCATGATGTGGCACGTTCATAATTCAGCATCATCTGGGGGGGAGGATGGAGGTGTTTGGGGGTGGTGTTTGGGGGTTTTGGGGATCAGGAAAGTAGCTGGTTGGTTTGTAGTAGTGTTAAGGGGACCAGAGCAAGGAAGTCAGGAAGTCAAGGGAACTGAAGGAGACAAGGGGAGAAGGGGAGATTTTGGGTGCTTGTTAATAAGCAAGAGGACTTGACTTACCCTCAATTAAGAAATGTTATTAAATGTAGTCAGGGGCAGAAGAAGGGAGGGAAGATGGGGCTAGCTTTTCTGAAACGTGTGTATGAGGACATGATGATAAATTAACCAACCAAAAGCCGTATTACAAGACAGAAGGGAGGGTTACAAATTGATGCAAAGAGGGGTTGAAACACTAGACACCTACCTCAAGTTATTATTACAGGTCCTTGAACTGAAATATATAGTTTCCCTCCTGTTTGCAATCAGAAAGAGCTGTGGTGTTATGTATATCCCAAGAGCAGCAAATAAAGCCTTTTTATATTTGCTCTGTCAAAACGTGTATCAATGCCAAAGAGCTTAACCAAGCGGAGCCCTTTTGTAAATCCACACATCCAAAGAGAAAGGTTCGAAGGCCCTTTTGTGAGTTTTTCCTCCTCGTTGTTGATAAGAAACGAGGGAAAAAAAAGATTGCAGATAGGAATCCAGTCAGGCTCCCAAAGCAGCAGTGCTCCTTTGCTCGCTTCTTGCTGTCGGCTCCTCTTCTCTTGCTTGTCCTTGGAATCCGACAGTTGATCCCCCTGCTAGACACCTTACCCAGGTCTCCATAGCACAGGCAACAACACAAACACACGCACAATTTTTTGTGCACCAAAAGCCAAGGCAGAAATGATGAAAAAGAGGGAGGTAGATTGGGGTGGGATTGAAGAAGGTTTAATGAAAATTCCACAGTCCTCTACAATGTTCTTTGCCTTTTGTTTGCGACGCTTAGGAGGTGAGGTCGACAAGCCGGGTTGGGGGGGGGGGGGCAGACCCCCTCCTCTCTGTATTCCTCTGTTCACTTTTTAGTGGTCAATCAGTTGGTCGCTTGGTCAGTCCGACAGCCCATTTCTCTCTCTCTCGCTCTCTCTCCCCTTGCTCCCCCTTTCAGTGGCGTCGCGTCCACTTGATTTGTCTTTCTTTTTTCTTCTTCCTCCAGGAGTGCTCGGCAGGGGTTGAAAAGAGTAGGCGACTCACACTGCTTTCATTAGCTTCTTCCTCTTCTTAACTAGCCACACGCTCCAGCCTCGGCAGCCGTGGTGGCAACAGCGGCGATTGCAAACGCGCACATACCGTCTCTGCGAAGCGCACAACAGCAGTAGTGAGCACACACAGCAGCAGCTGCAGCCTGCCTCCCTTGCACTTCCCAATAATCCGTCAATTTCTTCAGAGGGGGAGTGGGGGATGGAACGGGGTGCCGGGAGGAGTGGGGGGTGTTGTAGCTGGGTTGATCGAGGTGGGTTAGAGGGAGGGGGTGGTGCGCAGTTTTTCCTTCCTCTCTCCGGTTTGTTTCTTTTTTCTTCTTGTTTTCCAGTATTTTTTCCCTCCTCTCCTCGTGGTGATCAGCACCCCCTCGCTAATGCAGCGTCCGACGAGGGAGAGGAGCAAGACAGGGAAGGCGAGCGCTGGGCGAGCGTGCGGCTTACAGGCGTGACGTTAACAGTAGCGTCGATGTGGAAAGGATCCGTTGTAGCAGCAAAAGAGAGAGCGTGCGCCGGCTTGGATATCTCTCCCTCTCTCACTTTGCGCGCTCTCGCTCACTCTCTCTCTCGCTCACTCTCTCTCTCGCTCTCTCTCTCACACACTCTCTCTCTCTCTCTCTCTCTCTCTCTCTCTCTCTCTCTCTCTCTCCCAGCCTCCCTTCCGCTCTCTCTGCAGTGTCCTGAGGTAGTTGGGTGAGCTCAAAGCACTCAGACCTTTTTAGAGATCTACCTCTTCAAAAACCAGTTTGCTCCTGCTGATCTCTGCTCCCTTTTTTTTTAAAAATGCTCACAGTGTCTTGGTCAGGGGCTTTGTGTGGTTTAGGAGAATACAGGCTGTTCAAGCAAAACGCGGAGATGGACAGTGGCATCCCCACAGCAACCACATTTTAACCCCCTCCTCCCCAGCAATAATCCAGCCATTCCAACGGGTCTGGCAAAGCTTTCCGGCATTGCTGTAGTGGCGAAGGCAGGCAGATGGGACACAGTTTCTCTCATACGGCTTTCCCTCTCTCTCTTGATGCCCTCTCTCGTTCCCTTTTCTGCGCTCTCTCTCTCCCTCTCCCTCTCTCGTTATCTTTGATTTTCTTTTTTCTTCTTTACCTCCCCTTGCTTTCTCACTGTTTTCATTTCTTCCTTTAGTGGAAAATAGAGGAACATGAATGGACTGCTGACGCATCCTGCTCGGAGCAGTGCTTTGATTTGATGCAGTGTGTTTTGTGCATTAACTCCCCCCACCCACTCCACCCTCACACTCTTCGCCGTCTTTCCTTCTCACCGCTCACTCTTCATCCGCCACTGTGTCACTACTTCATCTCTGGCTGGCTATCTCTTCACATACAATCTCCTACAGGTTGTTGGTGCTTTAAGTGCGATTCAAGCCACTCTATCTCTTCAGCGCAATGGAACGAGATGTTTAGATTGTAAGAATCGCATTAGGTTCCTTAATTAATTACAATTGAAAGATAATTTGGCTCAAGCCATGATGGGAAGCAAGTCCACACCTTTTTATACCTTTTTACCTACTCTCCACCCCCCTTTCATCATGCATGCCTTTAAAGGTAGTTAGAACAATCTAAACAGGCAGGCCTTTACCCTCAATTTGAGCACCAACTGTCGCTTCAGGAAGTACACAGCCATAAAGGTCATGTTGAGGAAGGCGAACAGGGGAAAACAAGACATGCTTTACCTTCCTGCCGCAGGAGAAGAGGCCAAACATACGCACCCTACTGTCCCGTCACCCCCCTATCTCCAATGATTTGTGCGAGCCTCGTGTCCATTAAACTAGGAAGCAGTGTGGGTAATTGATGGTTGGTAAAGCTAGCTGTGGCATTGCTGCTAGGTGTGAGTGTGAAAGAGAGAGAGAGAGGAGAGAAAGCACGCCAGCTAGGAAAGGTCACACTGCCTGTAGCGCAGTACGTTATTCCCACCGGCACAGGAGTATAGAGCCAACTCCTATATTATATACATACACACACACACACACACACACACGCTTGTGTCTTCACTGCAGTTGAATACGAATGGGCTTCAATGAAGCACATGTAACCGTGAGGTCCACAGGAGTATAGGGGGGGATTTTCCTTTCTTAAGACAGAGAGGCTATTTCCTTCCCTTTCTACAGGGATTCCCTTTGCACCACAGCTCTGTGGAGGCTGATATCAGAGATGTGCTGCACTACTGCATGCTTGTCACTGCATTCTCCGAGCAACTGAAAACACGAGACGATGCATGCGGGCATTCAAACGGTTGTGGAAAAACAGGTTGGAATACAACTGCAGGAGGCGCACACACCATCACCATTCCATTGATCCGTTGTCAGTTAAGCCATCTGCAAATAAGGGCTTGTTGTTCTCTGTGTTATTATTGACGTTGAAACTCGGATGTAGAACAGTGCGACTTTATACTGGCACTGGTAGCTTTGTTCGTGTATCAGGTCATGGTGCCTGTGCTGTGTCTGTAGGTTAGGAGTGGTGTGCCACCATTTGATGAGAAAATGACCCAGAATGAGTTCAGGTTGTGTTTTACCCACCCAGCACAGTACATCCCAGACTACTGTCTAACCAAAATCACCCATTGACCCGTAACCTGACCAGTGCTGCCAGGACATCTCTTTCCTCTTGGCTCTCACCCTGTCTATTTCTCTCTTTCCTGTCTTTTCTATTCTCACTCTATTTTCCTCTGTCAGTGGACACTGTGCTTTCTCACTACTCATGGGCCGTGGGTCATGGCCTGCCAAACTCTGTAATGCTCCACTGACCAAAAGTGGTCAACCACTTCCTTTATAGTTTGATCCTGTGCCAGAATGGCCAACATTGCTTGATGGTCAGCCAAACTCTGTGATCACAGCAAGGTCTTCTCAAGGTCCAGCATGTGTGTGTGCACATGCGCAGCTCACATGGAAAGAAAGGTGAACCAGAAAGCCTTTAGTTTTTTTTTGTTTTTTTTTTTGTGTACCTGGATTCCGAATTTAATCTGATTTGGTAGATCAGGCCAATGCGGAAATGTTAAACCTAGTAAAAGTGTTTAAATCTGAGTGCCTTTCGAGGTTTAGGGTATGCCAGTATAACCATACACTGTCTTGACAAGAAGAGAGTTGTCAGGCCTTAACTCCAGGACTTGCTGACCGATGATGGCCTGATGAGCTGTCAGATATGTGGGACCTTCACGCTGTTATGCCAGCCACATAGCCCTGCTGTGCGACCCCTGTGCTCCCTGCTTCACCGCAGGCTCTATGGAGCCACCCCCTTGTACCAGGCCAGAAGGGCACTGGGTGTAGTTTGGGGGTACTGCAAGACCTACTTTAGTGTGGCTAGTCCGCCAGTTAGCCAGCATGTTCGAGGGGTATATGCAAACATTACAGAACCCATCCCCTGGGGTGAGTGCTAGCAAATCTGGGCTGCGGCCAGTCACATGTAGGTCAGCAGCCTGTGTCTGTTTGCATGTGTGTGCGTGTCAGCAGCTCCATTTGGGTGAATGGCCCGCAGTACGGCATAACAGCAATGACAATCAGAGTTTAGGAGTGTACAGTTGAATGATAGATCTAATGATAAATGTCATTGCCTCTGCCATTGCCAGAATCAAGGATTTACACTATAGGCCCCCGGGCAATCCACATACTGGTTTGTGTTTGTGAGGAGTTTTTCAAGGAGACAAGAGGCACACTATTTTTGGGCTTGTCTTGTGCTTTGAGAGCTATTAGATTTTTCTTTTTTTTTTTTTGCATAGATTTGTGTGTGGATGAGTGAGCGTGTCCTCCAAGTGTCCAGTAATGTCCCAGTGGCCGACTTGGTACATGCGTTCACCCCGGCACAATGTTAACTTCAACCAATTCCAGCACACCGTACATAAACATGTGTACACACAGACCCCGAACACTACAATGCTGACCTTGAGGTAAAGGACTAGACACTTCCTTTCCCGTTTTCATTTCAATTTCCAGGAATTAATTCTGCAAGAGATTATGTGTCACAGACACACAGACAGACAGGCACACTGCTGTCAGTATCCCAGTAAAGGCTTAAACTGCTTGGTAGGGATTTTTTTTTTCCCTGTTTATCACATTTTGTCATCACACACACACTGGCACAGACACCCACACACTAATCATATGCCAGCGAATCAAGAGATTATAATAAGCAATAGGGTTTATTAGTGGCTTCTGTATAGGTTGGATGAGTTGTGTTTCATCCTGTTTCCTGCTCAGTTTTGCTGGTCGGCTTTCACCGACATCGTTTGGCAGCTGCACATATTGATAACAATCTCACTACGTTGAACATAACCTAACCCTAACCCTAACCCTAACCCTTAATTTAATGCATTGTTGTGTGTATTTTATTTAGTGTTCAGGTTAGGTTAAAATGATAAAACTATGGTTTGATATGAACTTTTTTGCTTTTAATTTAGATGATTCAACAATGAGTTCTTTAATCTTTTGAGTTCCCATTCTCCCTCTCCATACTCTTGCCATGTCTAGTTTTGCTTTTTCTTCTTTGTTT
Organism: Chelidonichthys spinosus; assembly: GCA_029853015.1. NCBI lineage: Eukaryota > Metazoa > Chordata > Actinopteri > Perciformes > Triglidae > Chelidonichthys > Chelidonichthys spinosus. The sequence continues at coordinate 9,771,921 of CM056841.1, read as the reverse complement.
CTATCCTTTTCTTTAATTTTCCCTCTTCTGCCTTGCCCCCTTTATTTGTTCTTTCTTTCCCTCTCTTCCTCTTCTTCATTGCATTTTTCATACTCTTCTCACTGCCTTTGTTCTTGCCCTGTTTCTTTTTGCCCCTCTTTCTTTTCTTTCTCTTCCTCTGTCCTCCCCACAGTCTATTGCCTACACTCCCCTTTTCTAAATTGCCACTTCTTACAGTGTTCAGTTGCTCAAGTATTTGCAGGCCAGTGTCATGTTAATTGTGTTTGCTCATTCAGCATATGCTTTTGTGTGTGCTCTCCAATGTGGGCAATATCAGGTCATGGTAACTGAAGGCACACAGTCAAAGATGAGTGTTTTCACTCCTGTATTTTTTCTTTCATCCTGTGTTATTCAGTATCAGAGCTTCGCTAGCAGCTATTGTCTCTAGACTAATGGGCCTCATTATGTTGAGCTGTGTTCATACTGGCTGCCAGAGCAGGGATTAGCCCTAGCACCGTGTTAGCTGGAAGCGGAAAAAAAGATACAAGTAGGTTAGCACTGTTAGCCCAAACAGCATGAGCCAAGATGGCTCGATAGGAAGAGATACGCCATGCAAATTTGGAAGTAGGAAGGTTTTACTTTGGCTTGTTGAATTTACAACATTTTAGACCTTGTTTTCACAAATTACCGCCAATTTAATGTTATTTTTCATGAAAAAAATATTGTATACTATATATCATTGTGCCAAGTTTGTGATAAAAAGCCCATTATACTTGTTTCACCATATGCTAGTGCTCCCCAAGTCTGACCCTGGCCACGTCATTGGTCAGCTTACCTCATTGGGATTCATGGAGCATCCCCGTATGTGTGTTCATCACAATGTTGCCTTGCCAACTGCCAGGCCGTAGGAAATGGATGTCTCTTTCCCTGAGCAATGTGAAGGTAAAAACATAGTAATTCACCACTGAGAGAGCAGCTAAATCTTCTGGACTTTTAGTTCCTTGGGAGCGAAGATGCCATCTTCATTCAGTTCCACCCCTCCCTCTCCTTCTTTTACTTTTATGCGCCCTTGGCTTGGCCAAAACAAAATTCCTAAGTAGTGAGTTGTTGCTCTGAAACATTATGTGATATAAGGGCCATGTTGGGGATTCATTGTTTTTTAGGACCAAAATGGATTCAAAACTGTGATTTATTACTGACAAATGCTTTGTCTCATCTTTTCTTGATAATAGTATTATTGTAGAGTTATTTGTAGGCTTTATACAATGACAAATGTGAAAAGTCTGTTGCAAGAGTTAATTGAATCAAATATCTAGAATTATTAAAAAACAACAACAAAAAAAGCTCTTAGTTTGCTGGTAAAACTAAATTCCCATGATATTGACATGCAATCCAGACTTCGAGGTCTTCTAGGCCATCTTAACCCACCATGCCATCTCCAGGGGGTGAATTGTCTTAACTTCCTTGAAGGTCTTTTGTTATACTCAAAGTGGCCTCCCCTCTTTCCTCTCCCACTATGATGCCCTGACCTTCAAACATCCTCCCTAAAATCACAGCGACAATTACCTTCTTAACAGTGTTATGTCTCTGAAGGTGTTAATCCCAGAATCTCCATCAAGCTCCATGTAGGGAGGGATTAGCCATACTGAGGCCTGTTCCCTCACAGACCCAGGGATAGGAGAAAAGAAACAGCTTTTCATCAAATCCACCTGTCCACGTCCAGATTATGTCTGCGCTGTCCAGCAGATAGCGATTTTGTGTGTGTGTGTGTGTGTGTGTACATGCCAATAATCTTTGTTTTTCATTTTCATGTTTGTAAGCCTATTCATTTATGCCTCGTATCTTTGTACGGGGCACCAGAGTATTGCTGCAACTCCTTTCCAATGACTTTCCAGTGTTAGAAAGCAGACAGGTAGAGAGCAAACAGTGAATAGTTTTTTCTAATATGCTTTCAATTTGGATTTCATAACTGATAGTTGCCCGTCTACCTTATCTGTTTTCAAATGAACTATTTTCTCCCCAATGTGAGCATGATAAGGAGAAACGGTATGTATACTTAAATGAGGTATGAAGGGTCTTTTTATTGACAGAAATTAACATTTTACTTGTATATGGCATAGAAGTGGTAGGGGTTTTTATGGGTTTTTTTTGTATTGCAAGTACGGTGCGATAGTGTACAGGAGATGCATTTTGTGTGTCCCTACTCTAATGCGACTACTGGCCTCCCAGCCAGCATTTTTTTCCCTGTGTAATATCCACTGTCTCTTTGCCTACATTTTCTGTACTGGGGGATTTGAGAAGCCAAGCTAAGTGTGTCTAATCTATGAGCGCAGCCAGCACAGCGTCAAATGTTTGGTGCCGATGTACACGCACCCTCCAACAATACAACACTTCAGCAACTCTCCACCCAAGCAGGTGACAGTGCAGGAGAGGGAGGGCTGAAGGTTGAGAAAAAAACACCCGGGTGTACGTTGGCTTTATTGCTATGCGACCTTGGACTCCAGGTAGGATGTAATGTGAGGAAAAAAACACCTTTTTTGCTTAAAGGAAAGTGAAACATATGATGGAATTGGAATGTGGGTCAAAGGAAAAAGCCCCCCCCCCCCTCCAAGTCGAAACCCTGTGACCTTGCTTAAATGTGTTTTCCGTAGCAGAGCAATCAGGGATATCGTAGGCTGCGGCTGGGGGCCAGCAGGGTCCCGGCTATGCAAGGGAAGGGGGGGAAAAAAGCAGCGTGCAGCACTTTCTAAATTGAAGTCAATAACACAGCAGTCCATTCTGTCAGGGCCAGTCCTCCCACGCAGTCCGCTTACAGTCACTAAGGACAGGCGCGGATAGGATGTTGATTGAGTTCTCCAAAGTACAACTACGCATGGCAACATGTGTTTCGCGTGGGTGAACACTCATGAGAGGAAATCGTGGTGTCAGGGAAGAGAGGCGTGACACAACTGCTGTACACCTCATAAACTTCTTGCTCTTGTTGAGTGTGTTTGCCACACGAATGCGTTGTTGACAACTCGTCGGCAAGAAACTGAATACGTCGTAGAAATGATCTAAAATAAATGCCCCCGAGCTTGTTACGTGGAAGTGCTTTCTTCATCCCGCTGCTGTATGAAAGCTTGCTAATGCAGGCATATCTGAGACACACATGCACACACAGTCTTATTTTGCCTTTAATCCCTTTTTGCGTGTTAGCACTTCTACATAGCTTTGGGGATTAAAAGGAGTATGGTTGGCCTGCTCTGAGCAGGGGTAGGAGAGGAAATTAGTGACTGGTAGAGGGTAGACATCTGGCTGACACCAGTTTACCGCGCGTTGACGCGTGAACATGTGAGCTTACATACTGTGTTCGAATCTGATGACGACTACGTAATGGTTACTGGTTACTGGTACATCTGCACAGCGTGGAGCACGCATGATTTGTTTTGGAGCCAGCACTTTTTCCACTTACTTTTGCTGAGGCGAACGCGAAAAAGAAATCGGCTGCAGTTTTGATACTCCATGTTCCCAGTAGTGTTCTGACAGGCTTATGTGTGTTGTGGTTTTCACAGGAAAAATGCAATTTTATGATAAAAACCCATTTACTGCCATGCTTCAGTTCTCAAGATGGTAAGATTTTAAGCGCCTGTATATAAATGCCCCCTTTTTTTTGTATTTGTGCGATAGAATAACTCTCCTTGAGGATCGTCCTTGAGATGGATTAATAACTGTCACGCACTTTTCACAATGTCAAATAGTTTTCTTCTCCCACCCCTGTATCTGGAGCAAACTTTAGACACGGTCACATATGATTGTACTCGGATACACATCCCTGGTTTTATAATATAATGAGTTGTTTGCATTATATATCTTATCAAGGGAAAAGGCTGAAAGCGTGACGCTGATCTTAATCCACAGGGCTCTTTAACTTTTTAACCATGTATGTAGAGAGATTCCATTGCATTTCCCCAACACATTAAAAGCTGTCATCTTTCCATTTAGCGGCTACATTAAGGGCATCCCATGTCTTTTATAATACATTATCTCTCTTGTGCCTTTTGTTCCTTGTTGTTCCGTCATCATTAGTTTAGTGAGGTTTTGTAGAACCGTGCTGCACACGGCCCACCGGCTGCTAATCCTCCTACTGATGCTCTATTCTCTCTGTCACGGATGGCATCAGTCTGGGTCACTTGTACTGTAGTTGGATAGACAGTGGTAATTTCCCAAGACGTACATCAATTTCACTATCATTTCCCTGCCACTCATTGTTTGACATCCTGCTGAAAATTGTAGTTCTGATTTGTAACCCATCGCTGTATTTCAGAGCTCATTTTGACATTTTTAATTTCGAGTGAGGTTCTTTTGAATATGTTCCCAAACTTCTGGACATGTTCCCAAAGAAACATGTCTGAGACCGTGACATCCCATGCCATTGCTCCGGTTGATATGATCATTTTTTGTTTCGCTCAACTCACTGTTGCCTCTAAAAGTGTGACTCGGATGTGTTTCATTCTGCATTTTTTTGCCAAGTTAAACAAACTGCCAGCAAAGCTTTAAATTTCTGCTTATGCATTTTAATATGCATCTTTGTCTGGTTGGCTTTGCTGACTTAACAGTCTCGACACTCTTTTTCAAGGGCTGCCATTTGTTTTTGTTTTTTTTTCTTTTTGCCTATCACCATTTTTCCATCTATTTGTTAGGAGCTCAGCTGTGCACAGCAATAAACAACTGGAAATTGATGAAACGCCCGAGACACATTGGTTCATATTTTCTTGTGAGAGAGAAAAAAAAAAAACATTGAGCACTCACCTTATTTATTCATCGTATATCCCTGGAGACAACGGCCATTTGTGCATATACTGGGTATCTGGTTTTCCTTTTTAAAAGGTGACCTATTGGGTATTCAAGCAGTAAGCCTGGGCAGCATTAGTGTTGAGCTGGCCACACTATTGTGGCTTGTAACTCAGTGGCAAGTCGTGGGGTGTCTGCTATTGCCTGTGGCCACATTGTTGAAATTGAATTTGAAGTGTGTGTGTGTGTTTGTGCATGCGTGTGTACTGCTGCCTGTTTTTAAACTGAGTGTTATCCATCCTATTTGGAAGCACGACTGTCATATCGCTCACCTGGTGGCGTTAAAAGCACTCCTGCAGGGAGTGCTGCGTTCTAAGCCAAATGTATCAAGTAAACAGTCGCATGCTGTTTGTATTCTGCTGTGTCTGCGTATCTGTTAAAAAAAAAGATTCCATCTGACGCACGAGCACGTTTTTACATATTTGCGCTGGCTTTGCCTTCTTTATTCTGTACATTATGCTGTGGGATCATACTGGAATGGACATTCGGCTGTTGCTCAGATACTGTGATGAGAACGCATGTTACCATAGTGACAGTACTTGGCAAAGAGGGTGTCTGCAGTGGCTCCAGAAACTTTTTTTTTTTTTCTTTTTTTTTACCTGAATGATGAAGAGCAAAAGCTAATATATGCCATCTATCAAGCTGTGATAAGTCCTCCATGGACGGTAACGAGTGACATCAGTAAGCTTACGGATGTGTTTGATGCCCTTTTGTTCCTGTGCCCTCACACATGACTCAGCCTTCCTCCTGTGAATTGGATCGCATCACACTATATCGAGTTGTGAATGAGCGACGTTGCCATGCCTCACAATGCAGCTCGAGGTGTTCCCTAGTGAAAGGAGGGAACGGTTAATTGTGCCGCAGCTTTGACACAAGCCCTCGCCCTGATGATGCTTCGAAAGGAATACTGACTGAATCATAACACAGTGATTGCTTTCCTCCTCACTGCAGAAGGAATTAATCTGATCTAATGTATGTAATGGAAAAAAACAAACTTACGCCTTCAACACTGTTCCGTCATTTGTGGTCTTTCTGTCCTCCTCTCCCCATCCCTCACTTTTCTTACTTCTTTCTCTCTCTCTCTCTCTCTCTCTCTCTCTCTCTCTCTCTCTTTTGCTCGCAATCTCATTCCAGAAATGTTAGCCCCATTTCTCTCCCTCGCCTCCTCATTATGGATGTTTGGAGGCCTAGTCTGTTTTTTTTTTTACTCTGATTTTTGTTTTTCTTTCTTTCTTTCCTTCCCCCGAGGAGAAACAGAGAGGAAAGGGATGTTTGGAGCAAAGTGACAATGAAAAATGATAACAAACTGAAGGTGTGGATTAGAGGCCTCACTTCAAATATTAAAGATGAAGGATTAAAAAACCCTCGTCTTGCTGTTGACAGATATTTTAATAAATCAAATGCAACACAGGAATTCTTCTGATACTTGTGTAGTCTGATCAGGAATGTGGTTTGAATGTAGTATGTTAACATGGTGGGCATGCTTACATGTTGAAAGGTGGCTGTAATCCCTTTTATTGGTCACATTGATAAGATTAACAACCATGGGCAGATACTGTTGTAGTCCGACTGGTCAAAATGCATTGCAGATGAAGAAAGAAGCAAATCATATTTGCCAATGAATCCTCATTTGCAGTCAAGTAACAGACTTAACCGCATGATTCTTGAGTAGGCATTACTTGATTAGGTCGGTCTACCCTCCTCTCCCATCTTTCCCACCCACAGAACCGCACAAGCACACACCTCAATCCACTATCTCAATTGTTGATCGTCCGTTGCCATTTATGTGATTGAACTCGCGGAGAGGTTGAATGGGACTGCCAAAATGGAGGGATGATTATAGGATGATTCGTCTCAAGGTTTTCATCTCGTATGCTGCCGACTGGGGTCAGATCATCATTTCCTATTTATATGATCTCTGACTACCTGTTGGCATGAAAGATTAATTTTGCTTGGCGGTAATATATCTGTGTACCCCAGAGTTGGCACACAGGCGGCAGCATCATTTTCCTCTTAAAAACCAGGAGGCATATTCTTCTAGACTGCTGAATCTGTTCTTTTCTACCTTTCCTTGTTTTTTGCTTGTTCAACTTTTAGTAAATGCAGTTAGATGGAGTTGGACTGTCTTCCCTTCTAAAGGACCTCTGGCTGCCTCCATCCTGCAATATCGGCTCTTTACTACACTGCTAGTTTATAGCAATGTGGAATGCCTCTTCAGTAGCTCGTCCCCACCACTTTTCCCACACTCAAACTTCAACCCCTGCCTAACAACTCTCCATCCAGCCTAGCAACCGGGCACTGCCTCTCGTCGTTATGACAAGCACACAGAAATTGACAAAAAGCCATGTTGAAAAATGCCAGTCGGCTCTTTTCCCTCCCCTCCCCCCCCCTCTTCCTCATTCTCTCACTCTGTCAGCACAGGCAGGGTCTGGGAGGACAGAAATGGCTTTTTGAGTGACACAGGCTGGCTATGCCATTTGCCGTGTCAACTGCTGAAAGAGAATAGAAAAGGAGGTGAAGACAAATGATGATGGCCTGGCCATGATTGCCCTGCGCCCTTCTCGCTTTCACCTGCCATCTTTTCCCTCACGGGGTCATTGAAGTCCAAATAACACGATCACAGTGCCAGAAGGTGTAGAAATGTTTTTCACAGTGCTAGGGAAAGTTTTTGTCGATTTTTAGTTTTCTTTCATTATTTTTGACACACCCTGTGGAAAAAAATGCTTGTGTTTAGGTATTACTGGAAATGAACTCTTTCTCCGAGTTGTGAATAATGAGCTGAGCCACATCACAATATTCCTGGGTCTAATTTTGAGCGTTGTCTGCAACACCTCCAACTCCTCTCTGTGGGTTCATTAACAACCTCATCGTCAGACGTCAGTGCAGAGAAAGTTCAGTAAGGATTCATGTAACCCCAGCATTTTCCCTACATAGTCCCCATCCACCGTAGTTTGGTCATTGCAGCCGTAGAGTCATGAATGTTTAAAATTCCATTATAAAATCTTAAATTGATTGATATAGATGTGGCAAGGGGAACATGGGCTGCTGCCTGTGTGGTGGATATCACTGTAGAGAGGTTTGACAAAGCAGAAAGGTACAAACTCCTGTCTTTGATATTTAAATGTCATCACCTCTTCATTTCATAATTTAGTTTGGAACGCAGCCGTTCATTATGTTGAACTTCAAAATTCACCATCTTAATCATGGAAAAAATAATCATGCTGGGGGATTATATTAAAAAAGCATCAGTATAGAAAATTCCAGTGAAGCTGGGTGGCTCTTCAAATGGATTTTGTTGTTATTTATGAAAACATTAAACGGTTAAATTGATCAGATACAATGCATTCTATTCATACATTTGATGATAATATGCTGGCACTATTTTCACATTTACCTCCTTGTTGTCTCCTCTTAAACGGAAGCAGCGCTCAAAATTGGAAGTGAAAACATGTCATTGTTAGTCCCTCCGTGTTGCTGCTGTGCCGCTCAGTGATTGCAATATAATGGCAAGGCTTTATTGGTTATGTACTCCAAGGTATATTTATAAATGGATGTGAGGGAAAGCAACGCTGTCATTTTGAGAGGTAATGTGGCTTAATGCCCTCTCCAATCATTTTGACCACCCCTGAATGTGCTCAATGTGGCTTGACTGCTCCCACCAAGCATTCCCTGCTGCAGGCAGCGATTCTGAAGATTTGGATTCTTACCTCTCATTGCTTTCCAATACCCCAGGGTAAGGGAACACAATGCTTCTCTGGGAACTAAGTGAAAAAATGCTTAAGAATCAAATTACAGTGTCTATTCCGACGTGTCCAGGAATGCAATTAATTTTGAGTCCCCCCCTTGGTAGTAGCTTGGTGGCTTGTGCAAAATAAAAATAAAAAAACAAAGTAATAACTTTCACAGAGCTATTTGACATTTGTTTTTTAACAGTCGTTCAATAACTTACACCCCAGTTCAATTCGGGTTTTCCCACCTGCACCCTCACACTGCCAAGTTAAGGGGAATTATATGATATTAGTAATATTACAAATGTAGCTCAATATTCATCGACCCGTATGCCATGTCGCCCCTCTCTTAAAAATTAGATGGATTGTAGTTATTGCTGTTATTGATTTTAATAACCAGGCTGTTAAGGCTTGCTCTTGCTCGGCTTCCTCCCGTGGTGTGTGTGAGGGCTGAGCTGTTCTTTCACCTGGGTACTGAAGGATCTATAAACTAATTTAACTACACCTTTAGCATGATTAGCTTTGCTCAATCAAGCAGTTGTTGCTTCTTTTTTTTTTTTTTTTTTTTACTTAAACCCAAGAGGGCAAGTAGGATCCAGGTAATGGGCTCAAATGGGAGGCCATAGTAAGGATCACGCTTCCTCCCAACACTATTGATCCAGTAAGGCACATGGTGAGAGACTGATGTTGAATGTAGTCGGTCATTACATCGCTAGAGGTCTTGCATTACTCAACGCCACTGACCCTTTCATTGTGTTGGTACTTTTCAAAACCCCCGTGGTGTCTAATTGTTGTGAGTGTCGCGGCTTTGAGGGGGGGAGTAAGATCATGAAGGTCAGTGAGCACCACAAAGGGCCTGCAGGTTCCCCGACATGAGTCCATTTCCTTTTTTTAAGCCATTCCACATGACCTTGTTCGTGTGTACTTTTTATTGGGCTACAACTGTGTCTGATCAATGCTGAAAATACATTCCAAGCTGTTATCTTGGAGGATAATGGTTAAATTCACTAGCTCATTGACTTTAATGGATAGTTCTCCCACTCTCCGTACCTCACCGAACGAGCGGCCACCGGATGATAAAATGATGCAAAGTCATTAGGTTGTTTTAGATGGTATGTCATAAGCAAAGGCATGGGTTTGTTTGGACAATATGTCACTTAAAATGCCTAGCGCAGTCCTGAACCCCTAACAGGCGATCTCTCCATAATTTATTGCTTTAGTTTGGAAGTCTACTGTAGGTCATTTGCAAAGGACAACAGCTCTAATCGACTGACCATTGACCTCTGCTATTTCTCTCAGACTACTTTTCTGTGAAGGCTTCATAAGTCTTTCAAAGCACTCTTTTGACAGACTGCTCTACTCCAAACTCTTTCTCCGTTACTTTTCCCTCACTCTAATAATTATACCTTGAATTATTTAGACTTTTCTCGTTTTCTGAGGTAAGACAGGCGGATGATGGGCCCCGACGATCGCAGTGACCACTGAGATCGCTTCGAATTAGACCGCCGCTCCTGCTTGTTGAATTTGAAAAAAAAAAAAAACTAAACAAAAAGAGCTATATCTTTATCAATATCTGCTGTTGGCATTTCTTTTACAACTTTCTCCATACCCCTGTGATCCCTGGAGTGGACATGGTTTGATCTCAGCTTGCAAAGCAAGTAATGCCAGGCTATAAAATGGATTCAAAGACTAGCAATAACAATGGTGGATCATTGTGTCTACCACCAGCAAATACTGGAGGTATATCTGACTTATTCAGCTGGCTTTTGCCCGCTTCTCTGTCTCTTTCTCTTAACCCTCAACACGACTTCCCTTTTATTCACCTGATCTGTCAGAACAGTGAGGCAGGGCAAACGTCAATTATCTATTGATGAAAAGAAAATCTCATTAATGGCCATCAGACGGGTTTAATGGTGGGGATCATGCTTGTTTGCCTGACCATTAATGGCCCTGGCCATTAGAGAAGCAGTTTGACTTTTCTCCACCCTGCCACCGACAGACAACTACCCACAACTGACAATGATGCATGGCAGCCCCTGAGTCACATTGATCACCCTGAGAGTCCATACACCCATAGGCACGCTCACTAACACCATCCTGTCCCGTGTACATGCCATTGTTCCATTGATACCAACACTACCTTCGCTGAAAGTAGCCAAACCAGTTAAAATCCTGAAATGTTTTATTTATACCAGAGACTCAGACATACCCTTTAAGTTTTACTCCTTTTAGTTTTCATCTTTCATTCACTTTCAGGATGTTGAGAGACACAAATAATGCTGAATGTTTTTTCCCAGCATATTTGACACCCCCCCCAGGCTAAACTTGATCAACATCTGACAAAAAGCTGTCTGACCTGACTCTGTGGTCCGATAGTTAATGAACCAACCTAGTTTGGAATTGGTGCCAGAGGTTTGGCTCTTGGCCAAGAGCTTAGCTGTACTGCTAGCTTGCCAAAGAGAGGACGGTCAATAACCCGCACACACAGGCATCCTACCGGCTTAGGACAGCCGACAGGGAGGTTTCACCTCATCCGACCTTTTTTCATTCTAAAAAGTCCCACAGGCTTCTTGCTGCTGATATTGTATTATTTCCTCCAGAGTTTTAGAATAAGTTCCATGTGGACGTTGTGATAAAGGTTACCAAATATGAAAATGCCCGTGGACTGTTCCATTTGTATCTGATTGAGACAATGTTTTTGCCTGTGACTGTACTTGTCACCTACTATTGTCTTTTCCTTCTTTTGCCATCACCCAGCGTCAAGTGTAATAGCACACGCTACACTGAAAATGTCTCTTAAATCAGATTTCCTTTTCTCATGTGTTGGAAAAATGGAAAAGAAGGTCAATCATTTTTCGCTGACGTCAATGACGATGGGACCAGTCTCACCCAGGTTTTTACCGCAGTTCGATAGTTGGTGACCTCTTTTACCCTCTCTGGCCCTTTTTTCTAGTGGGGGGCTTTACGATTCCTCCGTTTCACGGCCCACCTCTGTTCACTACTGTTCTCAGCATGTGAAGATTTTTTTTTAAATTACAGGCCCCATTAACACACTATTTACATCCGTGCCTGATCTATGCCATTAAGGGATGAATAGCAGTTTGTTTAATTTATTAATTTATACCGTTCTCTCTCCTTCTCCGTTTCTCTTTCCCCATTTTTTTTTTAAAGGGATCTATATTTATAGATTTCTGCTGGAACCGACTAGCCATTTCCTCTCTCGTTTTGACTACATTGACATGCTAACGCATTTATCCATTTTATACCCATCCGTTCCTGGCGTGAAGGAGTGAGATATGTCCTTAACAAGTGCCACACTTAAGACCGGTCTTTTGTTTGAGTTCTCCGATGAAGAGGTCTTAATCAGAAAGGCGTTAGGGTAGCTATACCTTGGGAAAGTCTATCTCCGTTATCTAACAGCTATTGTTTATTTTGAGATATTCAACGCGCGCCCCCGTTTCCTGACTCTGCTGTGCTACTATGTTCCATTAACAGCAGTTTATGGACCTCCGTAATGGACATGCACTATTGATAATGGGGCTGCCGGAAGACTTTTAGAAGGTGACACCCGGTGTGTTTTTCGACCAAATGACAGCACTTCTTGTAAACAGCTCCGGGGTGTTACAACATTTACGTTTGTCATTTTAATATCTTTGTGAGCAAAGATAACCCGATACACACATTAGGATGTTACCTAATTTCCCCCCCCCCCCCTTTCTGGTTAGCCCTGTCCACAGCATCTGTGGCCTTAAAAAACTGTGACAGCACGACTGAGGTGTTATTCCCGCTCCGTGGCAAGCAAACAATTACATACCTATCAGCACGTACACATGCACATATTACAGGATCACTGTGGAGCCGAGCAAGTTCCCTTTCACATCGCTGTCACGGCTTGTAGCAACTCTGTTACGCTAATAGAATATTTATTACTTTGTAGTAGTTGACAGTTTATTTATTTTGCTCCCCGCTCTTCTGTCTTCCTGGACAGATTAAATCAGTTTGTAATTTAGCTTTTGATTATTTATTGCCGGCCGACAGGAACACCTTCACCAGATATTGATTTTGGGTTGAAATCTGAGTTGTGGATGTATGTCTTGCTTTGGGGTTCAAATGTATCATTAAAAGGAACCGTGTGTCCACTTAGAAGGAAAAAAAGATCCATATAAGCCAGCTTGAGGGGTGATATTGAGAGATGATGGACTTTTGTTGGATGATGCCGTTCATACCCCCAAATGGAGTTTTCATGCAAGACTGCTCTCAGAGCAGTGAGGCTGACCTGTCAGTGCTCAGCTTTTCTACTTAAATCCACATGTGCCCATGAAAAGGACAAACTGTCCCTTCCATGCGACATTCATGACTCTGAATTAAGTGTCCAGAGGCACTGACTTTTTTTTCTTAACTGAAAAGGGAAGGCTAGGCATATGAATTAAAGTATAGAGATTATCTGATTGGTCTCCCCTTCTTCGTCCCCAATTTGCTCCTCCAATCTCGGCTTAGGATCACTCATTGCTTCGAGGAGGTTTGATCTCTTTGCCCCAGCACACAAAGGAGCGCACACACACCCACGACACACCTCCACATCACTCCTCCAATCTTCTCCAAGGCTCAGTTTGATGAATGGCTTATTCTGCTGGATGAGCAAAGGGCTCTAGGAGGGTGCGAGTGGAGTCGTTCTTTCTTTTCCTTAGATTTTTCTGTGTCTGACTTTCTTTCAGTCCGTCTATCTGTCTGTCGTGTTTGTGTTCTCTGAGTCATGGCGGCGAGCTAGATGAGCAGGTAGTAAGATGCAGCCAGAGAGGAAAAAATAAAACTGATGCTGGTGCTCTGGGTTCCCCTTTGCTTGTCATATCAGTAGCGTGAGCTGCCATTCGATGCGTTCGCATGCACGCGCACCCAGATTCATTAAAGCGATGAACACTTAATCCTTTAACACTCAAATACACTCCAGCAGGCACAAACACGCCCGCATAAATATTATCCCCTGCATAATTTGACTCGCTACTTAAAAACTATTGATATTTTTCGGTTTGATTTGATTTGATACAGACAGACACACAAAGATCCGAGAGCCAAGTTAAGTGGCGGAGTAGAGTAGCCATAAAAGCAGCCGCCTCCATGTCGCTTAATGAGAATGAATGAAGACATGCCAAAACGTCTCCACCTGCCAGTCTGTTTTTCCTGGTGTTTGCTGCTTGCATCTGCACATTGCAGGAGCCGTCTTTGACAAGCAAGTACACAGACACACACACACACTTTTCCTCACTTGCACACGTGCCAGCAGACAGGAGAATGTTTGGAACAAACGCTATATTTGCGGCCGTCTCTGCCTTTAAAGTTTTACGACCAGAACTGGTAATTTGACTCATGCGAACTTAAATCACTATGGTGATAACTGTGATCTCAGTAATTGGAATATGCCGTAAAACTCCGTTTTAAATAGAGGCAGAGTTACCGTCAGCAATGATTGAAAGCGCTGACTGACAGATTAATCTCCTCTGTTTCTTGCATTATGTATATAGCCTGCTCCTTTTTCCCGATGAAAGAACTCGTAACACGTAATGTATGCGTAAAGCAATACTTGAATTGAGCTCCTAACCTGCGTGCCAGGTTGGCCCTGGGCATGCGAGTGGACACACTCTGCTCTCTGTAACCTTTTGGCCATTTATCCATTAGCTTTCTTCCCCTCTGGGAATTCAAAATTTGTGTTTGTTTGGATGTGGTGATAAAAGAAAATCCCATTGTTTGCCAATTTTTAAATTGCCGGCCCACTGTGTTTTTTCATTTTCTTTTAGTGCAGGGTTTGGCTCCGACATGATGTGTCACCTACCGCATTCTTTTTTTTGATTTTTCCTTTTTTTTTTATGTTCACTTTCAAACAGCTAAGTGAATTAAATCTGCTGCAGTTTTAAAACGTGCCCTCGGGCCAGGTTTCACTTCAATGGTACCAAATGGCTTTGTCTTTTGTACTTGAGAAAGACTGCACATGTGTATGTGCTTGCGCGCACACACACACACACACGTGCATGACTTTGTGTGTATGCGTATTTTGCCTTTTTCTCTATTCTGTCCACTGTGTCGACACAATACCAGCGTTTATAAGATTACCAGAGCCCATTTGTGTTCCGGCGGGAGCCATTTTGGCTCGAAGGAAGCCTCCGCTGGGAACCATCTGGGCTCTACTCAAAACAGTTTCCACTCTGCCTCCCCTGTCCTCTCCACATTGTGACCAAAGCTATTTACTTTTAAAGTGAGGAGAAACTCAGATTCCATGTGTTTATTTGTAAAATACAGTTTTTGCTCCCGAGGTCTTTTTCTTCATGCAAAGTAGGGAAGTAGAAAGTTATCTTGTAGCAGCTCCTCACGGGTTGCAATAATCCTTAAATAAGTATTGTTTTTATAATAAAAATCTTTTGGTCATTTCCTTGAGTTTGATGTCAATTTGACGGATCTTTAAAATGTATTCTTTATTTAAATATACATCAAGCTTAATCATCAAGACAGATAGAGTTCAATTATTGCTCACTGAATATACAGACGCTCTGCATTCCTGCCAAGAATTTAAAGCCTCCAAGTTGATCTTATTCTGCCACATTCTCTTTTTATGTATTAATTTATCCTTCTTTATTTCACATTTGACCTTTCTATTAGCATCATCGCCGCTCTGTGAGATGCCCGTTTCTTATTATTTAATGATACTTTGGAGATCTTGGTCAAGCAAGGTTTAGAATCAACATATATTTTTTACTTTATTGTGGGTCATCGGTCGTCCCGTGAAGATAAATATGACGTTTGTGATTCATTATGTGTTGAATGACTAATTGGTTAAGTGAGAGTCTAGCTGTCTTTACCATGGTCTGAAACAGGTTTGTTTCTATAGGGTTTATTATATGGAGTAATTAAAGTTTAGCATTTCTTTAATATGGTTGAAACGTGGCTGTGTTGCCAGTCATTTAAACGTAGACATTTCCCACCCCTCATTCATATATTTACCTCTCTCTTGTCATCTCTGGATGTTTACATCTGACCCCATAAAGCGTGATTGATCGGAGGTGTCTCACTGTGTGATTTCTCCACATGGTTGTGACATCCATCACGTTTATCTCATTGTTACAGGAGGATTCTATTTTCCTCAGTCGAATGTATGGGTGTGCAGGAATAGGGGGCGTTGAGAGAGAGAATGTCTCCTTGACCTTAAGGTGGCTTTTAGCACCCAAACTGAGGGGAATGATTTGGAGGATAGGATTGTAAATTATCAGCAATAAGAAAGCAAACGGGCGAATGAGACATTATGTGTAATTTCCTCTAAGAATTATGATTAAACTAATTCAGGTGATAAATGATTCTTCGACCTCACCTGCTTAGCATAAGCTGATCAGAGGTCAGAAGTCCTGAAGCTGAAATAATCGTTTTTGTTTTTCCGCAGTGATAATATATTTTGTTTAAGGGACTTTGTTCTGCTCATTTTTACATCAAATTGTATAACACCTTATTTAAGTCTAGAAGCGGAGCTTTCCATTTCCCCTCCAAATTGGCATTTTCTTCCCAGCTGAAGTGATTGTCGTGTTTCGTTGTCAGTGTTGCTTTATTTTCCGTTTTTGGACTTGCAGCCTTAGCGAAAGTTAAGTAGGTTCTAGCCATTCTAGCCCTTTTTTCCAGCACTCGACCCCTTTGACATTTGGGAGCTCAGAGAACCAGCGCTGCTCTAATAGCCTAGTTATGTAACTGCTTCTGCACTTAGAGACAAAGAGAGATAAAACGGGGTGAGTATGTAAGATAGAAGAGTCAGAGAAAGCAGATTAAGTGGTCGCAGATGAGATGTGAGTGAACTTGGATTGCATCATGGTCAGAGTCTTTAAGTAGCTCTTTATATGTTGGAGACGAGTAAAATTATGGTTATTAAGGTTATTATTTAATGGAAGTCTGCTTTTGTACATATAAATTGGCGGACACAAAGCAGACACTTTTTTTTAAATATTTGAGTGCCACTGTTGAAACATCCTTATACACCTTTTAGTCATTTTCCACATTGCCGATAGATGGATCCAAATGGCAAGTGGATCCAGAAAGTGGAAGAATGTTGCTGCTATATGCCGAGGTTGTCAGTTTTCAGCTCAGTAATAGAGCAGATTATGCATTCATTAATAAAAGCGTTTTACTTTAGTTGAGAACAAGGCAGAGCAGTTTACAAACTTAATTCCCCTCAGATTTCCCTTGTGGCTGAAGGGCTAAGCAGCCCAAGTCTTAATCGCTTGACTTCTCCCTATCTCTTCAGCACACCTGCCCTCTCACTTTCTCGCTGACTGAGGCTTTAGAGTAGGGGAAGAAAAAAAATCGATTGATTTTCCTTCTCCCCCCCCCCCCCCTTCTTTCGCCGGTCGTCCATCACTTATGAAACAAAATGTAATGAATAGATAATTAGCCTGAATAGGCAGAATTTGGTTGTAGTCCATCGTGGGAAATGTTGGGTAAATCTTTCCTCCTTTGTCAGCAAGGTTAGCTATTTCACTGCCCTCATTTGTTAACGTAAGGGAATAGCAACTTTGCTGTCACTAATTACAAATGATTTACATCGCGCAAAAAAAAAAGTGGTATGGCAATATTTGGAGTGTTAATTAAGGTTGAAGTGCACACGCAACACTAATTTAAAGCCACTCATACTGTTTGTGCAGGCCCTGGGATTTCTGCAGTTAAGAGTTTTAGTGTTTGCAAATTGACACAGAAGTTGCTTCTGTTAAAGAAAAAACACAGTAGTGCTTAATTGAAAATGTCAAGGACAGAATGGCAGTAGAATGAGAGGTCACTGCTGGGTGTTTGTGTTGAACAAATGTGTGCCACGCTGATCAGGACCAGATCCCACTGCTTCCCTTGTTGATTCCCAACAGAGGAATGGAACAGAATCTGTGTGTGCGCTTCCAGATCAATACAGACCTCACGGGCCTCCATTGATGTGTCTATTTAAAACAGTGGTGTCTCTTCGCACGTCACCCCCCCACCACCTTCACTTCATTATTGGAATTGAATCTTAATTCTAATCTTGGACCCCTGTTCTTGTTTCCAGGTGGAGGTTGAAGTGGAGAGCATGGACAAAGCCGGAAACTTCATTGGCTGGCTGCACATCGAGGGTGTGAATATGTCCGTCGCGCTGGTAGAAAACGCTCTGTCCAAGGTCCACTTCACAGCCGAGCGCAGCGCCTACTACAAAACCTTGGTCTCAGCAGAGGAAGGATGCCGAGAGAGGAAAGAGAAGGTAGGCCTCATTTACGTACTGCAAGTAATATACATTCGTTCAACTCCCATATTCCATAAAACTGTCCTCATAAAGCATCCATGGACTAAAAGAATTACCTGGATTTGTAAACTGGTGTCCATTAACCAAGTACTTCTCTTTTAAAATGACTATTTTAATATGAATTAGTCACAGCTTATTACTTTAAATTCTTGAACACGTTTGCCTCTCATGCCTCCGAGGTGACCGTAGAATCTGAAGAGTAAATTCTTGCTTAATTGAAGTTAATGGGGGTCAGGTTTAACAGCGGCAAAACTATCCTAAAACATCAATTTACAAACTCTCCAACTTTCGTTTATCCAGTCGTGTGATCACTCCTTCAAACACATGCATTTTCATCAAAATAATATCCGTGCAAGGTATTGTAATGGCAGCAGTATTTTAAAAGTGTAGATTTTAGAGTAAGTTAAGAATCGACAATGTCATGTTTCTCAGGCACTTTATAGAAAGACTTGTGTGTGTCCCCCCCACATTAGTTTAGCACTTTCATAGCGGAGGTAAAGCTGCAGCACACAGGAATGAAGATCTGAACTAAAGAGGGAAAACAAAACAAAAAAGCTGTTTGTTCCAATAAGACAAACGCAAGCTGCTTCCTTTTGGCAACAACCAACGCTTCCCTAAAAACTTTTTCACTAATGCCACTTCCACATGATGCCCTTGTCAAAGACGAAGCCCATCCCCCTTATCAGCGTGGATGCCAATTAAGACAGGTGGTGCCGTGACCTTTGGCTTCCATGAATGCAAAACTGAGCTTTTTATTTAAATATTTATACCAGAACGCGTGTCTACATAGGAGAGATGATTTAATAGAAAAATAAAGTTGTGCATTAATATCATACAGGCAGTAATACCTTTAGTTGGAGCTCCAATACTGTGGAAATGCTCCATCTGGGGTTAAGAATAGCTACATATTTTTCCGTTATCATTGAAGCTTCCTCTCCTCAATGGGAGTCCGTTGATGGATTGAGGCGTCTCTCACACTGATCCTGATCTTGCCCTGCATTTTCATTATGGCGCCACAATTCACCCCTGCCAGATGCATGAAGTGCCTGGCCAGCTGTCATCCTTGTCCTCTTTCTCTATCTCTGCGACATTTATTTTACCCTCTCCCCTTCTCTTCCGTTCTCTCTCTTCCACTCACTTATACCTATTTGGGTCCTTAAGGAGACACAATTGCCTTCCTCCCCATAATCGTGATGTATTGCAGCAGCCAAGAAGGGGCTGTGTTCTTATTTTCCTTCCCTGAGTCTGTCATGTTCATAGTCGCTGTGTTCCTACTAGTGTTATGATACTGGATGCATTGCCTTGAAAACTATTGATATTCCATCCCAATTTCGATACCAGATGGAAACATTGTCATAACACTGAGGGCATAACATTTATTTTTTATTTTATTGAAAGATAACTATAACAGGGCTAGTCTTTCCCATAGGCATCACTGCAGAACCCTTGCACTGTCTCCAGTCTGCCCCCGGTTGACGGTCCCAAGCACCATGTACTGTGAGCCACCTTCACCCCAGGGCCCTCCAAGCCGCCTAGAGCCGGCCGCAGCAAGGTGTTCACATATTTTTGGCTCTTTATCAAACTGTGACGACCCTACCTAGGCTGCCTAGGTAATGGGAAACACAGAAGGCTATAACATGACAATAATGACCTGCAAATCATTATATTTCATCGGAGTGAATCAGACAAGTGGTGGAAAGACGGCACTGTGAGTGAGTGAGAGGAGGCGGGGCTATGTGGGCACTGCAGGGGCGTGTCAACAGGATGTCGGAGATGAGAGCTTGAGAAATCCCGGCTGGTATCGGTATCAATAGCGTGAAAATGAGCATTGAAACCGTTTTAAATGCTCAGAATCGATACGTGCCACAAAAATCCATGTGCATACTTGCTTTTCTTGCTCATGACCTTCCTCCTTTTTCTCAAAGATGCTCCCCATCTCTGTCTTCCTCTTCTCAAAATGGTGCAAGAGAGCTAAAGATCTTGCAGCAGTTGAAAAAGAATAAACTCTTGCCGGCAATGTGAGCACACCGACACTGCCATGTTTAAACTCACTGCAGCAAGACGGCCCATTCCTGACACCTAATGCCAATTTCACTTCCGACCCCCTTTTACGTCGTCGAGACGGATTGACTTTCACCACAAAGTTTTGACTTGAGCCAACCTAAGTGTGGACAGGGCCGAGAGGAAAGACGACAGAACGGGGGCCGGGCCGACCAGACAGACAGTGATCGTGTTTGATGTCTGTTAGCCACAGGCACCGGTGCACCGATCAACCACAGCCTGATTTTGTTTGTGTGCAGCAGGGGAGAGTGTGTTGTGTTAATGGAGCACAGGGAAGTTGGTTGTATGTGTGAATGCATAGTATGCAACTTGAAGGCAGATGAGGTGGGACTCGGTGTTCTAATTAACCCGTAGAGACCAGCTCGAGAAAAGCTGAGAGCTTGGCAATTTTTTCCCCCCTGTCTTTCTCTTTTGAAGTCATGCCTGGTCTTTGTCTGTGTGTAGGCTGCTGAGGCAAGGTAGGGCAGATTGCATCTCCTCCCACCTCCCTCCCCATCTTCCTCTTTTCTCGTTGCCCTCTCTTTATTGCCCTACGGCTGTGGATATGGAAGACAGCGGTGGTAGTGCTGTGTCAGGCGTCCCCAAAAGAAAACAAGGTTGTCTTAATGAAATGGACTCAGAGGGTGTGTGTACGCACGCTCATTAAAGAAAACTTTGCGTCGGTGGTCCAGCAGGGACCTGGGACAACAAGGGGGGGATTGAGGCTTTCTGCTGTAGCATCCTGAACCAAAACTGCTTAGTTCGAGTGACTTATGTGAATATGAGTTTTTTTGCTACAATGAGACCAATGGGACAAAGTGATTGTGTTCTAAATGAAGCATTCCAAAGGGTTTGGAGAAGAGACTTTTCTGGAGCTCAGCAGATTAGGATCTTGCGCATCAGCATCTCTTTGTACAATATTTTTCTAACAGTCCTTATAGCAAACACATGCAGAAAACTCAAGTTGTAGGCCTGGACGCATTCCTAATTCTGTTCCCCGTTACATTTATTTATGGCGAAGCTATTGTCGCCCTGTCAGGACCTATTGTCATGCTTTCAGCGCTAACATTTACACGATTCAGCAACAAGACGGAACCTGTCAGACGCTGTATTAACTTATTTCAAGTTGTTTTAACAATGAGTAGCTTGTTGCCAAGCAATGCTCATGGCCCCTTCTTAAATCTCTTGCCTGAATTTGCGAAGCATTCTTGTGTATCGATGCTCCTAGGGGTAGTCAAACAAATACTTGCTTACCAGGCATCTCTGTAAACAAGAATTGTTGCAAAAAAAACCCACTGCATTTGTCTTTGTAATATGAGAGGACTCATTGCAGCGATTTATGTGATGTTCCAGTTTTCCCACACTGCAGCTGAGTGAAAGAAATTTGACAAGATAGCAGCAGTTTGGCTCAAATTGGATTAGGAGCATGTTTTTACACTGTAGGGACATTGGCTGTAGCTTTCATTTAAGTTGGGAACAGTCAATATTTGGTTGTCAGGGGACTTTATTTAATTTTTTTAAATTCCAAAACAAAAAAATGAAATTCAATAGAATGAGGAGGTCGTCATGGGAGGGAAAGTGCTTCAAACCGTCCTCCAACAGCGAATGCACGCATGTGTTTTTGGCATGCGTCTACTTGAAAGAACATCAGCTAAATGGCCGCTAACAGGCAGAAGGAGGAAACATGCTAGTAATTGGAGTGGCCCAATTATGTAGAGGTGAGTCAACAATCAGGCCTCAATAATAACCAGAGTGTGCTTTCTGTTGTGCCCGGTGTTTTTGCTGCAATAACCCAACCTTGAAGGAGATTAACACTGATGGGTTTCGGAGTGGGAGCGAGGAAGGTGGAAAAGAGTGGATAAAAGAAAGAAAGAGGCTATGACAAATCAACGTTAAAGATATTACATGTCACTCCCGTACATCACTGCCCACCACTATCCCTGAGTTTTTTTTTTTTTTTACCTCTTCAGTGTTTTCACATATGCTCCCCATCCCCTCCCCACCCACTCCTCCTTCAATTAATCACATTTGAATGGCTTCTTATTAACCGGATTAATGTCCTCTCGGATGCCTCATGTCATGCCCTTTTCCCCTTCCGATGCTTTACAGTTATTTTTTATATCTTGGAGGACGGTTCCTTCATTGGCCTGGACTGTGGTCAGAGAGTTTGGCAGCTGTATCGCGTGTACCCTTTTCAAGAGGGAAAGAATCCCTTGAAAGCATAAACCCTGGAGGATCTGGGGCCACTGTGCCTTACACTTCACCGTCCCGTCAACGACACTCGTCAAAGCACTTGAAGCGGCACCGTTTTGACATTGAGTCCTGTGACGTGTCCTTGGCGGCGCCTGATTGGAGTACATAATCTTGTTTCAGCTTTCTCCCTCTTTTTTTTTTGGGTGGAATCCAGAGTTGCAAGTCCAGCCGACAAGACCGTCATTACACCCGAGGGCCTGTTTACAAGTATACACATCGACACATGGCGCACACCAATCATTTGCATGCTCCAAAGAAATTGCAGCACTTGGATTTGCTGCGATTGGCCGACCTGCATCATAAGCAAGTCTAATTACATCCAAAGTTGCAATGTTTGTCCCATTAATTCACTTCAGTTGCATCTGGGTTCCTCTCTCAAGGGTCAAGCAGCTCGCCTTGTAAGCCAAACATCTCACGTTTGGCTGTGAGTGAGACTGTGCAAAAAAGCAATATCTCCCCGTCCTCCCATCGAAGTGGTGTCTTCTCACCAGTCAGCACATCACACACCTGGCTAAACAGGAACATGCTGTGGATGAATCAAGATAATTGGGCTTTCAACAAAGCTAATAGGCTTGAGTCTCTGAATTCAGGCAGCAGGAAGTTTACCTTGAGTGGTCTGGTTTCACTCAAGGATTAGCTCCGATAAGCATTCGGTCTTGTTCCGGCAATCGCATTCCCATGTAAATCTCCGTGGCGTTGTATGTTTTACCTAGAAACGCATGATTTGTGCCATGAAAGGCTGTTACACATGTGCCATGCCGATTCCCAGGCTTCTGTAAATAGTCTACCTCGAGTTATATACAAGCAGCCTTGTTTGATTTCCATGGATGACAGTCACTTTTCTATTAATACCATGCTCAGTGCTTTCCTAAGCCCCGAAGCCATTGAAACGCTTTCAGGGTTGCAATCTTTTTCTCTTCCCCCATTTTTTTTTTCTTGGCCTCTCATAGTGAAATAACCTGTGGCAGTCACCAGTCAATATCGTAGAAAAAAAATATTACGGGGTTATTATTAAAGCAACTCATCTATGGAGGTTTCAAGTGAAATATAGTAAATTTGACTCTTTCCCTGACTCTACCCACGGTTTCTCCCATTTAGATCTTTTAGCCAAATCCCACTGCTGCTTCTGCAAATTATCTTTTCTCAACTTCAGCCATTTTGGTGAGAGTCCCTGGCCGTTCTCGCTCTGCAGAGAGGTTTTCGGCGAACATGAAATCATTACAGTAATACTTTGCTCTCACAAATTGCATTAGGGCCTTATGAAGAATTGAGCCTTAATGGCATTACAAGGCAAACCGGATGATTGCACCTGTATTATGCTTCCAGTCGTACCTCCCTGCTCTCACAAGACGACATTGTTGTGATTTAACAAATGGAGGCTGCCAGTTGAGACCGCAACAGCGTCCGCTACTAAAAGTGATATTAATGACCGGACGAGATACCTGTCTGGTCCGCTTGCCAGGAAATGTGAATGATGGAAACCATTCCTCACATCAGGATTTAAATCAAATGGCCCAGCTGCATTTGAAAGGGATGAGGAGAAAAGTTACTTTTGAAAATTGAGATGATATGGCCTATAGGCAGATGAAAGCCACTTCCCTTGAAAATGTGTCCGGTAATGAGAGAGTGGTTTCTTTGATAAGGCATTCTACCTAAAAATGGAGAATGTAATTTGCTTAATTGTGAGCAATACACTGTTCCCTACAGGTTGGAATTGGATAATGTGATAAAAGCCGTGCTTAACTTAATGCAATGGACTCTATCTTTGCAGGTTTGGTTAAATCCTCAGCATTCACAGTGTGTTTGTATTCCCTTTATTCCTTTGTGGAACGGTTTCAGTCCCTTGTGAGGATAAAAAAAGAGAGGCACTTTGCCTGCTCATATAGTTCCAGGTCCAGCAGACTCCCTTATCTTAATTTGATGAAGTTCTGCCAACAAAGTTTACAGATTTGTCTCGCCTCGTTTTGTCCGCCAATGTTTTTCCTCCAGTGAAGGGGCCTCAAATGCAAGCTGAAGACTTTCAGTAAACACGTTGCCTGCATCCTGCAGACTTATGCATAATGCAGGTGTTGGGTTTAAAAGTGCTGATTCAATGTACCCAGTGTCACAACACTTATGTTATGTACCTCTAAATGACGGGGCTGAATAATACATCTTCTACGTATGTTAAAATGTCTGTCGATCAGAAGTTACAACAGTCTTAAGTTATATAAATGAATACATATTTCATTCTTTGTGAGTATGTAGTAGTTCCTTCAATGACATGGTTTCCTTACTTGTTAGTAAAGCTATATGCTGTATTTAAGTGTCAGCTATGAGCAGTGGGCCTTTTGAAATAGCTGAAAACGACTGAGGTGGGAAATGTGGCATCACTTAGTTCAGCCAAAGATGGACGGCCGAGGAAAGTTTTGTTTTTGGTGATTTGCATTTTTCTGCCCTTTCATTGGCGACTGGCTAAACTGTGCCAAAAGTCACAATACATCATCTAAACACCTATAGGAAATGTATTTGTGCTTGTGTGAGTGTGTGTGCATGGGAATTATATTCTCTCTCTCTCTGTCTCTCTCTCTCTCTCTCTCTCTCTCTCTCTGCTGCGTAGCCTTCCACATTTCTCTCTTTCTCTCTGTCTGTTTGTCTATATATATATATATATATATATACACATATACATATATTAAATTAAGCGGAGTATCACTACTAATGATGGTGATTATGGCATTTATTATGTTAATCCTCTCGAAAACAACATTAGAAACCACAGCACAATATAGACCGATGCCACAGCAGCACAAGCTAACTAACAGCCCATCACAAAATAACAGTTATTTATTGTATATAGCTCAACTGATTTGTTCCCCCTACTCGCTAATACACAAAATCTTTGTGTTGGTTTAATAAAGTGCAGAGTAATATTTCGAGTTCTTTTTCATCTATATACTGTATGTGCCATATGATTTTCTAGCTCTTTGCTAAATATAATCATATTGGAAGTATTTAATCAAAGTTAAGTTACAATCCAGCGAATTTAAATATCGTATGAAAAAGTGCTTCATTGTGCAAAGCGGTGCCCTGCAAGGTCCGCAACATTCCGATCAGTTGTTTAGAGGACCCTATCCCATGCAGGAAATCCTCGACACACTCATTGAGGGAACGTTTGCCCCTTTGCCAGCGCGTCAATACACAAGCACGAGGAAGGTTGCAGGGGTTCGTTGGCATGTGTGAAAGGACAGTGGGATCGCAGCAAGGGGACATCATTGTCTGCAGGGTGGCCACAATGGGGGAGGTGACCCATGTGAGACCTCACATCTCTGGAAAAGATGAAGGCAACAGTACGCCCTGTTTGTATTTATATATATATTATACATATATGTATCACACTTTCCCAGTGTTCAGTCTGTATGCGTGTGTGCACAATGTGTGTATTTTATTTCATGTATGTATGTATTTTTATATTTGTGTTTAACTGCATACCATTTTCTTTCTGTTTACTACGCCATAATGTTTGTAAGCTTGTCTGTGTGTGTGAGTTTACTCCAGCCTTCATCTTTCTTCTCGACACTGCACACACAAAATGAACCACCTACCACACAAAAGCAAAGAGCTGACGGAGGCTCTTTCATATGGCTAAAAGATTGCATAATATGATTCTCAGTGCGCTGTGTACACATCCGCACGCACACACACGATTGCAGATGGAGGGAGACACACACACACACACACACACACCATACTTTCACTGTCTCTCCCCTGCTTATTCAAACACACTTTGAGCATGTGCAGACGGACGTACACATGCACACACTCTCCGGTGACCCCGCGCCCCCCCAACCCCCCTTTAGACTGCAAGCTGGACCCTCAGTGCCCTGAGGCAGAGAGACAGAAAGACAGAGAAAGAGATCAGTGTACCCAGTGATGTGTGTGTTATTTACACCCCAACCCCCAGTCTCTCTCTCTCTCTCTCTCTCTCTCTCTCTCTCTCTCTCTCTCTCTCTCTCTCTCTCTCTCTCTCTCTCTCTCTGTCTTCATCCTCTTCTTTTTTTCCCCCCCGGTTCCAAGTTGCAAATTCAGCAGTCTGTCAGCTCCACTCGCAGTCTTGTGAATACACATGCAAACGTTCTTCCCATCTTTATCCGCTGCGTTCTCCCCCGACACACACAGTCCGTGCATTCGTGCACACGGCAGTCACCTGCAAACTGACATACACACTCGTTTTTGATGAGCGAGAAGCTAAAAACTGTATGACACACTCAATGAAGCGGGTCTGTCTCAGCAGTCTTACGCTCGGCATGCTAAATTATACATTTACATGAGTTGCAGGATTACACGCTGACTTTGAAAATGTCATCTGAAAAATGCATCCCGCCTCAAGGACATCAGGACAATCCTGAGGAACACACACTCTCAGATGAAATATTCTACTTGATGAAGCATATAAACAGGAAGTGGGCCTTTTTGACTTTGCAACGTTTCGCCCGTGTGTGTGTGTGTGTGTGTACTTGTACTGCTTTCGTCGTCGCAGCAGTGCGCATATGCTCCTTACCGTCCGCGTTTCATCGTTTTGTTTGTGCATTCCCTTCCAGAACTTGCATCCGTGTGCATGTTCATTGTTATGTAAATGATCCCGTGCATGTGCACACATGCATTTGTCTGCATGTCCTTGGCGTTGTGCTTTCCCTTCTCCAGTCATGCACGGGATTCTTGCGGGCTCTTAGCAGAGGTCCTCAGGGGCAGGTTGGCGGCTGCCTCTGGTTCATCAGTGCAGAAAAACTCAGGCAGTCCCCCCCTGCCCCCCAACCATTCACTGAAGGAAGGACTGAGGCCACAGGAGGAGAGGGTAAAAAAAAAAAGTGAAAGGAGGTGAAACGCTGGCAGAGAGCATAATGTGATATGGCATAGTGAGTTGCATTATGGCTGATTAACACATGCTCAACTCCGCCACCCGCAATAGAAAACACAAACCCCGAGGTCTGCCCGCCTGCCTTTCACTCCTATCTTAGGGCTTCCCTCTTTCTTTTTTTCCTCCCTCTCTCTCTCTGACTCTTTCTCTCTCTCTCTCTCTCTCTCTCCCTCTCCCTCTCCCCTCTCCCTCCCCCTCTCCCTCCAATGCCCCACATTCTCCTCCATCTCTGCTGATGAATGCCAGTGTGAAGGACGTGCACTGAAGTTGGGCTAGCGAATTATTTGCTCTCCCTTTTTTTTCTCTGGTGGGTCCCTCCTGGGACACTGTAAGGAGACACTTTTCCACTTGGTTTGCCGAGGACTGGTTGTGGCTGACTGCTTCCTACCTCAACTAGAATGAGTGCATGGAATACAGACAGTGAGCCTTGAATCTTCAAACAGGCGTACAGTATTTGACCTCAGACTGCAGTGCTTTGATTAGTCAGGAGCTGCAAAGGTTATTACTTTGTGCAACGACCGTTAATTGATTCAGTATTATGGGTGATCACTTAAATGCTTTACATATTTATCTGAGCCTAGTTATCTTTAAAGAAGAAAATCCTTTGGAATAACCTTTTTTAATTTTACTGGTCACCCTTTCATAAAAAGTAACATTGTCTTTAAATACTGCTAAAGTTTTAAAGGATTTCTATGTTGAGAACTGAATGAGCTTGTGTTGGTGACATTCCTGTCATTTTGCAGCCGTTTTGTACAGACAACCGTGCCGTGATGTATTCGCCACACCATTCATGTGAGCATCCATTATGGGCGCGAGCACTGATGACATTTTCCCCCCACAGATAACTGACATTTATCTATTTTTGGAGTCATCGGGCAGATGCTGTGAAAACATCAAGTCCGCACATTTTTCGCCCTGGCTTCAGGTGTCCCCTCTAATCGGCCTCGTTTAATCAGGCGAGGAAAGAAAAAACTGCAGGGATTTTGCACGTTTGACCTACAAATAAGACGCATGCAAGTTATAGTCATTTACAAACACTTTTTTAGGGCCCCTGCTTGGAGCCACACTTAACTCTGTTTAATATGGGTCGGCAGTGAAATACCCCTCCCTTGCTCCCCCCCTCCTCCCTGCTTCGCTCACTTCTCACAGCAGCCTAATGAAATGCTAAATATTTGTTTCTTGAGGGCACCATTTAAATGCTCTTTCTTCGGGTCGGGATCTTCAAACCTTGCCTGTTTTATGAATTCCCGATCTTATAAGTCCCAAGGCGTTAAGATCAGACCTTGTTGTTGGCGCCCCACTAGCACGTTGGCCCCCAAAACTACTATGACTTGTGCTACTTACTTCCAACACGTGTGACCTTGCTAAATACGCTTTATTCTTTATACTGTTATTACTCCAAGAGCAATATACACAGTCTTCTGGGCTCATCTAGGTTGAGGCAGATTAGGTCGGTCTACTCTGAGCCAGAATGGGGAGAATGAGCTTATAGCCAGTGTGGATGCTAACGCCTCATCAGTTCTCTTTATTACCTGCTCACAGACTCCAACTCGTCCACAGATTGGCAGACCGGTCTTGGTTGAGCGGCCAATTCGGCTTCTAAATGCATTTGCTTATTATTTTCCTCTGTTCGTCTTGTGACAGCTCCTCCACTTTCTCTCATTCTTCTGCTTTTGGCTCACTTTTTTTTTTGTCTTCTTCCTCTTTTGTCCGCCGCTGTTTCTTCCTCTCATTCAATTTGCTTTTGCTCCAGTACCTACACACCCATCATCTCCATCTTCCTCTTTTCCGATCATCTCGTTTTAAATTCAACCTGTTTTTTCCCCCTTTCTTTCTGGCTCCCTTAGTCTCTTCATCCTTTTTACGTTTTCCCAATCTGCCTGAATTAAGCATTTTATTTATGATTCCTCCCTAACCTCGCATGCTCCCTCGTGTTTCCTCTCTGTAAGGAGAATGCTAAGTGCATTGATTCATCGACACAATCCTTTTCTTCTACTGTCCTCTGATCTTTCTAAAGGCTGCTCTCCAAAGTGCAATTTTCAACAAGAGTGCCCAAACAAAAAAGCTCCTGCTAATTTGTCTTACAATGGATGATTGATGGAGCAGACACTGGACATGAGTTTGGTCGCACCCATTTTTTGGTAGAGCGTGATATTAATCAGTGGTGTAACCTAATTAAATACTTACTCAAGTACTGTACTTAAACACAACTGATGCTACTTTCTACTCCACTACATTTCAGAGGGAGCTTGTTCACTGCATGTATTTATGAGTAAGGTGGTTTATATGAAATGCATTGTTGTTGAACAGTAAATTAAACCATCAACAGGATAAAAATGTAATAAAATTGGCTTTATTGCAGCCAGCTACAACATTAAATAATATCTTAGTTGATTTTTGAGACATTGATGGCGGTGAATAGATGTTATCCCTGCTCCTGTGGGGGCACCAATGATAATAATCATAATGGTGTCATTATTAGACAAAAAACTCTTTACTTGCACTTTGCAAAAGTTGATCAAGTATGTGAGCATTTTGGTTCTGCTTGCTGATTAACTCCAGGCTCACTCCAGTTCTTTCCCCTACATTTTGGTGTTTCTGGTTTGTGCATCACCACTGGCACGGAGATGATATGAGCCACCTTTCTGTCAACTGCAGAACGCCATATCTGTCCTCTCAAGTTTTATCTGTGGGGCTCATATTTTAGTGTCTACCAAGGCCTCAGTGATTGTCACACTGTCCAACAAAATAAAATATGTTCTTGTGACCCTAGTTATGTCATAAAATGCCAGTCCACTGCAAATTGCCATTGCTGGTTTGCTGAAAGGCATTCAAGACGTTGTTAAACCTAAAAAAAAGAGAAAAATGCTAGCTCTTAATACGGAATAGATGGGCCCTTTATCATGGGCTGTCAACTCCATAGCACGTTGACGTTTGGAAAGAGGAATAGATGGATGAATTAAAGGAAGAAGGGAGATGTAGGATTGCTTTATGGCTATGAGTATTCACAAA
This sequence comes from Chelidonichthys spinosus, assembly GCA_029853015.1. Taxonomy (NCBI): domain Eukaryota; kingdom Metazoa; phylum Chordata; class Actinopteri; order Perciformes; family Triglidae; genus Chelidonichthys; species Chelidonichthys spinosus. The sequence goes on along the minus strand of CM056841.1, from coordinate 9,741,893 downwards.
AGTGTGTGAGTTATGCTGTCACAGTTTAAATATTTGTATCAGCGCTGAATATTTATACAAATGGTTTGTGAGAATATGTATGTCGCTGTTTATGTGTTCTGTATTCCCCGCGTTTATGCGTTTGTCTTTGGCTGACCGAGGTGTGGCCGGCCTAATCCATCTCATCAGTCAAACCAAGAGGGTGGAAGGGTTTATTAACGGGGCGGACAAGGCACCTGAAATAACTCCGTGCCTGTCCTCCTCTGTCGCCTCTTTGTCACCAACATGACACACATTTTGCGCAGATCGGGGTTCGAGAGAATTCTTGATGAATTCTTAAACGTTCCGCTGGTAATTCAGGTCAGTCCACTTTTACCGAGTTCAGTCTCCTGGTTGGCTAGCCTGCAGAAAACACTCTAAATCTAGAGAATGGGACCACTCTGCTAGTTTTGTGTTTCTGTGCATTTTACAGAGTCTCTCTCTTCCCCTCTCTCTCTGTCTCTCTCTTTCCCATGCCTCAGGGAGAGACGGTTACATAAACAGGCTCTCGTCATCACTGCGCTTCCAATTCCCACTGTTGTACCAGTCTCTTTTAGCCTCTTTTTCTCCATTTGTTTCTGTCTTCTTCCCACATTACTTTCCCTTAATTCCTTCTTATTTCTGCTACTTCATCTTTGTGCCAGTGTGGGTCTTGCCAAAGCATTTTGCATGCTTCCACAGTTTTTTGGGTATGCCGTGGTTGAGACAATTAATGCTTGGACAGTTGAGTCATATAACATAATAATGTTTTATAAATCCCAACAGGAAATTTGGAATGTTTTTCTGTTCATCTCTTTCGTATTTAATCGGGTCAATTGGCAAGTAGAGACAACTGCCAACAAACAAGAAATGCCTTTAGTGCACTGTGATCTAAATTATAGGGCTGTTAAAGCTGGGTTGATTTCATGCCTTTGTCACTTCATTAGTGTAGATTTGTTCTCCGGCGCATAGAACGGCTGTCCCAACATTAGTACCACCTACACGGATGCTGATTAGCCCAGTTGTTCCCTCAAACTGAGAAAGCAGCTCTTCACAAGAGCAGCACCAGACCTTTGAACCGCTCTGCAAATTGTGAGATGTGCCAAGCGTTTCAGAGACTTCAATGAGCTTTACCTCTAATGTGATATTCCCATCTTTTTCTCCCCTCACTCCTCTCTCCCCCTCCCCCTTTCTATTTCCCCTCTCTTCCCTCCTGCTTTCCATCGCTGCTCCGCGCCATAGCCAGATCCATATTAACCTCTCTGTCACTCTCTGCTATCCTGCATCTCTTCCTATTCCCTTAATCCCCACAAGCTCTTCCCTCCCTCCATCGCTCCTTCCTTCTTCATACCTCTATTATTTTTGCTGCTTCTTAAATGGAGAGCGCACAGGGAGGGAAGGAACAATGGAATGGAAGGTGTGATCAGAGAGGAAAATGATCAGGAGTCCTCAACAGAGAAAGGGAAGAGAAGAGATAACCCAGCCCCGGAAAACCAGTCGTCATGGCAACACAGTGGCAACACGGGACAGACTAGCTGGTTAATTAAAAAGTTGATTAATTACCTTTTCATTGCTTACTTATACATTGTAACATTGAGGTAGTCCTATTTCTTAATCACTCGATTTTATAATCCGCTTTTTTCCCCTCTTTCTCTTCCGCTCTTCTTTCTTTAACTACTTCTGTCATTTTCCTGTGATCAATAATAATCCCCATGAGTTGGTGAACATATCATACAGAGGGAGGATGATGGGAACAACAGAGGGTGGAAGGGACTATGGGTCAGGTAAAATGCTGTGTTTTCATTGTTAATTTCAGCCTACTTTTGTCCCGCATGCTGTTTAGCCAGGTGGGCGTATTTATAGAATGGGACGGAACTTCACCCATTTGCCGTCAAGGTCATAAGAATAGCTGTTGCGGTGGGATCGGCACAGAGTAGGGCAAGACAAGGACAGAGAGGGGGGAACATCACACATACAGATGAAAAATCAGTGCAAACGTAGTAGTCAAACACAAATCAAGCAAAAGATGTAAGTGCTCGTTTGTACAAATCAGTCCTCCGAGCAGCATCACGTTTTTTATCAAGGTTATCATGATACATAATCAGACAAAGTGTTTGCCTTGGCTACAGCTTAATTATTTTTGTCTCCCCCTATTTTGTGTCGTCTCTTTGTCTCGTCGCGCCATTTCAAGATTGAGTGTCTGCATCATGTGCCCTCACACTTGCAGCTGGCCAGCTTTAATTGCGTGCTTATTCCCCTGTGCTGCTTTTGTTTTTGCTCTGACGACATCTTTGCTCGGCTCGATCATCTTTTAATGACCGCGGATAGACGCACTCGCTGCTCCGATGTGGAGAGAGGAAGAAAAAAAAGAAAGAAAAAGAAGACGGCCCACTTGACACAAGGCTCTCTATGCTGGAGTGACTGCCTCCAGCGAAGACGTGTGGTTTCGTGCGTGTGATGTGTGAGCAATGCTTAGGTCGTCTGGATTTCCTAACCGGCTGAGTAGGGTGGCACCCATGGGGACGGCGGCACAGGTGTAGGTTCGCGCGCACGTATCGCCTCCATTACAAATGCACGCACATTTCCTGTTTCCATGGTAACTCCATGCCCCCCCCTTCAGAACACATGCACATATCACCAATCTCTGTCAGATGTTATTTATTTCTTTATTTTTCTTAGCACATTTCTTTTTGTCTGTCTGTTTTATTTCCTTTTTGTTTCCGTCCGCCGTGCTGCGGTGCTCTAGAAATTTAACTATATGTATGTGTTGCTAATAGTAATTGACAACGGGCTTACAGACCTGCGTCCACCCTTCAACCTGACACACACATGTCTAAGTGGATCAATTTGTGCCAATTTATAAAGTGTAACAAGTTAACACCAAGATAGCCTCTGGTCGTCTCCGAGCCCTGAACTGTTGTGGGTATGTCCGTGTATGTGCAACAGCACATGGGGGGTTCATATTAGCCGTGTAAGCCGGGGTGGAGTAGCCCCGCCGCCTGCCTGCCGACTCTGTGATGGGAGAACATCTGTTGGCTGTGATATGAAGCTAGGCAGTATCTCTTTCTCTCTCCTTCTCCTGCTCCCCTTCCTTCGCTCTCCTGTTCCCTGTTATGAATTCCCCAGCTGCTCGCCTCCCTCCCCTCACCTAAAAACCCTGTCCCGCGCCACCTGTGCAGTTTTAATGCATAATTTATCTGCTAAGTAACCACATCCGAGAGACTCATCCCTCCATCCTGCAACTGCTTTCCCCGTCTCCCCTCTGTTTTTCGCTCCAGCTGTGACAGTGGACACCTATTTCCTAATATTCCTATTTTAGCAGATTAGGATTGATTGGGTTCCAGCCGTGGACAGTGTATCCAAGATCTGAAATGCAGATTCAGTCCAGGCTCAGCTTGAACCTAGATCTGAGGCACCGTATCTCTTTATAGTGTTTTATGTGTTTTTAAAAGCATGGCACACTTGACAACATAAGTGAAACATCCATCAAATTATTTTTCAGTATCACAGAATTTTACAAAAAGCAAAATCCAAAATGATCGTCTTTGGATCTCTTTGTGTGCTTGATGTGTTGGACCAATTGCCCCATCAAACACGATGCACTGGTGTTGTGTGATTTCAGTCTTTATAGCCTGTCAAATAGGTCTGTGTGCAGCTGACATTTTACGTTACCGTGGCCATGCGTGTGGCCTTGTCAGCCCATAAGCAGTCGTACTGTATTAGCCCACTGTGGCAGGAGCGATGTCGCTACCACATCGTAGATCAACCCGGACCAATTCTTCCCAAGGCCACGACGGTGCCTCTTTGCACATACAAACAGCGCGTTTGTATGTGCTTAGCGCAGCCTGTGCTTTATGATGCGAGGCTGCCATGCATTATGTCTGAATATGAGGACATCAGGGAAGGAATGACAAACAAGCACGCCTACAAGCAAACTCCACCTTCCTGTAAATTGTTTTTTCTTCCCGCTACCAAGGCCACCCCTCTTACTACTTGTACTTATCCTGCCTCGACAGGATGAGCGATCAGGGTTAATGTACCGACAACCCCTGTTAACCTTGGAGGCGGGGCCTCTTTGGGTCAGGCGGCTGCATTGGGTTAATGTCTTTTCTCTTTACTGTACCAGAGTGATTGGGCCACCCTGACGTGTGTCATTCAACTCACCGTCCAATCAGGATCGATAATGACATGTCTGTTGTGTCGCATGCATTGTGATCCCTGTGCCAATGACGGATCGCAGGAGGAAACCCGGCTCAGTCAAGCGGTGTCAAGTTCTTTTTCAATTTTTTATATATACAGTGACTGAAATGGCCACATGGAGAATATTCCCTTTGCTATTTTTTTTAATCCTAAAGGTTGATTTTTGTTTGTCCTCAATGAAAGCCCCCATAATATCACATTTAGTAAACCATTGATCAGCAATAAAGCTTTTCTGCTGTTTATCAAGGGCAGCTTGGAAGTAAATATCAATCATTGATGATGACAGACAGCTGCTCTCTGTCCCTCATGCATGATAAATATGGTGACATATTGTCATAAATGTGATATGTTGAAAAGTACATAAGGTGTATGCTTATACTGTATGCCCGCTTTAACATTTTTTAAATAGAGTTCCTATGACTTTAAGAGGAGGCAGCGTAGCGTGAGCTGTGATATGGCACATTGCCCCTCAGTGAAGCAATTGTCCGTCTTGTTGATCATTTTCCGCCTCTAATGGCTTCGTCAATACAAACTACACCATCGAGCAACAGGATCCAGGGTCGTCCACCTTTATGCGCACAAACATGTCCCACTCATGAACATGACTCCAATACAGATTTCTAATGAGCTTTTTCTTCTTTTATTTTGCTTTAAAAGTGAAGAAAATACATTAGTTTAGTGCTTGTTGTCATTTATAGGAATACATTTTGTATAATCATTGTGGAAAAACTCTGAATTGAGAGTTAGAAAGCAGCAATTTTCGGGTAGATTTAAGCACAGATTGTTTTACTACACGACGTACCGGAGGAATTGGATTTACAGCGAAAAGAGTTCTGGCAGTGTTTACCTTTTCATTTGAATATGCAGCCTTTACTGACTTCCCAATATTTCCTTTTGATTGTTTATGAGTGAAGCTCACCCTGTTAGCATCTAAACAGAATATCAGATAGTGAAGAAATGTGGTTCCTTTCTATTATGTGTAGCTTTTTAAGCCTTTTTGTGTGAGCTTCTAAAAAAAAAAAAACAAGTGAACACGGAGAGACTGAAAGAGACAAACGTGCCCTCGGTTGAATTAATTAACCATTCTCTCTAAAGGGGATTCATCAGGGATATAATGGGGGCTAAATTGATTTACAAAGTATGCTCTTATGACGAACATGCTCCTATTGACTTCAATTGTTCTCCAAGTTTGATTGGGTAATGAATTAACAATGGAACTATGGAAGAAGAGTAAGAAGAGAGGCCACTCTGTATTATCTCACTCCTGTAACTACACACTTCTGCTAGTTTGCGGTGGCCGCATTGTTTCGGAGCTACACAAGTTTTGTCACCGGTTGCACGGCGGCCGAGCCACTCGGTCCACTGAGCTGCGGTGGAATCGGTGAGCAGTGACATGTGCACACCGCAGCTGTCGAGCGCTTCATATATGTGAGCGCAGTTAGTGGAGTGAAGACGGGTTGATGAGGATTTGTGAGGATGGACTATTTAGAGTTGTGCTCGTAATGTTCCCGTCAGATTGACAGTGAATGGGGTGTAGCATGTTTTTAAGTGATAGCAAGTGCAATGTTCTCAAATCATAGAAGATTAACGTAAATGTATAAGTACTGTACACCGTCTGCTAACAAACGGCGTGTACTTTAGGCAGCAGGAGCAATTTCGACAGACCATACACACACTAGAATTGACGTACTGCCACCTTAAATTGGTGTTCAAACGAGCCCTCAACCCCCTTAGCCCTGGAACTCACTGTGTATGTGTTCAGTCATCCATCTGTCTGTGTATTCACCCACCTGGGCTTGTATGAATATAAGTCTTTCTAGGCTGCCCCACTCAAATTAGAAACATTCAGACGAATCAGCACAAAGTCAATCAGTGGCCTACTTAACTCTCTCAAGCAGAGTTGCACTTGTAATAGAGCTACTCTTCCATCAGAGAGGTATCTGCTGTACCAGGCTGGGAAATTTAAGACTGGCCACCAGCACATTGCTGAAGCGATTTTGGGCTCCCAACAGGTATTTCTCCCCTTCAGGACTCGTCGGGTCGAAGAGAGACATTTTCCTGTTAAAAGTTACAGCGGCTGGCGTCGTAGGAAGTCATCGTTTCGATAAACAGAAAATATTTCTCAGTTTGTGTGGTTGAAAAAAGAAGAACTGGATGAGAAAGCGGTGCGATTGTCGAGGTGTAGCCAGATAGAGGAAGCAGGGAAATGGGACTGTAAGAGAACAAGAGGTAGAGGAGGAGGAACAGATTTGTAATATGAAAATGGGAACAGGCCTAATGCCCACCACACTTCCTCCATGTGGTTTAATAGGCACCAGTGCAGCAATAGAGCTCCACTGCCCCATCATCACATTACCCCTTCGGACTCACTCAGGTATAAGTGTGTTTTGTCATTCAGGAGTTGTGAAGGTCAGCCTAACCTGCCATCTCTCTCAGCTTGGCCTCCATTATTAGGACTTGTTGTCCTTTCAGCCTGGGCTTAATGGCCTGCCGCTTTTCCCTTTTTCCCGTCTTTCGATCGCTCTCTTCTCGTCCCCTCTCTCGCTCTCCCTCTCTTATTGTCTCTGGCAGCTTGGTGGCTCTGGCGTCTGGCTGCGGTTGCAGAGCAGAAGCAGCAGTCACATACCTGCATTCAAGTGGAACAAACAGGATGGTTGGCTGCTCACGGAAGGTCATCAGCCCTGGGCGCAGTGTGTGTGCGCGCGCTCGCGTATCTGTGCCTTTATTTGTGCTTTTAAAAAGAGATGAAGCTCTACAGTGTTTCTAATGGTGCAAAAAAAAAACAACAAAACCAGTGATTCGGCTATGTTTGTGTTTACTGCGACGTGTCGTTTGTATGAGGGATAGCTTATACTTTGTGATTACCATTAAACATTATATATAGTTCATTGAACTACAACTAAATATTTTTCTTTAGGAAACTGGGCTTGTGCATCTGCAGCTAAAAAGCATTTTATGGAAAACATGAAATGTACACATATTCAGCTCAATTTGTACCTCTTACACTCTGGCAGAAATTCCAGATTGCATGGGGAGGAAAGTGCCTGCCTGCCTGCCTTTTTGTGTTTATGCTCGTGATTCCCCAGTTGGAGCATATCTGCATCCCTTTGCCTATTTGCATATTTTCATTCACTTTGTAGGAAGTTGTGGAACCTCTAAATTTGAACCGAGCAGTCGAGTTGCATCCTCAGCACGCGTAGTGCTTCTTAGAGAACTTCCAACGGGGAGGCAAACGTGTTTTCGTACTTGACTCTTGTCACTGTGACATCCACACTCGACACAAACCCAGAGGTCAACGAGGAAGCCTCGTGGCTGCGCTCGCTGTCCAATCCCACCGTAAGCCCACCCACTTGCTGTGCCCCTGAAGGTGCCGCAGTGATGGCCACCAGTCTAATCAAAGGCGACACACTAATCTTTGTCCATCCTAATTGGTGCTGCAGGTTTGATTAAAAGCCCAGCCATCTAAGCTCAATCGCTATGTGGGAAGCATGTGTATATTGCAGCATTTGTGACTGTGCATATAATGTGCGCATACGGCTGTATGTAAGTGTGCTAATAATGGAGGGGGGAGGGGGATCCTGGTTGATCTCTGGGTTTTACGAAGCGTGGCCCTGTTTTCGGTCTTCATTAACCTTGCTCGCCCTCAATCCCCAGAATTTCTACCTGCTTTTTTCCTTTGTTCATTCCTCCTCTTTTTCTTTCCTTTTCTTTTTTTCCTGCAGCATTTGTGGGCTAAATAATTGAATGTAATTGGTTAGTATGACCCTGTCTTTTGTTCGTGGGTAGGCAGGGGAGCAGCACTCAGTTCTTCTGTCACTTGCTTTATTGGTGACAGTTGGAAGCTTTTCTTTCATGGTTAAGATTATTGTTCACCCATTTCTGTGTCGCTTGCACACACGCACACAAAATCACGTTCACTCCTGTAAGACTGATGCCACTGTACATCAGCACATCAATGAGGTAAAGGGATAATCTTAGCATGATGAAGAGCCAGCCAATTAAAAAAAAAAGAAAAAGCCCCGGGTATGATTAACTAAGACTTAACACAAGCGCAGCTCTGCAGATGAGCAAAGGCAGAGTGAAAGAATTATGAACATTAAAACTAGCTAATCTAATTAGCTCGATGATACCATGCAGTTTAATAATTAGCCAGAACCTAATTGACTAATATCACTGCGCTGTTGAAAAAAGATCTGTCTGCCCACCCTCCCCCTCCTCCTCTTTCTGTAACCTTTAAAAGTAAACACTTCCCAAATAGCCTGCAGAAACGAACAGTAACAAGCTGTGCCGCTGCTGCTGCTGCTGCTGCTGCTGCTGCTGCTGCTGCTGCTGCTGCTGCTGCTGCTGCTGCTGCAGCACAAGAAGTTCGAGCACTACTGAGCTCGGTTGCACTTTTTGACTTTTGAGTTCCCCGCCCGTCTTCACTCCCCGTCTCCTCCCGTACATCTCCTTCACTCCCCTTCGTCTGCCGGGAGTTGATTAGCTCGCTTTCATCCTGACCATCCTGTGTTTGGGGCACGTGCTTAATACAATTACTGTACTTGCAGCTGTATACAAACGCTGCGTTGGGTCTTGACAACCACCCACTCTTTCTGCTCGTTCTCTGTAAACACAAGCGCACACACACATACTGACATCCATGCAGTTTGATATGTGGCCCAAGGCAAAGCACTTCTCCCTAATGAGACTCCTGCCCTCTGTTTCTCCCGGGGAGCCGGAAGAGAAGTAACCTTGATGCAGCATAGATGGGATGCAGCCTGCATGCACACACACGCACACACACACACACACACACACATTGCTATGCTTGTGAGGAACCTCATTGACTGCATTATTTCCCAAACCTGTGATGTTATCATCAACACTACATGGCTAACCTCAACCCAAGTATTGACCTACTTCTAACTATCGTCTTTAAGCCAAGACTGAAGCATAAAACAGCTGCTTGAAGAAGTGGGGACTGGCCAGAGTGTTCTCATGTTAAATTCCTACCATTGCCATCACTCTAAAGGTCTTGAAAATTGGTTCTTAAAAATAGATGGAAGTAGAGGAACACACGAAGGGCGAGTGGAACTACTGTAATGGGGAACTTTACTGAGTTGAGTCCAATGCATTCAAAATCATTGTCCTTTTCCTGCATTACTTGCTCCCTATTAGAATTTTTTAAAACACGTTTTATGAGGAACATATTCTGTTATGACGAAGGCTGGTTTCTCGCAATTGCACTTGATTTTTTGACAAAATGTGAAAGTTAGGGTCATTTTCACACATTTCACCCTACTTGAGTTATCAACTTATCAATTAGTCTCTAAAATGTTGAAATAAAAAATTCCCAGCTGCGTCTACATATTGCTGTCAAACCAACAAACCAAACTCTATTGCTTAACAAATATCAATATCAAATTCTCTCATTTTAGAAGCTTGAACCAGCAAATGTTCAGTGATTTTTATTGGAAAATAACACAAAACGCTTATTCAATAATCAAAATAGTCCACTCATCCATTCGTCCATGGTTTTCGGCTCTACTTGCAGCAATCCTACAGTTCCTGCTGTGTTTTGGCATCCATTTGGAGTCTTGAATGTAGACTGTTATCATTCTTTTACCTTGAGAATCATTCTGTTTCCAATAATGCAGTCATTTTTGACATCTATTATTACTTTTAATGCTGGGGAATCAAAACGGTGGATTGGTATATTACTTTTTCTATTATTACGCATATCATCTACTGATAAGACAGTCCCATACGATCCATGTGTAATTATCTGCTCTGAATTGAATGCTCACCTTACTTGTTATGTCACCTTACTGGCTCGTATATGATATGATGGTTGCTATCACTTTTCTGGTGGTCTCACAAACGTGACCAAATCATTGACAAATGTGGGATCTTTCCATCTTTAGTTTGAGTGATTATCTGTGACAATCAAACTGCTCGTCTCAAGCATTAAAACACCACATTTGTATTGCAGAGGTCTGGTATGTGTTGCATTCACTGACCCAACTGTACGTTGCTGTGTTTTGTAGCTCTGGGCCAATTATGAGGAAAAACCAGTAGAAGAGGTCGTCTATGTAACAGAAGAGAAGGAACGAGTAGTCAACTACAGACCAGTATTCGTCACCGAGATCTGCGACACCCTGCACTTCTACATCCAGGACGTAGAGACAGGTATGTGAAGATTTTGTTTCTGTACGTGCGGGAGTGTGTGAAAGACACTTGCCCTCGCACGTCTTATTCCCTTTTAACACCACGCTGACTTTATGAATGGCAATTATCTCTACCACTCTGACAATCACCTCACCCCTTGCTGCAGCATCCCTCCCACCAACGGAGACGAAACAAAGCACATCCTACTTGTTATTACTACTGAATGACAGGAATAAATCACCCCATCCCTCCTGCCACCAGTGACAGGGGGGGGGAGAAGACAAAAGTTCTGAGATGGAAAAACTAACAATCCCTAGTATTCTCGCAAGGCTGCTCCCTCCGACAAGCTCTGGTCGAGTGTGTGTGTGTGTGTGTGTGTGTGTGTGTGTGTGTGCGTGTGCGTGCATGAATGAATGCACACTTGATACCTCCCTCCATTCTGTTTTGTTCTGGGTAACGGTCCGTCTTTTAGGTAGTATACTTAATGGGCCGTCCTCTCCAATATCACAGTAAAGGTGTATATGCATAAATATGCGTCCTTATATGCATAAATATGCATCCTGACTTAATTGCACGTGCATGCACACATCAGTTTTTTGAATGTAACTAAGGACAGAAAGAGCTTATTCTTCGGCGGCAGTTCACTAAGCAACGCTTTTGTCATTATTGCCGCCACAGTCAATCTGTTAAGGTCCTCATAATGAGAGAATAAGATAAGAAGAATACAGAGTAATGTTCAGAGAAACATATTTTGAAACCCTTCCTGAATCATCATGAGGATTTTTGAACGAGTATTAGGATTTGAACCCACCTGTCCTTGACACCTTGGATTTTGTGACTTAATCATTGTCACAATTACACCAAAGGCTGAACTCACAAACTAGCTGGAACAGATCTGAAGCCTTCCTGCCAATCACCATCCCTTCATCCTCTGCCAGTTTGTGTGCAGCAGCAGTGCAGGATGCGGCGGCCTTCCTGTCACAGCCGCCCTACACACCTGGCTTCTCTGGCTGTTGACTGTCAGAGGCCATGAAATGGTCACCTCTTAGTTTGCCTCACTGCTGTAATTAATCAATTTTGCCTCCATTTACTGCCAATCTGAGCTGCAGATGTGGAGAGCGTTTGGCCCGGGATTGTTCTTTTGAAAGCTCCCTAACTTTCTCCCCTGCAGGTGTTAGGCCTACTAAGTGTGCACAAACAATCTGTTCTTCGTTTTCTTGCCACGAGCTGTAGATTCAAATCTAAAGCCTGTGCACCTCCTCTGGCTACTTCAGCTTCACTCCCCCTGCGAGTCAGGAGTGATGTTGAGGTTGGTGTGTGAGGCTTTATCACTGATCACCATCATGTGTCACCGGGAAGAGGCTGAAATGTACAGCACATGGTATGTTAACCTGAGGCTTTCAGCATCGATTACTGTCAACAGGAAAAATGTGCATGTGAAATGTATCGTGGAAATATCTAGGTGAGTTGCAGTTTAGGTTTGTTCTTTAGGATACGTGCGATGCTACACAGGAAATGGCAAATAACCATATATCATATATATTCTCTATATAACTGGTCCTGGGGAAACGGCCCTGGCTTCTACTTTTCTCAGTTGCAACTGAAGTGTTGCATTTAAAGAAATTGTACACAAACTGCATTTTTTTTTTATATTGCTGCTCTCAGTGTGTTTTGACAGGAGTGCTGTGAGTTATTTAATCTTTTTCTCATATAAAGGCTTGATTTTTAGATGATCCAGCAATGCTGGGGCCTTTTTATTTATTTATTTTTCACTTTAATTGGTGTTCCTCCACCAAGAGGGCTTACGTGCTAGTTAAAAAAAAAAAAGTGATATTCTCAGCAGGGAGGCAGAACCTGACCAGTCCTCACCCCTGCCTCCTTCTCCTCATCTCCCTCTGTATCACGTTGCTTGCCCCTCCCCCTCCATCCCCTCCGTCTCTTTTTCTCCATTGGTCTCTTTCATTTTCGCTGACGCTTCCTCAAAGCAACATTAAGTCATACCAACCCCTTGAAGAGCACATCAAAGTGTTAGGGCCTGTAAAATCATACAAGCTGAGTGCTTTGCAATATCATTACATGTTCCACCCCCCCCCCTCTCTCTCTCTCTCTTCCCGTTCCCTCAATTTCTGAAGTGAAGGAATTCATATACTCTCATATGCTTGGAAGTAGTCAGTCTGAGTTTCATAAATATGCTTGTGACTTCAACTGGTTACAAATGTAAAACCCTGCATGAATGATAGAGCGGGTATAAACAGGGTTCATGTTCCAAACCACGTGGAATAGATTTTTATGTGTATATAATGAGTTTTCTCATCCCATGTGTGCAGCACTTTGGCCAGGCCAGTTAACCTCGAACAAATCATGTCTCTCCAGTAATTGACTCAGGAAAAAAAAAACAAATGCTTACACTTCACCCAAATTCCATGGATGGATCCAATCCTGTGCACATCACTGCAGTTTGACATAATAAATCAGCACTGTGTGACCCCATACATGATATATTTATGAGGCTGCATGAACATGTATTTTTCCACAGTTTTAACACCTTTCTGATGCATCTTTTCAAAAGGCCTAACCTTCCAAGTCCCACATTGTTCTACGAGTCGGCTTGTTAACTATCCATTTGATCATCCTTGAGGTTTGTGCATGCAAACTAGCTTTCCCCAGGTCTCGCCTTATGTTCAGAATGGAAGCTAGGAACCAGCCTGGCTGAAAGTAAATTGATCAAGAGAATAAAACCATATGGCCTTAGATGGTGAGTGCAAGCCCATTTACTTAACTTCAATAAACCATTGTGGGTGTTAAAGCTGTCATAAAAGGTAGCTGTATTTATAGAAGCAGAAAGAAAAAAAAGATTAAAATACAGCTTGGGCTGACAGAGTCGTTTTCCTGTCTGCACAAGAACCCATTTGTTTCAAGCGTTGCTTCAATACGATAAGATGAACTTTATTGATTCAATGTAGGGAAATTAAAGTGTCACAACAAAAGATGAAAAAGCAGTGAGATATTCCACATTGCAGGATCATGCTAACAGTCATGAGCAGGTGGTAGGAAACAGTGTTTTATTACATGAAAAGACAAATATATTATGAATATCCTCCAGAGTAGGTCAGATGTCAGAAGACAACATACAGATGAAAAAAGACAAAGAAAAAATGATGCAAGATGACCTAAAAAATGTACAGCATATACAGTTTGAGGCAGATGGCAGCAGATAATAGGAGAGCAGTAGGGCAAGATACCAGATGTTGTTAATAGCATACAGTAAGTGGACAGTACATCCCTTACAGAGCAATAAAGGCAAAAAAAAAATATGCAAATGCAGTATCCAAACCATTAACCCTGTGGGATCTGCGAGGCCATGATGCATTTATTTATTTAATTATTGTGCACTGCTCAGGGGCAATGGTGGGTGAAGTCCACACAACACTTAGATGAACATACATAGGCCCCCTGAAATAATCTCTACGCTGTTATCTTCTAAGTGATTCTCCTATTTTGTGGAGAAATTCAGTTTGTAATATCTTTTATTCCCCAGGGATCCTTGGCGCTCTGTATTTTACCCCTCTTCCCATTTTAATTACTCACATTTAATTACTCTTAAGTGCTGCTATTTTTTTCTCTCTTCTTCTTCATATATGGATATCTTTACATAAGCTTGATAAGTGATTCATTTCACATTAGGAATGGTTTTTCCAAGTCACTGAGAAGCTTGAGGGATTGCGCTCTATAATCCTCAGTTTATTTTAAGGGTCTTTATCTGTTGCTGTATGCGTTTATCTCCCATTGTCTCACTCGCCTCCCCGCACACATTGTCCCATCCTCACACTGCTTTCTCTATTTTCCTCTCCCTATTTTCCTCGTGTGTGTTGCTCTCTCTGGAGGCTATATGTAATTACTGTCAGAGGGGGACCTGCATAGATCTTTGTAACCTTGGACACTAAAAGACAGAGGCCACTCCAGGCACAAGGGGGAGTAAGTGACTCTGTGCTGTACACTGTTGTTGCTTTGCCACTATGCTGGGATTTAAATTTTAAAAAAAGCTAAATATAGCACTGAAGACTTATTGGGTGCATAGCCATAATGGCTGCAAACCGAGCAATTGATGCTCTGCCACTTTCATTTTTTTTTTTTTTTAACCAAAGACAAAGTACAGGAGTATTAGTTTCCCTTAAAACTCATAAGCTGTGCCCCAATTCCGCGCACTAGTTTGGGAAGGTTTTTCGAACAGAGCTAGAGGGATAAATCGGATTCTTACTGCAGATATGTAATCCCCAGCATGGGGTTTGTTCCATTTATGTAACTATTCCTGTTATCGCCTGTTCTGTGTTGCGCACACACCTGGTTCCGGTGTGTGACCAAGATGCAACACTCATTATTAGATCTACAGACACTTGGCGTTGTTGCTACAGGGGAATTCTTCACTTAGCTCGCATACGCCTCCCGAGTTGGAGTCAGCCATTTTCCCCTCCGTGGCGCTGGATCGCTCGGCCCCGGGGCCCCCGGCCGGCAGACGCACATTTTTCTGCTTACTTCAAGCCTCAGCTGCAGCGCAGTTGGCGGTACATCCTGTCTGTTGCTTGTTTACTGGCACCCACACTGGCTCATAATGAGTAGAGTCGTTCCCCCCCAACCAGGTGCCACTCCGTCCGCATTATTCACACTTCTACCTTTTACACGCAGCAGCTGTTCATCACCTAATGATGCTGGACCCGGCTACGGATGGTGCAAGCCAGGCAGGGAGCTGTTCTCTCTCTGGCTCCACTTCAAACCAGGGCCCTCTTTCTGTTTTGGATTTCTTTGAAATCTTTCAATTGTATTTATTCATGGCCTTGCTTTTTTACTAGCAATTGGGATTTTTTTCATTAACTTGTTCCCTCTTTGTGTTGGTTCGCTCTTTAATCTATGTTTTCCTCAGACAACTTCTGCCAATAGTCTCCTACAAAGATCTCAAAGTATCATAGCATCAGAATCTTTCTTTTAAAGTCCAACTTCTGTAATTATTTGGGGCACGTTGCCACGGTAACACCAGTGTCGATTTTAATAAGAGGACATGAGAATTACTGTAGCATTTCATATTGATCAGGGTGAGTGGCCCGCTAATTGGATGTCACGTCAAGGAAGCCAAGTGATGATTACTTTATACAATAAAGCTTAATAACAATAAAAAAACAAGGGTGCACATATTGAAATGGTAGTCACAGCGCTGCCTGCCTTCTTTTTTTCTTTTCCATTCTGGATGAAATATCTTTCCGTGCCGAGTCAGTCAAGGGGTTGAGATAATTAACTCCTACACTAAAGCGTTATGAAACGACTTCTCTTTTTTTTTTTTTTTTCAAAACCGTTTGAGGAAGTACATTATTTTCTTAATCATGCGAGTTCTTTGTTGAAGAGTCTAATTTAAACAATTGAGTAAAGGAATTCATTGTGAAATTAAAAACATGAACTCATACATTTCAGACAAAAGGCCAAAGAAATCCAACGAAGTGTTTAATCTGACAATTGTATTCATGATTATGTAGGATATTTTCATGGCCCCAAATTATGGGACAATGGCCATAATTGCTCTACTGTTCTCTTGATGTACATGCAGTTATTTTAATACTATATTGTTTTTTTTAATAAAGTGTTGCTGTTTAAACTCAAAAGTACTTCTTTCTGGGAATAATGTATCTTTGTCCATCGGTCTGTTATGCCTTGTGTTTTATTCATTATTTATTCATACACCTACAGTGAACAAAGTCACAAAGCAGGTAAATGAAAGTTGTAGTAGATGCAGCAGACGTTTTTCACCTTCCCTGCACCCTGCCATTGCAGCAGATGCAGTATTTAGAGGTCTAGATCCTTCCAAGATTACCCCCCCAAGGCATTTATTATTCAATCCAATACGCAGTTTAGCTTTAAAAAAAAGTGAGCTCACCTGTTTACGGTGGGGTGCTTTTGATTTTCTTCGACCCAGTCCTTATTCTTCACTATCCTGGCGAGTGTGTTTTGCACTTATGTCAACTCCCGGGTCTATTACCTAAAGATGAAGGGCTGAACGGCACTTTTCACAGCGGTGAGCCACTTACAGGACCAAAATGGGGTTCTCTTCAACAATGGCCAGGCTCACACTCCCCGGTCCTCCTTCCTCAAATGTTACACAGGGCCATCTCATGAATATATTTGGACTCCTCACAATCAAAACAGGACATTAGCTGCAGTCAATGAGGCTCGACAGGTGGGAGAGAGGAACAGGAGAGGCTGATGCAAAAGGAGAGCCACTGATGCCTCTGTTTAGATTTTCAGCGGTGGTTTTTCCAATTACAGAAACTGTAATTTGCTGTAAAAGGCTCCAGACTGCCGGGAAGGGTAGAATGGAACAGGGTAATTGGTGGTGGGGGCGGTGGGGGGTATCGCATGAGATGTAATCCATATCACTCTCCAGTGGGAGTGGAGCAGCATTAGTCAAGCAGGGGGATCATTTGTTTTTTATAGCGGCGTCCCTCAACGCTCTGCAGATGCTGACACCACTTTAAACATCACTCAGGAAGGGCAGTAAATGGGCTTTCTGTTGTCTTGGCTCTGTCCTTGTCACACTGTGTCTTTAGAAAGTGTACAAATGTCCCCGGGTGAGTGCCGGTTCATTGTTGACCAACCAAGAGGGGCATTGGACTCACAACAGCCGTGCGTGTTTGCTCGCACACACCAATCCAGGCCTCCCGAGCCAACGCTTTTACAGAGCCTGTGTTTTGTGGTTTGTCAGTGCGGCCTTCTACCTCTTTGAAGTGTTGCTCACGCTCAAGTGTTGTCCTGAAACGCAGCCATTCCTCTTACCTCAGAGGATAGCCTGGCCAAACCTCATGCATATTTAAAACTCCAAACGAACAGGTGAGTTAAAGCACAAAGCTCTGTGCGGCGACTGTAATGATGATACTCCCGTGTGTCCACCAAGTCTTTGACTGGTTGGCCTGGGCGCACACATAAAGCTCCGCGGTATTCCCAAGATACGGACAAATATACTTGTGCATCAGGTTCAGTTCGACTGTGTATCATTCCCCTCGATGTTGCCCGCCTTCCCCTTTCACAAATTATAGTCAATTATTGCCAGGTTTTTGTTTCCGGAGCCTCTCCAGTCAATTGTTTCCCCGGCAGGTGTCCTTTTCATCGATGCACTCCACTTGACTCTTAATTCCATCATTCTTATAAGCCAGGAAGTGAGAACGCTTTCATAAGCAGCCATCGCTCTCTTGGCCTCTGCCTCTGTCATAGTGTGATTATTTACCCTTCTGTGGTTTAATGGCTTTAGTAAACAGCTTAATAGAATTCAGTACGGCCTTGGGATGCGTAGCAAAAGGGCACACGATTCACTATTTTCATTGGCTTTTTGTTCCCCCCCCACACACACTTGTCAACACACTGTGTGCCACAATATAATCAAATCCCATCATAACCAACCTGTAAAGCTAAGTCTCCCTTACCCCCTCTTTCTCTCTCTCCTTCTCCATTGTTTCCTTGTTTTTAAGCCTAATCGCTCTCTCACTCCGTACTGGGCATTCACAATGTAATTATATATGATTTACAAACAGCTGCAGCCATAATGGTGTATAAACAAATTACCGAACGAGGGGAGGAAAAACAACAGAGGAATAAAGAGATGAAGATGGAGAAATTGGCCGGCGTTGGTTGCAGTCATTGGTTCGGCTGTTTTTTGGATCAGCGCTTTGGCTCTCCCTTCAACACAAAATGAGCACTCACGCTCGACATAGTTTACCCCTTCTGCACGCAGATATTTAGCTGTCTTTATGCCAGCATTAAATAGGAGTCTGCCTCTGTAATGCAGTGGCCTCGCCGCACTCCCTTCCTAATGTGGCTGCTCGCATTCATTCAGAATTTCACTGGATGCTGCACTTGCATAAGAGTTTGCTCGATTGCCTCCTGAGGGCCTATATTTCCTCTCTGCGCTCGCCTGCGGGATGTAAAGCTCATTTCAGTCTCCTGTGATTGCACTTAAGAGTAGTGTCTTTATTGTGGCGATCTATATGTGGCTCCACATGCTTGCTTTTTTCTGTAGGTTTCTTTATGCTGCAATGTGCATATATGCTCAAGTGTTATTTTTTTTTTTTTTTAACCAGACGAGCACTCACCTGCATACATGGATGACATGTTCCTGGTAAATACATAACCCTAAAGCCAGTCCACGTTGTCCAATAAAACCTGCACAGCTAATTGCATCTGTAAATCCCAACAGAGAATGATGATATTGCACACTATGCTTGCTAAAACAAACGCACCTTGCAAATGTGAATTAATTAAATACATAGTCACAAGGGCGTTGAATTGGGTAGGGACGCTAGGGACACGTCCCTACCAATATTCAGCCGCTACTGTGTAGTCACTATCAATACAACCGCTGTCCGTAGTGTTTAGTCAATGATTATGGCACACAAAGGGTTATGTCGACCTCTGCTAGAAGTCCCACCTCTAACCTAAATACCGCTCCCTGATCGGCTGCCGGTTTCTCGCCAACTTACATGTGATTGGCTGTGCCCACTGTCACTCCTTCTGCTTGTTAAAACTACCTGCAATCTGCTAGTTGGACCGGACAAGAGGAAGTGCATGTTATCTGCAGGTTGTCAACATGTTCGGCATTTGTACTTCCTGGGTCACGTCAGCTAGATGGATTTTAATATCAGTGGTGTCATTTACATTTGTGTTTGTGTCTGTTTGCGTGCGTGTACATGTGTGCGTGCGTGTGCGCTGTACAGGATTTGAAAGATGTCAAAGAAAAGAAAAGTGTATATAACAGACTTCTTTAGGAGTCAAAGTATAAGTTACTTCAAGGGTGTATAGGTAGAGGCTCAACAATACAGATATTGAATAAAAGAGAATATTTAATGCCAAAGAGATACACATTTTTTTAAAGTTATTTTTAATTCTTATTTTCATGTATTTGTGTAGAAGAGAGCAACGGTTTAAAAAAACAAATAAAGACAATTTGTGGTGGAAATATAATAAAACCTCAGATTCTAGATCATGTGATTTTATAATTATGAAATATATTTAATTAATATTGAGTAATCTTAATATTTAGTAAAAGCCTTTTTTGCTCAGGCAATAACTGTACCATCAATCTCTATGATCATCGTATCCCTAATGTATCTGTTCATGCATCAACATATTTTTGTAAGGTGACAGACCGCAGAGAGGCTGGAGGAGATGTAGGAGGAGAGGCCGGTAGAGGAAGAGAGGCAGGAGGAGGTAGAGAAGGAGAGGCTGGAGCAGATGAAGGAAGAGAGGCAGGAGGAGGTAGAGAGGCTGGAGGAGATAGAGGAGGAGAGGCTGGAGGAGATAGAGGAGGAGAAGCTGGTGGAGATGGAGGAGGAGAAGCTGAAAGAGAGGCTGGAAATTCACAGGTGAGGTTAAATAATGTTAGTCATGAGATTCAGCACTGTGATAAATGTTAGTGTGATGATGATCTGAATAGCAATGCTTCACCAATGTGGCTTTAAAACCAGAGCTTTGTATCAAGTCAGGTGTTCTAAGAGGCCTCATCATGTGTTACTAGTGTGTATTTGTTTACAGTAGTTGCTATACAGTTTTCAAATTTATGTTGTGGTTTATTCCTATGGAAACTGATCCACCTGGAGAGAGCAGCAGGGAGAGTGGCATTAGTCTTTCATTAGTTGCTTTAACCTGAAACATCTTCATGACGTGAAATTATGATTGCTAATGCAAAAAAACGTCAACTTTCAGGAGTCTTGGAGCACTTTTGTGTCCCCACCAATCTCAAAATCAAACCTACTCCCTTGCTTAGTCACATCCTGTATCGTCTACAGTATAAGAATCAATAGTTGATTTGTTGACTTGAAGATAGAAGGTTTTATATTTATTGACGATGTTGTTATCATGAAACAAATGATGAAATACAGCACAGAGACATCAGAAGACATGTCCCACCTTTCAGTGGACAGACATGGATTTGCTGATGAAGTGTGACTGGACTTGACTTGGAAGTAATTGGAGTGAATCCATGGGTCACAGCAGATCGTAAATCAGCTTCTTAAACTTGGCAATCCATAACACTATACTGTCAGTGCCCTTTGACTGGATAACCCCATCCAGAGCCTATATAGAGTCCACTGTGTTCCCAGGCCACAAAGTACACCTATAGACAACTTATGTGATCACTGTGCATTGAGACGCAGGGGAAAAGCAGACCGAACAAAGCGGCCTCTGAGACTCTGTATGAAGACTAAATAAAGGCTATAAGTTGATTTAACTCGCAAAAAATATCTACAGATGCGTCCTTCCCAAAGTTTTCATGCATCTTCTTGCAAATGAAACCGATTTTAGAACTTGGGAATACATTTTGCAAATCTTATCAGCTCTTATTTTTAAGAAACCTGGGTATTTTTTGATTAAAAAAAAAAAAAAAATCAATAGGCTGTATTAATATGCTAGAGGTAGAAATATTGCCCTTCAAAGATTCTTAAATCAAATCAAATGGAGATGTCTGAACTTCAGAAAATGTGCTGTTATGCAAGTAGGAGAAAAAGCACGTTTCGGGGTAGCAGCATGACCGTTTAATTCAACGCAGCATGGTGGCGTAGTAGAGTATTTTAGCACGCCATCTGATTTGACAGCGAGGAATTCGCTACGGACGTCTGACGAGCTGAGATTCATATCGGATCATCACCAGCCATCAGGGCACTGTTCATGGTTTGGCATATTTGAATTTTTCCCCATTTAATGCATCACATATGAGAGCTAAAACGCCATACTAGCTCAAGTCTGATATACCAGTGTCATCAATAAAGCATTTTTAATTAGGTTGGTATAAAAGGCTCCATCCATTACGGCTGCATGTACATGCATGTATATATAGAGCAGGTAGAATGATCTTCATGCGTATGTCATTTATCCAGTTCTCTCCGGGCCCAAAGTGGAACATGGCCCCAGTATGGAAATATATATATATATGTCGGTGTGTGAATACACACACACGTGAATGCACACTAGAACACCCTGAGAAGGGAGCACACACTTCCTTTTTTTAATTAGATTAATAAATCAAGGAGGTGGCTGGCTGTGACTGGCTGCCCAATGACATTCCATAAGTCTGCATCAAGGCGCTACGGCAGAGCTGGAGTATAACGATGTGACCGCACCGACTCTGGGAGTGCGTATGAGGCGAGGGTCTCAGGAAACCATTCATCTGATGTTTTCCCAAAACTGCTTTGTCTACAAAACGCTGGGCATGATGTGTCTGTTTGGTCTGTCTGCATTAACGCTCCTCTTCCAGCAGTTGGTGGAGCAGTGGGTGGGCAATGGGATGTTTGGACACTCCACCCTCTGCCCTAACCCCCCACCCCCCCCCCACCCCACAATCAAACCGAGCTCCCAGCTTTTCTGTCACACTCTGAATCCCTTCTTCCCCCTCGCTGGTGTTTTTTCCTGAAGGTTTGACATGTTGGTTGGCAGCTGCTCGGCTGTCTCGGCTCAGATAAACAGCATTGTTATTTGTATCTTCCTGTTCTCCGAAAGCAGAAATATTAGGTGTTAAGAACAGTATTGCTGCACAGTCGCCTCCAAGCTGTCTGTTTGATAGTATAGTAAGCAGATCATACTCATTTAATGCACACACAACCACACACACACACTGCATAAGAAACCAGGTTAACTCATGATAAGACAGGAAATCTAAGAATGTGTTCATCTGGTTGCTTTGAAACCCAAGTTAACATCCAGATGGTCAATAATCAGATTTCTCCCGTCATATTTTGTATCCAAGGCTGGCATATTCAAAATGTATTAGTGATAGATGAAGCTGCTGCTTGAAGTGTATTTTTTTTTTTTTCTTCTCGCATTAGGACTGATGGCACAGTGAGAGGACAGACTGTGTGTGAGAGCACACTGCGTTTCCCTGCTATTTGCACATTTCACAAACATACTACTGTTCAGCTGTGGAAACCGACTTATTCACACTTGTGTATCTAGGTGTCAATTAATTACATCTTTAGTTTGATTTTTCTGTGCAGCTGATAACCAGCAAAGAAAGGAGCATGAGAACCGAGTGGGGTATTAATTTCTTACGCTCCTGACTTGGATTGTGTTCCTGTGAATGTTTCATGTTCTCTCTCAGAAAAGATCTTAATCTTAATGAGATATCCTGATGTAATGAAGATTAAATTTCCATATTTTACTTCAATTCTTTATATCTCCTCCACATTCCTTAGGGAAAGCGTCTTTTTGTGTTTTTCCCGTCACAAATATTTCCCATTCTTAAAGTGTGGTTTAAAATGTTTATTTTATACCATTTTTAAGCTATTGCCTTTTTGAAGGCGAGTTTGGATTCAGTTGTTTTGAATACAAAGGCACACTGCAAAGATGAAAGATCTTTTTCATCTCTCCTCACAGCAGCAACACGGATGCTTTTCTTCCCCAGTCTCAAGTCATTTTCATCTATTCAACATTTATTACAACATGTAAAAACCTTGTAAAAAACTATTTTGTATACATGGCCAAGAAACTGGGTTTCTCCGGGAGGAATCTAGCTTCTTCTAAGCCTGATTTAGAAAACCTGGATTCCCCTGTACTTCCACTTTAATAAATCTGTTTACTGCAGAAAATTGACACTACACTCAGTTTCTTTCAACTTTGCTGTGCGTGTTGTGAGGCTGTGCGTAATAAGATTTTATTTTTGCCCCTATATATATATATATACCCTCCCACTGGATGAATGTGTGTGGTTAAAAATGCTCCATTACTGATGATGACCCTGGCGTCCCACAAAAACCTCCTTCAGGTGGCAGATCAGTGGAAATGCTCTCTAAAAATACCCCATCAAATTTCATGTGGGCCACTATCCTGAACTATCTGCAGTAATTGCTTGCACTCTACCCAAGCCCCCACGCCTCCACACACACACACACACACACACACACACACACAGAAACCTGTGTGCACTGATCAGTGTGTGAGCATAAACATAGTGTGCCATATACAAATATACTTTACATATTGCACCAATTGGCTGTCTTGGAGATTCACATACTAATGGAACTACAATCAGCTTCCCGATTGCAACAGGGAGGTGTAAATCAGGGTGCCACTTACGCAGCACTGCCTCACTATCTGATTCCTCCAATTCCCACCATATCGACAGCCGCATTCTCTCCTTGAATCCACCATAATAGGTCTGCCATCCCTGATATAATGGCTTGATATGCCATTAAGGCCCATTGGAAGCTTTATTCAAAGCTGTGTCTCTCAAACAGGGTCTAACCAGCATTAGCTGCATGGTGCTAATGGGTTAACAGCTATTTTCCGTTTGTGTATTTTTGGTCTCAGTCTCCTAAGGGCAGTTGGGGTTAACTTGGGTTTTGAGCTGATATGTTGTGGCATACCATTAGAACTGAAGCCTTTAAGACAAACCTGCTTTAACATTGTCTTTTCTCTTGATACCAAGTTTTGTCTCCATTCATTCCCTTTTTGATTGTGTGTGTGTTTCCAAGATGGATTTGCACTTTTCATTTGTTCATACCAATAAATGTTTGACATCCCTTCCCATAAGGCAGTGATGCAGTTTACTGTATTATAATCAACCATGCTGCAGCGTGCAATAATGTAATTAATCTTTTTCACAACAAAGAAAATCATTACGAGAAGCACTCCCATTCAGTTTACAAACACCCACAACTAAGGAACGTGCTTCCACCTCGGAAACTGGGAATAGTTGAATGAATGGACAGTTGCAGCTTCAAATGTTAAACTTCTTCTAGTGGGAACACGTTTTTTAAAATGTGGGGAAAATAATAATAGAGGGAAAACACATCAATGTCGAAGTAAAAATGACAAATAGTGATGAAATGCTTTAATCGCCCTGGATCTGTGAATTGAAGTTTGTCTTGTTCCTGTCTGTGTCTTTGTCAGGGGCTCAGTTGGAGAGCCTGATGGAGACCATGAGAGCAGAGATCGCTGCCCAGCCACCAGTGGAAGGATCCTACGCCGCACGCCGGGGTGACATCTGCATAGCCAAGTTTGCTGATGGCGAATGGTATGCAAACCTTTTCAATACTTGCGATGATCTTTAAAAGCCTTGCTCTGATCTTGCTCAGGCTCTGAAACTGAATCCTAATCTGACCCACATCAAGCAGTTTTTCTTGGGACAACTAGTTAATGTGCTGGTGATTTAAGATGATCTGAAACAAACTATAATGGAGAGGTTTTACACTTTCCGTGACACATACAGCATGTTTGTGTGTTCCTTTCTCTCTAAAGAATACCTGACGTTTCCCTTTTACCTTGTCTCTGTTTAAGCCTGTGATGCGTTAACTGCAGACACCCACAGGGTGTAATTAGCTCGCTGCCTCTGCTTTGGCCTTTCAGAATCAGCAGTCGCTTGACAATCGCACACACACACACACACACACACACACACACACACCCCTGCCTTTCCTCACTGAATGTTGGAAGTTTACAGATGGTCACGGGGACAGATAAAAGTCACAGTGATCGAGGGAGGGAGAGAGAGCGTCTATGTCAAGATGGTGACGTTGAAAAAAAGATCACAAAATTGATTAAAAAACCAAATGTTCCCTCGACGCAAGTGCCCTTCTTTCTTTCCTCCACCCTCCCTTCTATCTTCCTCGCTGGATTTTTAAGGAGAAAGGCTAAAGTTATTCCTTCGTCGCAGCCGATGAACATTTATAAGTGGCCATCTGCTGTAATCGTTCACTTTCTGTAGCCTTGTTTGCATTGAAAGATGCGTTATCTTGTTTCTTGCAATAACATAACAGTAACCTTGCTCCAAGTGGCAAAGCTCTGAGATTTGTCTCTTTTTTAAAAAAAAAAAAACATTTTAGCAGTCATATATTATTCAGCAAGCTAATTATGTCCATGTTAGCATTGTTCTGTGTCCACATCTTTTTGTATTCTGTGATGCATGTAGAATGTCGGCTTGTTTCATTGGGGGGCTAATTAAAAGCTCGTCGCCTTTCAAGTCCTCTTAGAACACCGCAGAGTCGGCGTAAATAGAAATGAGAAAACCCTCTGTTAATCAGTCACTCACGCTTTGTCTCTCACTTTTTCCTCTCTGCCTCATTGGTGTTCTCCCTTTTAATCACTTATTTGGTTTTAACTTTGTTCTCGTGTCTCTTTCTTTGCCCATGTGGCTGTAATTATTTGGCTTTTCTCCTCCTGTCCTCAGTTCTCAGCCAATTTGTCTTCTGTTGCCGCTCTCGTCGGATTTGATAGTCAGACAAGCGTTTGGTCAGATGAAGAGAAACGCTTCTCGAGCTGAGTCTGTGGAAATGTGCTGTTCTGTAGCTTCTATGTGAATACATGAGTAGGATCTGGCTCTTACTCACAGACTTTTATGGGTTTTTTCCCCACTTTTTCATTCCCTATATGAAGGTAATTTCCATTCAAACTCAACTTGCTGTGTGAGAAAAGTCAAACTCCTGGGTTTTTGTGATTAGCACTAATGCACTAAAGTTATTTTGCTACAAGGCGAAAATGTGGCTAAATTTCTGTCCGTTATTGCAAAGAGGCCTCTGTGCAATTTTCACAGCGCTGCCCCTGTCCTGATAGATTCCCCCTGTCCCTCCTCACTCCCCCGGCCTGCTCATCCTCTCCTGCTCCTATCCCCACGATCACAACAGACAGATCCTCCAACACCTTTTCCCCAGGGAAATAAGCTCGGAATCATTTACTCATCTTCTTTTTCCTCTTGTGCCCTCTGTCTTCATCTCTTTCCCTCCACTCTCTACTCTCTCTCCCCCTCTCTCTCTCTCCAATTATGTGCTGCTGCAGGTACAGAGCCAAAGTGGAGAAAGTTGAGTCACCAGCAAAAGTTCACGTCTTCTACATCGACTACGGCAATGTGAGTAACCGCGACGGCAAATTTGACTGGTGAAAGTGTTGAATGTTGCAGAGCCGTTGCTAAAACAAACAAAAAAAAAGTTTTGTCATGGCCGAGCCCACAGCCAGAGGGAGTGTAGTATTTGAGGAAGGATTTCTTTTCAGTTTATTGCATCCATTCAGACACCAGTTGTTTGCTTATCTCCGCATTCAAAGCACCGAAATGATGTTCTTCTTCCAGCTGGATTTTTTAGGACAAATATGATTCAAGCTTGTTTGTTTTCCATTTATTGTTTACGACCGAAGAGAAAGGTGCAACTGAGTATATCATTTTTATTCCTCTTCATAACAATGAAGGCAGAATTCCCCCACCCTCTGTTTTTTTTTTTTTTTTTCCCTCCTGTGATGACGAAGGCACTACATCCTTGTGAGTGTTATTGTGTCCGTTTCTACCCACTTGCGTACACATGCTTGCATCACCAAGTGGCTCATGCAGCCAGCCCCCGGCCTGCGGGAAAATTTCCCATGATGCAGTGGAGCGGCACAGTGTGTGACTGACCCTAGATTCGGGGACAGCTCGAGGTTTGGCTGGCAGACGCGATGTGTCCTGGCATGTTGCTGAAAGTGTGATTCTCCGAGGTCGACCTGGCGCACACAAAAAAAGGGAGCTGATATCTACCTCATTCTGTACTTTTGCGTCATTGAAGGTTGAGTCACTCTGGCCTTGATTTCATGCTTCTGTGTCATGAGCTGTTAGTGGGTGATATTGCCACCTGTCTCAGGTATAGGTCAGTCCCTGATTTATTACGCGATCATTAACAAAAACAGCAGAGCACTTTTGTCTTTTATTTTTAAGGCCCGCATTTTACGACTCCGTCAAAATCTAATATGGCGTTGATAAATCTTAACATCCTAATCCATAATAAACGCTCAACGCATCCTCTGTCTAGACTGGACATTCCAATGAACACATTAACCTAAGATATGGGGGTCATTAAATTAACTCCCCACTTCTAACGGCTGCGTTGGTCTGGCTTTCTACCAGCATGTTCTTCCTTTAGGTAGCCCGTGCTGATCAGTGATTGGCCATCGCTCACACTGGCTCATACCTGTCGTGATGTATCAACCTAATCTCTTCAAATCAGTGAGATATAGTAATTGCTTTTTCGTATATAGCGATGTGCACACTCGAGTGCTCACCTTGCAAACGGCACTAAAGACGAGAACAGCAGAGGTGCTTTTATTTGGCAGTAAATGCAGGTAAACGCGAGCAAAGATCATGAATCCATCAAATGTGATGCCTATAATCATTGCACAATAAAACCTGAGTTATTGTCTCTTAAGCACTTTTATGAAAATCTTCCTTTTCTTTGTTTGCCTGTAATGGATGTTGAGTGTTGAAGTGAAGTGCACACTGACAAGTTTGTCTTGTTTTTACATTGTATTGATTTTAGTGTTTTCTAATCTGACGACTCTGACTAGCGACTTGACATGTATTGTCGTCTTTACTCTTGGCTTGTAACTGAGCTAGAGAGCAGATGGAGCTTAGTGAAAGGGGCCTCGGTACTGCTGTAGAAGCAGCTGTGAAATGATTGGTAAGGTGACATACACAAGCATGCAGCCCTTAAGCTCCAAGATGGCATCTGTCCTTCTTTCACAGTTGTAAACTATGATTGTTAAAGTGACATACAGATTTCCGAACCCAGGAAGAATCGAAATAGGTGACAGACCGCGAGATTAATTTACAGCCCGAGTATGCACCGTGTCTTGTTTGAGATTGACTTGAAAGATGCACTCCTTAATGTAAAAGTGAACTTTCATCATGCTTTTTTGTTTTATGTGTCTTGTATCATAACTGAACACGCTAGATATTTCTCCCTAAATCTCCGTTGGCTTCCCTTTACTGTACTTGTAGCAGGAGATGGATGCCTCTGTCACGTTTGCTTAGACGCAGGCATCATCACAAACACGCACAATTGTTGTTGAGCTTCACTTTATGGCCTCAAAACCTCAAACTCATAATCCAAATCTTTTTCCTAAGAGTAAACATGTTTGATCCCAAACCCAGAGTACCTGAACAGCGACAGAATTTGAACTTGATAATGGAGGAAAAACAAATACCTGTCTTAGTATGATTGCATTGATGAGCACTGTCTTGAAAAATGTTGTGCATTAAGTTTGATCTATGTCTCCCGTTCACTCCCCCCTCAGAGAGAAGTTGTGTCGTCCACTCGTCTGGCCGCCATGCCCCCTGCCTTCGGCACCAGGACCCTGCCAGCACAGGCCACCGAGCATGCCTTAGCCTACATCCAGGTCCCACAGGATGTAAGTACACGGGCGAGCAGAGATGTGCGTCGTAGCTGAAAGCTTCAAAATTAACTTTGCGATATCACCTCACTCTGTGTCATTTATCACCAGCCTTTGAAAGTTGAAAAAAAAATCTGTTGGAGTTTCACTCATCACAAGGTGATGAGTAACTGACAGACAGGGTCGGGTTTCCATTCCCAGCAAGTGTACATGAAAATGATGCTCATACATAATGCATGGAGTCCAAGCAGACAGACACCAAACCATTGATGTACTTGTTCATGAAGAACATCTTCATGAACAATTTAATAATGCAGCAAAGTAACCCCCTAAATCCTACAGATAGATGCAAGCCGTCCAGGTGTTCAACAGGGATGCGTGTGTGCATATAAATGTCCATCTGATAGCCAAACAGCAGTAACCGTTTTTTCCCCCCGCAGACTAATCTTCTTGTTTACATCCGAGTGTGTTTACTTGACCTCTGCTGACCACCTGTGTGCACGTGTTTCTGTGTGTGTCAGGGGGTCAACTCATTCGCAGCCTCCTGAGCTGGTTGCATCCTGAATAGTTTGTGCAGATACAAAATGTTTTCTCTTGGTATGTGCCTGATTGGCACAATACTAAGCCCTGTCTTTAATTAGTTGTGCGTGCGTGCGTGCGTGTTATGTGTGTGTGTGTGTGTTTGTTTGTGAGCGTGTTACTTTAAAGTGTATTTGTTCCACAGCCTAGATAACCACTTTTCGCCTGGACATGTCTGCTTGCTGCTATTTTGGATTATTTATCAACACTTGCCAGTTAATTAGGTACATCTAGCGAAAGATAATGCAATCTAATACAGTCCTGCAATAAATCCTGCCATGCTGAAGGTTATAGTTCGGTGTTTGTTGAAACTGTTTTGGCGATGTGTTGATAAAAATTGATATTTAATTTAGAGGCTAACAAATATGGATTATTTTAATAGTTTAATTTTTTACTGAGCTCTGGTTTTGGGACCAGTAAGGCCAAACATCTCAAAGTTGTTCGATCCTTATGTATTTATTAATATATGTTTTATTGCATGTTTTTTCATCAAAATATGCACCTATTGGACGTGTGTGTGTGTGCATGTGCATGTCTGTGTGTGTGAGAGCTGGTAGCGCCTGCACGCATGCTGTCACCTGTCTCATGAGTCAGTGTGTCCTGAAGGATGAAGTGGCCCATCTGTTGGTCCAGCCCAGGGGACAAAGGCATCACCTACACTTTCTAGCCTCCAGACACACACACACACACACACACAAAGCTTTAGCACATGTTCAAAGCTGACATGCACCTTACACCTCTCCTTCTCACTCTTTCTCTTGTCACTCTGCATCCGTCTAACCTTTTTCCCCATTCTTTCTTCTTTTCTCTCGTTTTTTTGCCTTTCCTGCGTTCGCCGACTGCTTTATCTGAAGCTTTTTTTTTTTGCTGTGTCACTCACGCTGACAGCACGGCGCCCCATTTGTTCTGCGCCTCTGGTGCTTGCACGTAGGAAAGGTTGTTGCCTTTTGTCTCACAACCTGCCACCTGATGCCCTGCACAAAAGGCATCTGTCTTCACAAGTTATATAGCTTTATAGCCTGTCTTCAAATCTTTCTTTTCTTAACACCAAAAGCCGACCACTGGGATGGGATCATGCCTCCGCTTTCCAGTGCAGTTTCATAAAAGTGACAGTATCTTCAAAACTGCAGCAGATACCTCTATCAGAGCAGCGATGGCTTCCGCAGGTTTTTTTTTTTTTTTTTTACAATTCAATCCAATTTTATTACAGATGTTGTGAACCCCCAGCTGCCTCCACTCAGGGCACATTGCTACATCTTTATTATACCCAGTCAGCTAATTAAAGAAAGTACTTTATGTCAAGAGTACACTTGTAAAAAAAATATATATACAACAAAATAAGTTCTAAAAAGACACAAAAAGTTAAGCCACACTCCCTATAAGCAGTGATGGACTAGATCAGGGGTGTCAAACTGATCCAGTAAAGGGCCGTGTTGCTGCAGGTTTTCATTCCAACCAAGCAAGAACACACCTGACTTGACTTATTGACTTGATGCTTCACCTGATTGTTTCTGTGTTCTTGCTTGGTTGGAATGAAAACCTGCAGCCACACGGCCCTTTACTGGATCAGTTTGACACCCCTGGATCCAGATAAATACGATCAAACCTTTTATTTTATATATATTATATATATATATATATATATATATATATATATAAATTAGCATGTTATCTACTTGTATCTACCACCATCTAACCTTATAAATCTTCATGCAGCAAAATGTCACTTATTGAATTTTGGCTTAAAAAGGAATGGAAAAAATATTTTTTCACATCTACCCTGCTGTTTTCATATTGATATTTATTTTAAATTTCATCTTGATATTTATTTTGCCCCATTTCGTGGAGTGTGTCTGAATCATGACTTCATGAATGCATCTGAAGCACAGATGATCTCAAACTCTCAAAAGCTGCAGTTAACACTGGCTAAGCTTGCAGTAATTAAATTCATTTTTATTATTTGAGCACATAGGAATTGATTTCAAAAAGCTATGTGTGTTTTGCTTAGAGACCATATTTACGCTGATGCCTTTGTTGGCTCATATTGTTTTTATTTTCTGGAAAAACATTTTAATATGTTTTTACAGAATGAATAAAAATAATATTGTTCATATCCGCCCTGAAACTGAGCTGTTGGTTCCATTGAGTTTCCGTGCTTAATATCCAATTATATCAGTTTATAACAAGTCAAATGCAAATATTTTAGCCAGTTTTTAACACTTTGAATTGCTATAAAGAAGTCTGTTCTGCACATATGGTGAACAACAGTAGGTCAGTCTAAGGCTCTCATCAATTTTGTATCGCCGCGTCACAAACGTCAAAGTATTCTTGTTTTGTAATACTCTGCCCGCATTTCTTTCTCATCTCTCCTCCTGTATCTGGTCTCTTTCTCTCTGTCACACGCTGGTGCTCTCTTTCTTGCCCTGAGCTCCCCTGCAGCGCCTGTGACAAGTTGACCAGGGGGAGAGTGGGGGGGAAAGGCCTTAGTTTTGTGCCTTGAACAAGCTTCCCTGCCCACACACGCTCACCACACACACACACAACACCAGACACACACATACCCAAGGGCGGCTAACTCGAAGGGGGTTGCCATAGAGACAAGACCAGGGCAAAGAAAGAAGGGAAGCGAAGAGATGGATGGTGTAGGGGAGGGATGGATGATGGCCGAGGACTGATTTTTATTTTTAAGTGTCATCCTGTCTCTGAAGATGCAGCGCCCTTGGTTTGTTTGTTTTTTTTTTGTTTTTTTATTCTTGTCGCTTTCCGCCCAGACTGCTGGAGGATGTGAGGTCAGGTTTGCATTGCAGCTGTTCCACCTCCTTCTCCATCTTGTGTTCAATCAAACACTAGCCTTTCACACTCAAGAAGGTTAGGGATAAGAGAGCGAGGCAACTAACTGAAGAAGAAAAGAAGGTACAGGATGAGGAGGAGGATGGTGTGTGAGCGTCAGACCATCATGTAGCTCAGCCAAACCCAAATGAACTGGTTGGGTAGGCAATTGTTGTGCTACACGACTGACTGTGTGAGCGATCAAGTAATTGTTATCGATTGGAGAATGATGTGCGTGAATGTGTTCTTACTGACCAAGCCCATTTTCACCCAACAGAAATCAGGTATCGCAGTGAGATTCATACACATGTATATTCTCTGCAGGTATTTGTGTGTATGCATATCTGTTTAGGAGCCACAAGTGATAAAATACAAATTAACCTTTTCACCTTTCTCCC
The DNA here is from genome assembly GCA_029853015.1 of Chelidonichthys spinosus. Lineage (NCBI taxonomy): Eukaryota > Metazoa > Chordata > Actinopteri > Perciformes > Triglidae > Chelidonichthys > Chelidonichthys spinosus. The sequence continues at coordinate 9,709,593 of CM056841.1, read as the reverse complement.
TCCCTTCCCCCCTTCTCTTCATATCTCCTCAATCATCTTTTTTCCCCACTTTGGTCCCACCATCCCATTTTTCTGTCACCTCCTCTTCATTCCTAATCCCATCCCTTATCAACCCCCCCCCCCAAACTTCCTCAGGAGGATGCTCGTGCAGACGTGGTGGACTGCATTGTGCGGGACATCCAGAACAGCCAGTGCTTGATGAACGTGGAGTACTCTGGTGCCAGCTGCCCACACGTCACAATACAGTTTGGGGACACCAAGGACGACGTGGGCCTCGGCCTGGTCAAGGAAGGCTTGGTCATGGTGGACGTCCGCAAGGAGAAGCACCTGCAGAAGATTGTAAGTGACGGATTTAGACACGCAGTTGGTGATGGGATGGCACTATTTGATTTTACTGGATTGGTGGTTTTTTCATTTAGGCAACCAGTCACTTTCGTTTCAAAGTTAACAGCGATTTCGAGTCTAGAGGGCTGTCGACAGTCACAGTTAATTATAACGCTGAAAACTGCCGTGCAATGCAGATTTGTCTTTCCGTTTTGCTGTGAATCAACACTTTTAAAACCGAGCCGACTGACAGTCATTTGTTGTGTGTACCAAAGGTGAGATGTGAAGAGTTTACTTTCAGGTGCATTAAAGGTAGATTTTAGTGGAAAGGTCAGTGAGTGGCTTATAAGAGATATTTATAATGTCACTTTCTTAAATTTTATTTATTGATGACCCAGCCGTACTGTGACTGTTGTTTATTCCTTTGGCAAACAGCAAATAAGAGCATCCATTTTCCCAAATATGGCTTATTTTTCTCTAGTTATTCAGTAGCTCACAGTACTTTCAAAATGCTCAGTAGAGATCAATATTCAGGCCGGGGCTGTGTAAATAGACAATGCCGTCGGTTGATCAAATGGTAGCAGGTGCTGCTTATTTTTAACAGTAAATATTCATCATTTTCATTGTAAAATTGGCCCCTTGTGTATAATTTAATGTTAAAAGGTCTATATCCTGCCTAAAGCTTTCTATCAGTCCAATAATTACCACCTATCCATGCAAACACGCATCTACTCAGTCATTTTCATCTCAGGGTTTGTCTTGTATGGATTTTCTTTTTTAAATTAAAGCCAGTATCACCATAAATGCCTGTAGGTTTTGTAAACAATAATACCTTTCCTCGCTTTACAACAATAGAGGCACTAGAATTTGCCTCAGATTGCAGCCATTTTGTCAAACCACGACGTGCCACTTGTTTACTTTCCTCTCATTATGCTAATTCGCCCAGCAGACTGGAAGCTATTCTGTGCATGAAAGGTAAAGAAATTTGTAGGATAGGATTTATTCCTGCTGCAATTACCGCTTCCGCGCAACCCCATTATTAGTCACTCTGCTATTTATTTAAAAATGATAACCCCGTAAAAAGGAATGTAGAAATATGTCCACGTGGGTGCATTTGTTCACAAACATAATCAAAATATATATTTATTTTAATAAGAGGCTGGTGACAGGAACACATTTGTGAAGACATCCTCTCCCTCACACATGGAGATGCCATTACTAACTCATTCTTGTATTGCACTGATAAAAGCACTTCCCGCCTCTTAGTCAATAAAGCACTGTGCATCATTGTATTGACCCCTGACATCTAAAGAGTAGCTAGTAACCATAATGCAGACTCTGGGCAATGGACCGTATAGACAAAGGACAATGATTAAAACCTTTCAGCCGTACCACTAATGGCCTCCTAGATTGCGCAGATTTTGTTTTTTCGGATCAAATGGTTTTCTATTCAGTATTCTACGCCTGTATCTCCAGCATTCACGTCTCCCTCGCTGGCTACAGATGAATATTTTGATCTGGAAAAGAGCTTAACAAGCAGCAGTGTTGCCAATGTGCTTATGAGCGAGTGTTACAGCGGTACAGCATTTCTTATTGATAATTCCACCCATCAAGGCTGCTTCCAAATTCAAAGACGAGCGAGTCGCAGTCAGATAAGGCCACTTTTCAGACCTCTGAAAGAGTAAATGTGCTTCTTTTTTACAGAACATGTGGGTTTCTGCTCTATATGTAATGTAGTATCATTGCACAGCTAGAAGTACCAGAACTACTACTACTGTGACTTTTTACAGACAAAACAATCGGATGATTGAGAAAATAATGAAGATTAATTAACTTGAATTGAGCCTTTAAATGGACAATGCAAGTTTTTACCTTTTTCAAATCAAAACTATCGTGATCATTTGATTCTTTCAGGTTAATCGATCACTATTTGATGTGCAATTATTTGTCGTATACTACTTTGGGTCAAGGAGTTAGTCTGTAAAATTGCTGTATAATATCTGTTTTGTACTATAACAGAATGACGATGACACAAGAAAACGTTATCTTGCAGGGCAGTAGTGCCAAGAAAATATTCACGATACAAGCAGTTGTTGACCTCTAGATCGATGTCCCCATTCTTCCCCTCTTTTTAGAGAAAGTTCCCCTCGAGTTCTCGGCGGTGTCGTCTCCAAGCCGGCTCACCCTTTCTCTCCCCTCTCTCTCATCCAGACTATCAGACTTCTTGTAAAAGTGACTTTTGTCCTTCCTATCTGTTCCATTTTGGCTCCATTCTTTATTCATTATCCATTCCAGGGGATTGGAACACGGTCATTGTAATCTGTACTCTAGCGCTAAGCATTGCGTAACAGATGGGCTGTAATGTTCACTGGCACTTCAGTGTCTATCAATAGTCAGTCGTAAGTGCACTGAAGGTTAATTCCAGTCTTTGAGGATGGCATTGTCCCAAGAGAGGGAGAGCAGAGAGGGATATTCCACCATTTGGTGTTTTATGTATTTTTTTCCCTTTTTTTTTTTTTTTAACGTATTCTTCCTTAATCCCTATACTCACTGATACCCAGTGTGCATACCATATGGATGGCTATTGTTGCAGCTATACAACACTATCATGGCAAAGATTAAACGGTCAATGTGAACGTATAGGTGAAAAGATGATCATATGCGTGCCAGCCGCTGTTATCCGATTGGTAGGGAAGTGGGATATGAAAAGGAAGGCAGGAAGTAGGAAATCAGGAAGCCAAATTATGATTGATAATCTGTATTTAGAGGGGACTGACCGAGTGACCAAGGGGTGTTGATGGAATATAAAGCCTGGGAAAGTGCAATGACATTTTGTCCTTTATCGAGTGACCCAAAACTGTAATGTTAATAATCTGTTTTGTTTGTATTTATTGCACACGCTCGGTGGTGCACACGCAAACTGTATACTGTACACTTGCAGTCAAGCAGATTGAATGCCATAACGTTTAATCTGTCATACATCTGGCATATCATGCGTGGCCCTTCTGCACATGTGTTGTTTATGGGGCTTTGATATTTAGATTATATTCAGCGGACGATATCATTGCTTTATGGCCAGCACAGCATAGGAGACAGAAGGGGCATTAATGTATTTCACATTATATAGAGTAGATACAGTCTTTCAGGCATCAGGAGCCTGTAACTGTTTCATGCTGGTTTCAAACCATTTTTTTTTTCTTCTTTTTTTTTATTGCTCTCTACCATATTTACAGAATACATCTGTTGTCTTACACATTGCCCATTTCTTTGTTTTTCCATCTGCTCTTCCTCATTGCCACAACACAGACTTGAAAATTAGCTGCTGTAGAGATCAACCGTTATTACTGCCTAAGGCACAGTACTGCTGTATACTGTCAAGTGCTGTTGGCTGTCCTGCAAGTCGCAGCCAACGGTCGGTATAATAAATGAACCGTTAGCAAAGCTCAACGGTAGCGGTTGGTCTCGGCGGCCATAGTTCGAGCAGTGTCAACCATGTAATTTGGTCTCATTGTTTACTCTATTGTCGAGTTGTGAGCGGCAATCAGCATTTCTTGCCTTCAGGATAGAATCTAGCAAATGCGTGAATAATAGTACATTGATTTTTTTCCCGTCACAAATTGTGAGAATGAAAGTGAGTGTAGAGTTTAATCAGAAGGGCATCAGAATACAGAAGAAAGTACTGAAGGCAGAAAAAACAGAAGAAACTTTTAAATATAACTTATAATTTAAGTTGCTACACTGAGGTATTATAACTCCAGTTATACACAGTTAAATTATAGCAACTTTGTTTGTTGATGTTTGCAAAACTATCCCGTTGTGTTCTTGCAAGCTGCCTGCATTAAGAGTTTCTTCTCTCTCATGCTCTGACCTGAAACTCACACCGATTTCAAGCCTTCTCCACCTCAGGCACAGTAGATATACTAAGCCACCCTTAAATCGTCCTGGCAACATCAACTAACCACTGCTAGAATGGCAACTTGCCACACTGGCACACACACCCTCACTAAAATGCTTCCCTCTCTTCGTACATCCCTCTTAATGGAACTACTCATTGTTCAGAATCTGTTTTTTTTCATTTTTTTTCTCTCTCCCCATCCATCCCAGTTCCACATCACTGATTTCTTTCCTCCTCTCCTTCCCATCACCTCTCATCTTTCCAGTACTCTCCTCTTCATCACCTAGCTCTCCATTCCTCTTACTTACTCCGCCGACTGCATATCACTCCCTCAACTCACCGTACTTGCCTTTACGATATTTGATTCACTCACCCTCTCCGTGTGCTCAATCTTCCCCTTTGCTCTTCATGTCATCCAAACTGCGCTTGAGGAATTCATGCTGATTTGCGTTCTCGTCTTTGCGTGCCACGTCATGATGAATCCCCGGGAATGAAAGTGGCGAAGCGCTCAGATCAGGCCTAGTGCTTGCCTCGTGATGAGGTGTGATTTTTAAAATGCTGCTATCTGCAATTATTTGCAACTCGCATCAGCCGATTCCGCCCTGTGAACTCACACCGGGTCGACAGTTATGCCTCTCTTTTCTAATTTTGTGAAGGCATACAGTAGGGAGACATGAACTGTGTGTTTGTGCCTGTAGGCTCATATTTAAAAGAGAGGAAAGTGGGCTCCACAGTTAACTACATACACTATATTATTTTCTTTCTACCTGATTGGGTACACGAGTAATGAGTGCCTGCAGTAGCTATCTTTGACTCACATTCACTTTTTTTTCATTTTATGTAGCTGAAATGAGTCTGTCAGGACAGCTCAATTGGAAGATGACTGTGTGGTTAGAAGCACTGTCTTCTGTGCTCTGTTGCTTTTCACCAGTGTTTTCTGTCAGCAGCCGCCGACAACATGACTGATTCCAACTCTGGCAGGCCACAGGGTGCTCCGCGTCTCGCCCAGTCACCTCGGCTAACAGACATCGCTGCTAACCTCCAAACTTCATTAGCGCTACAAGCTAATAATCTCTTGTTTGCTAATTACAAGTCAATTACCGGCACGTGAGTGTCTGTCACTCCCTGGGCAGCGCAATTATTATCAATCACCAATCGCAGTGGAGCCTGCTGTATCGACCTGGCCTGTCCTGAAGAGATAGATATAGAAGTAGACAAATGTTTAAGACTTGCTTGAGATCTTTATTAAAATGTTAGAGTTGTGTGTGTCGGGAGAAGGAAGACAGCTGCTCGGTGCCTCCCTCAGAGTGAAAGCTGCAGATGCGAGTCCTGGAATCTTTAATTACCCAGCAGCCCCCTGGGAAATGTAGTATTTTTTTCTTTTCTTTTCATCTTCTTTCCCTCTATTGTTGCTGCGCTCACACTGAGGCTTTGCTCCTTACATGTGAATGTTGAACAGAGGACTTTTATGTAGCTTTGAGGAGCCGGCTTTTAAGTTGCGGCTCACATGAGTTATTTTCTTATACGTGCCTTTTCACCTAAACTGCCTCACGGGTAGTGTCGTTTTCACACAGATCGCAGCATCCCACAGTAATTGTGCATGGTAATTGTGTTAATGGGGGTTGAAAGTGTCGATGGAGATGAAATGGCGTGCTTAGAAGTGTAGTCACACCTACAGCTGCATGTGGGGTTTCCATACAGGGGATCAGGAAGGAGGCGCACACATACACAGGATGCCTCCAGGGATGGTTTGTTCCATTTATCAAAGACCAATTGTGCTGTTTGCGACATATACCCTACAGTAAGGTGGCTCATGTAATGCAGTTTGCTGCTGCCGCATTGTTAAGGCACTGGTTTGGACACTGATGATATGCCTCATGGGAGTGTTGGTGATTCTATACAGCAGGTTCACTGTAACACAATAAGGCCTCATGGGCAAAGAACGTTTCATGTAGTCGTGCTGCCATTGTCGCTTATGAGCCGTCCCCAAGCAGAGAGGGCTGACACGGTACACGTGTGGAGCTCCCTCGTGAGCTCTCCAACTCACTTTTAACTATTTATTCGAAATGTAGAGAACGGGGGAAGCAAGAAAATGCACATATACAATACCTGAGAGAACACAACAATAGGGGGGTTGGAATTTCATCGAGTAGAACCAGTAAGCCCCCCTGTGGATCCTGCCACGGTCGCTCAGGTCCCCTTCGCCTCCAACCCAACCCAAAAATACTTCACCGTGTCGTCTATAAATGGCTTTTAGCCGTATCCGGACCACCAATTGAGTGACTTTCAGGCCACTGCCCTCTCTGTTCAACCCCAACGATTGTCACAGCCCATCAGGAACCCCCCACCCCCACCTCATCCCCAAAAACGCCACAGGGCACATACATACAAACACACACTGAGCTTCATGGGGATGTGACAGCATGACCGCACCAATGGCTCAATACCTAATTTACAAGTAGAACTAGGGATAGGGCCTTTAAATGGACATTTCCTGCTCCCCTGTTATTGACACACATACCCACACTCTTTCACAGGCCGCTGCCTCCCCTGCTGCTGCTGCTCTAAGGACCCTTTGACATGTCCTAGCTGACACGCGCCACTTCCCAAATGGCATTTCAACTTCTGCGGATGTACATGCACGCTCACACAGTCGCGCACTATATCCTCCCTCCCACAGACCCCGAGTGTGAGTAGAGGATGATGGGAGTGGAGGCACCGCGTTGTTCAAACTCGTTTTGAGTTGTGTGACCTCATGGGAGATGGAAAGTAGATATTGGAGAAAAGAAAAAGTCTTTACGCAGCCTCTCTAAAAGATAGTGTGCATGCAACATATTTCTAAGATACATTAGTGTTTATGTAAGACTTGTTTTCTTGCCAAACCCCTGGGAGAGCATTGGAAAATGTTCTTTGTGATATCTGTTGTTAGTCCCTGCATTTGTTGTGTACGTGTGTGCACGTGTTTAACGTGTGTGTCCTCCTTAACTCTGTGAACCCATGCTGGTGGGCTTGTCATGCCACGTTCCCGCCAAAGCGCCTGATCTCCTCCGACAGCCATGCTGGGGGGACCAGCATGCAACATGGCGTATTCCCAGTTTACCCCAGATAGGGACAATGATACTCATACACATGATGTGCATTTACTGTAAGGCTCATCTTTTCACCGATTTATCACCCAAGAAATACCCAGATCTTTATGAATAAGGCAACCAATGTAAACTGATTTGGACTCGGATTGATGTCTAGTGTGGCCAGAAGTTATTTTCAGCCAAAAGAAGACGGCGATTGCTGCCGTTTATAATCAACAAGGTTCTCCTGTGTCATTGACAGCTCAGAAAATATGATATGAAAGAAAAGTGAAGAAAAAATGGAGCACTTGCAAATCAACTGCTGATTAAACATTTCATGTTCACCAGATTGATTTGCATTATTTAATGTGACGATCACTTCAAAGGCAATACACTGCCAATCTTTAGATCCAGCATTTTCATTCACCTTCCCTTGTCTGTCCGTCACGCACGCACAAGGATCCCCTCCCTACTCAGCTGTGGTGCTTATGTGACAAGCCTTCCGCTACCAAACCACTTGTACAATGAAAAGTCTAAGGAGACTCCCAAAACCCCTGGCCCAGTCTCTGCCTCCCATGCAGTATTCATGCACTGGCATGTTGAACAAGAGACATCTCTTAGGACTACAATCCACAGCTCGGCCAAGTACACTCAACTTGAAACGGTTTGAGTTACAGATATAAAAATCTGTTATGTTCCGGGCAAACGCTCTGGCGGCGACCTGTCTTATGTGGGGTTTTCTACTTTTGAGTCGAGTCAAAAGGAGACGGAGATGGCAGGCGGTGCTGTGGAGGGAGATAGCAACGAGAGATAATGAGGATTGAGGAAGCAGCGGGAAAAACAAGAGCAACGCAGCAACAACGAAACAATGACAGAAGGGGGAGTGAGTGGCAGTGTTTGTTTTTTTTATGTGGTTGCAGTTTGACTGCTCTTGTCTGGGAGGCTGTGTGTCTGATCATCATTGCTGTTAATGAGAAAAGCTCAACATGCGTAGAGGACAAGCCTCATTGTTTTCTCTCCACTTGAGTGCTTTTTATGTCGCCTGACATCCCGTCTCTGCAAGCGAGGACCACGAGAGCGCACCCATCGCTAAAAACTTTGATGAGTCACGTGCCGCCAAATCTGGTTTGCATTTTAGTGTGGAAAAAAAAAAAGAGGCAGCTCACCAAGCACCAGACGCGCACAACCTGTCAGAAAGATGCCACGTTAGCTCTCGCGCCGATCCATCACTTTCACACCATGCTTAACCAGAACACCACCTGGGCACGGCACGCCGGCCAGTGCGGGGAAATACGCAGTCTCCTTCTCGCGCTCAGACAGACAGATTCACAGCCAGGCAGACAAGTGCCAAAACACCAGACCCACACCACCTGTCGTTCATCTTTATGAGAAGCCTCGCACTTACAGAAAGTCTTCCACCAAGTATGCAACTAGAAAGTTACCTGCTTGCATTAAAATGGACTCCGAGAGCAGTAGTAAATCATCTTTTTTTCTGAATGTGCTTGAAGTATCAGATCGTTTTAGTCTCAGGAGGCTGATAAATTCACTCAAGAGTAGACTGTTAGCATTAAATTATAATAAATTGACTTCTGTAATCAGCTAAACTTTCAGAGACTTGTGTAGTTTAATGTCGTGGACTTTGAGCCGAGTTAAATCGATACCAGGAATTAATCGCACACATCCAAGGACACTCCCACACGTGCAGCGTCCTCCTTAGCCCAACAGCATATTCTCTGCTGCTGCTGCCAGTGTCCGTGGCCACTGCTCACCAAACGTGGCATCTGTCTGGCATATGGGAGCTCTGTAGGGTCATCCAGACAAGCACGCTGTCACCCCTGCCATCTGCCACCCAAACCCCTTCCAAACGCTACAATTTCTTTTCCTTGTGCTCTCATTGATTATCCTCTTTTTGTTGCATTTCCTTTTCACCTGGAACACATAATCAGTGGTAAGCTTCTTACTCGTTGGCCTCTCGCCTTTGCTTTTCTGGAACATAATTTCATTTTTTTTTCTGACAATCCTCCTTTCCATTCTCCCCGTCTTTTAAAGAGGCACTTATTTCCCCTCTCATGACGAGAAAGTTTCCTTTCCTTTACCACTTCGAGTCATCTCCGGATGAGTTTTGCTTCTGTTTGCGTCTTAATGAACTATTATGCCTCCCTACTGGAGCCGATAGAAAATCTAAGAAAGAAGGATCCGGGACAGGATACGTGGGGATGTTCAATATCCGAAGGCAGTCATCATCGGTGTTCAACCGCACACTGATTGGCTGTTGTGTTGCAGCGAGCTGAAGTGAGCAGAACAGTGAAAGATGAGGGCGAGCCAGGAGAGGCACCCTCCCGACCAGAGTACAAAGAGGCCCAACGTGGTAGTGCCAATATGGCAGCGTATCATCTGTGCATATTGTGCTGTAGTGCTCTTGACTGAGGATCTTTCACAGAATGCGTTGGATGCCGACTCTCAGCTGCGCAGCGTTTGGCAAAAGCAAAGACTTTTTTTTTCTTCATTTAAAGTTGAGATGCGGTTTTGTATTTCGAGAATTTCTTTTTTCCTGTCATTTCTCTCTTTTTCTGTTCAAATATTGCGATATCCACTTTGGCAGATATGACACATTCCACATTATTTTAGTCGGCCCCTAGCTTTCCGAGTGCAGCGCTAGGTGAGACAGCTAAAACCGCTACGGGCACTGATAGCTCCCCTCCAAAGCCCAAATGGCATCACTGGCCCTTTTTCTGCCCGTGAAATATCATTGGCTGGGTCTTCCATATGGTGACATCTGCCTGATGGAGACCAAGATGCCATATCCCAACGCCATCCAAAAAAATCTCTCCTTTTAGTTGGCTTTGATGGATGACTTGCGCAGCCACTACACTTTTCCCCAGTCACACACCCTCACAAGCACTCCCTCAGACGGAGTGGCTGCACGATCCAGCTGCAGGTCTGTTATCTCGCCGGTGCCATGTGCAAGCGTGGCTATCAAATCAACCTTTGTGCACAAGCTAGCTAAGCAATTAAACTCCAGGGCCCCATCCACACTTGACAGTTTTAACATCTGGCATCCTTGTTCGGGTGTGTGTGTGCGTCTGAGTGTGAAAGCCAGCTCATCTGCTACTATAATAAGTTACAAAAACGCGGCGCACAATTGGATCCATTCAAAAGACCACAATAACTCATTTTAGGCCTCCCTTCCTTCTAGTGAGTTTTGGTTTCTTTGTGTTTCATTCATCATTGTTGTTGCTAACACATCCCTTAACATTTGTCCTGATAATCCAGCAAACTACACTGCAAATTGACACATCGTACTTAGAGAATTATCGGCATTCAGGCAGAAGGAGCGTGGTGTGGGTGGCCGGGGGTAAAAGTTGTGGAGGCGAGCTGAACCGTGCGTGAGGGCAGCGTGGAAAGCTTTATTACTCCGACATTGTAATGGTGGAGGACAGCTCCACTCAGAGGGTCTGCCGCTTGAGCTTTCCAAGGTCCATACATCCACTTACACTGCACCCGTCTGACCAAACACTGCCTATTCTCGCTCTCTGTGTGTGTGTCTCTCTCTCTCTCCCCCCACCCCCCGCCCTATGACTCATCACTGGTTCATTCAATGAGGCTAAATGGCTGTTCTAGCAGAAGCAGTCAATATGCTCCACACTGCACATTGACTCTGTGTTCTCAGTATGTCCAGTGTGTCCACTTCTTCATGTCCGGCAAACCAATGCATTTGTATGATGCTATTATTGGAAATTTTAAACGTGTTTTGATCAGAGACTGAATTGAATTAAGCTAGCTTTATAGTTCCATCTGATTTTTTTAAGGTTTCCTGCTCATTGTGTCAGAACGATGAAGACATAACGGGGTGTAAATAAAAACCTGTCAACCCTGTCACAGGACACAAATCTCTGATTGTTCATTCTTTATATTAATATTTGTTGGTACTTTTTTTTTAGAGGATAATGTTGCTACAAGTTGCGATTATATGTTGTACAACAGTAGCGCATAGTGAGTCTATTGATTATTTGATGTACAACACTGCTGTATCTCACTTAAATAAAGGAAAGAGTTGACAGACATCAGAAAAAAACTATGAGTAACGGTACTTTGCTTTTCTGTGGAATGCTCTGACAAACTGTAACATGACGCCTGTTTACTTCTGTACATGAGAGCTCTGATTTGCATCCGTGAAACCCAGGTGGAACTCAGGGCTTACCCCCTTTTAGCCGGTAGCTCCCTCAAGGCGCCCTTTGAATGCACTTGATTAGAAGTTGCGGCTACAAACCGCCGAGGTGTCGGCCTGAGGCTGGCAGGCACGAGGGGCTTATGAGAGCGTCTCATCTCTCGTGGCTTTGCAAATGTGAGTTGTAGCATGAAGTGCGAAGTGATGCCCCGCACGCGGCGGTTGAAGCAGTGACCCCAAACAGCGCAGCGCTCGGCGCGCCGTATGCTGCCGTCACATGTTTACGTCCAGCATTGCCGGGCGGGTGAGCAATTGCCCTTCTCAAAAAAAAAAAAAGTGATGTCTTGAGGGTCAGAGTAGGTTGAGAGGATGCATTGATTCACCTTAATCCTTTAAAATCCCCTCTGTGACGCAGTGATGTGATATGCTAATGACTCTCCTTTTTTCGGCCCTAGGTGACGGAGTACCTGAACAGTCAAGAATCTGCCAAGAGTGCCAGGGTGAGTCACTTAATCCAAACCCTCATTGTCTCTCCCTCTGTCTTTCTATCAGCTTTTCTGGCACCTCCTCGTCCTAATATCTGTGGTTCGTCTGCCTCTCAGTGACAAATCTAATGTTGCCAAAACAAGAATATATTATTACACTAATTACTTTTCTGCACAAACTACCAGAGAGAGAGAGAGAGAGTCCCCTTTCTCTTTGCTGCTTTTGTGTCTCTCCCTCTTTCAAGATGCAACACATTACATTGGCAGCCGCCATTGTCCCATATGGATTGTCGCCCACAGTCTGTGCTGGTCCATACTGTGAAAATGGGGGCGGGGAGGTGTGCAAAAGTGTAGAAAGAGACTGCCTGACCAGTTGGAATGAAACTGGCAGCAAAATAATGGATAAAACATCTAATATTGGATGTCATAAACAATATATTCATTTTCATTATAAGCAAAGGTATGTTATATTTTTTCCAAACCAAGAACACAGCAGGGTGAATAAGCGGACAAGCTTGATTTTTCTGAACTTATAAGGCATCGACCAATCACTTGTGGAGAACACAGATTGTGCCTTTATTTCTAAGGTTTACGTAACAACAAAGAGGGCCTGAACTGTAGTGCAAACCTTAATCGGCAAGCATGATCACTCCTTTCAGCCTCAACAAAGGCAGCGCATACCAGATCCGCTCCTTCCATTCTTACCTTTCACAATAAAAGCCAGGGACATACAAAAATGTGAAACATTTGTTTGACCCTGTTGTGTAAGGCCTGAAATCATTTGTTTTTATTGTTATTTTCAACAAATCCCATGAAGATTAAAAAAAAAATTCTAAACCACAAATGACTTGATCTATTGACTGTGTGCTGTTTTACAATATTATTACAGCTCTATAAATCGGCCTGCTGGTTGGTTTGTCAACCACGACCAAACTCATGAACCGCACACACTTATTAACTTAAGCCCCACCCCTTTTCATAGCTCATGAACCATTTCTTGTAGATGCTATTTTTTAAATGCTGCCATGGAGGTCGTGTGTTTGCTGGGTTGGTGTGAATGCAGGCATGTGTGGATGCATGCACATACGTGGTCACCACCATCGCAAATTCACGCTCGTTTAAATGCGTTTGTGATATTTTTAAAGAATTATGTATTTTCTGTGGCACGTCAAGTCTTTTGGTGCCAAGTAATTAACTATGTTGACTGTTTGTGATCGTTACATGGAATAGTTGGACAATAATAAAAATGAGGTCCTTTTAAGAGATAGAGGATGGAGTATGAGCTCCTGAGATGCTACAAGTCCAAAAGGTCGGAGCCAGACACTGGGTCACTTTTGGTTTTCATATTTAGACTTGACAAGAAGTATTTTTAACCGTACAAACACTGTCCTGTCAAACGTCCGGGCTGCCTTTCACAAGAACCCCCTTTAGCTTGCATAGATAGCACTTGGATCCTTTTTGTCTTTACTCAAGTAAATGTCAAGCACTCTGGCTCCAAATTCCCCCTGTGCTATTTGTCGCCCTGAGGTGATGCACAAAGCTCAGCCAATAAGTCAGTCAGAGGTACAATTGGCTTTGGATCGCAATTGCAGTTTACTTCCATGTTTTCAGCGTGTCAGAGAAGAGAAGCAAAAAAAAAAAAAAAAAAATAGTGAGAGTGAGAGACAGGAAAATGACGATACGTACAAATGGCTTCATTCATTCATTCATCCTAATAACTAGTTCTAATTAGCACAGTCGCTAATTAGCCATTAATCACAGCATTAACAGCTGAGCGCGCAGGCTTGTGAGAGCCAAAAATGGAACATCCCACACAGCCTTTTAAACACACACACCAACATCCCTCAGACTGCACAATTTCTATCGTATTTAAATAACCAAAACCATAGTGGATACGGCTCCAAACTACGCATACACAGTTTGCCAATCGCATTGTAATAAAAGCAACATTTAGCTGAGAAACCCATACGACGGTTTATGAGGCGAGGCAGATATGTAAATGTAATGTAGTAGGAGAAGTAATAGACTGGGTGGACTTTGAGGCACTGTGGGCCTCCAGCTTGGATGGGCAAGCACAAAGAGTTGGTTTAAATGGCGATGATGAGGATGATGATGATGCAGTGGCCTTGGCGCCGGGCTGTGAAGGCGGTGACCTTACTTTCGACTTTGCACAGTGGCTTTTTGCCTCCTCACCCCTCCTTCTCCTTACTCTTTTTCTCTCCTGACCATTTAACATGTAATGTGCGAGAGAGATTATCGAAGCCCCATTCAAAGCAATTGGGAACATAACTGCCTTTTATGGTTATTTGTTTCATTATGGCCAATAAAATCTGTCTTTGTCTTCCCTTCAGCTCAACATTTGGCGCTACGGAGACTTCCGTGCCGACGATGCCGATGAGTTTGGCTACCGCCGTTAAACACAGAAGATAAGAAAAATTGGGGAAAATGAACAAAAACCAACCATCCAATCAACACCATTCCAAAGACCACCATGGACGGCGAGTGACACATTGGACAGAAGACAGATAACGAAAAACTAAACGACAAGCATTGACTCAATCTTTTTTTTATTTGACGTTTTATCCCTCCAGTCCTGACTTCTCTTCTGCTCATGCTTTTTTGTTTTGTTTTTCTTCGAGCTAGCCTGCGTAGCTCCAATTAGAGCATGCTAGCAATGCTAAATGAATAATCATGCAAGAATCACTTTCCATTCATCCTTTTTTTTCCTAATGGCCCACTGCCAGCTCAAGCAGCCTGCACTATTGCCAATCTGTTATTTGCCATGTTACCTTTTCAGCAGACTTCCTGTGTGAATGATAACAACTATGATACTTACACATGTGTTTCAGCCAATCATATTCTTTGCTTTCGGATGCTCGAGCCCAATCCCAATCTTTCCTCTGTATGGGAAGAGACTGGGTGTTCGGGGGAGATGTTTTCTTTTCTTTTTCTTTTTTGCAACAAATGCTTCCCTAATGAATTTCATGTAAATGTGAGGATATGTTGAAACGTGTAAATGGATTTATTTTAGAGAAATACCGTAGGTGGAGCCACACAGACAAAAAAAAGGATGAGTTTATTTTTGTCTTCAATGTATATCTGTGTGATGACATTTGCGGATGTTTTCGTGGGGAGTGTTTTGTCGTTTATTCACTTGTCACACTTTTATGACCAGTAAAAATGGATGCCATCATTTGGCGTTTTATCATCTCTCTATCTCCTTCTGTAAAGTTTACATTCTGATAATGGTTATGATCCTGTCTTGGGTAGTCTCTTCTCTTTCTGCTTCTGTATGCCACAGCAGAAACAGTGTTTGAATTTGTTTCCACATAATGGACCTTTGCATTCTATTGAAAATCTGCTGAATAAAAATAAGCAAACTAAAAGATTTTTGTTGAGTTTTTTTCACGAACAATTTCAAAATATTTGTTTTTTCTTCAAAATTTGTGCCAAAATAAAGAAACTGTTTTCACTATTTGTTTTTTGCAATGAATTGGAAATTAGCGATACAGAAATATTAAGAAGCACCAGCTTGAACCGCTTTAACATTAAGTTGCAAGTATATTTTCACTTGTAGAGAACTCATAGTTTGTGCAAGATAGCTTTAAATAAATATCTTGAAAAGAAATGTTGCCATGGCCACCATAGAGAAAAAAGAGAGAAAAAAACGGAGCCATGGAAGGGGTTTAATAATCAGAGAAAAACGTTCTCTGATTATTTACAAATTTACAAGTTTATAAGGTCATAAAGTTACAAGGAAAGAGTAGCAAGTTGACGAGATTATGAAGTTATAAATTTGTGAGAGAAAAAACCCTCACTTACCATGTATGATGCCTTCAATGGATGACCTAATCCAATTATACTTTTGTGGCATAGCCCGTTGCCACCTGGGGCTCTCACAGTTAAAGCGATTATATAATTTGATTAGGTCATCCACAGCAGGCATCATATATGGCAAGTTATTTTCTCGCAAAACTATGACCTTATAATCTCCTAAATTTGCAACTTTTTCTCCGAATATTGCTCCCCTCCTCCGGCTCTGTTTTCTTTTCTTTCTTTCTTTTTTTTTTTTTACCTACAATTGCCCATGTATGCCGTCTTATTTCAAAATTGACAATGGCTTTTTATGACTGTTTTGGACTCAATAGACTCAGACTTTGCACGACAAGCGATATGAGCTATTTTTAATAATTTTATTTGAGACTATTATTTTAGACAGAGAGGCAGCCAAGCCTTTTATTGCTTTTATTATAGCAGGAAATTAGAGGAGCAGTTGACAACATGCTGGAAATACATCCCAGGCTGGATTCGTACCCTGGACCTCTGTGTTGAGGACATCAAGCCTGTGTACATGGGGCAGCTGCCCTATCCACTGCACCACCAGAACCATCGAATGTTTGTTCTGAATCACTCTTTTATGAATTTTCGACATGCTATGGTATGACTTCTTTATTTTCCCTGAAAAATTTGACCATGGCTTTTTATGCTTATTTTGGACTCACTAGACTCAGACTTTGATTGACACGCGATATACAAACATATGTTATGACTTTTAAACCATTTTTACAACATTTTATGAATTTTGTCGATTTTTCACTTTTTTATCGACATGCTATAGTATGACTTTTTTTTTTTCCCTGAAAAAATTGACCATGGCTTTTTATTGCTGTTTTAGACTCAATACATTCAGACTTGGCGTGTCAAGCGATATGAGCCATTTTTATGACATTTTAATAATTTTAAATATTTTTTTATGAAAATATTTCGACTGATTTTTCGTGAATTTTCGACATGCTATAGTATGACTTTTTTTTTCGCCTGAAAAAATTGACCATGGCTTTTCATGTCTGTTTTAGACTCAATACACTCAGACATGGCGTGTCAAGCGATATGAGCCATTTTTATGACATTTTAATAATTTTAAATATTTTTTAATAATTTTAAATATTTTTTTATGAAAATTCATGTCTTTTTAAATTGACTGTTTTGTACTCAATACACTCAGACTTGGCACGCCAAGCGATATGAGCTATCATAGCAGGAAATTAGAGGAGCGAGAGAGACAACATGTGGGAAATACGTCCCTGGCTGGATTCGTACCCTCGACCTCTGTGTTGAGGATGTCAAGCCTGTGAACATGGGGCAGCTGCCCTAACCACTGCACCACCAGAACCTTTGAATGTTTGTTCTGAATCACTCTTTCATGAATTTTCGACATGCTATAGTATGACTTCTTTTTTTTCCCTGAACAGTTTGACCATGGCTTTTTTATGCTTATTTTGGACTCACTACACTCCGTCTTTGATTGACACGCGATATACAAGCATATGTTATGACTTTTAAACCATTTTTACAACATTTTATGAATTTTGTCGATTTTCCACTTTTTTTCCGACATGCTATAGTATGACTTTTTTTCCCTGAAAAAATTGACCATGGCCATGGCTTTTATTGCTGTTTTAGACTCAATACATTCAGACTTGGCGTGTCAAGCGATATGAGCCATTTTTATGACATTTTAATAATTTTAAATATTTTTTTATGAAAATATTTAGACTGATTTTTCGTGAATTTTCGACATGCTATAGTATGACTTTTTTTTTCCCCTGAAAAAATTGACCATGGCTTTTCATGTCTGTTTTAGACTCAATACACCCAGACATGGCGTGTCAAGCGATATGAGCCATTTTTATGACATTTTATTAATTTTAAATATTTTTTAATGAAAATTTTCGACTGACTCTTTCATGAATTTTCGACATTCTATAGAATGACTTTTTTTTCCCCCTGAAAAAATTTACCATGGCTTTTTATGCTTATTTTGGACTCACTACACTCAGTCTTTGATTGACACGCGATATACAAGCATATGTTATGACTTTTAAACCATTTTTACAACATTTTATGAATTTTGTCAATTTTCCACTTTTTTTCCGACATGCTATAGTATGACTTTTTTTCCCTGAAAAAATTGACCATGGCCATGGCTTTTTATTGCTGTTTTAGACTCAATACATTCAGACTTGGCGTGTCAAGCGATATGAGCCATTTTTATGACATTTTAATAATTTTAAATATTTTTTTATGAAAATATTTCGACTGATTTTTCGTGAATTTTCGACATGCTATAGTATGACTTTTTTTTTCCCCTGAAAAAATTGACCATGGCTTTTCATGTCTGTTTTAGACTCAATACACTCAGACATGGCGTGTCAAGCGATATGAGCCATTTTTATGACATTTTATTAATTTTAAATATTTTTTAATGAAAATTTTCGACTGACTCTTTCATGAATTTTCGACATTCTATAGAATGACTTTTTTTTTCCCCCTGAAAAAATTGACCATGGCTTTTTATGCTTATTTTGGACTCACTACACTCAGTCTTTGATTGACACGCGATATACAAGCATATGTTATGACTTTTAAACCATTTTTACAACATTTTATGAATTTTGTCGATTTTCCACTTTTTTTCCGACATGCTATAGTATGACTTTTTTTTTTCCCTGAAAAAATTGACCATGGCTTTTTATGGCTGTTTTAGACTCAATACACTCAGACATGGCGCGTCAAGCGATATGGGCCATTTTTATGACATTTTAATCATTTTAAATATTTTTTTACGAATATATCTTGACTGACTTTTTCGTGAATTTTCGACATGCTATAGTATGACTTTTTCTTTTTAAATTGACTGTTTTGGACTTAATACACTCATACTTGGCACGCCAAGCGATATGAGCGATTATAGCAGGAAATTAGAGGAGCGAGAGAGACAACATGTGGGAAATACGTCCCTGGCTGGATTCGTACCCTCGACCTCTGTGTTGAGGATGTCAAGCCTGTGAACATGGGGCAGCTGCCCTAACCACTGCACCACCAGAACCCTCAAATGCTTGTTCTGAATCACACTTTTATGAATTTTCGACATGCTATAGTATGACTTTTTTTTTCCCCCTGAAAAAATTTGCCATGGCTTTTTATGCTTATTTTGGACTCACTACACTCAGACTATGATTGACATGCGATATACAGGCATATTTTATGACTTTTAAACCATTTTTACAACATTTTATGAATTTGGTCGATTTTTCACTTTTTTTTCGACATGCTATAGTATGACTTTTTTGACCATGGCTTTTTATGGCTGTTTTAGACTCAATACACTCAGACATGGCGCGTCAAGCGATATGGGCCATTTTTATGACATTTTAATAATTTTAAATATTTTTTTACGAATATATCTTGACTGACTTTTTCGTGAATTTTCGACATGCTATAGTATGACTTTTTTTTTCCCTGAAAAAATTGACCATGGCTTTTTATGGCTGTTTTAGACTCAATACACTCAGACATGGCGCGTCAAGCGATATGGGCCATTTTTATGACATTTTAATAATTTTAAATATTTTTTTACGAATATATCTTGACTGACTTTTTCGTGAATTTTCGACATGCTATAGTATGACTTTTTCTTTTTAAAATGACTGTTTTGGACTCAATACACTCAGACTTGGTACGCCAAGCGATATGAGCGATTATAGCAGGAAATTAGAGGAGCGAGAGAGACAACATGCTGGAATGCGTCCCAGGCTGGATTCGTACCCTGGACCTCTGTGTTGAGGATGTCAAGCCTGTGAACATGGGGCAGCTGCCCTAACCACTGCACCACCAGAAGCCTCAAATGCTTGTTCTGAATCACACTTTTATGAATTTTCGACATGCTATAGTATGACTTCTTTTTTTTCCCTGAAAAATTTGACCATGGCTTTTTTATGCTAATTTTGGACTCACTACACTCAGACTTTGATTGACTCGCGATATACAAGCATATGTTATGACTTTTAAACCATTTTTACAACATTTTATGAATTTGGTCGATTTTTCACTTTTTTTTCCCTGAAACAATTGACCATGGCTTTTTATGCTTATTTTGGACTCAATACACTCAGACTTTGATTGACACGCGATATACAAGCATATGTTATGACTTTTAAACCATTTTTACAACATTTTATGAATTTTGTTGATTTTTCACTTTTTTTTCGACATGCTATAGTATGACTTTTTTTTTCCCTGAAAAAATTTACCATGGCTTTTTATGCTTATTTTGGACTCAATACACTCAGACTTTGCACGACAAGCAATATGAGCTATTTTTAATAATTTTATTTGAGACTATTATTTTAGGCAGAGAGGCAGCCAAGCCTTTTATTACTTTTATTATAGCAGGAAATTAGAGGAGCGAGAGAGACAACTTGCTAGAAATACATCCCAGGCTGGATTCATACACTGGACCTCTGTGTTGAGGACGTCAAGCCTGTGTACATGGGGCAGCTGCCCTATCCACTGCACCACCAGAACCCTCAAATGTTTGTTCTGAATCACACTTTTATGAATTTTCGACATGCTATAGTATGACTTCTTTTTTTTCCCTGAAAAATTTGACCATGGCTTTTTTATGCTAATTTTGGACTCACTACACTCAGACTTTGATTGACTCGCGATATACAAGCATATGTTATGACTTTTAAACCATTTTTACAACATTTTATGAATTTGGTCGATTTTTCACTTTTTTTTCCCTGAAACAATTGACCATGGCTTTTTATGCTTATTTTGGACTCAATACACTCAGACTTTGATTGACACGCGATATACAAGCATATGTTATGACTTTTAAACCATTTTTACAACATTTTATGAATTTGGTCGATTTTTCACTTTTTTTTCCCTGAAACAATTGACCATGGCTTTTTATGCTTATTTTGGACTCAATACACTCAGACTTTGATTGACACGCGATATACAAGCATATGTTATGACTTTTAAACCATTTTTACAACATTTTATGAATTTGGTCGATTTTTCACTTTTTTTTCCCTGAAACAATTGACCATGGCTTTTTATGCTTATTTTGGACTCAATACACTCAGACTTTGATTGACACGCGATATACAAGCATATGTTATGACTTTTAAACCATTTTTACAACATTTTATGAATTTTGTTGATTTTTCACTTTTTTTTCGACATGCTATAGTATGACTTTTTTTTCCCTGAAAAAATTTACCATGGCTTTTTATGCTTATTTTGGACTCAATACACTCAGACTTTGCACGACAAGCAATATGAGCTATTTTTAATAATTTTATTTGAGACTATTATTTTAGGCAGAGAGGCAGCCAAGCCTTTTATTACTTTTATTATAGCAGGAAATTAGAGGAGCGAGAGAGACAACTTGCTAGAAATACATCCCAGGCTGGATTCATACACTGGACCTCTGTGTTGAGGACGTCAAGCCTGTGTACATGGGGCAGCTGCCCTATCCACTGCACCACCAGAACCCTTGAATGTTTGTTCTGAATCACTCTTTCATGAATTTTCGACATGCTATAGTATGACTTTTTTTTTTTTCCCTGAAAAGTTTGACCATGGCTTTTTATAACTGTTTTGGACTCCATACACTCAGACATGGCGCATCAAGCAATATGAGCCATTTTTATGACATTTTAATAATTTTAAATATTTTTTTATGACAATATTTCGACTGACTTTTTCGTGAATTTTCGACATGCCATAGTATGACTTTTTTTTTCCTGAAAAATTTGACCATGGCTTTTTATGCTTATTTTGGACTCACTACACTCACTTTTTAGGAGTTTTTTTTTTTAAAAATCATGAAATCATTTCGACTGATTTTTATTGTGAATTTTTGACACAGTATGACTTGAAAAAATTTGACCATGACTTCTTATGACTGTTTTATACTCACAACCGTCAGACTTGGTGCGACAAGCAATATGAGCAATTTTTATGACTTTTTAATTTTTTTTTTTCAGGCAGAGAGCCTGTCAAGTCTTTTATTACTCATATTAAAGCGAGGAAATTAGAGTAGAGAGAGTGAGAGAGAGAGAGAGAGAGAGAGAGAGAGAATGGTGGAAATACACCCCAGGCTGGATTCAAACCCTGGACCCCTGTGTCAAGGACATCAAGCCTCTGTATATGGGGTGGCTGTCTTAACCACTGCAGAACCCTCACAAATTCATTCTGATTGAATTGAATTTTTGACATGACTAATTTTTTTCCTGAAAATTTTGACCATGGCTTTATTTGAATGTTTTGGACTCACCAGACTCACATTTGACTTGACAAGCGATACCAGTGATTTTTGGGACTTTTTATTACGTTTTTACAATTTTTTATTAATTTCATCAGCTGACTTTTTTTTGAGAATTCTTTCCTGAAAAATTTGACCAAATTTTTTTTATGACTGTTTGGACTCACACCACTCAGACTTGGCTTAACCTTCGATACTAGCAATTTGTAAGACTTTTTAGTACGTTTTTGCAATTTTTCATGAATTTTATCGACTGACAGTAGTGTAATAAATTACTACAAATTCATAAAATATCGTAAAAATACTGTAAGTACCGTTTGTCAAGCCAAGTCTGAGTGATGTCAATCCAAAACAGTTATAAAAAGCCATTGTCAAATTTCCCCCCCAAAAAAGTCATACTATAGCATGTCGGAAATTCACAAAAATAACACAGCCGACAAAATTCATAAAATATAAATATTAAAAAGTCATGCTATTTTACAACTTTTTTCATGACTTTTTCCGACACGCTATACTATGCCTTTTTTTCGACATACTATAGGCTACTATGACTTTTTTTCAACATATTATACTGTTACTTTTCTTTTCATATACTATACTAAATTTTTGGGACTTTTTAGTACATTTTTACAATTTTTTATTAATTTCATCAGCTGACTTTTTTTTGAGAATTCTTTCCTGAAAAATTTGACCAAATTTTTTTTATGACTGTTTGGACTCACACCACTCAGACTTGGCTTAACCTACGATACTAGCAATTTTTAAGACTTTTTAGTACGTTTTTGCAATTTTTCATGAATTTTATCAACTGACAGTAGTGTAATAAATTACTACAAATTCATAAAATATCGTAAAAATATTGTAAGTACCGTTTGTCAAGCCAAGTCTGAGTGATGTCAATCCAAAACAGTTATAAAAAGCCATTGTCAAATTTCCCCCCCAAAAAAGTCATACTATAGCATGTCGGAAATTCACAAAAATAACACAGCCGACAAAATTCATAAAATATAAATATTAAAAAGTCATGCTATTTTACAACTTTTTTCATGACTTTTTCCGACACGCTATACTATGCCTTTTTTTCGACATACTATAGGCTACTATGACTTTTTTTCAACATATTATACTGTGACTTTCTTTTCATATACTATACTATGACTTTGTGAATATTTGACTTTTTTTTTTTTTTTCACAAAAAATTTGGCCATGGCTTTTTATGACTGCTTTGGACTCAGTTCACTCAGACTTGGCTTAAAATACGATACCAGTGATGTTTATGATCATTTAATGTTTTTACAATTATTTTATGAAATTTATCGACTAAATATTTTTTGTACATTTTCAACATGCTATAGTATGACTTTTTTTCCCCAGAAAAATGTGACCATGGATTTGACAAATAAGGCATAGGACACAGTAGATGGCATGAAATTACTGAATTTATTATATTCATTTAAACAACTGTGGTATCAGTACAAATGTGAAGTGTGTCAGTCAGTAACATCAGTAATGTAAATGTGGCTGTGTGAGCAATATGAAGTGTAATGTTGTAAAGTGAAAACAAAGCAGAAGCCAAACAAATAATGTGCTGCTGCTTCTTGCAGGGATAAAGTCAAATGCGAGAGAGAGCCCCTAGCAGAGTTGAGACTAGGTTTTTATCATTTTCAGAGTGCCCGAACCAGGTGCTCCAAATCGATACTATGCTGATGGTACCTTCAAGGACACAAAGGAAAAACAATAATCTGTCAACCACTTCAGCACATGAACAGTACACAGGAACCGTCACCCCCCTTAAAAGTCAGTGCCCGAACTGGATCACCGGCATACCACCACTTTTGGACTCACTACACTCAGAATTGGCAATTTTTCATGAATTTTATCGATTGATGCTTTTTCTCAATTTTCGACATGCTACAGTTTTACAAAAACATTTTTTTGGACTACACTCAGACTTGGCTTGACTTACAATACCAGTGATTTTTATGACTTTGTAATAATTATTTTACATTATTTTTAAAATTTTGTCATCTGACTTTTTTGTGACAATTTTCCAACATACTATACTATAAACATCATGAAAAAAGTCACAGTATAGTAACTGCTCATCATATTGGACACACAGCACAACAATGACATAAGAAGAGCTCTTTCAGCTGGAGACTCATCCAACTCAACAAGGACTGCTATAGAAAATCATTTCTCCCCTCTGCAATATCTCTGCTCCCTTGGGCAGGGAGAGAAAACGTACTTTCTCCTGTTGAGGCAGGGACACAAGTCGTGCACGTACGACTTATTTTTGCATCCGATCCTATTGCACAACTGGAGAGATCTTTATATAGAGATCACTACGTACACTTTTCGTGCCATTTATTTTGTGTATAGTTGTACTGTACAGTAGGATTCGTGCACATGTATGTCTTTTACTTGTATATATGGATTATTTGACTATATTGATTGTGTATGTGTATCTGTATGTGTGTTCTATTAAACTTTTGAACCTCATGTTTGTCTTGCGTGAAGTGTATCTGTTGTGATTAGTGTCTTAATGTTCAATTGCTGCAATTTCCCCTTGGGGATGAATAAAGTCACAGCATAGTATGTCACATTCACATCTATGGGTAATTAAGAGTCATTAATGAACCTATCCCTATCCTGCATGTCTTTGGACTGTGGGAGGAAGCTGGAGAACCCAGAGAGAACATTCAAACTCCACACAGAAAGATATATATAGTATGTTGAAAAAAGTCCGGAAAAAAGTCATAGTATAGTATATGAAAAGAAAGTCACAGTATAATATGTTGAAAAAAAGTCATAGTAGCCTATAGTATGTCGAAAAAAAGGCATAGTATAGCGTGTCGGAAAAAGTCATGAAAAAAGTTGTAAAATAGCATGACTTTTTAATATTTATATTTTATGAATTTTGTCGGCTGTGTTATTTTTGTGAATTTCCGACATGCTATAGTATGACTTTTTTGGGGGGGAAATTTGACAATGGCTTTTTATAACTGTTTTGGATTGACATCACTCTGACATCACTATGTACTTACAATATTTTTACGATATTTTATGAATTTGTAGTAATTTATTACACCAATCCACGGATTTTGTCAACTGACTTTTTTCATGATTTTTTTTAATCTGACTATGGCTTTTTATGACTGTTTTGGACTCACATTACTCAGACTTGGCTTGACCTACAATACTTACAATATTTTATGAGTTTTTAAAAATGTTTTACATCATTTTTATTTATGAGCCTATTTGCAGCCTTAGATCCTCAGACGGGGTTCTTCTAACTGTCCAAAGTTGAGGCTCAAAACCAGAGGTGATCGTGCCTACTTCCCCACCAGGGCACCTCGGCTTTGGAATGACCTGCCCGAGTGACCTCTTTTATATCACTTCTTGAACACACACTTTTATACACTTGCTTTATGTAATGTCGCCCATTTTAACTTTTATTTATTTTAATTTTATTTATTGATTTATATTGCATTGTCTTTTTAACTCTGCTGATGTCTTTGTTCTATTTGTGTACTTAATCATATTTATATTCTGCTGTCAAAAGCACTTTGTAAACTGTTGTTTTTAAAGGTGCTATATAAATAAAGTTATTATTATTATTATTATTATTATTATTATTATTGAGCCCTCAGTAGTGACTGTATTCACTTATTTAATGATAAAATTGATAATGATGAGAGACAAAAGTAATCACCTCTTGCCCTCAACCAGTCCCAGACCCATCCTCAAACGTATCTGCTTTTCTTCCATCGACCTTCACCAATTGATCAATGATTTCATCACCTTAGCCATCTACCTGATTCTTAAGGCGGGTCCACACCGCACCGACTGCCCGACTCGTGAAGTCGGGCTACTTAACATTGGAGACTCGAACAACGACTTGGGTGGTTCACACCTACGGAACTACAGCCGACGGCATACGTTCCGCGCTTGCGCGAGATGTAATGTCTCCAAAACAACAGGCGGCGCTAATCTGTATTGTGCGCCAAAAAACACGAAAACCGGAAGTAGGCGGTCCTCTCTAGACCACCTTCTTCGATTCCACTGGTTATCTGGTATGTTTACCATCGTCACTTCCGGGCATCACTGATTCGCTAGTCAAGCTGCTAGCCTCCACCAATCAGAATGGTAAAAGAGTCACCGACTCGCATGGCGGATTACACATTTGAATCGGCTGAAATGAACCCCGACGTGGGCCGATTCGAGCGACCACACCAAGCAGACTCATGTCACGGAGGCCGACTCTCTCAACGACGCCGATTATCGGTCCGGTGTGGACTCGCCTTTAGACCCCACCCCAAATGTACCTTTTTACTAGATACGGTGAATCAAAAGTCCACTATTGATCCAGAGGTTTTGGTAACTTAAATCTAACCTTCCCTTTCTCTCTAAGATCCTTGAAAAAGTAGTCGCCAATCAGTTGTGTGACTTTCTACATAACAGTAGTTTATTTAAAGACTTTCAGTCAGGGTTTCGAGTGCATCATAGCACAGAGACAGCACTGGTGAAAAATGACAAATTACCTTTATTTGCATCAGACAAAGAACTTAGTCTCTGTTCTTGTCTTGTTAGACCTTAGTGCTGCATTCAACACCATTGCATCCCATTGGAGAGCCTGGAACATTTAATTTGCAGTAAAGGAAGCACACTACGCCAGTTTAATTATCAGATTAATCCTGTTTGTACATGAAGTTAGTCACGTTAGTCCCAAAAAGTTCTGTGCTTGGAACCAATTCTATTCACCTTATATATGATCCCTTAACTCAACATTATACACTCCATAAACTTTAATTGTTATGCTGATGATATTCTATTATATCTATTACTTAAGGCAGATGAAAAAAGCCAGTTAGCTAAACTCCAAACATGCCTTTCGGGCATACAAACTTGGATGACCTGCAATTTCCTAATGTTAAACTTAAGTTGTTTTTGGCCCTGAATACCTCCAAACAGATTATCTAAAGATGTAGTAACTCTAGATGGCATCAAACAATTCAGAGTTATCTTTTGCTATCTAAGCTAATACGCCGAAGGAAGAAGCTGTGTGGAAGTGTTTATGGGTTACAGCAATACATTTTAGGGGTTGCTTTTTACCTAAAGGGGAACACAACAACACACGATTCACAGAGCACATAAAAAAACAACAAAGCATGATATTTCCGTTTGATTTGACTTTGATAAGATGTTTAACTGTGTTTTAAAATGAATCACAATGTATGTGTGGAATTTAAAGTCAGAAAGGTTTTTAAAAAAGAGAAACTGTCGCCAACATCCCTCCCCACTGGATGCCAGTCTTAATTCCAAATCAGAAGCCACCAAAGCAAGGATGGCCTGAGCAATTCATCACCGGTGTTCACGTTCCAATAACCAGAGGTTGGGATGAGATATGTGCGCTCACAGCAATTAACAATTCTGTCTGTCCTGTCAGTTGACTCATCGTCTGGCTAGGACGACTTAGACTTATAGATCCATGTCTTTTTTGTGACACAAACTATCCTCCTCCCATCTCTCTCTCTATTTGCCTCATTGCTTTCCCTCTTGGAGCTGATGAGATAACTACTGGGCCTACTCACTCAAGAAGAAAAGGGGAGAAATAGAAAGCGATCGTGGGAGATATGAAAAGTGGTTGTCTGTTGGAGTTGTAAGCTGAGCCTTGTGGTTTGATCTCCTCTCTGTTTGTATAGCTGTCATAGTTGAAACAACACCCAGCAGACGCAACATGCAGATTACTGAGAGCTGTTGTCAGCAAATTGTTTGCTTAGAAACGTTGATTATTCGGTGCCCTCCACAGCATCACAGACAGCCAAATCAAAAACGATGTCAACATCAATTGAATCATGAAATGTTGCCTTGTTGCGTAGAATCTGTAAGAGAAAAGCAGCCATCACCCAGGTCCTTTTTTTTCAATTAGGCAAATGGTGTTTTTCTGTGATCCTTCCACGTGTTTACATGTGTTACCAGTGCATCTACAAGACTGGCAGAAAGAGAAAAAAATCAATGATTTTGTTGCAAACAAGAAGCTACGGTATGAGGAAATATGTTTTTTTCATGAACCCAAGGCATGTTTCTTCTCTGGGGGGGTTTTGTGGAGAAAATGAAACCCATCTCAATAATTCACAAACCCGAGAAGAAAGAAAGCAAATGCTTTTAAGGTTGATGCAAACGTAGGATGGATTTCAGTATGTGTGTGCATACAGTTTGTGTGTTGTATCAGTGAACGCACTACTGGTCACAGAGATCAGCTGTGTCAAACTGTGTTTTACTTCTCTCTTGAACCTCCTTGCTTTTGTTAACTTTTAGATTTTATTGTGGTTTTCATAGATAAAAAGCAGGGTTTTCTTTTAAATCCTGATACCCTTACAAGTGCTTAAATAAGCCAATGTTTGATCAGCTCTTATTTTAACAGGCTGAGATCAGGGGGGTCCAAATATGTGGTAGGCAAAGTTAATTGTATTCCAGTTATAATGTCAATCTGCTCTTCTGAATTGTTAATTTATTGTTCATGCCACTTCATTTCATGCCTTCTGCCTCAAAAATGTCTGCGTCGTTCCCGTGTCTTTCCTTATCTCTCAGTAACACCCGTTCACGTCCTGCCCTCTGTCCTCTAGTGGTGCCGTTTTTTTTCCAAAATGTACCTGCTTCAGCCCCCTGCAGGATCCCAGACACTGTCACACTGGCCAGCACACACGCAACCAGCTCTTCCTGGATACAATTATCATTTTTGGGATGAAATCCTGTAAAAAAAAAAACGTGTTTCTCTTGTCTGTCTAGCAGGTTTGTCTGGCACTTTGTAAAACATCATAGACACAAATGTTATGGGGCATCTCGCGATTATAGGAAGGCAGAAACGATGTTAATATTACTCTGTCAGTAATAGGACAAGCACGGTTCATTTAACAGTATTTTAAGGAATGTGAGCGGAATGCACAGCTGCAATAATGTTGAGTTACTAAAACGTGACTAAAATGACAAATTTTGACAAATCAATCAATCAAATGGTTGCCAAAATGAATGCTGCACTGCGCTGAATACATATCACATATCACACATACACACATCGGGATGAATCAGATGTGAGAGATGTGTTGGAGAGACAAACATGCCTTCTATTTGTCTGGCCTTTCATTGCATCAGTTGACGCTACATAGAAGTCTGCTGTTTAGTGTGCATGAACAGATGGTGTTGTAAAATGAGTCAGCATTTAGACATTTTACTGTTCGGTTAAAAAATGTTAATGGGATGAGAAAAAAAAAAAAACATTTATGCATTTGTGTAAAATGGCTTTGGGTAAAACTATTCATCAGAAGTTTGCTGCTGATTTAGTGAAACATGGTCTGTGTAATTCTGTAGCAGAGAAGCAAGCTGCTTTGTAACCCAATCAAATGTATCCTGTTGTTGTTGCAACCTCTTCTGATTCATCTACATAAAGCTAACACTGAATGTATATGTTGGAATTTGGCATTTGATATGGTTTGAACTCTACTGTGAATCTTTCATTTAATATCTCCTACAAAATGTACTATTAACAGAATGGGTGAATAACAGGTGAGTTAAGTTCAAGCGAGACTCGCTTGTGAACAAATCCAGAAAAAAAGTAAACACACTATGACAATTCATGGTACATCTTTTTTGTCTTTTTCATTTTTGTATGACGTATTTTATGTCATGTAAATATTCTACTTTGTATTTGAGGAACAATCAAATCAAATCAGAATCTTTCAGGAAAAGAGAAGATTCTGTTTTACTTAGGGAACACTAGCATGTGCAGAATGACTAAATAAGGGAGATCATAATCGGTATCTACCAGGCTGTACTCACAGCAGTGACGTGGAAACATTTGGAAATATTCCAATGAAATAGAAAAGGCACAGCTGGCTGACAATTAACAGCATTCCTTTAAAAATGGCTGTTTAATTATAACACAAGAAAACTTGAGGATAGAGGCCTGAAAACATTTGTTTTTACGAGTTTCTGCAGAGCCTGTAAGAGCCAGTATGTGCAATATAGTGCTTTTTAGCTCTTGGTTCCTGCTTCTGGAGATATTGGCGGATACCGTGTGTGCTTTTCAAACTAGTGCAATAAAACAAACTGTGCCGTATTGTTGTCTTGCAGTACACAGTTTTTTTCTTTTTTTATCAACACAACTTTTCCACCATCAGGGATGAAATCTACCCTGAAAAAGCTTTTTATAGGAGACGCCAGCCGCTTCACCCCTGAGTGGTTTCAAGAGTATTAGACTTGCTCTGCACATCATGATATTACGCCACACACACAACACACGACTGTACAAATCACAGAAGATTCAAACTACTTCCCTCGTGTATTGCAAGCGACTCAGCATGTCACTGAGCTACCTTCAAGTGCCCCTTTGTATTTTCCCCGTGTTCTTTTCAACTGCTTTGACAACAATGTCTTTAGATTTGTTGTGGAAAAATGAATCTGCCCAATAAAGATCAACAACCAGGATCAGCTTTTTCTCCGAGGTTTATTCCACTAAGTATTCTCATCTGCAGAAGAAAGTACTGTTCACCCCTGCCTTCTGATGCAAAGGTTCAGAATCAGCAGGAACGACCCTGAGTCTAACAACAATCTCCCTTTTAAGGAGGAGGAACCATGGACAAAGGACGGATCATGTCCTATCTTACAAAGACAAGTTGTCCAGGCAAGGTCAAGATTTACAGAACACAGGCGTCATAGGCCTGAATTTATCTTATGTCAATGTGGCACTCATGTTCATATCATAGACAAACAGGCATTAATTTTCGTCATAGCATAACAGTCGGAAAGGAGATGCGGATCGACGTCTGACCTGACAAATATTCTGATAATAAATTACAAACATCCAAAATTCCCATTACAGATTAAATTGCTGTTTGTGCGAAGTTAGTTTACCAACAGCGACAAATCATAGAGTCCAACTGTTAAGTGTGAACTATAATGTTCCCAGTGAGCTCTTTGAAAATACGGCTTTCGTAGTGTTCTTCATGTATTCTGACAACTTAGCATCTTGCTGTGCAGCACATGAACTGTATCTGTCATGGTTGTTGAACACCCAAAAAATGTTAGCTTGTCATAATAGTCACTGACTATGTACCAGGAACAGAGAGCTATTTGTCTGATTTGAATGGAGAGTTCTACAATGTATAGTTTCCCTCCTTTTCCTTTCTCTTCTTGTCTCAATGCCATCATATTGTCCTTGTATTTGTCATCACGAACAAGAACCACATGTCGTTGAATACCCTACTGCTGAACGTAATATGAAAATGGAATTTAAAATTGAATCTATTTTCTTGCATTTTGTAGTTCCTTTATTGATCTTGAGCTGAAAAAAACAAAACACTTTTTAACCCGAATAAAAAAGAAAAGTCTTTTGTATTTTTGTATTAAAATCCAATATGATTTTTTCCTGGAAAATAAAATATTATGTGTGCTTACATTGGTTTGTACAAACCAATAATATCATGACATCCATCAATCAATCCAAACAAATTCCTCCCAACGTTATGTCCTGTTTCATATGGAAATTCATCACGTTGCGGAAGCGGGAAACTCCTGAAATGCTGATCCAAACTCAACTCTAAAGTTTAATCCATTTAGATTTGACTGTAAAAAAACACTTTAATATTTAAATTGTGATCCAAGAAGTTTCTGGGAACATCTATTAAATTGAATTATTGCTTCATGTTACCCATCACAGCATCACGTTGACATGTACTGTAATTAAAACTGGGGCCGTTTTGGATGGAGGCTCTGAGAGTTCTGAGACAATCTGAAGCTGAGAGAGAAGTTTTCACTCATCTCAAAACCATTTTCAGAGTCCGTCCTCAACACGCCTGTTGGTTTTCAGTAGAAAGCACTGAATAATTAATCACAATAGAAGCACATAAGCACAGAGGGTTCTGTTCTGGTGCTGGTTAAATTAAATTAAATCAGCGTATCTGCCATGCAAAATAGTGCCTTGATGGTGTGCAACATAACTCCTATGGAACGGATGGCTGCTGCCTTCAGAGACACAACAGAGAAAAGGAAAAGAAAATACCAGTTTGCATTGCTCCAAAGTAGAGCCCTTGACGATAATGACAACATTAAGCCTACTGGGATGCCTAAAATGACCGTACGTCATTACATTTTTTATATCAGAATTGGACAATTGGACATGGGGGTTGTAGTTAGGACACATTTGGTGTCGGGTCTGTGACAAAGATTTCTGCTGCTTTAACCCCCTGAGCAAACCACACAGCTAAGGATTAATGAGTTCTTCTAGTTTGTATTTCCTGTATTATGTTGGAGGACCTCACTGCATGAACGTGCATATCAATTCGGGAAAATTATTTTTCTGTGTTACCGACTCCGGTTCTTAATGCCTCAAACAGGAAGGATCTTGTGATTGTCGCTTATCTTCATCAATTAGATATTTTAATTAAACAGGCTTAAATAATGTAGATATGGGATTCAAATCCACGACGCTCACGAGGCATGTTTGCCTTTTCAATCTCATCCGTTTTATTCCAGTGAGCCATCTGTGAGCCTTTCTATCCCGGCCATTACGTTTGAACATCCTCACACCCGTAAAGTTAATAAAGTACGAGGAACTGGATTTAGCTCCTGGGATCTGTGTCCACTATTAATATTCCCAGTGGGGCCAGCACTGTCCACATCCGGCCATAGAGCTCTACAGCTTGTCTCACGCCTCATCATTCATCATATTTAAATAAATTCACACCCACAGTAGTCTTAACTGCTGCTCATGAAAGTGGATTTATTAATATGACATCTTTTTTTTCCTCTTCTTCTTCTCACGGACTATTCATTTTCAACGTGCTCATTCTCCTATTATAATGTGGATTTACTGTTTTGAATACACAAAGGTGGAGAAGCAGGTTAAGCCTTAAAATCACCCTAAAAAGTGCTGTGCAATACCAACTCACTTGAAGAATTACTGGTTTGTGAAAGACGACCCCTGAGAGCCAGAATTCAAGTGTAATAAGGCAGACATTGTCCAGAATATATAGATTTACATGTAATTCCTTTTCAGTTTTCAGTGTAATCCAGCTTCTTAGCATTTCCACACCCTAGAGTTTTCTTTTCTTTCTTTCTGTAAGCTCCTTCTACAACTGCTGGTTCATTCCATTGTAGGTCCCAGATAGTGATGAAGTTATTGTTAGTGGGCACAGAAACGGGGATTTGATCCTTCCGACAAATTTAATTAAAGCCGTTTAGCTGTCTGAGACTCACTTTTTTTTATATATTCAAACGTGGTCACAGAGCAAAGTTTGGGGTTTAAAAACTAAATCTAAACCGTAAAACAGGTATTTGCCAATTTCCCAATATCCTTCTATTTCCTTTTGCAATGCCTAGAAAGAGGAGTGTCAGATCTCAGCTGCCCAGTGTGACGCTTGACATCTGAACTGTGCACAGTCAGTCAATTGACCCATCATGACGCCCTTCACAACCAGAGGCTATATTAAGACCAATAACATCACAGGCTCAACACAATTTCAACGGGCTGTGTTGCTGTGAGCATTGATGTGTGAGTGTTGTTTTTTTATGATACTGGAAGTCCGGTTTGGAGGCTTTTCAGATGCAAATACGTTGTTCTGTCAGAAACACTCATGTCAAGGAATTGACAATTTATAGCACACACGTTATGCAGTTAGAATACCCTGAAGAGGCTTTGCTCTCTAAGGATCAGAGCAGCAAAGATCTCAAATACCTTATCTGTCACTTCATGCTAGTTCCACTTTTCACTTTGTCTGAATAGCGATTTGCTTAATTACAGCAGTGTAACAATACCTAACCCCAAATGAGACAAAAAACATTCTTCCCATTTAATAAAAGCCGGATATTGAATGTCTGGTGGTGCCCTCGAGGCTGGGCACATCTTAATGTTAAAACAATAGTTTCTAACTGGCACATATATGATGGCCATATATGCCAACAGTGTGTTGCGTGGCGAGTGAGAGGGGGGGGGGAAGAAGCGTTTGAAAAAGACACCATGTCCTGTGTCATCCCCACCCAAAATGCATCACTCAGATGCGACTTTAAAGAGAGTGGGAGTCTTTGCCGAGCAATTAAGTGTTTCACGTAGACACACTGATCCACTCGGATGTACAGTGGGGTAGTCCATCACTGCACAAATGTGACACTAATGCACTTGTCTGCTGTTTGGACATTGCGTAATCCACTTATGTACCTACAGCTGTCAGTGCAGTATGAGTGAGGCAGGACTTGTTGGGTGTTTTTGTGGGTCTTCAGTGGGTGAGCAAATAACTCCATTCTGAGAAGGAACGGTGATTAAGAAAGCTTTGTATAAACGATACGCCTTCTTCAGGTACATGTATTGAATGAGGGACGATGCACTGCCATTTAAAACAATGCCTCCGAGGATGCTGGGTGATAATTTGCTCACAGAGATTAATCTTGTATTTAACAGGGCCACGGATCCTCTGAGGGCCTGATAAGCAATAATAATCCTGATAATAACAATATTAAAATAATCAGACTGCACTGCTTACACGTATCTCAGACACCTTAGTTGAACTCCTATTGTGTGTTTTGTGTGTGAGTATGTGTGTTCGGTGAGTACTGTTATGTATACCTTTGTGTCAGGGCTTGTTACTTCCCTTTGGTGTTCCAGCAGCAGTCCTTTCTTTGAACATAATTCATGCTGCGGGAAGCGATTGCATTGTTTGTTTTTTATTCTGGTTACCCCAAGACTAGTTTTCCTTTTCAGTATTTATCTTTGTATATGTCCATGATCATTATGCATGGGTCTAATCCAAATAAGAAAGTCTTTCTTTTTGTCCTGTCTGGTAGATAACTAGGCCTTACTTGCAGGTTAAAACTGGATTTTTTACTGGAATGTATTAATAAAAACCTCTTCTATTGATATTGTTTTTGTTGAGGGGTGTTGACAGAATGACATCTTGCCTGGGCTTTTACAGAAAGATTTATATTTTCACAAGCATGGTAAAAAAATGTTTTAGCCTTTTCTTTTCTTTCATTTTTTAAACTGCAGTGGGTTTGGGTTAGGATTTTTTGTCTCAGAGAACACAATCAATTAACGTGTGGGAAGATTGGAATCTTTATTTACATAAACTACAGTGACATCGTTACTCAGGTAAAGCAGTTTTAATGTCCACTTCAAATTAGAATGTGGATGCCGAAGCTAGTTCTGGCACCTGCAGTGATATTAATTAATTAATTCATATGAACGGATGACCTTGCTTAACTTGATGCTTTAAAATATGACTGTATGTGAGACCTTTCCTCTTTTACGCCCCTATTAAATGCACTATTGTCTTATCTATAATATCTATAAACAGCCCAAACAAATATCTGTGTTCCGACTTTCCTAGAAGATCGCGAACAGAGATTCTGACCTCGACCTTTAAATGCACGAATACATCATCTACTCTCACCTTTTAATTTAATCAATTTAGAATGAAACATGTTCTTTGCTCGATACTTTTGCAGAATTCAAATGTATCCAGGCGCAGTTCAGTGGTCAATACACATCTCATTAGAGCAGTTTCCATGACGTCCCAGGAGCATGCGTAATTATCCGTCGCGTATAATTTATCACATTATACTTTCAGTCATTTAAACGGCTGCACCTGTACAGCCATTCAGACTTGAGAACACAAATTAACCTGTGTTTGATTAGAGAGCTGCGAGCGCTCTGAGCTGAATGCTTAAACACGCACGAGAAAGGAAGGGAGGAAGTCGACACGGTGGAAGCACAAAAGGAGGCCACACACACACACACACACACAAAGAGTGAAAACAGCGCCTCTTCTCCTCTGCTGTCGTCTCCTTTTGCACCTTGTTGGAGGAATCCCTCCACTGAAGCGACAGCGCACACCAGAGGGTGTGTGCCTCGTCGCCAGAACACGCCGCCCGCCAGTTCTCCCGAGCCTCGCGGTACTTTCGGTACACTGGCGAGCCAAGCGTTAGTGCAGGACGCACGCGCACATCACATGCACGCACACATTAGAGGAAAGCATATCGCTCAATGACAACCCCGGCACAAGGACACGTGCACCCTCTTCTCCTTGTCCTCCAGCTTGTGCACACATGTACTGTACCATATGTACGTATACACGCATGCCTCAGACGCTCCCGTTCTACCTCCCCCTTAGATCCTATAGTACGCAGCCAGCACTTGTTTCTCCACATCCCTTTACCAACGGGGGGCATAGCTTCAAGCTTGCATGTGCTTGCCAAAGCCACCCGAGGGATACAGCATCAGTGAGTGGCCTCCTCGGTGCCTGCTGTGGTTTGCAAGTTTGCTGTTGTACATCCTACTGCTG
Organism: Chelidonichthys spinosus; assembly: GCA_029853015.1. NCBI lineage: Eukaryota > Metazoa > Chordata > Actinopteri > Perciformes > Triglidae > Chelidonichthys > Chelidonichthys spinosus. The sequence continues at coordinate 9,673,197 of CM056841.1, read as the reverse complement.
TGGGGGTGCCCACTGCCCAGGAACACACCCGACGCCATCTAGAAAAGAAAAAAAGAAGACAAGAAATAAAAAAACACCCCGTCTCTCCCCCTTGAGGGTTGTGTGAGTTTTGTGCTGCGCTCTGCCATCTTCATGCCACGCTCATGCCCCGCAACTCTGGTGACGCCGCTCGCCACGGCAGGTGGCGGTCGGGGACATCACAGGCCTTCAAGTGAGCCTGTTAGTTGAAATGTTGCGCGCCGACATGGTACGGTTACATAACAGGTTCCACACAAACACTTGTCAGCAGAAACGCTCTGATTCACACTGTTTTTCTGCGATCCTCCACGAAGAAGTGTGACCTGAACACAGCAGATTTGTCACTTTAAGTTTTTCTTTTTTTAAAATTTATTTCTGATCTTAAAACTGCATATTTCCTCAATACTACCTCACCAGCAAATGCTATTATCCATATGGGCATGTCCTAATCTGTAGACTCAGAAACACAACTGCAACTTTTCTGTTTCCTATCTGAGCTATCACTCACCAAGCCTTGGCAGTAATGTGAGGACAAACCTCTATTTAAAAAAATAAATAAAAAGTTGCTGTTTACTGTTTCTCCAGAACTCCTTAGCCCGCCACAGATTTGAAGTATTGTATTTATCTTGTCATGGTGGCTTCCTTGTCATTTTGCTGTGTGCTTATGCATCCAGCTTCGCTGTCAGAATGTATGACGCAATAGCGAGAGCTAATAGAACTGACAGACCCAGGTACCAACAGGGAATATTTATTAAATTGTTCATTAGTGCATTTCCTCAATACTTTCATCCATATCGAATCAATTTGGAATAAAAACAAATGAAAAAGATCAAGAATTTCTCCCCTTTTTCTCATTTCTCAAAGAACCAAAGCTCATCACATGTTTTTTGTAAACCTGTGTCGCTGCAATAATCCCCTCTCCTTGATCCACTTTTAATTCTTAGTCACCATAGAAACAGGCTCTGTTGTCAGGTGTGCGTCGACATGAACACCCCACCCATGGCTATCGCAAATTTACATAAATAGACGTTCCATCAGCTTGTCTGTTTCCCTGGTAACTCCAGGTGATTCTCCAAGGCAACCTCCGCCCACAGAGCAGGTCCGCTGCATCCTTCTACTGAATTATGTCCATCATGTTTCATCCGGAGACACAGCAGATAAGTGAAATTGAATTTCAAACTTGATGGGTTCGTACTGTGAAAGGTTTGGGATGTTGCTAATATGACAATGAACAAACGGAAACTGATAAAAAAATGTTCCATAAATTACGTCTGTCATGAGGGAAAGGCATCTGCATGAGAGGTGGTGTTGAGAGGAGGGGGTAGTTGCCATGTCAATGCAGAGAAATTCATTATTGTAATAAATGAATAACAAGTAAATGATGTCTATTAGAGAAGCAGTATAATAAGCAGGATCCTGTTGGTGCATTGACAAAGCATCGATGCTTGGAAAATAAGTGCTTCTGAGGCTTTTTCCGGCTTATCCATCGCCAAGACAACCATATTTGTCCTTCTTGTCTCGCTCTCTCTCTTTCTGTTCTATAAAAACTTCCATTAATATTTAAAGAAGTGATATATTTGCTTAATCAACATTCAGAAATTAACGACTGTGCAGATCTAATTTGATATTAAAAAGATGAACTTACTTTTGGTTTAATTGTCTTTTGGTGTGTTGAAATTAAAACGCTCTCACGACGTTTGTAAATGGTCTGTTCCTCTCGCCGTCTGTAATTTAGTATGCTGTAAGGCCATGCCTTGCATTCCAGCAGGGAGCGTTTGTAAACTGCACTATCACTCTGATCTCATGCTTGCTCTGTTGCGCTAAACAGATTAGATTACTGCTGTTCTCTTCTTTAAAGAGCACCAGGCCTTAAGGTACGGTTATACAATCCTCTCTGGTTGAGAGTTTCAAGTCTTTTCCACGTCCGACCATATCAAGAAGCTCCGACAGGTCCGTTTGGTTGTTTGGGTTTAACGGTACACAGAAGCCGCAGTTTGGTTTGGTTCTTACTCTGATTTAGGACTCACGGTTTCGTTTCATTTATTTTTAACAGACATCAGTGCAAGTCAAATACCGCCATCCTCTTGCTGGGGCAACATGTTGCCCGCTGGCAACGTTGGTAAACAACAATAAGGATTTCAAACACCTCTGCATTAAATAGTGCAAACACTGAACACTTTCCCAGAAGGCAATAGGCCACAATGGGCTATAAAATTGAAAAGCTTCTCTTCTGCTATTGTCAATAACCGTTGTAGTCTCGCCAAGTGCATGTAAAGTTTACAGGCAACTTTGTGAAGTTGGTACATCATTATGTGCATCCACATGCCATCCTATGTGCAGCTGTGTGTACCGGACCTTGACCCCCCTACAGTGAGAGTCCGGCACTTTCACACACACCATTACACCCTTATCGGGTGTGGTACAACGTGTGAAAAACTAATTTTGCAGCTGGTGTTAAGCTGCTTTTTCATGCAAAAATGGGCAAAACTAGCAAGCTGTGAGCAGATAATCATGCAAAATGGTAAATTTTCCAATTTCTTGTAAATCAGTCCAATCGTTACAACTCATTACATAGACTGTTTTGTGTGAGCTGCCATTCATGCCATACGTTCATTCTTCCCAGGATATCATAAACCTCAGAAATAAGCCATGCACACGTATGCACATAGGCAGATCAGTTCTCCTAATAGTGTGTGTGAGTGTAAATTATTTCCTCGGCTTTGATGGGAATGGATATATGTTGCTGAGTGCCCTAGTGCCAAGGCTCAGTCTGAGCTAATAGGACAAGAGAGATGAGCAGAAGTGGCGGGTCTCTGGGTTTATCATGCCTTTCGATTGGGGAGAAGAGAGAAAATTGGGAGTACAAACACACATTACACTTAAATTAAATCAGTGTCTCTCTTGTCTCCACTTCTAAGCCGCGTCTGCCTGGAGGGCGAATGAGGTTTACCTTAATTCCAAAAGCACACAAAAGCCATTTCTTCTTCTTCTATTTTAACAACATCGTCAACAGGTTTGTGTGGGCAAGCGATTATCGAGAAGGGTTTTTTTTGAATAAAGTGCCTGTCTTGTTGTTCCCCCGCTGAACACTAAGCATTACAACCGCCATTCCACACTCCGGAAAACAAGGCGTTTGTTTTATTGTAAGGCGTCGGGGAAACACAATTAAATGCACCTAGGCGGCAAGCTCCTTCTTTCACGCTTTGGAGTATCCTTGGATCTTTGCCTCTTTGATTTCTGACATTAAAACTGTCCCCTTGCCATTTGTTACGCATATATTAGCCTTTACATGATTGATTGAATTAATTCATTATTTGGCTGTTTTTAATCTGCTCAAAAATGCCTGTAGGTTGGGGCTGAATAGAAATTACCCGGCAGAGCATAGCTAATTACCAAGCATTAGCATATGCAAATGAGAGCCGTTATCTTGTGTACAAAATGTTGCTTATGGTAAACACTGGCTAATCACTTTAACAAGTTTAGCTGTTTAAATGCTGGTAATTGCATATTGTTTAAACAGATGGGCTTGACTTGCTGGAAATCATCAAGGTGAGGATGAGAAAACGCACGACTTTCCTCTTTTATGTCCACTCCGTTTCACCTTGGCTGTTGCACTCGGTGCTGCAGCGCCTTTGATGAAGGGACTGAAAAGGGAATAAAAGATGTTCCCTGCCTTTAGCGTCAGATATTGGTTTTAGCTGTAAAAGCGTTGTCACGGAAGTTAGATTACTTTTAAATAAAGCACCATATAGTCAAGCACAGTGCGAAACTCATGACCGCTTTGAGTCACCATGGTGTAAGAATGGTGTTAAAAATACTGGATTGCTGTATTTCCTAAATGCGTCATTACATGAAAAATCAGACGTCAGGGACACGTTGTCCACCAACCTTGACAGTATCGAGCTAGTCCACATCCTCTTGCCCCACCAGTCCTGAGCTCTGTCCTGTGGTCCGCCCTGTCAAGCTTGTTCCAGGATGCCACGATGGAGCCAGGTCTCTCTAAAGATGTGGGCACAACACTGACCTAACCTAACAGTCCCTAACCTCCCGTTGGCATCTTATTTCTTCCATCAGTCATGCAACGAGACACCAGACAGACAGGAGCAGGCTAAGGTCCTAGCCGGGTTAGCGTAGCTTCCGTCTCGTCTCTCCTCCTTCTCTTCCCAGGGCAGTGGACTTTGCTCTCAATGGCGTCTGGTCCAGCAGGTCTGGCTGGGTGATCGGCGGTGGGCGACAATCATGTCAAGGACCGCTAACCTTAATCCAACACCCACACGTCCTTTTCTGATGGCGATGAGTGTGTGCTGTCATGTGTCATAAGTGCTCCAAGAAACACGACAAAACTGCAAATTAAGACACAAATGTAGCAAAAGCCATGGGAGCTACCAGCCTTATCATAGGCAAGTAAGTCCAGCTGCCTAGATTAGGAAGGATTAGAATGACCCGGATGACTGAGAACCTTCACAGATCTACTGGTTCAGTCCAGAGTCAAGTCTGCAGTTCGCATATAATAGATGATTCTGGGAATCGTGCCTTAATACTTGGCTTCATGATCAAAGAAACTTTTCGTATCAAGTCTAGACTTAATTAATACTCAATAGTCGCACTCTCCCTCCCTCGCTCATCCACAGGCACTCTCTTTCTCTCTCCCCGTGGGGGAGCACGGTACCCTGTGTTTAAACATTAAATATAGCTATAACCTAAAAACAGTAACTCCTCCTGTTCTGAATATCCTTCTGAAAAGTGCATTTCCAAAGTGGACGCGTTGTGACGCAACAGAAAAAGAAGATGTCTCGCGGATGCACTGAAGAAATGCGAGCGTGTGGGCAGTGCCGTTGTTCTCAGACTTAAGAAATGGCTCGCAAAGAAAGCAGTCAAACTTTATCAGTTGAGGATTTCGTAGTGAAGAGGGACCCTGTGGCAGAAGAGTCTCTGTCCTCAGAGGTTAGAGGTCTGTGAATGACAGTGGGCAGAGAGGGGCCCGAAGGCAAACTTTCTGGAGACAGCCACAGTTTAATACATGACTGTCTCCCTTTCCTTTGTGCCCATACCCACATGGTCACACACTATTTTACACAAAGTAAGGCAGGTAGCCAGACAGTAGGAATAGATGCTCTTAATACTGTTGTTCTCAAAGTATCTTTGCTGAGCAGTGACTACTGTACTCAGATGAGGACCTAACACTTGTTTCTATTGTTTCGCTCTTACTTTAACGGCAATGAAATGTTGTGGTTTCTTTCTTTCGACAAATGTGCTTATTGTAAGTCTCTTTGGACAAAAGTGTCTGCTAAATGCCCTAAATGTAAATGTAAGTCCCTCTGAATCACCCTACGGGCTTCTTACAGAAAAGATACAATGATTTCATCATGTAGCAGCCAACACCCGCCGTATCTCCTGCTGTAGGGAACAGGGTGTGATTCAAAGCCACCAAAAAAAAAAAATTAAATGAATAAAAAATAATTTTGCTGTCTAAACACACTCATTTGATGGTACAGAAAATCTATGGGAATAATTCAGCCCTCTGTGGAGGTTGGACTTTAACAGTAATTGTGAGCAAGTGGCTCATACGTTTTTGTGGAGTGGAGAGTAATTATAATCTGCACGTTTCATTTCTGCTCCCGTAGAAAAACACAGCTGGCGTGCAGGCTGTGTTTCCGTGTTCCACCGAAGGCTCGCCGGCTTCTTTTAGGCGGGACAACAGTTCACCGTACACGACCACGCAGCTGTAATTCCATTCAAATTGTGTTGCTTTATAAGTAGAGACAGGACGAATAAAAAAAAAAAAAATATGATACTCGTTTAATTCTCTAAAGAATGTGATATTTCAGCTTGTTAGCTGACCAGGGAGCTTTATAATTCATCATCATTAACAGGAGCCTGATGCACAAAACTTCAGTATTAACTGATTGTTAGAAAATCGCAAACTTATTTTGATAATTAATGAATTGTCATTTTTCAGGCAAAATGATGAAAATGTTCTGCTTTCTTTGTCTAATATGAATATGATGAAAGATGCCACTGAAGGTTCTGGGGAATTCTACCCAACATTCATTTTGATTTATTTTAGAGATGAATCAATAATGAAACTTAATTATTGCTTGCTGCCCAAGTTTGAGGACAGCAGTGCTAAATGCTTTGGGCAGAGAGAGTTGACTGGAAGTCTACTTTAAGACAATAAACTATGGGAATAATCGGCCATATAAGATATGGAGAACTCACTGATCAAACATCCTCTAAACAAAGCAAATCATAGTAGAACATGTTTACATGCAGCATGTTTCTCATACCGTCTGAATATGTATTCACCCTCTGTCTGAAACTTTACTGCCTTTTAGGCTCCGTGCTGAAATTGGCTGATTGGCTTGTGAGATAAATGTGGTAGAAATAGTAATAGAAATAGAATGGACATTGAAGTTTTTTTCATGGCCATTTGATGAGGACAGAAGAAAATTATTTCCATTGTTATTGTTCTGTTAACAGCTCCAGAGACGGATGGGTGGATACATTGCTAGGTAGCATTTCCTTCTCCAGGGCTGAGTGCGATGGGAATGGGAATGACTGTTGAACGTGGAGATAAATAAATGATGGGTGGTATATTCTAATAAGTGTGCATATGACGTATGAAGTGAAGAAACATCTGAATGGGTGTTTTGAATCACATGTTGCAGCCCACAACAACACGGATTGACTCATTTTGAGTATATTCTTTCACGGAGTTGGCCTCTAGTTAAACTGCCATAAAACTAGATGGACCTAAAAAGCGTGATGGCCAAAAAGAGAAAACATGTTTTTCTCCTGCTCAAAATCTCCAAACCCCTTGCAGGCGAGGTTATAAATCTCACTCATAATGAAAGAATAAAAGACGAAGAAGGAGTGTCTAAGCACATGCTTTAAGTCATTTCTTTAAAAGGGATAAACTCCTGATTCCGGATGGTATTTGGCTCTTGCTCCTACGTAGCTTCATTTATCATTTGCAGTCCTCTAAAGATGAGAGACTGGATAATTACTATGGGCGAGGGGAAATAAGTCACACAGTTGGGCAGGTAGGAAAAAAGGAGTTGAATATCACGGATAAGAGGACAGACATGAGGCCTAATTAAAGATCTTCCAAACTTTAGGCATATGTGTAATGGCATGTGTGATCATTATGGACAAGCATGGCAAGTCTTTCCTTGTGTTACTGGTCCCATTTGCTGCAGTTAAAATGTAGAGCACTTTACAGTATTGATACGTTGAAAAGAGGCTGTGTGACTTAAAGGCTGCAGCTCCAGCTAAAGCAAATATCGATGGATGGATTCGCTCCATGTTGCAGAGGTCCATTGTTGCTAAATTGGAAGAATTGTTTGGTAAATTCTGTCCATGTTCTCGCTAATTATACATAAAAATAGCCTCCGATACGAAACATTAAGCCAAGCACCTGCTCGCTGCGTTTCCCCGCTCAAGATAAAGGTCAGCACAGGTGTGTGGGCCGTCCGGTTTTCACTGCCCGGGCTCTTTGGACCCTTCCACCAGTCGACACGGAGTAACCAGCCGTATCGGATATTTCCATGTCTCCAATGTTCAGTGTTCCAGTCTGGAAATCACCTGCTCCTGGGGCACATCCATCTTTTCCATGATGATGGGCCTCCCCATCCATACTTCTTCTTCTGCCCCTAAACCCTCTCCCCCCCTTATTTTCTCTCTCTCTCTCTCCACGGTCTCTGAGGGAAGGAGAGTCATTAGGAGGTAATGAATCCAGGGCATGTGTGATTTCAGTGAGTGTCTGTGCGCTAAGCAGGGGCGTCACTAGGTTTTAAGGACAGGGGGGGCTTAGCCCCCAGGAGATGCACAGAATGTGAGCGAACGTTTAATTTAACAAACAGCTATCAAAAACAGAGAAATTGCACGTTTTGGACATATTTAACAGAGATACTTTACTGTGTAAATGTTTTAGGCCACCATTACATTTTTAACACAGTACAACAACAAACACAGGAAGTACTGTGTGTTTACAGCATTAACAAGAACAAAAAAAAGAAAACAAATCCACATAGTTACAGTGCCGTATTTAACCAATTCTTCTTATTCATTAAGAGCCCACATGTATTAGCCAAAACTGTATAAACTCTATAAACAACCAGGACCTTCACATTGCATTTTGGACTAACTAGCTAGCTACTGGCTAGCTACTGTAGCAGAGCTCAAGCCAGGTTTTTATTTATCAAGCAGGGAGCATTTGGCAATTACGTGGGACTTTCTGCTGTTAGAATGTTAAAATGAACATAAAATTATTTAGGGGGGCTTAAGAATATTTTAGGGGGCCTGAACCCCCCCTAAAATAGGCCTAATGACGCCACTGGCGCTAAGCGAACAGGGGATCTAGAGAGTGGATATTTTCCTCGCCATTCCTTGTCCGTGCTTTGAGAAAGGGACATTTCCGTTTATTTCGGCCACACTCTGAAGGCGAAATGTTATAATTGGCTCCCCTCGGAGACCGGCTTGCGTCAGAGCAAAAATGTGCCCAATTTGCTGCGGCCAGTTCATTCCACATAGCCACACATACCATGTATAATAGATGTGCATCTCCTTCTCTCTGTCTTCGGGGCGGATAGAGCGGCTCTGATTTTCACCCCGTGGCGTGTGAGCGGGAGGAGGAGTGAGAACGCTGCCCCGTGATTGGATGACCAGCTGGGTGATGCACTGTTGAACTGCTTTGACCGCTGTGCCGTGAAAGTTAACATCAAGAATCTCTCGCTGCTGAAATATAGATCAGGATCTCGGCCGGTTAAATATGGATGCGGTGTACAGTATGTATGCTGAGTGAGGACAGTATGGTTGGCTTTTGCGTGCTGCGCCGTGTTCCCCCACAGTTTCACTGGATCGTCTGACACTTTCTTCGTTTAGAAGGCTTGAAATGAGGCTGTCCGTCTCTTCTTTTATCCTTTGAGGATCCGTCACATCCGAGATGCACGAGTGGGCCAGCCAGTCGCCAATACATCTTTCATCTTTCATCCAGTTTCCATCGAAACTGAGACTTCTTCATGCACAAGACTTTTCCGAGCAACTTGTATTGACAATGCTACATTACATTTTCTTCTTTTCGTATTGTTTAAAATCATAGATATTTTTGCAGGACAGTGGGTAGTATAACCTCCTCAACTATGCTCTCTTTACTGAGATGGCGGAAAAGATGAGAGGGAAACAGAAGGAGCGGAGCCACAGGAGAGAATGTAATGATGGGATTCTTTCCTGCGCTAGGCGAGGGTGTCCTACCGACGGCTGAAGATGAAGAGGATATTGGAAACATTTTATTGTTTCAAGGCAAGATAGCAAATCAAACTTATTTTTAGCAGTGGAAGCCTCAATAACATGGTGAGTCATAGCACACGATAGCCCTCCATCATCTATTATCTTTAAAAAGGATAGAAAATGGTCAGAACCTTGTTTTCGATTAAACTGCGAATTCCATACATGCTAGCCTTAAAACTAGGGGGAGGGGGGTTTCTAAAATAAAAGGTGTAGTGAGGAGCATTGCTCATATCTGCAAGGGGATACAAATGGTGTTGCTTACACTGCAAGGCTAACTGTGACTTGTGCATGCAGTGAGATAGCATGCCGGGAGGCCAAGGAAATCTCACTCCCCTATATTTCTGGTTGGCAACCTCGGATGATTGATAAATGAGATGTTAAAACCAAAGTCTTGTGTGCGATCCACACCCATATCATAACCGTCAGTGTGGGCACAGAATTGCTAAAAGGAAAAAAAGGGACAATAAACCTTCCACGACAATTTCCAACACGTAAAGACCAGCTGTATACACTACATATAATATTTTAATACAAGAATCCTTCATCACTAATTACAATGACAGCAATCCGTTTTTAATCATTCAGCAGCAGCAACATCACCCCTTATATGTCTGCAGCAGATGCAAGTCTGTACAAACTGTTCAGTGTTTCATAGACCCAGCATTATCGCCATGGTTACCCAAGAAAAAGATCATATTTTCCACCCTTTTGCCATTATAATCACCGCCTGAAAGATGCTGAGACACGACCCACCATCTCAGTGCTGTTGCAGAACTCTTTAAAGAAAATTCTGTGATTCCTCAAACCTTTATTTTGTTGTTGTTGAAGATTTCAGATTCTCTCCAGACTTTCCCTTGTTTAATTAACTGTTTTGTTTTAAAGCACAAGCCAATCAAGGCAGAATCCGGAGCATCGAGGTCATGGTTATCTCCGAAGGAAAATAAAGGTATTCATCATAGAAATGTGCTGCCATAGAGATTCAGCTTTTGTGCTTCTAGATTCTCTCTTATTGGACAAAAAAGAAAAAAAAAAAAATTGCAATTCCATCTCAAGGACACTCCTCTTGTTCCAATTGTTCCTCTGCAGCAGCAGCAATGGGGAATGTGAATGTTAAATGACCCTGAACTTGATGGATTCTGTTTTTGTGAGATTCCCTCAGGGCTAAGTAGCCATTTGACATGTCGTTGCCATGGTAAATGGAAGCTTCACTGGAAAGGTGAGAGAGTCCGTGAAAGGTTAAGACGTCCAGCGATTGGCTGGATGGACACTAAACACGGAAAGGGAGATATCGGCTCAGGAACACTGATTGGTCAAAGGGGAAACAGCATGTTCCTGGTTGGTTAAGCAGCGTGTTTGGATCCCCGACACACACTCACCGTGTACTCATCTGCTCCTGCTAATTAGCTATTCGCCTAAGAGAGCACTGTGCTGCCCGCCAACCCCATTAGCCAAGGAAACTGTCCCCTTGAATCCCAGCTCCGCAAACAAACGCACACGTGCACATTCATACTCGTTTCTCCATGGCAGCGTGCACCAAGCTCACACGGGGGAAGACAGATTTTATTTATCTAATACCCCAGACCATTTGAGTGATGTGCTGATGTTGAAATGATGGGGTGGGCTCGGTAAGCATGGCCAAAATGCAATATGTGGAGGGGGGGGAGCGCTCATCTCTCATCCTCCTCCTACTCCTTCTCCAGCAGCATAATGAGCCATCAGCTACTGCTGACAACCTAACATCAGCTGGCCAATTAATGGCCATGCTTCTTTTTTAATCAGGCCCCTGTGCAGATGCCTCAGTCCAACAATGACTGGGCCCTGGCTATTTGGAGGCTGCCTCTTTTTTGTGAGGCGCTATAATGATTTCCTCAAGAAAAGCAGAATTCCCATTCTGCCAAATGATTAGTACTCAATGGGAGCATCTTGGACTGAAGCCTGGAGGTAGTGTTACATGCAGTGGAGGGCCACAAAGCGTGCACACTACTGCACAATAAATACAATTGCCGATGCTCAAAGAGAGTTTCAAGTGGTTAGCAGCTTGGCTGATTCAACAGAAACACAATTCATACATGTTTCAAAGACAGCCCGCCGTCGTCCCCTAAAAGGCACCGAGCGGATAAAACCTGCTCGGCTAAAATAGCTATCGATGTTAAAGAGGTGACATGAGATAACGAACAGTGCTCGAGAGGCAGGAAACAACGGAAAACAGATGTTTAAAAAGGCAACAAACGGAGCTGTGTAAAAGCAAAGTGGGAGCTGAAGAAGCGGCGTGACAAAGACACCCATCTTATCATTACCCAGTCAACAGAAGTGTCCCATTTGCACTGGCAGGGAGAGGAGAGGGAGGGGAGGGGTGATGGCAATGAAAGAGCGAGAAAAAGGGAGGTGGATGGGAAAGTGTGAGCTTTCCAAATGGTACTGTCACGAGATAAGGAGAGCTTTGGTTGTGGCTGATGCTCTAGACCCGGGTCACGCATCGCAACTTTTGACAAGCGCTCAGTCCGCCGTCACTCAGTGGACTCAACCTTATCGGGAGGCTGAGCCTGGCAGTGGAAGCCCACCACATTTTCCCAGAGATGCTCCCGTGAAACATGTATGATTCCTGATCACATTTTCCATGTCCTGCAATACGCTATTAGAATGGTGATGTGAGCCAAAGCTGGTGCTACACCCACGAACACGGCCTTCATTTCCATCCCCGCAGTGGTTTAATGCCGCTTTCAACTCTACCACGCCTGGTTTATGAAACAGCATCAATTTATATGTTAATTATATCTTGGGACGGATTTAACAAGCTCTAATGTAAGTGTGAGGGCTCTTAAGCGAGCCGCATCTCCTTTATCTCGAGTCTCTTTCTCCCTCCATCCCCTCCACAATGCGTGACCCGGCATCTGTAGTCTTGTCACGGAGCTGACACAGGTTATCCTGATGATAGCAGATGTCATTTAATGTGATCTCCAGGGGGGCGAGTGAAGGGGCTAAGGCTAATGGAGAGTGGAGCAAATCTGATTTCTGTTTGACAACATTGTTCTTTTTTCCAACTCCACCTGCCGGATTGCTTCGAACTGGGCACGTAGGGCCGGATGCAGCCATAGAGGCTGGGGAGTGGGAGGCGGGGGGCTGAGGGGGTGCACAACAGTGTCAGGTTGTCTGTGCTACAGCTGCAATCAACATTTATTTTTTTTATTCCTGCAGAATCTGTTTCTGCACAAGAAACTTCCAGCAGCCACATATGCACCAATGAACTGTGGACAAATTTCTCATTTGCTTTAAAAGGAACAAACAGCTGAATATGGGTTGACGATTACCTGAGACTATCATGATAATGTATACAAGTGGGTCAACGATTAAAAGGGACCCGCCACACCCAGCAGCAGCCAGTAGAGCAGATTATTGCATGATCTTGAAAGCATCAGCCGTGGATGTTGTGCCATTCCCAATTTTAAAATTCACTTTAGTACAATTCAGTCAGGTTTAACATGTTTATTGTAGCTCCGGCCTCATCACACCCCAGCTATACTTACATAGAGATGATGGGAAGTGATGAGTAAATATCTTAAACCCCCCCGGAGCCTGCAGGTGGATGCTGGGGAGGTGGAGGGGTATGAACGAAGTAGACAGCAGTACTGACGTGGCAGCAGAGGCAATGAAGGGGGGAGATGGGGAATATTGAAGCTTAAATAGACTGCCAAATGGGGAGGATGTGAATGGGAGAAGATTATTGGAGTATGAGGCATGTCACATGAGTATAAAGGTGCAGCTCGAGTTGTCTGCCTGAACTAGCTTGCAAGCTTCGCTCCATTTAGGGGCAAAAAAAAAAAATCAGTAAACAAATAAATCATGCAAAAATGTTACCATGCTGTCATGAGAAATGCTACCACCACACGTGGCCTATAAAGGTCAGTGGTAACATATGCGCTGAGATGAGGAGTGATGGCACATGACTCAAGTCTCAGAGTTGAAGTCATCCTGACAGGTTGGGCAGGCCAAGGGCTTACAGGGAGGACGTCTCAAATCTCACATTTAAATCTACAGCTGCAGAGACGTACGGCACCAAGGCCATACAACAGATCAGTCTGTCACTGGCCGTAAGGCACGCTGTCAGTTCCGGATGCTTGGCCTTGATTAGCAACTTCTCCTTCCCTGCCCAACTATTTGGGAGGAGAATTTCCTCTGTAGATCTGATCTGAATGGGAGTTTAACAATAGAATGAAAATTACAAACCACTTGTTAAACTTTGTTCCTGATGAAATAAATTGGTCTGGTATGTTGAGTGCACTCTCAATGTAATAACAGCTCTGGCAGTCTGGCTGGTGTTAATCATATAAAGCTGCACACATGATTTTTTTCACGACTGATTGGGTATGCTGCTGAATGTACAATACTGGGTGGCTGCACAGCTCAGGGGCCTTTGAACGCTCTGCCATTAGAAGTGCACAATGCACATTGAAGCAGGTATGCAAACAGATCATATAAGCACACACACGATGCATGGCTGCACACACATAGATGCAGACAGTGTGGCGAACAGAAATGATTTCCAAAGCACAACATCCACACAATGCAAGCAGCCCAATGGTCAGCTATATTTTCAAATTTGGATACAGACTTCATTCTGTATGCATCGTGCATTCTCAACAAACCCCCTTATCTCCCAGTTGACACAAGAACCCCATAATTAGACGTGACTTCAGTCATTTTTCCAACTCAGACAAATGCAGCACACACACTCTCACTCACACACACACACACACACACACACACCCAGGGGCCTTTATGAAGTCTAACCTCCCTGTCAACTGACTTTAGGGTGGGCTGGACAGGGGGAGTGGTGAAAAAAAAACCTCACCAGACAGACGCTTTTTAGATCAAAGTTGGCCAAACGCAGAACGGACATTGTGATGTGGAATAATTCGCAAAAAATCTAATGGTCATCAAAGGGCGCTTTCCCCCCCCCTAAAGACATGTGCCAGGGGAAATGTCCGGCGTAGCCTGTGTTCTCACCATCAAAGTAAACGACTCTCTCACTACGGGTCATTACGGCAAGCGACTCCTCCTGTCAATAATGAGCAAGCAGCCCTTAATCTAATCTAATTTGACAGGGGGGGCCACAGCTCTGGTGAAAAGCCACTTTCTTTGAAAAACTAAAAAAAACTAAATAAAGGGGGCGGGTTTCTCACTTGTGTACACACATGCACGCTCATTTCTTTAAAGAAAATGTCCGTATCACATGGAACAACTTGTTCACCCCCCTGTCAAACAAGCTGCTTAGTTTCTGTCTTTGAAGCCGGTTGTGGGGCCTCTGTGGCATCAAAGAGCTCAGGTGTTCATGCCAAAATACATCGACTGTGACTGATTTAATTATTGATGGGCGGCTGCCTGGTTTTGCTGACTGACCCCAATCAGACTGGCCTGGGTAATGCCCTACGGAAGGTAGACCCTCTGCCCCCTCACCTCCTCCGCACTGCCTTTACCACCGCCGGGCTCCAGTCAGACCGCCCTGTCAGCCAGTCAAGCCTGCTCAATGCTAATGCAATGTGACCACTTTCAGCCTCCCACCTCTGTTTGTCATGTCAAGGGCGTATATATATTCAGCGCAATCAGCGTGCTCAGTGCCCGTCACCCTGGAGTCCCCGGCCGTGATTAGGAGCCCTCTTAGTCACTAAAGGTCATTAAAGATTCATTTGGGTGACAGCTTTGCAAGAGAGTCCCCGATGCTGGGGCGAACATCAGGAATCATGCAGCAAAGCAGGCAGAAATAGAGTTATCCAAATTTTTGAATTTTTGAAGCTCTTATAGGTGGTCAGATGAGTTCCAATCCTGCACACTCAATTCCAATAGCCAGATCTTCAAGAATACTAATGTGGAATTTTAACTTTGGTGCAATTTTCACCGCGGAACAGACAGCTCTTTCTTTTGTGAAAGATTCTGCCAAGCTTTGGTGCTACCAGGCAGATTTAAGAAGAGAAGATGACAGTGTGACAGGTTGGTGATGGCTTGAGGTTCCCCAGAGTCATCAAAAGTTTATCAAGCATCTGTCAAACTGTTTGCCGTCTTTTTGGCATCAATTGTGTTCTAAAATGGGACTCCCTGCATGACCCACAATCCAGTTTTGTGCAAACACACGAACCACTCTCAGGGTCACCATTGGCATGTCATTTTGTCTTTCACACCTGTCTGGGATCACATATGCAAATCTGATTAAATATTAAATAATCGCTCTAAATCCATACCAGTCAACAAAGTGGGTCACAACATCTGCTGTGCGGCTCCTGTTACGTAATAATGGCTTACTCCGTGTGTTCGGCACAAATTGTAATAGGTGGTGAGAGACGCGATTAAAGGACGACTGAACATTTGGGGCTTGTTTGCCTTCTTAGCTGGAGTTAGATGAGAATATACCAAGGTTATTTGTCTATATACTGTTTGTAGCCCATTCCATGACAGCAGGACATCTGTAAATATTATTCCGTAAACTTCCATCACCTCTCCCAGCATGACCAAAACACACAAAGAGTCTGTGTTTTCTTTGAAAGCTACAATAACAGCACACCTCCTCCTCTTTCCAAGGACCCGTTTTGACAACAATACAGATTCGAAGAACAGCAAAAGACCGGAGTCTGTGTCCGGGCACATTATGACCAGAATATCAAATTATGTCTTCTCCTCATTTGACCAAAAGTGGGAGCAGCGTAGAGGGAGACAGAAATGAGACAAACATGTTATCCTCGGCTACACTGACGGGGGTGCTGCGGGTCTCACAGCGTCATCATCAGTCTGAGTCATCTCATTTAAAAATGCTACTTTGATGAGGGGGGAGGGGGGGAGGGTGTCCCTTGAGATCACACACACACACACACACACACACACACACTAACCATCTCCACTCAGCTATGTTATACGTAGTCTAATATGTGTGTGTAATTTCTGTACTGCAGATCTGCACATTAACAGGACATGCATTTTGCATTGATCCTTCATCCTCATGTACACACCTTCTTTTCTTGTTTTTGTAAGACAAATATACTTTTTTTTGTTGCATCAATAAAGAAATCACGCGGACACATGCACGTGTGCTTTCACACATCTTTGACCGGCATGCGACCGTAAGCTACCAGCTAGCGCGGCCGCGGGCCCGTGTATGTGTATCCATGCGTATAACCACGTATGTGCATGCAAAAGTGTGTGTGTGTGTGTGTCAATGTAACACTGTAGTGGGAAAGTCGTATGTGCCAGTAATGTGCTTGTGTCCTCCAGGGCAAGATGTACTGAGAAAGCAAAAGTGTGAGGGAGGATGGTAAGTCACGCAAGCGTTTTTCTCAATAGCCAAGACCCCCCTGAGTATTCTCCCCCCCATCTGTTCATCCATACAAACAGATGTCTGAGGTGGAATTGCAGGAAAAAAGAAGCATCACACGCATCATATATATATTGAGAAAATAATATTTGTTGGAAATCAAATGAGTTGTTGCCCGAGGGCTGTTTGGGATACACTGGCAGTTTGAGGCATATTAAAGGAAAAATACTGTGTGCATATATGCTCTGTGCCTCTGTTCATTTATTTCACTCCCTGCTCTGGTCCACAAGCTCTCGTCTTACCGAGGGATCAAAAACACAGTTAAAGCAATTTTCAATTTCATTTTTTTTTTCATCTTCTTTCAGCTACCTCCTCCGCTTTCCAAGAATGCAACATTAACTGGGCTTGACTTCATTTGTCAAAGCTTCTCTACGTCTCTTGCTAATGACCTTTCTGTTTAAATAAGGAAACATATCTCTCCCAACTCTGCGTCTCGTTGGTAAATGACCTTGCTCGATGTCTGCGGCCCTGCGTCTCCACGTATTAGGTTGCTGAGCCTCGGACTGTGAGAGCAAAGTACGGGGCGGACACCCCACATTGCTCGACGCGGTCCTACAATAGCTATGGTTTGAGTTTCAGCACTGCATTTTGTGTGGCCTCTCCAAGAGTGGACTGGCATGGCGGGAGGCAATTACCGCCTTCCGCCAGCCATTTACCAGAGGAACTGTGGCTGCAGTACGGGCCAGCACTGCTCACTTTGGATTGAGCTCAGATGGGGTCTAAGCGGGAGCGACATTCTGCTGGGGAAAAGGAGTCCATGTTTAACACACACTCACGTCAACAAAGTGCGTTTTTCATTCACACACACACACACACACACACACACAGTGGTGTTTTTATGACTTTACAAGACGTTACATTGATCCTTTCCTGAACCTTCACCTAACTTTACCTGATCCTAAAACCCAGACTTCTCCCTAAAATCTAAAGACTTACATTATGAGGACGTGCGATTCTCCCCATTTGGTCCCAAAAAAAGGCAATTCCCCACAATGTGATCAGATGTTTGGATATAAGTCTTGTTAACTTATTAAGCTTGAGTTACACATTCATACGCAGACTCTCACACAAAAAGAGAGTAAAAACAGGCCAAAAACATCACACTCGAGCATCCACTTATTTCTTTGTGCGAATGACACCTTTGCCCAAAAACACATGGGAAAGTAGCACGGAGACAAATCCTATTTCTGACAAAGAGACGCCGATTATTCTAAGGCCCTTATCTTCAGAAAACATAATTATTCTTTCCGTTTCAGCGAAATACAGTTGTCACGACTGCCATCACCTCCGGTTTCAGGTGCCGTTGAGAATAATCTAAGCTGCCTGAATAACAAAAGCTTTCTATGATGCAGAATCGTAGACGGATGACTCACTAACATGAAACAGGAGCACTCCAGCTGCCTACTGACATGTCCAACAATGCAAATGACGCTCGTCCATGCGTTAACTTCGATGTCATCAGCCATAAAACACAGAAAATACACTTGAACTGTATTCAAAAGCATGAAGAACAATGATTACTATAGATGTCACCATTCAAGCTCATGAAAAGAAAAGCCTTTTTCTTTTACAAAAGATCCCACCAGTTTAAACTATACTTTGAGAAGAGCAAGCAAATTCTCCAAAAAACAAAGTCTCTCTGGCATTTAGTGTCAGAAAATCATCGCTGCTCTGGGCAGAAACTGGACGTTTGAAAAAAAGTTGTTTTGTTTTTTACTATTGGAAAGCTGTTCCTATCCCCAAGTACTGGTTTGTTTTTCCAGGCATGACCCTACAGTAAACCTTCAAACTCTCCACTCCGCCATTCTATATCATTCACAATTGGACTTGGTGAATGCTGGCTGACAACAGCCTGTTTATGAACTCTTTAAGGTCTCACTAAAAGAGAGGAAATTGATTTAAGTGTTTATGTTTGGGAGCTTACCGTGCATAGCGCTGTTAGACATGAGAGAAATGTGAGCGACCGAGCAAACATTCTATTACAAGTGATGCCGAAAACAAGTTGCCAGTGTAAAAGCCCCGGGGCGACTTTCATAAAAATAAAGCAAGACTTTATTGATCGCACAAAGGAAAAGACTCCTTCCACCGCAGCAAACGCTGGAAAAGATTCAGTGTCTTGCTAAAGGACGCATGAGCAGGAATGATTCATGCTGGCATGAGTTGAACCAGAAACCCCCTGCTGCACCGAGGAGTCATCGGAAGAATTCCAGCTATCGCCTACAAATGTAAGTTTGAACAACGATTTTGTGTTACCTGATCATGTCAATTAATGTGAGAAAACCAAAGAAAAGTAAAGTCAGCCATAGAATGTATATTTATTATAAAGTATTTTTCCTAAAAGGCTGTAGTTAAGTAAAACTTTGAGGTAGTTAATCTAGTAGTAGGTACTTAATTTGAGTATATACATACAGACAAACATATTGTTCTTAGAACTTCCGTTAATTCTTTATTGGAGAGCTGTAGTTCCTGGGTACTTAACAAAATTAGACTTTACATAGAAAATATATGACATGATCATATCAGTAAAAATAATAATTAACAGTATATTATCCCACAAGCCTTTACTTTTAAAACTCTTACATACATTTTGATATACACTAATAATATTTACAATCTAACGTATAATATTGGATGGCCCTAATATATATTTACGTTACAAAAATGTTTCCTGCTACATTCATTTTTTATTGCTCTGAATTTCGATTTCAGCTTTAAATAAAGGATATCAGTAGCTGCTCCTTCACTGAGAAAGGAAGTAAAGTAAACAGCAGATTGAAATGTATACACACATATATATGTTTGCTTTTATATATAGGGTTGGTTTAATATATATGTTGTTGGTGCCACTGAATTTTGCCCTCAGCTGTGTTTGGATTCTCTCGCCGTCACCTTTCCACAGGCTTAACCGATTCTGCGGGGGGAAAAATGCACTTTTAGCTTCAAAATAGTTTTTGGTCACCAAGTTCCACATAAGTAATTATCATTCTTCAAATATTTACCAACAGATGCTTTCAGTGTCATCTTGATGCTTTCAGTGTCATCCTGTGCAGTCTGTTCTCATCTTGATATTATTCGGGTATTCGTGAATTCCAATGTAAAGTAATACGGTGACAAAGTGCTATCCAAGGGCATTATAAGTAATACGAGAACAGAATCATAAAATGCCATAACCACCAGAGATAAATTCATACCACAACACACAATAAAATACAAAATAAATACATACAATGCTGACCTGGTGCA
The DNA here is from genome assembly GCA_029853015.1 of Chelidonichthys spinosus. Classification (NCBI taxonomy): domain Eukaryota; kingdom Metazoa; phylum Chordata; class Actinopteri; order Perciformes; family Triglidae; genus Chelidonichthys; species Chelidonichthys spinosus. The sequence continues at coordinate 9,653,291 of CM056841.1, read as the reverse complement.
TACCAGTTACCCAAACTTCTGTTATAAACAGGTATGAATTTAGCCTTTTAAAAGAATCCACAGAATCAGTGAAAAATGAGCATGAGCAAAGGCATATACAGTATAAGCATCTCCAGTTCTGCTGTTGAAACTACAGATCTTTTTATTAATAATTATGGTGAGTGAACAACAATCAAAACCTCTGTCTTATCACCAGTGAGCTGTAATGTGCTGTCCAATCCCTCATAGCGTTAAGACATTCTCAGACCCTAGAAAGCCTCACAAGGTTTGAATCAAAAGTGATGTCGGATATCAGCTGCGAATAATTCATATGCAATATTAAAGCTGTTTATAATCTGTCCCAAGTGCAGAAGACAGAAAATACAAACAGAATAACAGAGGCCCCTGAGTCAAGCCCTGCGGGCCATCACAAGACTGTGTTGAGGAGTAAGACACAAAATCAACGACAGAGAGGGTTAAACATCTGCCTGTCTAACAATGTGCCCCATATGCCCAACCAATCTTAAAACTCCTATAAAAAACATAATGGTCTACAGTGTCAAACTTTTTTCCCCTCATCAAATCCATCAAATCTTGAAAGCCAATATGTTGGAAAGAGTCCAGAACAGCAATGCATATAGAGGGGCTACACGCCTCCCTGGTATACTGGACCTTATCAGCAAAGAAGGTAAGGAAATTGTTCCAATCATCTATAGAAAAACATGGTAATGCAGACAGCTGCGGTGAAAAGAACGTTATGAATAATGTGGAATTTAATCTTAGGATTTATTTATGGCGCTTGTCTTTCGGCCCCGCAATGTCATTTTCTTTCAAATGTAATTCTTTTCAACACAACACCTGAACCAATCTTTTTATCTGACAACAGAGCCTTCAATTTAATGCAAGATTGTTATCCATCTACTTTTTTTTTGTTTTGTTGCCACGCTGAGGGTGAGTGATTAAACATTCAGGGAACAGCACAGATCCATCAGAAATGTCAAGAGGACCTCATATAGTCAGCCTGAATACCCACCCCTTCGTGTTTTGACAGGGGCCTTGACCTGTCCAGCTGCATGAGAAAACATCTCTTCTGCAATCGCGTAGCATAATGCCAGCTTTTAAGACCTCATTTATTTCAGGAATAAATAGATTAGATTAAAGAATCCTTAATATCTTCGCCCTTTGATAATCCTCCTAACTCCAGTAATAAATCCAGATTTAGTGTGAAAAATTCTTCTTATCAGGAACAGGAAGTATCGCTACACTACAATGATGCAGTAAACAGATATTATACACATATTGGATGGCATCAACAACATTTACTGGTGCTGTAGAATGTCTTAGGTGATTGGCGATAGACAATCTGTTCTGCTTTCAGTTACACATGAAATGTTATCTGAATAAAAGGTCTATGTTGGTTGCCGGGGGTTGATTAAGATGTATAACAAAGAGATTAATACCTCCGCCCAGGTCATTTAGCCGTTGGTTGGACCGTGTAGCACGGCGTTCGCTTGGATTAGAATGAATGCGCTAAAATCCACCTAATTAGCAAATCTGAGCTCCTACAGTCCTGCCTTCCATCGGATGCCATGGGGACCGATGAGTATGGAAGGAGTAGCTCTACCCCCGGAGCTTATGACACAAATAAGATTTCAGAACAAACGGTGGAACGGCACGGGGCTTTTCTCACCAGAGGGCACATGAATCAAACGCACCACTGTCATTTGTCCTTCACGTCGGGCAGATGGAATTGCATCTGTTGCCGCCTGCTTGATGGCCGCTGAATGATCGTATGCAAGACTGATGGGAACACGGAGGGAGCTGCGGGGTGGCATGACTACAAAGTCACTGGTGTCATTTCATATGTGCAACAAGGGAACCGAGTCTCGTTGAAAACCTACAAACTAGCTTTGTCAGGTGGTTCGAATTATACAGGTTGTTTAATGGCATAACGTGCAGTGATTGCGTGATTGTTTTTTTTTTTTGGACTGTTGGTTTGGACGAAACAAGCAATGTGAAGATGTCACTATTGGGCTCTGGGACATTATTATGAACATATTTCACACATGTCTGACATTTTACAGGGAAAAAATGTATCAAGAAAATAATTGCCAGATCCATCACTATGAAAAATCTGGTTAGTTGCAGCCTTAATAGTAGTCTGAAACCGGACCGCTATATCCTGATTTATTCCCAGTTTGAATGAGACGGCACATTGATCATGCCAATGTCTTCCTCTACACATGGTCCTCTTGGAGTGCGTCTTCAGTGAGATTACATTTCAATGATTCCTTTCCCCAGCAAATCACATGGCAAGCTCTTGCAATTCACTCTGATTTTTACCTTGATGCAATATACTCTTCCCTCAAGTTGTGTTAGTGTGAAATGGACCTATTAGTGCCCGTCCCCCAAGAGGAATCAACCTAATGATATTCCAGTGTGATTTAATGTCCCAGGTCTGGTCATGGTTTTGCTTCTTTCTTTCTTTTTTCTTGTTGCCTGAGCTCGTCTACTGGGCAAACCGATATATCAGCTTCGTACTGTCAAGTCCCGGCGGCAAAGCTCCCTGGTCCTCCAAGGTCTTCTTAGACATGAATGACTGACCACATCTCCATTCTTTCCATCTCACTTACATGGAAAGAAGCTCTGAGTGATGAAAGGGGACATGGCTGCTGAATAATATCTCCATAAAAAGACAAAAAAAAAAAACATGCGGTTTGAAGGAGTGCCGATAGACTTGTTTTTTCTTCCTTTCTGTCCTGTGCCGTCATTTGCCCATACTAGGTAGGATCTATTTAAAGTTTGTGACCTTTACAAGCTGCCTCGTCTCCAGTGGAGTGAGTGGAATCGCGGGTTACTGAGCAAAATGGAAGCTCCTTATCTACTTGTTGAATTGTGTGTGCAGCACAATCACCCACACATGTACAAACTCTCAATGTAAAGGAACTGATGCCAGAGCTCGGTTAATTGTTGGCTTGTTGCTTGGAGGTTTTTTCTTAGTGAAAGAAAGAAAAAAAAATAGAGTAAGCCCTGCCTGGCACCGTTACTATGACAACAAGCTTATAGATACATAATCACACTCCAGTCAACCCCACACACATACATATTGTCTTATGGAGAAAAAAAAAAAAAAACACAAGCTCCAAAAGCTCCTCTATTGCAGCTGCATAAGCATACAGCATGCTGGGATGAGATGCACAGCTGTTGACTGGCACGCTTGCCAAAAGTGCCCCACCGCCTCAAATCCTTGGACTGAAATCAAATCCCCAATTTGTTTATGTTATTATGTTAATAAAGGGTAGCATTTCCATATGAATATCAATATTTCAGCGGCAAGCCGGGCTTTACTGTGAACACAGTGGAACGCTGGCACGGAGCACAATGCGTTATGAATGGGGGCTCCACTCGGAGTGTAATTTCACTCATCTGATTTTCTCCTCCTCACATGATCCGAAAGGGGAGATATTTTTAGAGCCCAGGTGCTTATCCTCTTTGAGGTGCTGGAGGCTAATGTTAAATGAACACATCAATCTAAGGCGTTTGAGAGGGAGAGGGGAGGGGAGCGGGGAGCGGCGGCGGTGGCACAGTCACAGAGGGAGTAGTTTCCCTGCCAACTGTGTGATTCTAAAGCTTTCTGTTTTCTATTGCTATAGTTTGCTACAACCACCCGGCATTACTGCCCTCTGTGTGATTCATTCAAGCCACTAAAACGCTGGAAATCTTTGACTGAAATCTTGGAGCATCAATAACACACTGCAGGGCACAAAATATCACAGTAAAATATGAGTAATAAACAGCTGATGGCATCACTTCAACACACCGATGGTAGACCTCTTAACTTTAAGGTGTTAAAATCCCATCTATGACTGAGGGATTGCCTCAACATGGTGACGTCATTATCAGCAGTAACTGAATGGCAAATGTAGCACCTCCAAATAACACAGCATTTAAATACAGCGGCTAAGTGCCAAACAATGTACTGATCTAAATGCAGCGAGTTCATCAATCACGCGGCAGTGAGATGAGTCATCATCACTCTTTCAGCAAACTAAATCACAGTGGGTCAGTAATCGTTAATGGTACGCTAATGCATCAAGGACATATGCATATCCACTATTTATGCCGGCGTGTGTGAGATTTCTGAGTTATGTGCTGTTGTTGAAGCCCGATGGGGAGATGGGAAGGCCAATCAGTCATCTGCTGGCTGGTGATGAAGATTATTCAGCGTGTGCACACGATTAAAAGGTCTCAGGAGAATCCCCTAGACAAAACTTCAGTGCACCTGTGTAATCATTCCTGATTACATAGGTGCACTGATGATTCCTCGGTGCAAGTATAGCCGTTTTAATTGCCCCCCCTATTAAGCATTTACGCTGTATCCATCCTGCATTTGTTCTGGAGGCAGCTCACAGGTGAAACTAATTCATGATTCACTTCATGAATACCTTTTAATTTAATAATTAACAGACTAATCATCGTAGATTCTGATGGATGTCAGTCCATCAGAATCATTCATTTCCAAAGGAATTCCTTTTTTCAGACCAGAAACACATAGTGTGCTTCCGATAAAATCAGATGCTGTGGATTTTTGGGGTACGATTAACGTTTAACTTAAATATAAAGGATACAATTTTATACAAAGTGTTTACATGTGGAGAAACTCCCCCCAACACACAGTCAAATTTAGTAATTTTGCTTAACTAGCAATAGATAATAGGATTAAGCTTCAGAGTAAAAACAATGAAAGACAGCAGTACAATCTGACTCGAAGCAGACTTCATTATTTTGCCAGTGCAATGTTAATAATGATGTTTAATGCAGTCTAGGATGCAATAATCCCAGGTGTCATCAGGAGGTATTCATACATAACAAACAGCAGCACAGGAAGAGATCAATACACCGGCTGCAGAGCTGTACGACAGTAGACGGTGTGAAATCACCATGCCTAGTTGTCAGATGTGCATCGATGGTTTGGAATGATGCATTCTTTAGCTTCTCCACTCAATTCCTCTAATGCGGTTTGTTGGGAAAACAAATGCCACCGACTCAATGGCCGCCGCTTTCATTTTCAGGAATCTGATTGATTAGCCGGTCTGCTGAAAGTTGTCTGGGAATTGTTATACAGTGGAAGCTCCCTGTGATGGCCTTTCGCAGACATTGATTGATTTATAAGTGGGGCCGCGTTCTGATGTGCCCAACCGACTATTGATTCACCGTCATCCATATCTGGAGATGTCGCAGTGCGACTGCAGTGCTGTCCGCTGCGCAATAATAATAAAAAAAAAAGTTAATTTAATAGGAACTGGTGTTTATTCATAGTATTTTTTGGTTATCTGGATCAGGATGTTTGGAGTGCTTTTTTATAGATGACACACTCATAACGTTTTAATAAGCTCCTCCTCATTGGTTGAGCGCATCAATAAAATGCACATTTCTGTGTAAAGATAACTGCTGACTAAGCCCCATCTATGTGAACTACAATTATGTTCATGATGAATGCAATGGAAGGATTGTAACATATGTTCAAGTGTCTCCCAATGATAATATAAGGCAGAATGAGCACGAATCGCGTTTGGAAAATAATAACTGTAATGGTACTTCTCGTCCCGCAACACTGCATCATAATCAGCCGATGGAGGTACCTTTGGTTTAAGCACTTCACAGAAAAACACCTCAATCATCCACACCGCCATTGGAGAAAGACCCCACGCTGGGCCTTTTACGTTACAAATACGGACCCGTTCGCTTTTAACAAAATTGCCGATAATGAAGCTCGATGATGTATAGGTTCCACTGCAATCAATATTTATAAGCGGCACCATAAAGCACTTTATCTTGGGTTCGGCGTATGACAAAGCAACACCTTGTATTTATAACAAATGAGTTGTAATGTACGTTTATGCTCGCCTGTAAGGATGGACGCTCTCTTGTTATAATGGGTCTCTTTGTTTTTTCCACTCCAGGTTGACAAATAATCGCCTAATTGAGGACAAATCTCAATTTCAAAGCAAACTAATTGAGGCTGGTGGTGGCTGGAAGGAAGGGCCCGTTAGGCCTGCATTGGTTTTTTGTCAACCGACACATTGTGTGATCTTCGGGTTAATCCAACCGCTACTTAATTTCAGGAAAAACAATTAACAGAAGGCATATAAAGGGCAAAATCACAGGGTGTAGCGACCTGGACTAGGGTGAACGAGAAAGGAAAAATATTTCACAACGATCTCCGGCTCTTAGTTGATATAATTGCGTTGATGTAAATTTAATGAAAAGATGAAAGCGCCCCCCCTCCCCTCCCTCTGCTGTGGCACATTGCTGTTTCAAGGCTTAAAATGGGACCATATGCCCACTGAATCCATGCCCAGGGTCACCTTGAAAGTATTAGGATTAAATATGATTGACCGTGCAGTCTAAGCAAAGGATTAATGTGATGTTGTCCGCACGCTGCCTAAAAAAAAAAGAAGAGACGTCAACATTATGCTTACAGGTATGAAACAGGGGTGAAAGAGGAAGCAGAGGAACAGGAAGGCATCTGCTCGACAAGAATTTTCGGGGCCGGACACGTCGGAAACGTGGCTGTAATGAGTTAACACCGAGGAGCGGGGTCATCCTGTCAAACCAGAGGATGAGGATCCCATTAGCTTGGAGAAAAAAAAAGTCTGAGGTGAATGTGATGAGCTGCAAGACTGAATAATGTCTCCCCCCCCAACTCTCCTGCCCTCTCTCCGTCTCCCTCCTTTCATCCTCCACATTCAGGGTCAAGCATGGCTTTATAAATGTTATCTGATTGCCGAGAGCTTTCCAATGCCGAGATCCGGCGGTGAAATTAATCTCTGACTAAAATATTGACAGCGCAGGACCAAGCGAGGCGAAGCAATCAGGCAATAAGGGCGGAGTTGGAGTTTCAAAAAAAAAAAAAGAAAAGAAAAGAAAAGAAAGAAAGAAGCGTTGCAGATAAGCACAATCAATCGGACGCCGTCACCCTGGGTTTGGGCACGGTGCTGAGGGCGTCGGATGGGAGCTGAATTTGATCAACTGCAGTGCAGGTGGAACACCGAAACGGAGTGGAATCAATCGGAGATTGTTTGACCTTGCGTCTTCACCTTTCATTACGGTAATCCTGGAAATCTGCATGGGCTTTAAGAGATCACACGCCGTGATGTTTAAACGTTTCATTGACATGTTATTAAGACATAAGTTCAAGAAACAAACTCTTCGATGATGCATTTATCACTTTCAACATATTAATATTATCTAAGAATGCTGACTTGCATTCTACAATGCAACAGCACCTTGGTATCTACTAGTATGTTACGCTTCAGCAGCCTCTATAATTCCATTGGGCGGGCCTTAATCCTCGACAATGGCGAGCATACTTTTATACAGTATACAATGGTGACCTTCCGCATTCACCTTCCAGGGTTTAGAGGAATAATACAAAACATGCAAGCGTTAATCTTCTCTGCCGCGCTCCAATCCCCTGTCGAAAACCCCAGGGGAATGTCACGGAGGCACTGTCGGAGCGCCTCCTGTGTATACCTCCTAGTATGGGAACAGGGAAATAGTATCATAAAACATTCATCACTCATTTTGTAACGCGGAGGTTGAGGGAGACAGAAAAAGAGGGAAAGAAAAATCAGGCGCACACATGTGACGGAGACTGACGGGCCCTTTTCAAGTGGAAAAATAGCACTAATTCATTTCCTAACGCAAGTAAGTCCTCTTGTTTGCAATATTCATGACACCTAGCACAATGGAAAGAGGACAGCCCCCTGTAACTGGTGTAGCGCTATGAATAGATGTAACCCCCTTTTGTTTTTGTTTTTTTGTTTTTTTTTGGGGGGGGGGGGATAAATAAAAAAGAAAAAGCTGAGGAGAAACTCCACTCGCAAACTGACCCAGATAACAACAGCAAAGTCTGGAGGGGCAAACAAAACCGTCCACACAGAGGAGGGAGAGAGAGAGAGCTGTAAAGGCAGAGGGGAGAAAGGCTCTAAAATTGTTCTCCTGACAAAAAGTTAAGTTGAGAAATAATATAGAAAAAGGCGATGAATATTTTAAGAAGCAAACTCTCTCAAGGAGGAAAGAGACGAGTGAGAGTGAGAATAAAAAAACAAAACAACAAGCAGCTCTAGCGATGGTTCAAATTGTTGACTTGCAAAAAGGGGGAGTTTTTTTTTTCCTGAGTACACGAAACAGACGGCAGCTGTTGAAGCCTGCCTCTGTGTATGGTTTCCTCCTGCACCAGGTGGAGTGCACCATCAGCTTATTGGGGCGATCATCTGAAGAGGAGAAAACACAGATTTGGCAACCGGGGAGGCCGGTTTCTCGACATTGTTCGGAACATCTGCAGTTGCTGCAGTTCTATTTCCGGATTGCTCTCTTGGCTGCGCTGAGGTAAGTACAGCGGCCTCTTCAACGCGACCCTAAACGGCACAGTGGTTCACAGCGGGCCCACTAAGGCTTTGCAGACAGCAGAAACTCACTAATTGTTTTTGATACTTTGAAAAGTGCCTCGTCATGGTGCGAAGAGTAAGCCACCGTGGCCTTTGACAACTATCCACCCTGATTGTAAGCAAAGTTAACATGCTGATCCGACGTCCACCAATCCCATGCATATGGCAAATTTGCATAATTTCCCTATTCTTACACTAAATGCATGCCGGACTAAAAAAAAAAAAAAATGCTAATGTGTGCTGCAATATGTCATTTGTCCTTGTGCCTGGCTGGCCTGCAGCTCCACCGAGCATGGCCTACGGTGTCCAGGCTGTCAACTCCACTCCGCTCTCCTTCTCGCTCTGTGCTGGGGAGAGAGAGAGAGGGGTGGGGGGGACTCTGACCCCGCCATGATGACACTGCTCCAGAAGAGATTATAGACCCTGATACTCCGCCGCGCCAGCATTATGCACACACTGCCCTTTAACTAAGATACACGGGCTGGCTGCCAGCTCTGTCCCGGCCCAGTCAGATCTGCCTACTCACGGTTTGTGCAGGGGAAATAACGGAAACCGCTCAAGACAAGCGAACGGTACATAAATAGCAGATATGATGATGAGCAAACATCAGGCTGCATTCACAGGGAGAAAAACACATATTCCAGTCGAACAAAACAAGCAGCGTTCAACCTATGTGGGACTGAAATCATTACTGATTGTTTTAGACAGAAGTTTCCAACTGTTTCTTCTCCATGATATTGGAGAGACAACATAAAAAAGTTTAGCATTTTTTCACACCAAGGGAAATATGAACAGCAAAGCAGCGAGTATGATGCTAACCATGTGTGAAATGAAAACAAATTAGATCAGGAAAAAGTGCTGATGCTTTGCTGTCTGAGGCCACGTTCTGCTGGCCACGCCCCAGCCAGTGATGTGTTTTTCTTCATTTGTCAAAAAGGTAAAACAAGCGCTATGACATCACTCCGTGGGGGTGCGGCCAGATATGCCACTTGTGTGAAAGCTCAAACGAAGAGGAGTTCTAGCCTCTGCGATTATGTTGAATCTCCAGTGCTTTTCGTGAGTTCCAAGGCTGACGCCGAACAAAACAAAATGAGACGTCATTCATTTCTATGGCGTGTGCTTTCATGTACTTTAAAGGAGAAAACGACCTTTGGTAGAGTCTTGGTGCAGCAACAGACCAAGGTGGTAAACAAATTATTTTTGAGATCAAATAAAATGTGAAAAATATAGTTTGGATATATATAAATTAATTGAGTTTTGAAATTAAATGAATACATTATATTGGTTCAATTTCAATTTATTAGTTTGGTTAAATTACTAAAATGTTAAGAAAATAATTTGGATCAAGGCAAAGAATTAAGGTTGAGTCAAGTGCAGTATTATTGTTTACATCAACATAAAATAATCAGGTCATAAGAAGTTTTAGTGTCTGTGAAGTCAAATATGTTAGATATGATATCTGGACATCATTTTTTTTTAGTTTGAGCTAATTTTTTCAGTGCAAGAACCTGTGTGTATAAGACGTTTGTGCCAAGCTCGACAAGAGGGGAAATAATGTATATTATACACATATTCTTCCACTAAGACGTTTCAGTTACAAAAAAAAAATAAAAAAGGAAATAATCAAGATGACCCTCAGTGGACGATTCCCCAGCCGACCCTAAATACCCCATCGACTACAGTAAGAGTCCTTCACGTCACGCTTTAGGTCCTGGACCGAATCTGTCAAATTAAATCCAGTTCCAAATCAAAATTACTTAAATTTTGACTTTGGGGACTCACTAATGTCACTCTCCTTATAACGGCATAATGAGACTCAATATCTCTAAGCCAGCCTTCCTCTCACCCTCTCAACCCAACCCAAACTTTTACCCAACCCCATGTCATGGATTAGATCCTGCCTAAACATGAACCTTATATTGCTGAGGCTCGTCTGTAGCTTGTTGTTTTCAGGTAGAAAGAAGGGTAAATGACAAATCGAGGACAAACAAGAGATGAATTAATTATCATTCGTTTTTTTTAGCATGGTCAACATAAAAGTCCTTTATCGAGCTAGCTAGATGAAGTCACCGTTCTTGATCCCACCTACAAAGCTCTGAATGACTGAGTGCTTCACCAGAAACAGGCGGTAAACGGCCAGAACACTAATGTTATTTAAATTGACTTTGAAGTGATTGGTCCAATGTCACCTAATGTTCAGCAGTTGGAAAGTCAGGAAACAGTTTAGCGTGCAGTTAAGTTCGAGATTGATTCCCTCCTAAGTTGAATGAGCAATGAGCACAAAATGACTTGGCCCCATGCTGTCAACATCGTGCTTTTCAGTAAGTTTGTAGGTCTGCGCGTCAAAGACTAGCACCGCCCTCCTGGAAAAACAAAGCCGACCAACTAACGTGGAATACATAACGTGATTGTTTTTGCCCAATTGAGCCCATTAATGCTGGAAGGGCTGCGGGAGAACGCGACCAAACTGTTCTATTCTTGGCACTTTGCTCCGTGCGTCATTGCACAAGTAAAGGAGCGGAGGGAGAGACAGAGGGACGAGCGAGCGAGAGTGTGTGTGTGTGTGTCTGCGAATGTGTGTGTATGTGTGTTTTCATCCAATGAGACTCCACCTGAAATGCAACAGCTCAGAGCTGCTGCCTGCCGCGGTCACATGCAAACAATGAGACCTGATTTGATCAACCGACGACGACATAGCGATCGTAAAATGCGATGCAGAACACCAAAGACTATTTTCATTACTCTTTCAGGACCGATGAACAAAACAAACGGGGTGATGACACACAAGAAGTGTGAAATAAAAGACCACATGCGCGCACAATAATGGACTAGAAATGAAAAGCATCTGATTCATAATTATATAACTGCCACCGAACCACTGTGTCGGGTGCATGCACATGTGCGCACCAGTCACTTGTGCCTGCTGTGTTGTTCCGCTGCCAGTGTCCTCAGCCCTTCCTGCAAGGCAGCGGCTCTCATGAGATGGCTGCTGATCAGAAAGGGAACAACACGCAAACTGATCCCACCGTCTTGGCAGGCTGGTAATTAAATATCAGCTCTTGGCACAGAAGTATGTAAATGCTGCTTCCCCGCCCATGCCCACTCCCCTACCCGCAACACTGATCAGTAGAGAAGGCCGTGCCAGGTCCTGTTGCTAGCGACTATTCTCAAAGATAATATTAACAGCAGATTCAGATCAGAGGCGCCCCGCCACTTTGAGGCCCCCCCTCGGCTTAACTGGCTGAATGGCTAATGCATATCTTGGCCTTTCCAGAATGAGGGAGGAGGAGGACTTGGAGGGAAAAAAGGGGTGACACAGCTGCAGTAAGTCAGGATGTTAGATGTGGCAGGTGGCGGGTGCAGGAACGTGGGGTAAAGAACAGGGGACGGTCTCGTAAATAGCGGGGGCTCGTATTTCTGAAGATGACAGAGGCCAAATGGATGTTTCTCTATTGGCGGCGATAAGGCATGTGGGCAACGCTCGGATAGGCGCTTATTAAATTCCCCATAAAGCCTATCGTCGTGTGGCAGAGCAGAGGGCTTTCTGTTAACATGCCAGTTTATGGATGCGTGGGTTCTTTGTTTTGCCGCGGCCTTATTAACAGCGGCCCTGCAAACATAACGCAGTCCGACCGCACGACGGTCGACGTTCCACCACAAGTTCCTGTACAGTTCGAGTTCAGCTGTTTGAATGGAGGTTCTGAATCTAAGTGGACGAATGGAAAAAACCTTTGACACTGGCGGCTCAGAAATCCTTTCGTTCATATCCCCTGACACTTTCTGTTTTCCTTTTATTAAACCAGAGAGCAGCCTATCAAGTGTGGCTGTGCATAAACACCAGAAGGCATTGTTAGCCAATTTGTACAGTGATTGGAGCTGAGGAGCCCCCTGTCACCGGCAGGGAGGGATTTATCAATCACAGTCTCTGGCTGCAGCTTTTGCTAACTCAGACTGCTAGTTTTTTTTCTTCAAACATTTTGAAAACAGGACAGTAAAGGGGGACGAAAGGGGGGTCTTAATATCTAGGAAAAACTGTGAGATTGGAGGATGATGAAAGAAGTTGTGAGGAAAGGGCTGCAAGAGGGGGACAAGGATTGCGTAAGAAAGAAAATGTTTTCAGAGTCGGAGAGAAAAAAAAAGTCATTAAAAGAAGCAATTTGTGAATGCTCTGATACAACGCGGCGCTCCAGATGCTGTCATTTCAAAACATAAAGCAATTAAGGCGGGGTGTGTGTGGTAAACATGCGATAATGCATGCATGATCCAACTACAGATGTAAAACATCACACCGCTAATACGGAGCGTCGCTGTGTGTCAATGTCAACTACAACTGAGATCCAATTAATTATCCCCAGGTCTCCGTCTCTGTCTGCCTCACCTCATACGTGTGCAAACTGATTAATGCCCAAGAAACATTCGACACATATGGAGAAGGAGCCGAGCGTGGCCGATTGGTGATACGGCGTGTAGGACAAGGAAGGAAAAAAACGTGACGATTGCAAATCAATTTTCTGGCTTTAGAAGTACAATTTGGAAAAACCAGACGGCGTGCGTGAAAAAGTTAGCTGATAAGAGACGCAAACAACCTCTGTCTTTTTTCACTCCCGAAATACATAATCTTTGAGTCGCGACGCCTTTTCATCGACGCCGCTCTATCTCAACTCGCCCGAGACCTCAGAACAAGAGGCGGGAACGCACTTGGCGGACGCACAAGCCGAAGATAATACGCTTTGATCACAAAAGGGGCGCAAATGTATTCTTCAACCTTGCCGGGCACAACTGATTGAACGCCCCCCATTCCCAGATAAAGCTTTTCCCCCAGAAGATAAAAAGGGAAATGTTCTGACACATTAATGATTAGTTGCTAATGACTGATCAAACAAAAACACGTCGCCACCAGTAAGCACTGCTCTAATAAAGTCCGCTGAAGCGATCAATAAGCAGGAGAATCTTAGAGAAAAAAGTGCCACTTTGAAATGAAAAGCTGGATGCGATGATTTATGAAACACCCGGACCAAAATGCTCTAAAGTTTTTTCCTGTCGCGCCGGTAAATGAATTGGAATGCCCTTTTAGAGACTTAGACTTTTGACCAGAGATACACCGTGTAAAGTCACAAACCACCTGATATAACGAATCAATGCTGCTTCTCTGTATTTTGGTCTCCTCTGCCCGCTGCTTTCTCTCAAACCAATGTTGACATTTGGCTCAAAGTATATTGATTTATGCCGGGTACGCGCACACACACACACACACACACACACACACACACACACAAACACGACACAACGGAGCGTGGGTAGAGGGTGTGAAATAGGAACAAAAAAATAAGTCTATTTTCTTTTCTTTTCTAAAGGGTGGCACTTTTCATTTAAAGCACACAGCGGTCTCATCTGCTGTGAAATGGTAACGGACAATTAATTTACGTCTAGAACATGTCACGCCTATTCATCCAAACTGTATTGTCCCTCACGTTGTACGCGGAAGTGCACGTCCCTTCAAAAGAGGCCATCATATGAATGGTGTCAAGGACAAAATTATGAAAGCTGTTCCTGAGTTAATAAGCGAAACGTTAACAGCTTGAAAAGTGAAAATATTTCTTTGTCAGTAGTTTAAGAGCATTCTAACTTCTTCTGAATAGCAGATTCAGATTCCCATCAAATCGTATCACAGTTTGATGAGTTCCGCAGCAGCTTGTAGAACATCGGCCTGTTATTTCTTTCATTTGGTTGACTGGGAAACATTTCTGCAATTCTACAGGCGCGCAGCTCAATTGACTCCAGATCGGGGAATATGTGCCGGATTGTGAGTCTTGAATAATGTATCGGATTCAGACACATTTGCTATAACGGTGAAGCTCCTGTTATCGGGCACAGTGGCGATGTTTGATGTGAAGCCAGAGCCTTAGATAAAAATCACAGATGTGGGAGTTTTTTGTCACCTAAATTTATTAAAAGTAAAAAAAAAATGGCGGGAACTAGAATGTATGACTGTACCTCAAAGTGGAGTAAAAGAGGAGGGTTGGGCTGGCGAGGCAGACAGCTCATCTCAATGGATCCATAGAAACATCTTCCATCTGACTTCTAGAATGAGAAAGTAAGGGAAATATAGAATTGATGGGATATTAATCAGAAGTCAGAATGTAAACAGACTATTTTACAGCTGTGGCCCTATTTTTTCCATCGTCACTAACACTGTTGGCCCCACAAATGTAACTCCTTTAATTAACATGTATCCTAAAAAGGAAACTCAATTCAAACTTTATTCTAACTTTGGAGGGAAAAGGAGAGGGAGAGACAGTAGATGAAGAGAGATCATTGGGAAATATGCAAAATGAAGATATGAATACAGATCAGGCTTCTCCTCGGTAGGAGATGAATATATTTACCTCTCATTTGCATGCTGATGAACAACAATAAGGTGTTTTTCTTTTTTTTTTTGAATCAGTGGAGTACATAACGCTTTCATGAAGCTTTCTTGGTCAGTTGAAATGAAAACAACCTCACAGGAGAGAAAAAAAAATCATAAAAGGCAAACTGCTGTAAACATTGTCCATTTAAAAAAAATTCATGTTTTCTTTACTCTTCATCTTTCTCCGTCATCGATTTGTTTTATAGCCTCAGCAGTCGTCAATTTCCTCAGCAATGTAACCCAGAATGCTGAATGCAGTCGAAACGGCACTTAACTCTAACTTCAGCTCAAGATATCGAAGAGAACTGACTGACGTCTGTAGCTACAGAAGAAAGTACTTAAATAATAAACCTACAGGTGTTTATGATGAGCAGCTTGTATAGAAAGCCACAAATTGCCAATTCTCAAGCTTGCCAATTATAATAATCTCCGCCTGTGTGTGTACAACATACGTGGACGTGGGTGCGCTTGTTTCGCTCCACTCCTCCACTGTGTACGGTTTCATTTCATTTCAGTGGATTGTTTGCGTCCCTTCGGAGAAATAACTTTTCCTTTTCTCAACTCTGCTCGCACCCACCAGAGGCTCAATGGCTCACATGTTTATTTCTTTCCTTTTCATTACACGTCCCTTCAACTTAGTTTTTTTTTTTTTTTTAAACTCGTTCCAACACAAATACTCGCTACTGTTTGTCAGTGTTTTAGACGGTAACATAGTCAAAGCCTGGCACAAGCGTGTCCCTGGGCTACCTTCAAGCATCAGCAGAGTGGTCGCCGGGAAGAGATGGAGGTTTATAGTCCTAAAGTGGAGAGAGCGCTCCCCTAACCCCTGTGGCACGGACCTACTATTTCTTTTTAATGAGACTTTCAGTGTTACAGGGCCTCCGGGCTGGAGGCCGGAGGAGGTGCAGTTTCCCAAAGAGCAGCTTGACATATGCACGGGGCGAAAGGCTTTTGGAAGCCGCCAGGTATCAACGCCGGACCTTTGCACCGACCCGCTTGCATCGCATTCCAACCTGGCCAAGGTGTTTGGGTGCATATTGCATTCACTCCCCCGCTTGCTCCAGGGATTTCACTCAATAGGCAGCAGGCGTTATATCAACACGCGGAAATATATCAAATCTATTCGGAAATGCAAACACTTCTCTTCAATCCCATTTCCATCTGTGACAGTGTTAGTCCACGCAAGTAATTGAACTGCGAGTTTTGCACGAGTCTTTAGCTTAGCCATAGCTTAAGGTCTAACCTCAATCTGTCAGGTTTGTGACAAATCCGTAATCACTTCTCTTCATCGTATTGCATACATATGGGTTAAACCCCAAGGTGGTACAGCTCTTTGATATAATACAGAACTCTTAAAGCACCAAGCATATGAATTATTTACCAACGCTCATACAGTATTCTCAGGGTGGAGAAGACGGCATGCGTAACACATTATTCCTCTTACAAAATTACAAGCTGAACTCATTTGCAGTAAATTGCAAAATGACTACAAGTCAACTTTGCTGCGATGTTACAATACATTTTATCGTGGCACAGATCAGCATTTTTGTAAAAACGGTGTGTTTATTCCTTTATTATTGCATCACTCGATTGAGCCTTACTATTTATCACTACTGTCTTTCTTTGAGGCCATTCTTTAAAGCTAGCTCACCTCACTTCAAGATATGTGAAAAACAAATGTGTGCATACTGCATCCTGGAGTCCCTAAACAGTCTTGGAATTGCTTAAATTGACCAGACAGCTGGATCCAGTGGGCTCAATTGTATTCATGTGTGATGATGTGAGTCCACACAGTAGCCATTTTTATTGTCGTGAGACCATTTTTCCATTTGACCTCACCGTATAAAATGATGCGTCTGTTGTGACCTCCAGGATAATCACTGCCTCATGAAAACTTTACAAGCACAAACCAGAGAACTAGGGCGTTCAGAGGGTGTATGGCTAAACTGCTGACGATATGAAAAATGCAATTCTTGCAAAAATCTAAAACAAGTCAATGTCTTGATGTTGTGTTCTGAGGGATTTTTCTATTTTATTTTTTATTATCATTTTTTAAAATGAATTCTGCGTGGGCGGCTGGAAGAGGTTAAGAAGTGTAAAGTTCTTGGCCAAAGTCATTTCTGCCTTGTTAGTTCACATTGTAGAATATTGGACTTTTTAGTTTGTCTCTCAAAATCAAAAAAAAAAAAAAAAGCCCCTGCAAGTGGATGCCAATCAACACTCTGTAGAACAAGCTTGTTTTCTCTGCCAAGTCTGTGTGCTGGAAGACATCTGACAGGTGGATATCCAACTAATTACCAAGCTAATCACCCAGCAAAACTATGAGTCACGCATCAGTATCCACAAACCGGGGCGCTTGTCATTTGTAGGGCTAGGTATCGGAAAAAAATGGAGCCATCTGGCATTGACCAAATTACGTCGGTTTACCGGGTATGGAAACACTTTCGGGAAGCTGTGCCAAATTCCGGTGCTTTGCAGTACTTTTGGAGAAAACGAGACAGACCTTCACCTGCAGGCAACATCAGAAATGTCTCAGTATGCAATTGAACACATGGCTGTGTTTTTGCTAGGGTGGAGCGAAGTTATACCGGTTCATGTGGCCTAGACAAGGGACTGGTAGGAAATATTTGGAAAAGCAACTGATCCATATTTCAAGAAACTGCAAAGTGGTAAGATGTGTTTATTCGAACTAATACCTCCCGCATTCACATTGAGACTGCTTCCATAATGACCTGTCATTTCAAGGGAATGGAAGGTTGACATAAACTATTTTATATAGAAGGGAGAACTGAGCTGTTTTCACTGACACAGACATTCAAGGACTTTAAGGTATTGGTGTTGGAAAAGGTATCCTTTGAGACCTATTGTGACTCAAACGGCCTGAGAAACTAACTTTTAGGTGAGTGTAAACGGACCTGGAATTACAGGCAAAGTGGTAAAAATCACTTTCCGGCACTCTCTTTGAAGGCTGCGTGACAAGGGGTCACTCCGAAAGAGCCCATTCGGTGTTGATTTGTTGTCATCTCCGAGTGCAGTTTCTTTTGGGGAGAGTGCTACGTGGAGCAGCTGGGAGAAGGGAAACACATCACTGTTGAGAAAAGATGGTTGTTGTTTGGGTCGCCCATATGCCTCAGCATCTGTGAGTGATGATGAATGCAATTCTGTATGGCAAAATAAATCCCGATGACCAGTTATTTTTATTTTTTGTAAACAGACAAAAAAAAAAAAAAAAAAAATTCCCAACATCGCTTACTTGCTCTTCTACTAAATTAGGTTTTTGTTTTGCTTGTTTTGATCCTTTGCAGATGGAAATGTAACACAATTATGATGTGGCTAGTAATCGTGTATCCAGTAGTTGATGTCTTGAGTTTTTCATGTTGTTTTGATATGAATACTACACTAGTGGGGTTGGATGTGCCGTACATATTTAAGGTTACTCTACATTCTGTCCAATACTGCTGCCAGAGTTCATTCCGGAGACTTAATTTACGAGCTGCCCTGCTGTGCTCCCCTTTGGCTTCGCAATGAGTCATCACTAGCATTTATAGTATGTTGAGAGGCTTCGGGATCCAAGTTGGGGATTGTGGTGTTTTTTTTAAATCTGTTCAGCCAATTGATGAGGAGTTTAACAACAACATCAACAACAAAAATAATCAATGTAGTTTGTAAAGTTAAACTTCTCACCAACATGTCAAACTTGTGATGTACGGTGGGTTTTTTAAAATTGTCAGCCATTATCTCACAATTAACCAACGCAGTACGGTTGTGGGTTGTAAGTATCCATAAAACGTAGGTGGAAATCAGAGTCAGGTGATAATTCTCTGTCGGTTTGAACCATTATTATTAGAAAAATATGGTTGTAGGTGCTTAAAGAGACTTTCTGGAAATTAATTGAAATGGCAGTTAAAGTGGTAAGTTTTCTTTTTGTTGTAACTCATCATTCATTTTTTTAACTGGCCGTTTTTAATTAAGCAGCGGGGAAACTTACTATACTACGTTATATGCGATCCATTTGTGACAGCAGCACCAAAAATAATATTTATGTTCAATAGCTTAAAGGTTTAGTAGGTAATGCTATTCAGAAACAATTTTTGTGTTTCCCGTGATGCGTTCAAAGTCAAAGTCTCTGGGGTTTATTCCAAATGACCTACTCTGCCTTTAAGATGACTAATGAATAAATAAATATAAAATGATATCCTGAATAGTACAAATTGGAAGTGAATCAAAACAAATTGGCAATGATCCAGATAAGAAATGATCACAGATTCTCTTTACCACTTTATGTCCCCTGTTTTTACATGCAAATATGAACAAAGGTCATTTTTATTATCACGGTAGATTTGCGCTTCACCTTCACTGCATATATTGCATAAACACATGCACCTGGTTTGGATGCAGCCATTAGCGGGAGCTCCAAACCAACATGCTCAGATGTCTGTGTACAGCGATTGAATCTTGTTAGTGCAAACAGACCACGACAGGCCCCAGAAAGGAGGTCTGCTTTGAATCCGCGCCGGCCAGAGAGCCGATAGACCGAGCAACAAATGGGATTACACGGTCTGGAGCCACCGCAAACACATCAGAGCAAGACTCAATGCTGTTATGGTTAAACATAATAATGTCTCCCAAAAAATGAGGTGATTATGCCTCATTGAGAAGCAGAGGCGAGAGGTGCTGAAGTGGTTGTCAGTGACAACTTGTCACCCAAAACCTCAATGTAAAACCGCTCAGACGAAATGAAACAAGGGCACAACTTCTATTAACTGTATTGAGAAAATTCCATGAATATAATTTAGAATTAAAATGACTTTCCTCTGTAAGAAGTTTATGTTAGATAATATATGAAGGAGATGGAGGAATTCATTAAGCAGGTTAACAGGTTAACAATGAACATCCTGGACGGCAATCTTAGGACAGGAAAAGTTGTATTATTTTATTTTCATTTTAATTTAACGTGACTTTATTTCACCGAATGTCATCATTCCATATGCTCAGGTCAAGGAGAAAAGCCAAGTGCCATCCGCTGCAGTAAAAAAAAAAAAAAATAGGGTACGCTCTTGGCATACATTATCAAATTATGAATAAATAACCCCCCATGCTGTTAAGCCGGGGGATAAAACACACACTATTAGCTTAAAAAACCCATTGCCTGAAACAGATGGTTACGTCCTCTATGTGAGGTCTATCCTCACAACCTTTAGCTGCGGACCTGAACCTCCCTCCATAGCCTGCACATATATCTCTAGAACACACATGTATGTCTTTTTCTGCCCATCCATTCTGTCTTACCACCCCAATATATCCCACCTCCCGAAAAGCCTCACTAATAAATATTAATGTGGGCTCCCATGTGCCGGGACAGGGCTTACTCACAGCCAAATGATCCTCACACAGAATAATGAAGCCGCTGGGATCCAGGTGAGAGGACAGAGGGAGGCTTATGTAACTCAGTGCCTTGTCAGGTAGGTTTCATCCATAATTTAACACCCGGGGAAGGAGATTGGAGATATAGGAGGAGACGTGAGGAATTAGCCTCATAACCTGGGAAAAAGACATGGGAAATGGAGGAAGCAAATGTAATGAGAGAGTTAAGCCCACGAGAGATTTACTGCACAAACACTTCTGGCGGACAAATTTTTCCGTCGTATGATGAAGTTGCCAATGCATCGAGTACCTGCTGAGAGCATCATACCCTCTCCTGCGAGTGAACCGCAAGACTTCTGTTTGTTCATCGATTCGGCACTATCACTCACATGCACCGGCCGTTCCGAGGTATGATCAATAAAAAAAGGCATCGGCGAACGAGCGTCCACCGCAGGAGACCAGCACTTCACAAACTGTGGGTTTTGTCTGGTCTACAAGCGTCCTCCTGTTCATGCGAACAAGACGAACGGCCCTGGCGCCCAATTTGACGGACACAGTCGTTGACGACTACACATTTTTCTGGAGATCAATCTGCCGCACACAAAGCTGCCACAACCAGAAGGGGATGGGAAACCACGTAGTTATTGATCCGGTCGACCTTTGGACTGTACATTCTTGACCTTGCTCTGATCACACAGTGTAGCTTGACACATCTGGGGTGAAAATAAGCTGGTAGATCCTCTGCTGTTGCTCTACACTCCAACTTGATGCTTTGCTAAATGGTACACTACCTGGTAGCGTGCATGGGGCTCTGGCAATGATTTCAACCTCATTATTTTATGCTAAACTGATAACAACAGCTTCAATTATTGCTTCATGAACATTTCTCCATGTGCAGTTTATGTGCAAAGGCCTCCACTTGCACATGATAATTACCAACGGAAATATACCGGTGCATATTCATAATGCCCACCATGTCTGTATATGCATACCCATGTGTGCGTCTGAACATGCATAATGCAACTGCATCCTTGTGCGTACGCGTGTCTGCCCTTGTGTCAGTAACGTTTGCCATGGCAGGGTTTTCGCACAGTGGTGGGTTGAGGGCCAACAGATAGTAAGAGGCCAAGGGCCAAGCAGGGGCCAGATTGATCAGAAGGCCCCTATAGAGCCCCGGGAGGGCCACTAATGGAGCTGTCATTATGCCATGTCCTTGCTGTCCAACAGCCTCCTCTGCTGTCACGCACACATCACCGACACATCACGCTTGCAGACTGTTTGCCGGTCTCGCCGACTCAGCGGCTTCTCCTCAGCTGGAGTCGGTACCATAGAAGGCTAAAAAGGCACTGTGTTGGACGGGCGAGACATTGTCATCTCGGCGGGACGCGGAGTAAGAAATATAGAATTGCGTTAAAAGGCAAATAGAGCTATTTAAATTTTGCCTCACGCTTCCAAATGCTTTGACCTCGGGAACCTGAAAAGCACTGCAGAGAACACACACACAAGTCAAATAGTATTTGGTTCTGTGCCTCAGAGACTTGCCTTGTAGTAGGAACACTCGAATTGCTCCTGCATTACAACTGATTGTTTCCACAGGGGGGAAAATGGAGGTCTGAAATAAGGTGCAGAGGCTTTCTCCGTCTGTCTGTTTATATTTCATCTGAAGGTAATGGTGAGAAGAATGGTTTAAAGCCTTTGCCTATTTAACTCTTTACTTTCATGTAGAGGAGATCTGAAATCAAAAGAGAAGCTTTGTATGGTTTAACCGGAAGGCGTGATGCTGTAAGTCCCTGCATCCTCTCAGTACCAGGTCAAAGCCAGGGGATTTTATTGAAGGTGGTTTTCATCATTTCGGCTTGTTTTCCTTTTTGTCCTTGAAAAAATAAAAAGAATCTTCTTCCCCTCTCTCTCTGTCCATTTTGTCTTTCATGTTTTATCAATACTTCAGTTATAAAATGTGATCCTTTGATATTTGCAAAATATGATCTCTCCGTGTCATTTACCTCATCTCTTTCAATCTCACTCAGTTGACACAAAAATATGATTCGTATTTTAAGAGGTGAAGTTCAGCATCATATAATGCGTATTACAGGAAGTCCAATATAAGCTAGAGGAGCAGCAGTAGAGCTAATGGAGAGGAGGAATGAGCTCTTTCATGTCACCTATTCCTGTGTGAACTCAGGCCGTGAGAATTAGCATGAGGCTAACTCTACGAGGGGATCTGCTGTTTCCCAATGAGCCCGTCTCCAGGCTCCTTCCTTTAGGTGTCGTCAAACAGGCTCAGGAGTGTCACCGGCTTTAATCTTAGCTTAAGAAAAAGAGCATTTAGCGGTTTGAACTGGGAAGAGGTTGGTGATATGGTGTAACCCTGCAGGTTGGCAGGCACAGAGAGAATCTGACACATGTGCACGTCTTGGACATGTGCAGAGTTTCTATTCAGGCTTAGTCGAGTGCAAAACTCATTCCTGCAGAATTGATAGCAGAAACGGCTAAAAGAACTATGGGAAAACTGGTGATTGGTACTTAAACCAGGTCTTCCCAAACTTTTTCAGCTCAAGACCCCTAATTTTGGGACTCAAACTCAAACTGATCAAGAACACAACATTGATTCATTGATATCATCTAATTTGAGTGAAATGTTGAACACAGACATTTCTGACTCTTCCTCTCTCTAAACCACGTTGAATAAATGCACGGCACTCGGGGACAGAATGCCGTAACGTCTATCGCAGCTCAGGAGATGACATTACCTCATCAAGAGTGTGTTTTCGGGTTGTGATAAATCAACGCCGCTTGACAGACGGGCAAAACCAGCAGCGGCAAGCACGCAGTTTGTCAAACGTACTACCGGTGACCTGAGAAGAGGTGCGAACAAGACGAGTATCTCCTCAAAGAAAACATCCTGCCAGCAAAACAATACCTAATAGGCCATGAGTGCATCTAAAATTTATAACAGTGACTCAGCCTCAGCGTTGAATGGGAGGAAGAGAGCACAATCGGTATCCTGCTGCGGATACACTCCAAATGTCAGGTCTGGTAAGAAGAAGTCAAGGCTGCCTTGAGAGAGCAATATAATTTGAACCCAATTTTGTGACTGAACTAGATATATCTGCTCTTTTTCCTTCCGAGTGAGTGGAAATATCTGCCACTGTCATTTTTAGAGGAGAGGAGGTAGGAAATGAGCCATGGAAAAGACGGATTTAGAAGATGGGATAGTGTTTGTGTGTGTCGATGTGTGAGAGTGTAGGAGAGAGAGATAACTTGGGCATCAAAGACTATTCAACAGAGAGAAATGCACTCGCAGGTAGGATGTGTGTGACACATTTGATCCATACGCGATCTATACTTTTTAAAAAAGAGTGTACATTTGTCCGTGTCACGGCGCAGGAAGAAAGGCTGCGAGAGTGTGTTGTCACCCGTGAAGCTTCGCCGTCGCCGGCGCGAGACTTTCGGTGTCAAGAGTGTCACCCGTCACTTGTCTTGTCATGTCAGCCATGATACTGCCGGTGCGTCAATCAGCGATCTCGAAGGCCTGCATCTGGGCTGCCACGGCAACGGGGGGGGGGAGCGATGACACCAGGGGTAATGAATCTCCCCGTCGGGAGCGAAGTTTGGTGGACTTTTGAGCGTGCCGCACAAGCGAGAAGCTGAATGACAAGAAGTTCTGCAGCACCCGCCGGAAGGTGGTAAAGGAGTAAATCAGAGAGGGAGCACGGGCTGACGTTTGACTGACAATCAATTTGAGGGAATCATGATACATTCAGCTAGTGTGCAAAAAAAGAAAAAGAAAAAAAGGTTAGGATTCCAGGAATGGTGGGAGGTCAAACTTTGAGGTATGAATCAGAGGGGGTGACACCTTTTACAGATACCCACGGCACTCTTCAGCTCCCGAATCAAGAAACAACCGTCAGCTATTATCCGTCTTCCTCGCTGTGGTGCCGCTTCCTTCCATTTCACAGCATACACGAGGTATTGATCACGTTCCTCTCCACATGTGTTCGGCGTAACGGAGAGAGACAGGGAGGGAGAGGAGACGGGCGGGGAGGAAGGAACGAGGGGAAGGGAAATAAGGAAACGGGTCGACGGGGGAGGAAGAGGAAGATTGGGGGAAACTGATAAATGCAGCCGGCATCAGCTGGCGCTCTCCTCCCACCACGGAACGGAGAATAGATCAACGGCCTCCCACGTGCCTCCCGCCGACCGGTCGATAGGGGATTCCTATTACAGTTGCCGCCTTGCTGGCTTTGAATACAGACTTGACACAACAGACTCGCGGGGGGTTATTGGCTGCACCACCTGTCTCCCACCGGCTCGTCTCCATCAATCAGATCCGTCAGCAGAGTTTGTGGGTTTCTTAATGTGTTTGTTTTGGCCGCTCCATCTTCCCCTCTTTTTTTCCTTTCATTTAACATGCTCTCTCCATCTTCTGCAGCACATTCCAGACACCCAAACCTGATTTTCATTGAATTCTCTTGCTTCCGAAGCTGCTTTTCATCCGCCTGCCTGCCTTTCACACCCTTATTCAATCTCCCACCTCACCGCATTCGCTTGGCCAATCAAACGACTCCATGAGGCTCAGCGTTTGTTGCCAGAGAGACGGCAACCCACGCAAGAATGACCAGTTCATTCATATTTTCATTCAGCTATTCACACGAAGGGTGAAAAGGACGTCATATTTTGCAAACTGAATTCTCTTAAAGCCTTTAACACATGCATCTCCAGTCAAGGTGATCTTTTTCAAATGTCTCGGCAGCAGTCAGGGTTAAAAGCCCCTGCGTCAGAGGCGTGGCCACGTCATGGTTTTTTATTCTCGGAGAAGGCAAGGCCAAGTTTATCTGTAAAGCACCATTCATAGACGAGGCAATTCAAAGTGCTTTACAGAGGCAGAGAGATCATTAAGAAGTGTGGGTATGAGATGTACAGTGGCATGACGGCAAGCTGAAATGAACTACAGTAACAAAGAAAATGCTCACTGATGTTTTTAAATTGTTTTGGAGGTCTTTGGAATAGAGAAATACCCAATATCACGCTTAAGATACACAGACAATACTTGTTAGGATCAATTCATTGTTGATTTTTGTCTTTTCAAGGGATTTGCGGACATCGACGAAAGTAGACTATCGACAGACAAACGAGGACTTGCTGCTTTTCTTTCTCTTATGTAATTAGTCTTTGGCGTTTTGTACTGCTGGTCCAACGTACAAATAGAAGCTACTTGTGTAATTGTGATGGAGACTTCACAATGATCTAGCATAACATAGGTTAAATTATTTTGTTTTATCAATGTGGTACAATATCTATAAAAATTATAGATTACAAGTCAGTTGCAGTCTATGTCTATTTTCCATACGAGACCAGGAGAAGGTACAAACAAACAACAAAAGAAGGTAATTTAATGTACTGTAATTCAGGATTTGTTATAACAAAGTGCGATGTCTCACCAACATTTCCTTTTACAAAACAGGGAAGATCTCTCTCTAAGAATGACCTGGTCATTGCACTTGGCAGCAGTCTGCCACAGACTGGCCTGGTGCTACGGTGGCTATCACCAGGGGTTTTGTAAGGAGGGGGAGCCCTTGATTACATATTACCGCCAATGGTCAACGTCTTTTCATGCTTTATATTCATATCCCTCACCCCCTCCCCCTGAGGGCTCCCCTTGGAAACAAGCAAAGACTAGTCACACCAATCCATAGGAGATCCTGAGACCAGTACATGATGGATGCTCAGGCTGTCCAACTAAATGGATTCAGACAGAGGCTGTAGTACAAACAAGCATTTATTTCTGTGTCTCTTTTCTGAGGATGAGGCAACGTATGATGGATAAGAGCTTACAACAGGGCAGCACAACAAGATCTATCACGTCCAGAACTTATCTACTCAGGTATTGTCATACCATAGGCTAATCCGCGTGTACTGTTGCACATGGATGATGTACGGTAGTATGAATCAGCGCTGGGCACTTGTTGCCCATATACTGGGTAATTTATGGTAGGAAAAAGGAAAGGGTCGCGCAAGGTACTTACAGCTTTAAAGGGCTTCTTATCATTGGTTGGATGTAAAATTTGCTGACCGAATAACTGATGAATTACTGGAGATTTACTGAAGGAGACCATATGCTATTATGTTGAATGGGAGATTAAAGACATACAAATGTGATGAGATGATATTGAAGAAGACAGAGCTGATGCAATTTGGACGTGAGGAGGCGGAGCTCCAGTGGGCTCTGGCCCAATTTAAGCCCTGGCTGTCACACCCATCAACCGCACATAACTTAAGAGTTTTCTTGTCTTACCCGACAGCACAGTGAAACCTCCTTTTCTCCCTCTCAACACCTTCCACGCACTCCTCAGGCAGTCAGCATATTTGCTTGCAAAATGTACCGAACATCGCGCTGCATTTGGTGGAAAGACAAAAATAAATAAGTAAATGAAACAGAATGCTAGACCAAATCATGCTCATTCAATGAAGAGAAACTAGGACGGACAGACCCTCCCCTTTATTTATTTATATTTGTCCTGCAGTTTAATATATTCTACTGCGCCTGGCACAAAACCACCGCGCTCCCCTCCATCACTTGCAAATACAAGATTGAATTTTGGGGCGAGAGAAGGGGAGCGAGAGATAGATAGAAAGATTGAGAGAGACAGAGAGAGGGAGAGAGAGCAGTCAGTAGGTGGTGAGGGGTGGGGGGTCATGAAACCAGTAAAACTGTGCATGTAAGGTTAACTGGCTCAGGAGATCTTTGATTCATTTCCGCCTGTTCTTCACATTTCTTAAGGGAATTATTATATGACAGAGAGAAAAAAATAAATAGTAAGGAAACATTCAATCTGACATTATGAAGCCCATATGGCAATATTTTGACTTTTAAAGGATTATCTTCTTTCCCCCATTACAAAGTGCCATCACAGAGATTAAGAAGGGGCGCTTTTCGCCGCTCACGCCTCCCTTTTACACGCCTCCCTTTTACACGCCCTCCTCCTCCCTCGGCGCCAGGATTATACAGTACTGCATGTGATGTAATGAATCAGTGGGTACAGTAAATATGGGATTGGTAGTGTGCTGGCGACCTGACACCCCCCCCCCCTCCCCACCCCCCTCCACCGCAACATCCTCACAATGCTCTGCTCAATCTCTTGCAGTGCTCTGCCTGGAAATAGAAATCTTATCCACCCTATCTCATCATAGACCCTTCCCTGAACATGGACACACACACGCACACGCACACACACACACGCACACACACACACACACACACACACACACACACACACAATTCTGTTCCCCATCATTGTCATGGTGTCCTCCATCATGGCTCCTTGTCACTCACACACACACACACACACACACACACACCCTCTGGTTCCCTACATGCACAGACGAATCACACAGAAACTCATCCATACATCAGAGCACACCCATACGTACTGCACAGCGATGAGCATGCAGGCCGTGGGCGCCGGGACCCACCGGTGGAAAATCATGGATGTTAACGTGTTTGTTAAGGTGGAAAATCCTGTGCGTTTAGCATGCTTCCTTATCCATAAATAATGTTTACATGCCACATGTACTATACCACTACGATGTTGTTTTGTCGTGCTTATCATTCATTTAAAGCAGACACATATTTAATACATTTTATGACATCCACATCACACGACCTCCACTTACAACTCCACAACCTTATTATTCAATACAAATAAGCCGGATTTACAAAGTCAGATAACTTTTTTCTGATGTTGAAATGCTAACGTTAATGTTTGTTTGCTAATAACATTAGCATAGTTAGCAAACATTAGCTAACACTGCCAAAATTGTAAGATTAGTACAAGTAGTATCTGCTGCTTAAGGTTAAGTTAATAAGATAGTGTTGTATAGAAATATTACAGATGGATTGTTTACCTCTCAAGAAGCCCAAAGCAGGGCTTTTTATAAAGGAAACAGAATCCCTTAAAATGTTCCAGAAATAGTTGTGGAAAAGAGTCAAAATACACCAACACAGACCACATCAAGGACTCTGCATGTGGCAGGAGGCAAATAAATCTCTTATTGCTGCATACTGAGCGATCTCTTTTCAACTTATCTAACATATAAGCAATGCAGCACTGAAAGAGTTTCCTCTCGGGTGTGTAGAAGCAAAAAACTAGGTTAAATCTTTAGCATTTGGGAGAAAAAGACGCCTGAAATGTACCGGTCAAGTTAAAGTAAATGAATCACGACAGGGATCGCATAAGGTGGAGGTTATGTTTACGTGCAGTTTACCACGGATGTGTATCTGACTTGAATCTTGAATCTCATCAGTATTCTGAGAGAGTGTGTCCTGTTTCCATCAGACGCCTGTGCCCACCCCTGAGCTCCAATCTCCACGATGCAAAGCACATATAGTGTCCCTACACATGGTGTGTGTTTAAAAGTCGGCTAAGAGACAGGTGGGGGAAAAATGGCAATGCGATGAAAGGAGTAATAAAGCCCGGAAGCAAAAACCGTCGCTATAACTTGCACCAAAAATGCATTTCAAACTGAGACATTTAGGAAAGTAGGTGTATTACATTTACGTTTAAATGTACTGGAAACCAAAAAAAAAAAAAAAACACCATGGATATGAAACCTGTAGACGGCTATGCTTACATCTCTTGTTTTTCACATTTTTTCACACAAAAACCTGGGTAGAGTTTTCCTTGCAGTTTGTTGCTGAACTTTTTGAAAGGCACTGCGTGCAAAGATGTTCAACACATATGCTAATAACCCATGCAACGCAGCTGAGCTCTGCTGTAAAAGCCGGGAACGGCGATGCTCAAAACCGGCATTATAATTTTAACCAGTTATTTGCGGCAACGCCGGAAAAGATACTGTAGCGACGGCGTTCGGCTCGAGTTAAAATAGCCACTTTGTTGTGTTTGTTTGGTACGTTAAAAGCAAAGAGGATGATTATCTTGGAAGGACTACCGGCGCTTCTCATTTCTCAAGATACTTTAGGGAAATAGTCTCAGGGGTGCATCTTGGGAATCTTTAAAGCAACACATGGTTTTCATGAAAGATTTGCTATTAGACACCATTACTCTCTTTGTGAGTTGAAGTCCCAACTGCATGATATCCAAGTTTGCTATCCTATTAAAGACGACATTGGCAGAAAATAAATATTTTTGTCTTTTTATTTGTGTATTTGCGGATATTACTTTTTGTGTGTGATGAATTATTTTTTTTTTTAAACAATAGTCACTGTGACAATATTAAACAATGCCCCACTGAAAATTTAAAGTAATCCTAAATACCACAAACCATCATGCAACTCATACACTAACCAAATAATCAATGTTAACAACTTTAGTCACTTAACAACCCCAATCAGCGCGCGTTGTTAATGTCTCAGCCTTTCCCATAAACACCGTCGACAATGACAGAACCAAAAAGAGGCCTGTCACACGGAGAGCAGAGAATCGCAGCCCTGTGTAATTAGAATCGATAATTCATTTTCCCCTTTTCTGCCACTGTTCCATTCAAACGACCCCCTTGCACTGCTATCGAGAGAGCCTCCGAACCTCCTCAGGGTTGCAGTAATTGGACGAGGAGTTTTTTTTTTTTCTTTCCCCTCCACTTCTTCTATTTTTGCACCTCGCCCAAATCTCATCAGCTAAATGCAGAGGACGGCATTCTTCTTGGGGTAATTGTCTTCGACTGCCATGTGACGTTTTCGCTGCCCTTTTCCAGGTGCTCGTATTGTTCTATTTGCGGCGGTTAATTTGGGGAGGAAAAAAAAAGGAGCTTTTTGGAATGTATGGGTGCCAGAAACCGGGATGTCATGCTATTTATCCCTTTTGGTTATAATGGAGCTTATTAGGGGTCTGATACCCCGATGCTTTCAATATGTAAGTCGATGAGCAATAGGACTGTGTGCTGGCTGGAATAATTATAGGAGGTTTTTATTTTTTTTTCCTTTGGATGGTGGATTTAATCACAGTCCACCAAGCTAGCCAGCCATTGTGTGAACATTCAAATTCTTGCAGGCCTCCTCCCGTCCATCCATTTGAGCGAAGGTAATGACACGCTGCCGTTAATGTCACGGACTTCCATTGCACATGTAAAAATTCATTCTCCCTCCCCTGATAATTGGGGCAATCTTCTTGACGAATCTCTCGTGATTAACACGCGTCATCATCATCGCTGCCATCGCCATCATTCCCCGAGCTACCACCGCTATTGATCGTCACTGTTACTGTCATTGCCCGTCCCCATTATAATAATAATAATTTTGACTCGCAATCATCATCATCATTGATCAGAATCGGTGTGACCGACATTATCATCTCCACCCGCTGCCCCGCTGTCAAGTGTGGGACTCGCCAAACGGGTCGCGGTCGTGTCAGGCGGGAGATTGCTCTGGGACGCCGCAAAGATCATGGCTACCTAAACATGCCTTGGCTTTCCGCGCGGGCACACCGGCAGCTGCACATTTCTATCCGTGGTGTCACCCGCCGAGACATAGATAATGGCGGTGGTGAATGGCTTCTCTGTCACTCTGCCATTCCCATCTCCCCGGCTGGGATTTAATGTGACACTTATAGCTATTGCATGGCTTAGCCCCCAGATAGCAGGAAACCACGCCTGAATGGAAATGAGATTGTCATCTGTCAGCTACACCCATCACACCACGGGGGGACTGACAAAGAGGAGTGGGAGAAAGATTGAGAGACGCACTGGGTGATGGAGAGGAAGAGGAGGAACACCTTTTGGTCGCCTCTTATATTTGTCCCCCCCCTCCAATCTAGCATGCCTGAGATGGTACAGAATACAAATGTGGACAGACATGAATCATTGGTTTGTATCATGTAGGTCTATCAGCCGGTGGGGGGTTTTTCATTTGAGCTACATGATGTAACAAATCGGTGCTGCACGGAGGGCAAAACGAGCAGCAAGTTCCCAAAGTGGGGAGTTTCGTACCACTTGTTACCTGTGACCCCAAGAAGAAACCTTAAAAACACAAGGGCGAGCTCTACAAAGTGATTTTGCCACCCTTTGACAACATCATCCATTTTGTTGTTATGTCCTGATGCGTTCCTCAGATATACAGCGTTTGGACGGCGAAACATTTTTCTTCCTTTCATTGTTTTGGCGCCCGTCCAGCACATCGGATTTGAAACAAAAGACTAACGGAGGTTAAACTGATGTCTTCCAGCTCTTGAGGTTGTTTGAGGTTGTTCACATCCATATTGGCACAGCGACGCCTCCCATCGATTCCTGTCATCTCCACTTCTGTCCGGCCATTCAAGCCGTAAAATGCCAAGAGATTATGACTTTATTTAATGTGATGTTAATTTTTTGAATTACTTTTGGTGCCCCCGATCTTGGCCACCGTGCAGAAAAGGGCGACAATCGACAATGTGAACATGCTCAAATTCAATTTCATATCTCTTGAATACCGAGACGTAAATCACAAGTTTCATCAAGACACAACATTATATCGATTCTTGGGACAAGGATAAGTTTTTTACTGATATGAAGAAGTCTGGCACAATTTTGATTCAAATCAATTCAGCAGCCTACAGTCAGTATGAGACAATATCATACGCCCGATTATCACAATCAGTTGAAGACAGAAAGAAACAAAAATACAACTTGACAAATTCTCTTCCTGGGCTCTCCCAGACATTTAATTGAAAATCAATCTATTCATCATAACACATGCTGTGAATTAAAAAAATAATAATAAAATAAATTAATATTGCTATTTAAAAAAAAAAATGGAATTTTCACTCTAAATTTGGTACGTTTAAATATGAAATACTTTTCTGTCACATGTTATGTTGCCCTAACCCGGCACATCTTCTTTGAGCGTCTAATGACGCAAATGTCTTTCCATAGTTACTTGAATGCCTAGATGCCCAGATTTTAAAGGGTGCCGATCGATATCAGACACTGAGGCGCATGACAGTGTCAGCCTTTGATGCCCTGGAAATGAGAATGGGCTCTTTTCACTTTGCATCAACGATATTGGATCTTTGATCGATTCAGGTCAATGGATCCCTCATTAGTGCAGAACCATCGCGGAGAACAAAGACATGTCACTGTATAACACCTGGACCAGCCTGAGGAGCCGGATCCAAGCCTCCTGAAGGTGATCGCATGAAGTGAGTGGGAGGACCGGTGGCCGAAATCAAATTAGCATCACAATAAATCAGCAGCAGAGAGACAGCAGTCGGAGCAAAGGTGAGGGGAGGAGGCCATTGATTTTCTGCCACGGTGATGACTCGCTGTCAATCAGCTGGCCCGGCGGAGCGCTGTATCCGAAGAGCAAAACCACAAAGGGACATGTGTACTTCACGCCGTATATGGCAAACTTTCATGTCAGGGGGGCGGACACACTCGCACGTGCGCACTTTCTGCCGCGCATCGATTGTTTGAAAATAAGAAATCATTGACTGTGGCCAAGTTGACTGGGTGTGTTGACAAGGCGGTGATCGATATTGATGTCCTGAGCTACAGTGAGAGCAGAGCTTACTGCAGAGTAGGTGCCTTGCATTGCATTATGGCACACGCAAATATATAGAAAGGCACACATCTACACACACACACACACACACACACATGTGCACCAGTTGGTAATTAGTCAGCCTGACAGAACATCCCATGGCATGTGAGGACAACTGCAGCTGAATGAGACCAGGGACGCTTCTCCTGCAAACACACACGCAGTTGCAGACTTGCACACAGTCACCGGGGAGGGCCTCTGCACAGTATGAGAGCCTAATTAAGACACTGAGATAATTGGGAGATGGAGAGATGGAGGGGGGGGTGGTGGCTATGTTTATTTCAAAGAGATGTTCAATTACTCATAGCAACAGAACATGGGCGGAAACCCCAACAATGGTTTCCCGTGGGGGGTCAGACTGGAGAAAGGTACTGCAGGAGGGGAAGTTAAAGGACGGCAGGACACAGACAAACATGTAAACAGGGACGCCACAGCGTACACAAAAGGGATATGTGCCAAATTTAGCGACAGAAAGGCGGGCTGAGAGGTCACAGTGAGAGTGAGAGAGAGGGGGGGGAGAAAGAGAGAGAATACCAGATGAAAAATGAGGCATACTAGCAGACAGGCCTCAGACGCCACCACACACTCCCAACGCAGCGGAGCCTTGGGGGATACACAGGGAATTTTGGGTAATGCGGTCCGACGTGCCACAGCTCAGTGGCCCCCTGACTGGCTCACAGAAGGGGGAGGGAACGGTCGTGACGAAGGTCCCCGATTGGCTACGGCGTTTTCTGGAGTCAACCTGTGAGATGGCAGCCCACGTCGGTTCGCCCTCGGACTGAGGTCGATAAAGCGTCCGAAAACGATAGCGCCAAGCATTTATCAACAGCTGGCGATAGCGCGGATTCATTACCATGCCAAAATTGGGCCGAGATCTTGTCTTCTGCATCCGCACAGACCTTTTATCTTCACTATTTCAATTCAGGTCATCATATTATCTGAGGGTGTCTTTTGAAATGAAAACACGGGTAACAGGTTTGTGTGTGTTCTGCAACAAAAGCACTCAGATGAGGTACTTGTGGGAATAAAAAGGCAACGCGACTCCAAAGAGTTATCTCAATGAAGATAATAATAAAACACCTTCATTGAATCAAAACCTACGGTCGCGAGCACACGTCTCTTTTTATCTCGTGAATAAAAAGCCTCTAAGTAGCATGTGTTTGTGTACGTGTGAATGCATCCATGTTCAGGAAGGGACGTCTGAGAATAAGACGTAACCAAGGATGGCTTGTCTAAGACATCCGTGCCCATAAAAAAAACATACTTATTAATATTAAAAACACACACACACACACTGTAGACACACATTTACCCGGGTCTCCTTTTCCCGGTACATGCCCTTCTTCCTCACTCAATGATAATACCGTGTGAGCATGCATACATTCATAACCCAGAGGCTCTTCGTACATTTCCGCAGAAAGCCTGGAAAAATGCTTACCAGCACAACCATCAAGCCCATGCCGTGATATTAGTTTAATGCAAAGGCATGATTAATTGAGAAGCAGAGAGACTCCGTGGCCCCGTTCCTACTTGCATTCAGATACGGAAACGCGTCCCTTCAGTAGGAAACTGGCTGTCCTTTTGTTGCAATGTCATGTATCATGCATTAGCTAACAAATTAATCACCATAAAGACGACTCAAGTCTAATTAGATTCCCCCCCCTCCAAGTGCGTGCCAGATTTGGTGTTTCACTTCTTCAGTGTGAATTCGAGGTCATCTCTCTCTACCGATCCCCGGCAGGGATGTGAGCTCGGGGGAAGCGTTCGGGGCTATCCCTCACCCTTACATTGGGAATCTCTCTTCCTCCCTCCCTCCCAACATTTCTCCCTACTTCACACATATGAATGGTGCTTTTTATGGATTGCGCCGGCTAATGAAGGATCCATCATCTGTGGTTAACATTTTCCCGGGGCCCCCATGGAATAGTCCGCCGAGTTCAATTGTCACTCAGGAGGCCCACCTATTGTTCCGGGTGGCACGCGCTCCGCTAAGTGGAGGCTTATACCTTCAACATGGTGCGTTGGCACACATCAATTATGCAGGTGGCGCCAATTACATATTTATGCATTCTGATAATTACATTTTTAATACAGCAGATGTCAGCCTTATTTATAGGAGTTAATGAAATTGAATGACAAGCATTTTTTTTTTTTTTTTACAGTGGGGACGGGGGAGCGTCGGAAGCACGTGGCCCGGAGAGTCGGGCACAAGCGAGTTCAGCTGTGTCGCGGAACGACAACGATGCCTCTTTTATTGATTAGGAGAGCTTGAATAAATTGTAATGTCATTTGAGGGATTGGTGAAGAATTTGCATAATGATGCGCTAAGTGCTCTACAACGAAAAAGGGCTGCCGTACATATCCCCCCCGTGAGCGCGGCGGCTTTCATTAACGCGGCGAGCCGATACCCACGCAACACGGTATCTATTCTATAATGTAGTAGATCATTATTTCCCCCATTCTCCTTTGTGAGGTTATGAAAGCAGTAGAACACGCCGATCAGCTTCTCCACGTCGACCGATTGTGCGGCACTCTTGCGTAACTGTGCTGAATGCTATAAATGGAATAAACTGGGACAAAAGTTTGAAGAAAAAGGACTCCGAAGGATGAGGGTCGACTCCTAAAGAGTAAAAAAGGCCTGAAAAGAAACATGGCATTTTTTTGTCCAACTGCTGACATCTGAAAAGTGAGTCACCCGCTTTGAGTGGCATCCCCTCAAAAAAATAAACAAGCCCAGGAGTGAATTGACCAGCGATTTCACTCCAATTTTGAAGGGGGAATGATTCGTTTGCTGTCCAGTCATTTGTACCAATGCGACAGTCATCATCACAATGCCTGCGGGGGGATGACTGCACAACGCTAATGCGGCGGTCACATTTTTACAGAAATATCTCCGTTTCCAGCGCCCGCCGCGAAGAGTATAAATAAAACCACCGCATGCGGGTCGACGTCATCGTGGGGTGACGTCATCGCGGGGTGACGTCGTCGCGGGGGCCGAGCCTCGGCGCACCGGAGCCCTCTGATGTGATTCCTGCTTTGAACTCAGCTGTCAGGCCCGATCATCGCTGCAAATCGCGCTCGTATGGCGAGCACTTCCTATACCCCAAAGGTGTGTGAATTATTTGGTGGCCATTAGGAGGTCTGCTGTGTTCTTGGAATAAGGACTGTTGTCATCAGCGGAGGTACTTCTGAGATCCACTCTAAATGCAGATTTCATGAAGCGTTTGACAAGTGTAAGGGGACTAGCTGGTGGGAAATATCCTCAACTATAATCAAATAAAAACACAAGAGGCCTTCAGTTCCACTTAGCTCTTTGACGGGTGAACCAGCCACTGCTTTGAGGACTCCATGTCTTGTTTTTGGGAGGCGAGGCAGAGAAAGTATGTTGACTGTGTTTGATTAATCGTTTTTAAGGATTTCTTAAAAAAAAAAAAAAAAAAAACAATTTAAAAGGATTAAAAAGGACTTCAGTAAAACAGGCTAATTAAAACCAAACAGATTGTGATTTGAGTTTAAAAACTGTTCATCAAACTATTAGCATATTCATTTGGATTGCACCATGTTGTGTTTGTCTTGGTTTTTGTTTTTATATATAGTTGTTCTAATAACAGATTTTTCTCTGCATAAAGTACAAAGTTATTTCATGACAGATGATTAGATTATTGGCTATGAAGTGCAAAATTGGACATGGCTCCCCTGGGTGCCAGCCAACACTTCTGTCTGGGCTTAGTTAAGTTTAGGGAGCGTGAGCAATCGCATCTACTTGGCAGAGGAGAGTCCTCACACGTTCAGAGGAACTGTGAAAAAAGAGGGTGCGATGTTAACGAGACATGTGGGGGCCGTCGTGACATCCACAGATTTTTGGGGGGTTTCTTTTTTCACTCTCCAATGTCAGCGCTGTGTTGATGACTTGTTTTGCCGGGCTGGCAAGTTAAGGGCATATGTAAATGATAACTGATCGATACCTGCCAGCCCTCGCGGAGCAAACCGGGCCTCGGCTGGGGCCGTAATGCATTCCTGTCCATCAACAGTGGACTTCTGTCCTAAATTGAAAATCCAATACACGTTTATGGAGCTCAAGATATTGCGATTAATTAAATTTTCGTCACGCCGTCAGTCTATCACCTCCTCCCCCTTCCACTGTTGATTCATGGGGTTGGAAAAAAGCAAGTCCATCTTCCTTACTGTCTCTCATTCCCTCTTCCTCCTCCCCCGGCTTTCCTCGCTGGAGGACAGATTTCCAGAATGAAAGAGATGTGAAAAAAAATGAGGGAAAAAATAACAGTCAGAAAAAAAATGACAGGCCGGTGTCAAAACAATTCACCCGCGGTAATATTTGTGCAAAGGAGCTTTAACGCGGTGACAGAAATGCACATACAATATTCATGAGATGGATCTCAGGAGCTTCTCAGATGGGTTTCATGTGCGAGCTGGTGATTGACTGGCTTATAATTGTCTCGGTCATCAATCGAACAACACTGACAAGGACAAAAAAGGACATTCAACAAAGGCGTGAAATGTGAGAGAATGCCAAGACTCACACTGAACTAACAAGCCTTGGCAGCGAACAATGTATCTGCTTTATTTGATGAGGGGAATTAATGGTCTGCAATGACAGATGCTGGATAAATAAGGCAAATAAGCGTCTAATCAACAAAAATGAAAATAATTTTGGATCGTAAAAATAAATCAAAAACCTCCAAACGATGCTGATAATCCCCGAAACATCATTGTTGTTCGAGTGCAGTTTGTTCATCAATCCTTGCTCCCTTGTGTCACGCCAGCCTTCGTGCAGAAGGCTGCAACCTGTTGCCTTGGAGACAGTGGAGTCTCAAAAAAAAAAGTAGTGTTGAGGCAGATGGAGAATGTTTCATTTGCTTTCTGTTAATTGCACGCCGTGTCAAAGCTGCATTTGGTTCCTGACTCACGGAGACTTCGTTTTTTCTTTTACAGGTAAGAAGCTTATCCTTTCATATAAACATTATCATCACCGGCCATTACATCACATCACCCTGTCTACTGCTGTGTGACAGCCGAATTTTTGCAACAACAACAAAAAAAAAAGCAGCACCTTGCACGTTTTTTATCACTTGTGCCTAACTGGAAGGCACGGCCAAATCCACTTATGAAAGATAGAGAAAGTCATTATCCTGCGTACTATATGGCTTGTAATTATGTTAAGCATATTGCAACTGGTTATTGTCTTCTAATTAAGTCCACATTGTCCCCCCATCCTTTTGCATCAGCACCACCAGGCATCCATTCTTTCTGGTACTGTGCCCTTAACTTACGAAGGCCGTGCTGCACATTCTATCACAATACCCCTCCTCACTTTTCACACATTAACTATTTCCTCCACTCTCCTTGGCAGACACGGCAACGGGCACACCCTGGTTCCTCTCCACTGGGGAAACAAGCAGGAAATTGATGGATGAGTGGGCCGTAGCTCGCCATTTCCCAAATCACGTCCTGAGGATCTTAAAAGCAAAAGTGAGGGGGACGAAAACAGGATGGCGGCTCTGCTGGTATCAATCTGCCTGCTGCCTGCCTCTGACGGATGACCCAAACCACTATCCATAATTACCTGCTTGTTGACAGGAGAGAGAACACAGCGGGCCGGGGGAGAAGGTCCCTCCACTTGAACGTGGGTTTTTTTCTCTCGCTGTAGATAGTTGTGGGTTAGCTCTAGAATGTTTCCCACACCCGGAGCGTCTTGCTCAGCAAAATCGGCATCCGTCATCAAACTTTGGCTGAGGGACAACCTTGCTACGGCAGCTTTGGGACCATCAGATTGATGCTGGGGTGTTGATTAATGCTGGGGCCGCATACGCCCAGTTTAGTGGAGGCCTGACAGCTTTATTGATAAATTAAACACATGGCCACATGAAACGCATAAATCTCTCAACTCCTCTTTTTCTTTCTTTTTTTTACATCCTTGAGCATTATTCAGGGCTAATCTGAAGTGGTGGTTTGAAGCGGTGTCATCTTGGAAGCCACTCAGTCACTTTTTGTTTTATTGGCATCGACAAATATCAGTTTGGCATTAGACTCGTGGCAATTCAAGGTCGTAAAAAAAAGAAAAAGAGAGGCCTATCAAAGTTCACAGACTCACTAGACTGGAACTTCTTGTTAAACCCAGAGCCGACGTGCAGTTCACTTTGATGTGTCGGTTCATCAGAATAAACTGTAAAGCCACGTGGATCGGAGAGAAATTGGTGCAAAACAACGTTGAAGTTTTGAGTGTGAAAGCTGGACTCAGGTCTACCGCGGCAAATGAGCCTATCTAGGTCACACGGCACCCTTTTAACATCCACCAGCGTTATTTGATCAGAGTTAACAAAGCTGATCAAATAACGAGCCACGTCGAGCAAGAGGGGGGAAGCGAATCTTAAACCAAGGCCCGAGACCCAATCCATCAGGGATCCAAACAGGACGAGAGGAGGAGCGTCAAAGGAAATTAAATCAAAGGGAACAACACAAGGACTCCGATAGAGAGATAATGTCCAACCCCCCACCCCACACTCACATCCCTCTCCACATTCCCCTGCATCGTCTCCCTTACCAGACAGATGGATGCACTTTTGAAGAGAAGTCTGAGGAAACTTTTAATGAACAAGATGCCGGCTGAGGGGCTTTTTGAATTATCTCATGGTCGATAAGCACCCCACAGCGCAAATGGCACCGCGAAGGGCTTTGGTCAGATAAACAGCATCTTTTCAGAAGCCGAACAGAGGAGGGTGCTGACACTCGAGGATAGATTAGCGGGGTCTCTTTTCAGGACTTGTCAGGCCCAATTGGACAGGAATCAAAAGTGTGAAACGGAGCTCTAAGAATAGGAGGAGCCCCGATAAAAAAAAAAAGTCTAATTAAAATGTGTTACAATTTAATGGCTAATTAAAAAATAAGTTGCCCAGTGATTTAGGCTAAAACACTTGGTTGAAACAGAGTTCAGCCATCCATCTGTTATCTATAACTGCTTCGAATAATAAATACCAGCGGACGTTGGGCAAAGGCAGAGTATATCCTGGATAGGTCACCGGCCTTTCAGACACGTAGAGACGCCTCACATTCACACCTACCTACAGGCAATTTAGTCATCAGTTAATCAATTTAATGAATGCTTTGAATGATTCTGCAGCTTTCAATGTAAATCATATCTTTCATTGTGACATTTAAGGAAACACTGATCAACATTGATACTATTTTGTAGACCAGGCAGCTCAATGAATCAAGAAAAAATGAATCAACCAACAATGAAAATAATTGTGAATTTCAGCCCTTGTGATACACAATTACATTGTCTTAAATGATAATAAGCACATTCTAACTCAAACCCTTCAGAGAATCGAATCATTTTGCACTAAAGTTATTTACTTAAAGGAAAAAACACTGAATACTGTTCATCCAATCCACAGAAGTAGAAACCAAACCAACGCATACATCGAGAGAATTTGAAAAACACGTGAGATGAATATCAACCAGAGAATCGTTGACTCGAGTCAACATCCTGCATGATCTGAATCCGTGTCACGGGATCAAAGCTCATGGCCCCTTGACCTTCTGGGAGCGTTGTCACAATCTCTCTTTGATATCCCCCGGATCAATTAGAGGCTCCCGAGGGACGTGTGGCCATTGCACCAAGGTTGGACATCAACCGCAGGGGTGATTGATTAGTCGGCGCCCGGCCATGCAAAACAAGCAAAGAAGCATGATGGATTCCCCGGTGTCACAACCCGGCGGGACCCAACACATTCATGATCACACACACAAGCCAGCTCGGCATATATGCAGCAGGCTGGCTGGTTCTCAAACTACCTGTATATATAAATATATACACAGCACACCTGGTCTAATATTAAATCAGCGCACACAAATAATCAGAGGGGTATGAAGGTGAATAAGCACACACAGTGATATCTTTGCCTACACACACCTGTACTCCTGCACACTGCCAACGCTGACAATCTTAATATCACACGAGACAGAACACAGTAAAGCCGCTTATTATTTGGCATTGTGGAGGGAGATGAAAAACGCACGCGAGCATAACTGTCGAGAAGATAACCCGCCACTGTAAGTCATCAAAAAAAAAGGTGTAATACATCCAATGATTTGCTCATAAGCTTAAATATGTTTATGGGACGCCGTTCATCAGCGTTAGCGATTGTGAACAAAAAAAAAAAAGATGCAATAAAAATAAAAAAAAATACATCGTGAGGAGGTTTGAGTGAATTATGAGAAGAGGGCGAGGGAGCTCCGTTACATTTTTCACCCGCCGAGTCGAGGGAGTCGATCTAAATTTCCTGCAGCCTGCGCCTTTAAATCAGATCTGCCATCATTTACTGCATTGCAGACGAGGAGTGGAGTCATTAGAGCCACCAATTGGTACACTTCATTGACCCGGGCAGTATTAATGAGATCAACCCGTTCGCCTTAATGGACAACCTCCCACTGGGAACTGGAAGGGTTGAATTTGATCCCAGCAAGACCAGTATAATTGTGTGTTGTTTGGGTGTGGGTGTGTTATCTAGGGTAAATGAGTGCTGAGTTGCTGGGCTTTAGACTCTTTATTGACCTGTGAAGGTGAACGTTAATGACCTCTCATAAGCAGGGAGGTACACTATGTGGCAACTGTGGTAAATGGGAATCACCTTTAATTGAGCTGAGCTCTGCACATTAAGTCAGGTGGGATGCTACGCGCTGCCAATTCTGAAGGAAGAAGTTCTTTCGAGACGGGCCCGTGCGACTGCAGAGCTAAACGTGTAATCACAAGTTTGCCAAAACGGTGATCTACGCAACTTTGAGACAAATTACACCCTCCGTGATTCTTCTCGTTTTCATTTCCCCTGAGGAAACCATTTCACACGCTTTTCCTCAGCAGTAAACACAAGCTGCTAGCCCGGATTTGCAATTTTTACCAAACAAACTCTTCACGTGAAAAAAAAACAACAACCCGTTAGACCCAATCAATGCCAACAAACTGACACCCGCAGATGAATCTGTTAGAAAAATCCCTTAGCCTGGAGAATAGGCGAGCGGAGAGTGCCTTGGCATTCCTAAGGAGCTATCCGTCATTATGATCTGAGCACACGCCAGAAACAGATGATATACAAACATAATATCATTTGCTGGGGCTTATCATGCATGAAATATAATTTTTCAGGATGGCAGGAGGGAGAGAAAAAAAAAAGAATGCATTTCTTTGGATCATTTCCAACATTTTTTTTTAAGTTATTTGTTTGGCTGCTACGTTCCTTTAATAGGCGGAGAGTAATGGCATGTGGCGGTTAAATCAAAATGACAGAGATGTTTGCTGAAATCATGCAAATGCGAATCAATTTCATGGACCTTGTTGGATGTTTTTACCAGAACACACAGACGTGGGGGCATCATTCAGGAGAGGGGCATCGTCTTAGGTAAAGAATGATAAAATATGACATGAAGATATTTTGTGTCTGTTTTGAAATTAAGGGGCAACATCAAGTACTGAACAGCAAAGTGCCTTGAACCTGCATTCTTTCAAACGTAGAAGTCTGTGAGAAAATGATCCTTCTTCTCACTTGAACTCAGTTTATTGTCTCAAATGCTAGTTTCAGGACTTCTCAACACAGCCTGATGTTCACTTAGTAAATTATGCTCCAAATTAGAGTAAAACAGATTATATTTTGGATAAAACAGCCTACCTTGTGAGTCGTTACCAGGTATTGTTGTTTGGTTGTACTAAAAGACACTCTAAGGAGTCGGCTGTTCTAGTTAGCACATTACAAACGAGACTATTTTTCTCTTGCCGAAAATAGCATCAATTAATATCACAGAATGTTAATAAAGGATACACCTTTGCTCAGCAAGGTAGCTAGTTAGCACAGGCCTGAATGCCACACTCAAGGCTTCAAAACGGTAGCCCAAGAGCCTAAAACTACAAAACTATATACTGTATTTGATGCATTTTGGACAAAAAACCCCCCAAAAAAAGCAGGGAGAGTTTTTAATCTAAAAGTGCAAATGCAATGCAGGTCAGTTGAGCCCAGCCAAATAGTGTGAAAGACATCCAAGAGTCCTTCAGATTTGTGTTAGTGCTGCCTCTGTGGATTTAGTGGGTCAAGGGGAGCTGGGCACAGCAGGATGGGTATGAGCACGGTGGGAAGAGTGCAAGGTACCAGACAAGGTCTGAGGAAGGGCAGCATTTGATTAAGACCTTTCTACTACAGTGCTTATTTGGAATATCCACCTGCACAGCTGCTTTAATACAGGAAGGTTATAAGTGATGGCAACCCCCACCGCTCCCCGCGCCAACAGCAAGTTTGCAGCGGTAGATGAATCGCAACTCGTCCTGTTGTTGGCTTGATTGAAGGGATGCTTAAAGGTT
Organism: Chelidonichthys spinosus; assembly: GCA_029853015.1. Lineage (NCBI taxonomy): Eukaryota > Metazoa > Chordata > Actinopteri > Perciformes > Triglidae > Chelidonichthys > Chelidonichthys spinosus. The sequence goes on along the minus strand of CM056841.1, from coordinate 9,610,191 downwards.
ATATTATTCCGAAACCCCGTCCGATGTTGAGGGAAGACAGGGAAGACAGCAAAGAGAAGAACATCCCACAAAAGGAAATGATAAACAATGTTGAAGATTCAGGTCCTGATAACATCTATCCCCTTTCAGCGTACTGGCTTCAAGTGTTTTTATTCAAAGTAAAGGTCCAAACATAACACAGATTCAGGACACGTCTCCTTCCTTATTCATTGGGCCTGCAGCTGTGGGACTGGCGGGGCTAACAGATGATACCTGAACTCTGCTGGTGAGGAATCCAGGCACTGATGCCCAGTCAGAGCTCAGCGGCACATGCTGAGTGGCCACCCCATGGGGACGCAAGCAGCTACCCAACCGTGGCAGACGGAGGAGAGAGAGAAGGGAGAAGTGGGAAGGGAAGTGTAAGGGGGGCTTACATGTAAGGAGACGGTCAGTTACCCCTCCACTCTACAGTAACACCACAAGGAGAGAGTATGGTTGTTACTGAATCACAAAACATCTCAACTAAACTACAAATAAATGAATGTATGAACAAACAAAGAAAGTCTAGCCGAGACTTGACCAATCCATACAACACTGATAGTTTCTGTATACATGTCATAATAACTTTCACCATTTTAGCTGTGAGTGACTGTTCACTCAATTTTTAATTCCACATCGATTCCCAGTGCACAATACTGTCTTGTTTATCTCAATGAGTTCCATGCAGCGAGGCAAACGTGTACAGATGGTAAATTGGGGACAAAGAGAGCATTGATATTGTATCAGCATTCATTTAGGTGCAGGAATTGGTTGTTGGGAGAGAAAAAGGCTTGTAAGGACCAGGACCAACTAGGATGCTAACTTTGCATTTCAAGACCCAGAAAATACATCAGCTCACAGCATGTCCACGTCATGAACATAAGCTTGAATTTAGGTTTTAAAGTTTATGTCACTTTAACTTGACTGATTTATGCCAAAGGACAGTGAAGGATTAGAGTCCAGCCCCTATTAAGAGGGAACTTTGTCTTTTTGGCCCTTCATTTTCAGCCTTGGTAAAAAAAAAAAAAAAAAAAACATTTATAAAAAAGATCTACCAAAATGTATGTCTGTGTGTATCCAAAGTTAAAACCATTAAAATCAGGAGAAATTCTAACAAGGTAATAGACACTACAGGCCCAAGATGCACCAGGAGACATATTCAGCATCCTACTGGCTATGCTCCACTTTAACAGCTTTGCGCCCAGGACAGACTATTGGCAATGTCTAAATGGGATGTTAGAACGTGGTATGTTTGAAATTGGGGCCTGATCAGGCAACTGTGGAGATAACGGCTGCACCGCGGTGTGGCCTGCAGCTCAGAAGAGCGAGCCCTTTTGCCAATGAGGGGCTGAAACAGAGACGCTGCAGGAAGCATTAAGGGGCTTTTGAGATAGAAAATCTGGTTTAGAAAAATCCTGCTACAAATGGAAAGCGTCCTCATCCGTTATTGTGTCAGAATACGCCATTTATGGCAAAGGCACGGCTTACTCTTGAGCAGCCATGTAATTATGGATTATGCTGGAGTGTTTCTTTTTTTTTTCTTTTCAATTGGTGAAGCCGGACGAAAGTGCCAGGCGAACAGTAAAAACAACAGAAGAATAACGTCACATGACATAGCTCTCTAAAAAAAGAGGATTAAAAAAATGATGGCAGGCATTTTTTTTTTTTTTTCACACAAACGATATTAATTCTGCAAATGTGCATCCCTTCAAGGCAACACCAATTACCGTGGCAACCGTTGCCAAGCTTGGAAGCATTACAGCACACCTACTGTACCACCTCGCAGGACATCTCTCCACACGGATCTAACTTTTTTTAGAGGAGAAAACAGTCAAAAACTTCCTCTGGACGTTTTCCAAAGTTTCCCCTTTGGAAATCACTCAAACCGGGCATCAGCACCCTTTTTCACGAGCGAAAAAAAAAAACAGATTAACATATGAAGCTGTCAACAAAGCATCGAGGCTGCTCGTATGGGGGGGTTTGAGCTTCAAGGTAGTGCTTTTTTCACGAGTTTGGAAGCTGCAGGAAAGCAGCAATTCCCCAAACTCGCCGGCCCACCTGAGAAACTTTGCTTTGGAGGCACGCGAGCCCAACGCATTTCATCAGAGCCATAGAATCACAGGGGGAAACGCTGCAGAGGGACTATTGTACGGAAATCCAATGCCCTTGTTCTTTACTTTTCAAATATGATTCAACACAAAGATGTGCGTCCTCTGGGCAATGCGTTTGCTCAAGGTTTGTTCCGTAGGCCAAACATAGAACCACCATACAAAACCAACAGTACGTCCCCGTGCTGTAAGCACACATCTGCCCTTGAGTGGAGTACGTACACCACTTTAAAGTGAGAATGCGTCAAATGTAACATTCTGGATAGCATACCGCACAAAGTGTACTTCCCGTACTTGAGTCTGACTCTCAGATCTGCGAGCTAAGCAGCACTTACAGCAGAGGATTTTTTATTATGGAGAATTAGAGAGAGGGCTAGCAGGACAGGCAGGAACGAGCTGACATTTTGATTAAGGTGCCAACAAATTTTATTTGCAGTTCCAAAATGTCGCCACCGTATTTCCCCCCGGACATCTGAGGTTAGACAGGACAGGTATTCTGTCCCCAACTTCAGCTGTCAGGCATCGATCCTCCCTAGATTACACACCAGATGCAGCCGCAGTTCGCGGGCAGAGACAAGCGTTATAAATTATGGAGCAGCTTAAAGATGAAGACGCCATGGGGCATATTTGCAACGTAGCGAATGATAGAATTCAATGTACAGTTTAAACTTATGGAAAGGTCAAGTGGGCGTCCGACGCATGAAATCAGGAATGCTGTTGACCTTGTGTAAATATCAGCTTGAATAGAATTATTAAAGGATATGGATGTTTGTCTGCTGCGAGTAAAGCAGTAAAGTGGTGATTTTACACTATCAGTGTTCTTTGTTACCCAGCTCAACTACAAACATGATTTTCTCTGGACAAACTGTTTACAATCTATTAGTCCCCTTGAATAGAGTTGGAAAAGTGTCAACTTTGACTCCCTCCATGCCTCAATTAGTCATCTCCCTTTCCTTCTCCTATGATAAACATTTTTTTCTCTTCTGTCCCAGGTGCCCACTCGATGTGAAGCGAAAAACAAGTGGGACAACTAGGACACGAGTAATCATCTCATCTAAAATGGTGAATTCCAGCTGGTAACAGAGAAACAAATCAGAGCACGAATTCACCCCTGAATCATTTTCGCCACATGCACGTTAAAGCGACTGCAATTCATTACGGCGGAGCACGAGAGGGTAATCATGTTTTGTTGGCGGCGTGAGCGGAGTAAACTGCGAAGTCATAATGGATGATAAATTGTCAGTCGAGGGGTGGATTTATCCACACGGGGACTCAACCCCGCGGTTTCTCTGCGGTGAGATTGGACACATCTTGGATTGAAACACGTGTTGGAGTTGGAGTGTGTGTGAGAATGTTTTGGGATTATTTATGTATGGATGCCGTTCTTGATGGGTTACAGTTGGGTTTTATTCAGTCTGCCTGCCAGCTAGGAAATTAAACTGTGGTTGCTGTGGCAAAAGGGACACTTCCGGTTTACCCATAATCCTCCGCCGAAGACTTAACCTGGCGGTGTCGGCCGTCTTGATATAATTCCGTAACCGTGGGCCGCATGCTCCCCTTAAGCCGCGGCCTCTAGTGTGAGCCTTAGAGGATCAGAAAGCCCATCTCCTCGCCGCTCAGTCAAAAATCTGACAGCCCCTCTTTGCCTTACAGGGTGAGGAGGGCATTTTTTCTCACTCTTCCCAGAGGGAGATGGGCGAGTGCCATGCTCACAGCATATAAGAAGATCACACGGCGAGGCTGAGGAGCTGGCCATTTCATGGCAACTCTCCGCCGTGACAGATGGGCAGTGTGCTCTTGCCATAGCCTAGAGTTTAAAAACCCAAGCTGCTTACCGAGTAAGTGAGAGAAGGTGGGCGGAGCTACCGCGGGATGGGAAAAAAAATAAGAAGCAAAAGAGATGAAGGGATGTAAAGAAGGGACGAGACGGGCGAAGTAAAGACATAAATACTTTGGTTTGACAAACGGGAGAAAAGAGTGTCGATAAGCACGGCTTTGAAAAGACTTATTCTAAGCGAGACGAACGCAACGCGGCGTGACAAGAAGAAGTTGAAAAGGGAAAAAAGCAAACAACAAAAAAAAAAAGAAGAAGAGAAGAACGAAAGAGACAGATTGGAGGACCGCCGGAGCATGTGAGGGAGAGAAGTGAGCGAGCGAGGCGTTGGAAAGCGGCACGCTAACAAAGACGAGCCTGGTGGGAGAGCGCCGACGTACGGCGTGAGCACTAAATTAGTTTCCCACAGGGAGCTCATCTGCTGCTGAGGAGAAACCACAGAAAACCTTCTGGCCACAATCCAAATGGAGACAATGATTTGACATATTTTTCCTCACTGACATGATTTCCCGTGTCATGGTGGGAGGATAAAAAAAACAAAACACATTTGTTGTTTATTGCCGACGTGCTTCAGCCGAGTCCCATTTTAGAACACCATGTAGTCAAATAAAAGCCATATGTTCAGCAGTGCCACTATATTAGGGTAGACATATTAAGGATCACAAACTCATTGTTCAGTGGTGGAAGATCCTTAACTTTCATCTATTAAATGTGAAAATGACCCCAACTTCAAAATCCTACTTAAAGTATAGAAGTATAATCAGCAAAGTGCTTGGAAAACTAAGCTATTCACTGTGCAAAAAAACAGATTGTATTATTCTAATATAGTCCATCATCAGATTGTTACTGTTTTAACTTCATATTTAGCCCCCTGCGACCTTAAAAAGGGTAAGTGCCCACTGGTTTTTAATCTAGAGGTGAGGTTTTTTGAAAAACGATCTAATTTCATCTCCTAGGGAAGAACAATTACCTCAAAATTGGGCATTTACTCCCAAAAAGCCTGAAGGTTTGGATTTCCTTTGACACATGTATTTAGATCTTTAGCTAAAAAGAAAAAAGGAAAAAAGGTCTTTGATGCTTAGCAACATCCATTTGTGTCCCCGCAGCCCCGTGGCTTACTGTTGACATTTATCTGAATGTGTTCAGGTTCACTGAGTCCAACTCTGATACCGCCGCTTGTCTATTAGCAGGCTAACTTTAGAAGTGGCTTTTAAAAGGCTCATATTCGTCCTCCGCCTTTGGCTTTTTTCCCCCCCTTTTCCGTTAACAGCATCCATCAATTCAACAGGCAGCTTGTCAATTATGTGCACGGTCCTCGCAACTGACAAACATCAGAACAAGAAGGAGGTGAAAAGGATGTATTTATGGTAAATACATCATGTAAATCCACTTCAGTGAGGTGGAAATGTTGACAAAGCCCTCTAAGTTATTTCTGTTTTGCAGAAAACGTGTAGCAATTCAGAGGAATTGCATGAACTCCCGTCATCATGTACAGAATGTCTGGATTGTATCTCAACCAACAAGACCTGCTCAGACCTTTCTCTAATTATTGTATAATTGCATCAAATGAGAAATACAATACAATAATCATTACGGAAGTGGACATTAAAATGAATTAGTCTCTGCCAACCTGTTGTGTTGCAGTTTAAATCCATATCTATTCAAAATATCACCGATTAATTTCATCCCATTGAACATTAATGTCATAATCAGCATTTGAATTGTTGAGTTATGGACAAAAATGTGTCTTACGAGGTCACAATGACCTTTGAAAACAATGTTCTAAACATTTCCTGCTTTCTCTGTGGCAAATTTTAAGAAATTATTGACCAGATCTTGCTAAGATATCACATTTATGGGACGGGTGGACAACCCGAAATGATAACGCCTAAAAAAAATGCACATATCACTCATCGAATACAATAGCAATACTTACATTTTATAGGTGTGTACATCAAACGGGAGTTATCGGGGTGTTAGCGGCCCTGATATACTGTATACAGTCACACTTTATTGTACTGCTTTATCTGCTGAACAGAAATGTAGGATATATGAGTTGGAAAAGTTATTGTTGATTAAAGATGAAGATCTTTGCTTTATATATTGGTGTTTGTGTTGTATCCATTCGGATGGGGAGCTTCGCGGTCGCCGAGGCCAGAAAGAGGCGATTATTTTGTAAGGCTGAGGTGTGATCATGGTACCCACCCCCCTCTCCTCCCTGTGTGCCTCTGGAGCGCTGACAGAATCAATATATCTAAAGTAGAAATCAAACTGCAGCAAACTGAGACACTTTCACGCCGGTGCATCCACTCCTGATACACCGGCGGTTGGATCAGCCGCTCTCCCAGAGGACCTGTTTTGTTCCAGGGACCCGCACTTACATACATATATACATAGAAATATATATATATATACTGTATATTGGTGTAGACGCGCTTTCCTTTCACATTCACATGCACATTTCCCAATCGCCTCCAGGGCAGCTGGCTTTCTTCAACACTCCAATTTATTGTGAATTACCAGCTGTCCCGCCAGCGGCCCCATTGAACACCACGACTGATCCTCTCTACTTCTCTTTATTTATAATCTACTTCCTACCAGATTTGCTCAGAGAGGGGAAAAAAAAGGACTGTTAACGACTAGCCGGGAGAGAATCATGAACCTGCGAGGTGCGACCGACGCATCCAAAACGCAACGAGACAAAGCATTTTGGAGACTAAACGTCCCGTCCATCTGTTCTGTCACCGCTCACAGGCTAGGGAGGGAGGGAGGGAACGAGAGAGCGGGACGAGGCACGCAACCTTCATACACTCCCGATGCAAATCATGCTTACGTTATGCGGCCATCATCTTTTATGCAAATCGCTTGAGTGCTGCAACAGCGCCTTATGCATATTTATGGCGGGGAAAGGAACATGGCACCTGTCTGCGTGGCCGGGCTGCTCGCGCTAACTAGCCACGTTAATGCGATGCGGGCCGTGTGCAGAGGGTGCGCGGTGATTATGAGATGCTTCTTCAAGGGCAAGACTTGAAGAGAGATGAAACTACCCAACGTTCTCATGCCTGATTATGAATTACTGTACGTGTCAATATTTTCACACGGGTTCATGGAGGCTGTTCCTCCTCCTCCTCCCTCCATATATTTAAATAGTCATTAAGCCTTGTTTGCATTCGATCTAATGCAGAAAATAGAAAGGAACACAAGGCAGCCCAAACACTGTTAGTATGCATCGGTAGGTTTCTGCCTGTTGCATTTCCGGGTGTGGGAGTGTGCTGGCGCCAGTGTGAAGAGGTCAGGTTGTACCACAGATCTGTGATCTGTATGAGCCGTGAGCTCATACAGATCACAAAGACATGCATTTGCATGTTATGAATGAGAAATATGGTCACGTGAAACAGCTACGCGGTTTTGCCGAGCACTTCTTTGTAGTTCTCCACGCGTGGGTGCTTCACACGAGGACGGGATTCAAAAGGTGAATATCAATGCGCTGAAACGTACAAACATGCACAACAAGGCCTGTGTGCTGCTGGTTGGAGTCTGAGTTTAGGTTTCCACTTGAAGGGAACTTCGAAAAAGAGCCGCAGGAGATCCTGAATAGCACATACACAAATACAGTGGAGACACAAACAAATCAATACAGGTACACACACACACACACAATGATGGACTTACATGTTCACACAGAAAGGCATAAATCCGCTCTCGGCGTAGAACTAAACAATGGCGACATGAATTGCCTAATTAAAAGCTACGCTCAGTAAATTGGACAATGCAAATTGCGAGGACGAAAGGAAAAAAAAAGTGGCCGTCCGTGCTCCAGCCCTCCCCTCCTCTGCACTCATCTCCTCTTGCTTTTGAAAGGCATGTCTGCAAATTTCAGTGCTGTGTAATTATCCCGGCGCTCTAAAGCAGACATTAGTGAAGACGTCCCGCCACTCTAACGGGGGATCCTATTAAGACAGGTAATTAAAGGCGGTGCAAAAAAAAAAAAAATGGCTGAGGGAAGCATTTTGAATAGAGCCTCAAACGCGCCCGATAAATCTCCCACACGTCTATCTTTAGGGCTCTTTTGTTCGAGTGTATTATTCAGGAGCCTTGTTGGCCGCGGCGAGGGGAGGCATATGTTGACAGGATGGGGGGGACGGAGAGGGTGGCCAAGTGGCGGCCATTTTGTAGGTGACCTACTTCTGTTTTTTAACAGATTTGAGGAGGAAACGAGGAGGGTTTGAGGCTGCCTCGCCAAAAAAGGAGCCGTTTGTCCTCGCCGTGCCTTCGGTTTACAGGTACAAATATTTAAGAGCCGCCAGGTGAAAGCGATGTTTTTAAATTACGCTGATGCTGATTTATTCAATCGCAGCGGCGAAGGAGGCGAAAGCATTCATCATGAGCACTTGATTTACAATCGGCAAAGCGAACAAGGTGTCTGCCCCCCCCGTCACACTGAAGTGGCGTTTACAACCCTAATCATATTATGGAATTCCGATGAACATTTTCATCACCTAACGCCTTCTGAAAGCTCCGTCGCCAAAATCCGCTGATGAGCGTCGCGGACGCCGTCAATTGAGTGGGAGAAAAAAAAAAAAAGTGGGCTCGGCTCAGCACCCGTATTGACAACTCGGAGATGATGTGCGCCGGAGAAGATGGAAGGATACGGCGTCCAATGCGATTGTAAATGGAAACAATCAATATCAGTAGCATTCCGGGGGAAAGAGGTGGGGGGGGTGTCATGAGAGAAAGCACTCCGATGCTCCAATTGCTATTGAAGTATGTGTCGATCCAATACCTGCAGCGGTGGAGGGCTTAAAGGGAACGAAGGAGGTCGTGTGCGAAGGATTGGATTCTTATTTGGTGGAGAAAGAACTTCTCTGAATCACCTCTAATGTGGACAAATGACTCTCATTATCCCCTCCTTTACTGAATAGCAGTAACTGAAGTAGGGCCTTTAAAAGAAGGGAATCTGATTCAAGAGGGCCCCGTTTACTCCCCCCCCCTCGCTGTCTGTTATACACAAGAGAGCCCAGCCTGGAGAATACAGGGATGCACACTTCAATTTAGAAAGCATGAATAAACAATGGGACTTCCATGTGCTGAAGAAATTTCCCCTGGCGGCGCTGGCTCTCTCGCTCGCCCGCCGATACGCTCGCACGTGTGTGGAACTCACACTCCCCACCGGGGTCACACACGGGCCCCGGATACCGACACCGATATCTGGTCGAATAAACGCTGACACGATGTGAGGTATATCTCAAAATCGCTAACTTTCCCCTCACTCTGACACAGACACACACACACACAAACACACACACACGCTGTCTCACCGACTTTGGCGGCCGCGCCGTTTCATGGGGGGTGATAGGGAGCACAAAATGACTTGCTCACAGCAGAGTACAGTGTCACGGCGAAAACTGCTGTGAACACAAATTTGGATAATGGTCTCGCACACAAATACAACACACACACACACACACACACACACACAGAGAGAGAGAGAGACAGAGAGAGAGAGAAACACAAACAGTCTGAAAGTACACCGCTGCAGAGTTCTTTGTAACAATCTATTTGAAGCAGACTTTCCTTAAGAGAGAGAACTGAGATGGAAACAAACTGCTCCTGCAATAAAGCCTCCCTTGGTGCACAAATTAGGATAAGAGACTCAGCATGAGTTAGAAGTCCCTGTGTGAAGTGTGTGTGTGTGTGTGTGTGTGTGTGTGTGTGTGTGTGTGTGTGTGTGGAGAGAGAGAGAGAGAGAGAGAGAGAGAGAGATAACAGTCTACTGTAATTCTCTGTGTGAGATTTGCCTTCTTGAGAGAGTGTGTGTGTGTGTGTGTGTGTGTGTGTGTGTGTGCCCCCTCAGTCCTGGTCCCTTTAATTCTGTGAGCTAAGATAATGAGAATTTTATCTGCCGCTCCTCCGAGGCGCGTGGCTCTGATTGAATGGGAGCAGAGTGTAACGGATGAGACGAGCGATAGCGAACCGGCTCGGTTACACTCAGACGGGCCAACGCGCCGCTGCCGCCGGGGGAGGTGATGGAGCGCGTACCCGCATACCTGTGACAAAGCAGGGGCCCCCTTTGGGTCGCGAAAGGATGCCACGGCCGTGATAATAATAATGCTGGCCACGTGTCTGCAAATAGGACACGGTGCGACGGTGCGACGCTTGACCCGTACGATTAACCGAGCCAGTAAGTGTTGAGACAGTTCGTCTCTGTCCGTAAAACACACGTTACACACAACACACACACACCTCCTATTCATATCCACGATGAATCATCACCCTCCGAAAATTATCTCCATAATGACACACCTGATAAGTCTGATGTCAGCTTCGCAGCCAGCTGAGAGCCTTCAGGTAAAAATTAATGAGATTAATCAAATTAATTAAATTGTATCACTTTCAGCCAGACCCCTAAAACTCCGTTTGCTCCATTTCTCCAGTGACCTCCTTTTTTTTTTTACGGTCGCATTCAACAGTTTTACGTCGGAGACGCAATAATCCTTAAATCACGTCTCGTTTTAATCGGCCACTTTTTTTTTTTAATCCATCGGTGACCCAGAAAGAGACACTCGTACTGTAAACGCGTTTACTTGCTCATCTAATTGTGAAGCGGATGAGAGGAGATGCTTTGGCTAAAAATAAGCCGGTGTATGCAAACCAGGATGTAAATGATATGATTATGTATATGAGCCTCGTCACATTGCATGCGGGTTACAACGGAGGAGACTGACCTGTCGGCAAAAGCAGAAGCACGTCGTTAAGACTCCAACTGAAGGTGAGTTGTTTCACTTATAATCCTGCTGAATAAAGAGCTGCATCACATTTATGACCAACAATAATCATCTATTTTCTAAAGCGAGTTCTGTATGAATGTTGTTTTAGCGGGGAACCATTTTTAATCGTTTTCACTTTCACGAAAAGGTGACATTGTCCTCTGCGTGTTGAACAAGCGCCATGACCCTAAAGTCCATGATATCCATTCTAAGTCCATTATAGAACAGCTAATCTTATTCACTTTCCTCCCTGTTCTGCTATCAGCCTTTAGCTCCCCTTGTCTTCTCCTTTTAATGATGCAGAGGAGAGAAAAAAAAAACATCTGAAATGACTCCTTTGAGCTTCGCGGTTCCCTATCAAACACGGCCCTATCTGCATCAAGCTCCTCT